>CM018692.1:94075290-94796534 GCA_009363875.1 Mikania micrantha
GATAGACAAAAAGCTTATTATGACAAGAGAAGAAGACCTGTTGAATTCCAAGTGGGTGATAAAGTATTATTGAAAGTGTCACCGTGGAAGGGTCTTATGGTTCAGAAAAAGGGGTGAACTCAGTCCCAGATACATTGGACCCTTTGTTGTAATCGCAAAGGTAGGGAGGTGGCATATCGACTTGAACTACCAGAAGAAATGAAAGGAATACTCCAACATTTCACGTGTCTCACCTGAGGAAATGCTTATGGATGTGGATTTACGAGTATCTTTACAAGACGTTGAGGTAAATAATAATTTGAATTACATAGAACATCTAACTCCAATAATTGATCAACAAGAATAGAAGTTAGAACAAAGGGGTAAAGTAGTTAAAGTGCTATGGGGTCACGGAAAAGAGGGAAAGCCACGTGGGAAATTGAAGACGAGATGCGAGCACAATACCCATACTTATTCGGTACGTAAATAGTTTCGAGGACGAAACCTATTTTAGGGGGGTAGAATTGTAACATTCGTAAACTTAATAAATAAAGTAACAAATATTAACGCTAAAATATTGATTTTTAGTTAATTATTCAAAAAGTATAAAGTATTTTTGTCATTCTCGACAGGGATAAGTCAGAGGGTGAATGCAAAAGTAGAAAGTTTAAGTCAAAGTGATGGATGTATAAATAAGGCCGTACTTCTAAATATAGTAAAGATTCCAAAACATGTGATGTCTCTGTAAAGGAAAAAGGCACATAAGGGTAGGTAGCAACAATCAATTAAAAACCAAGTCAATCAATACAGTAAAAAGATAAGGTTAGGTGGCAAAAGAGTAAATAAAATGATATGCTATTCGGGTAATAAAGAAAATCACTCGGACCTTGGTGGATCAGGATGATTTCTAAAATTAGTAAAAAAGAGGAGCCACCACCTTCTCCTTCATTCACATCCAACCAAAATTCAGAAATGCACACACAGATCGATAACCCTCTTTCTCCGGTAGATTAAAATAGAGAAACTCCTATTTTCTTCAAGAACAGAAGCTACGGCAGAGCTTCCGACGGTTCCGATCAAGAAGAATTCTTATCGCATGTCAAGGTCTCTGCTGGGGCTCCAAAAAGATTTCACTTCTGGGCAGGTAGAGACCCAAACTGGACCCGCACAGGGCAGAATTTCTGTTCATGGCGACAGGGATGGGGAATTGTTATTACATGTTAGGAACTCCGGCACTATGGCAATTTTGACACCACAAGATACTGTGGGTCATTCCTAACCTTATGTTTTATCCATCCCTTGCAATTAAGGTTGAGGAATTCTTATTGCATGTCACAACTCCTTTCAAGTTCCGTTTCCTCAATAGGAGAAGGTAACGGCTATTTTAGGGAACTTGAAGTATAAGGAAAGAGCCCTTGATCCATAGAGGAGATAGTGACAGACATCGGAAAGAAATGATACCAAGATACCGGTTTAAGGTTTGCCTAAATTGGACGAAGAATTCGGTACTTGATTAGTGAACTGAACTAGTAAATCGGTGTACTGTATTTAGAAAAGAAAAATTTTGAAGAGAAAGCCAGAAATGTTATTTTATAAAATGGGAGGAGATTGTAACAAATATTAATTTTTGAGAAAATGTATTAATTTAGGTAAGGCATAAGTCTTTAAATGCATATGTAATTTCTGTAAAAATTCTGAAATTCTGGAAATATAAATATTGTAAAAAGAAGATTTAGAAATTTTATCTAGAAATGGAGAAGTTGATAAGAGGGAGAAATTAAATAATGAATTAATTTATGGAGAAAAGAATAATAAAAATAATTTATTAAATGAATTACGAATAATACAAGTATAAATAAGTGGTAAAGGACAGTGCGAACAAAAAAGGGTATACTTGGTATCATCACAGAAAAATATTCGCAAAAGGAATTCAGGATGCAGTTAACAAGTATTGATACTTAGAACGTTTGCGGATGACTAATCCGGAAATATTGTGAACAAGTATTTGATACTTGGAACATTTGTGGATGACCGATCCGGAAGTGTTTACGAACAAGTGTTTAATACTTGGAACAATTGCGGATGACTAATCGGGAAGTATTTGCGAACAAGTGTTTACTACTTGGAACAATTGCGGATACTTGGAACATTTGCGAATGACCAATCCAGGAAGTTTGCGAACAAGTATTTGATACTTGGAACATTGCGGATGATCAGAAACTTTTGCGAATGAGTAAAACTGTAATTTGAAAGATTTGTGAATGTGATCAAGCAATTGCGAACAAGTATATGATACTCATAATATTTGCGCATGAGTAATTTGATAAGTGTGAACATATGCGAACTATTGTATATCATACTTAGTATGATTACGAATGAGTTGTTATCTATGTTTACACACAAACATAACTTTGCAAATGAACAAATCTGTAAGTAAAGAATCTCTACGAATGATATTATAGGTTTAATACTTGGTTGGCGGATTAAGAAGGATAAATTAAGAAAATAACCAAGTGAATTCTATGCTGCTCTATCTTATTAATATTTTTGAGCTGGCTCATAACTAAATTCGATATTATAATTATGCAAAGTTTGTATTAAAATTGTGTATATATATTATGCATCTAACTTATAAAGTCGAATACTGTCGGTCTCATAGTGTTGAGATTTAACCTATTCACTCGGGGAGGGATAGCCCTGACAATGGTGACATTTATATGGGGGTTAGTTGATCAATTGGCTGAAAGTGGCTGGTGACGACTGACCTGGCAGAGGGTGAACGTGACCCTAAGACAGTGATTTATCTGAGAAGTTGTTTAAACATATATTCACAATTCAACTATATGTGATATAAGATAATTCAAATATGTTTTACAAAATCATATAAGAACTCTAAAGATTTGACTTGAATGTATGTTCTGTTATGATGAATGATTAATATAATTCTGCTGCTTCAGTTAAATACTTATTAAATCATTCATATGCTTTGATTAACTGATGAGTGGTGACTTCGGGAGTCGAGGCGCCACAAAAAACACACCATCCTAAATGCATACAAAATAAGCCAAAAACCAGTTCCTATAATCACTCGGTCTTTCACCAGAAGACAGAAGAGTGTGGCCAGAAAATCCAAAACCCCTGCCACTAAACCAAAGAAACCTTTGACTCCCATTCAAGAACCATGTTTAGACTCAAATGATGGTCAACCCATCGCCTCTATAATTCCAAGAAAAAGGAGGCTTAGATTGGCTGATGATGATAAGTATGACTCCAACCCATCCAAAACCACCAAAGCTCCCTCTCCGATAAAGCCAGCTGATGTTGAAGTTGAGAAAACTCAAACGTACCCTCTAAAAGAACCCCACTCTCCTGTAAGGCAGTTCCCTACAACTGAAGCCATTCAAGAACCATGTTAGCTGCTCTAGAAGCCACTGGCCTTTCAGGAGATGAGCTGGTCAAAGTCTATCAGGAACAGATAGCCCTGGTCGATCAGCAACTAGATAAAGCGTATCAGGCTGAGAGGGAGCAACTGATCAAGTCTCTGCTAAATGAAGATAAGTATAAGGTTGAAACCTTCATCAATTGGGATATCACAGGTCTTGAAAGGAAGGTGAAGTCCTTATTAAAAGAATAAAGGAGGACATTAAGAAGAAGAAGACCATTGAGCAAAGAAAAAGAATAAAACACATCCATTCAAAATCAGTGGGAACCAAGGAACACGATCATGAGATGGAAGGATGACATATTGTTTGATGAATGATCCAAATTCAAAAGGGTCAACAGTGATCACCCTGAGCTCTGGAAAGATGCCACATCATCCTCTCCCACTGTGGTTTTAAACTCAATTCTTGGTTCTAATAGCTTCATATGACTTAAAGAAACATGTTGGAATGATTGGTGAAGTTTGAAAATCATTAGAATTCAAAAACCCATCAAAAGGGTATTTTGTCCAAAAACCAGATTTTTCAAAGATGTCCAAATTGAGATTTTTTCACCAAACTCTCGATATATGTTAAACATAAGGATCTGGAGTTTGGTGACCGAGAGAAAGTATTATGGAAATCAAGAAAAACACGAAAAACCATTACGAATTGGTCGTGGTTGTCCAATCCTGGGTAAAACCAAGTCGCGAACAACGTACCATCGAGAATTCTCAGCCACGCCCAGCAGTTACAGGGCAAATGCAGATCGCAACCAAGGAGCCGCTGAGGATTCTAGGCCATCCTCGGCCATGACCGAGCAAACTAAGTCGCGACCAACCATGGCCCTGCCATCCTCGGTCAACCTCGGCCATGGCTTGGTCGTTACCAAGGATCACGAGCCATGGCTCGACTATGGTCTAGCCCACCCGGCCACAGGCCAGGCCACCGAGCCACCACCCCAGAACCACCGCACCACCGCCGAGCCACCATCGCCAACCACTGGCCGCCGCCGCTGGCCATCGACCGGACTCCGGCGAAGGGTCGCCGCTGGCGGAATATTTTCGCAGAAACCCTAATTTTGTCTTTTTTGCGTTCTGAACTTGTTTCGCGCTTCCGTTTGCAATCCGACGATCCGTTTTCGATAAAAAGGACATACTTTTAATCGATTTCACGTTCTGGACTGGATTTTGCGAACCATTTTGCAATCCGGTGATCGGATTTTTATCTGACTACTGATTAAAGCTCTAGTTTCAATACAGGATTCAGTTTATACATTGGTTTTTAATACGAAAACCTATTCTTGATCGATTTCGTGTTCTGGACTTGATTTTGCAATCCGGCAACCCGATTTTGATCTAAAAGCCGATTAAGATTTTGGTTTTAACAACAGAATGCAATTTTCATCAGTTTAAAATCAAACGATTATAAGAATTCAATTAATAATCATAATCATCGATTTTGACATTACAAATTAACTGGTAATCATATTACTTTGATTTTGAATAAATACCTAATTCATAACCAGTTTGATGAATCGGTTTACATTATCGTTGATATTTAGTATCAAGGAATGTTCTGGTAATCCAAAATGGATACAAAGAACTTATAGAACCTTGAGGATATGCAGAATTTACTTGTGGTTTTGTGTAACACTTCAATAACACTGGTGAGTTTCATAGTTTGCTTTTAATGTTTTGTTTTCTAAAACTCGGTGATTTATTTTAACATCAATATATTTACGTATTCCACTAACATTGGCATACTTATATGATTTCATTACCCCTGTTCAGAGCCATGGTTATAGGGAATTAGGTTAATTGGGAACCTAGTATATAACTATAGGCTCATATGAACACACAGAGTGCCAGGGAGACATGCATTTAGTCATATGCATATTGTATGATGTCACATCTGCTAGTACTATTCCGTTACTTGACACTTGTAGAATGTGAACGTTGTTCAAAACTTGTTGCAGCCATACCGAAGCGGTTAAAGGACTATATTGTGAAGGTTATACCTAGGGTAATATTGAATGATACCCCCTCGGGATACAGTTTCTCTGATGATGATCCTAGCCCCAGTAACCACATGCCCGTAGCATCCCAGGGTGCAGCATCTAGGGTTTCTTCATATGCGCCTTCTCATTCTCTTGCAAGGAACCCCCCAATGCCTGAGGACTATGAGGTGCCAAACTTCCAGCCTGAGGAGTTTCTAGTTTCTACAACTCCCCTACCCCTAAGGCTAGTTTTAGGAGGAGACAAGCCCAGATAAGAACGAGGTGGCTTCCTAGTGGACAACTTGCACCCTGAGACCCACCCCTCCTAACTTTAAAGAGGGAGAATCATCTGCTCAAGCTAAGATGCGTGTACAACTTCAGAGGGTCACTGCAAAGTTACAGGACGCACATAAACAATTAATGGGGACTCACAGACGGATGGATGGAGTATATGATATGATTCAACATAATCGTTTCTCTCTTGAGCAGGCTAATGCTGCTCAACAAGGCTTGATTGAACAGTTCCATGCCTTAGAATCAGATTCAGTGTCATGGACGACAATGTTAGCAGATCACATGCAGGGGTCGTTAGAACATCTAGATGCTTTAGAGGCGAGTGCTGCAACATTGCGACGCATATTTGAAGATCATATTCAGGGTTCAGCAAACATGATCGAGAGGTGTCATGAGGAATCATTGACTCAAGTGACAGGTTTGAACCAGTTGTTGATGGAAGTGGCGATGGTTGTAGCTCTTGTTTATTTCCTCTCGTTCCTACCATTCTTGGGTAGGGGATAGGGGAAATAGGGAAAATGACTTTCCCAATTTTGTTTAACCCAGATATTAGGGACCGGATAGGTTGATGAGGGGTGTGATGTGTGTAGGTAAGTATGGGAGGTGAGAATGAGGGAGATGTAAATGTCAGGACTACTAACCAATAAGACCGGTCGAGTGATTTTCTATGTAAATACGAATACTCGATGTATTTCATGCAGAAATAAATGATGAGTGGAATTTTTTATTCCCTTCTTTTCATTTTAATTTATTCAATTACAGATATAAATTAATAATTAAAATGAGATGAGTTAGAATGATCAGGGAAAATAATTTCCAAATATGACTAACCAGCATAATTGGAAAGTACTACCGTGGGCATTCTAATAAATCTCAAAAACTAGGGTAGAAAATAAATAAACTAAAATAAGTTAAGTCAAAGTAAATAATTATAAGTTTAATAAAAAATTAACAATTTCAAATGACAGAATACGTGTTAGGCACGTGAGATTACAATACATATTGATAAAAGATTATAAGTATATCAATTTCAAGTAACAAAGACAATACATATTATGTATGACTACATGTATGGTTGTTTTAGTTACTTAATACCGTGGATGTGACGTAACAGCGCAAGGACAAGATCGTGGTTTATCGAAGGGGTGGTGGGTTGCTGGCTGGGCATTATGCTCTACATATACCCTATAAATAAACTACCTTCGATATATCGGGAAAGTGTCAGTGTGCAAGGGATAGTGAATACACATGTTATGCAAAAATTTCATGAATTCAATGACACCATGGGCAGAATATCAAGTTCAATATTTTCTCTGATATTACTATGATGCAAAATTTTTCTGCCATAAAAATGAGATAGAAAATAATAATTCCATACTTGATAAGTATTACAGTTGCTCTTAACAATATTCATGTTATTCATTTAGACTATGCCTCCTAGACGCGGACGGTCACATCAGAATAACACTGAAACAGAAAACAATAACAATCTCCCACCAGAAAACAATGAATGCTAATACAACTATTGGTGGAACTGAAAACAATAACAATCTTCCTCCAGAGACAGCAAATGCCAACACAACTGCTCAGGGTCCAAATTTTACTAAAGCTAAAATGATTAGGATTTTTCGGGAAGAAATGACTGCTGTAATCCCTAATTTTGTAACCCAGTTTCAACAATGCATGTCTTCAACTTCGGGTAGAAATATTCTTAATAACAACGTTGAAGGTAATCATGAAGTACATGCTTCTGGATCAGATCGTACTAATCATGAACCACCTCAACAAGGATGCACGTATAAGTAATTTGCATCCTGTAATCCACCCACTTTCCTTGGGTAGGAAGGAGCGTCTAGACTCTTAAAATGGGTGGAAGAAATGGAAACAACACTAAAATTTGTCAATGTCTAGAGAGACACCAAGTTTTATATGCGACATGTTCATTGAAAAGTCAAGCTCTCACTTGGTGGTATGCACAAGTGAGAACATTGGGAACGATAATTATCGATCAAATGGTTGGGAATGAGTTCAAGACGTTGATTACAGCCTAATATTGTCCCATGAATGAAATACAAAAATTGGAAAAAGAATTTTGGAATCACTCTATGGTGGGAGTAAAATATCAGAATTACATAGATCGATTTCATGAGGTCACATGTTTGTTACCCCAGATGTTTCCAACTGAGATTAAGCTTGTAGAAAAATATAGTAAAGGCTTAGTTCCATAAATTCGTAACACAGTAATTGATGCAGAGCATACTAATTAGAAGAAACTATTACTTTAGCAGCTAAGCTTACCGATGAGACAATAAGGAGTGGAACTTTGGCTAAGAAAGGAAAAGCAAGTGACACTAATCTCAATAAATGTCACACCCCGAGCCGGCGGGGTTGGATCGGAGTCCCTGTCGGGCGGAAGGTTCCCAGGGCGCGATATCGTGAGTGATAATCGGAAGTGATCAGATTGTTTACATTGCACATGATATAAATGAGAAATGCTAAGATAATAGAATTACAAAGTTAAATTACATCAGTATCGTTTATAATTTAACAATGTAAATCTATTGTAAACATCATAAAATAACTATCTTGTATTTACACAAGATATACAAAATAAATTGTATAATGATGTCTTCAAAAGTATGCAGGTCCAAAATATTAAGTCTTCTATCTGAAGTCCTAGTCCAAAGGAAATGACTTCTTAATTAACCTGTTCGTCACCTGAGAAGTCATGCAAAAAGATCAAGTCAACACATGGTTGGTGAGTTCATATAGTTTTAGTAATTGAAAATGATTTGAAAACCTCCTTTGGTAAAGACCCTAACCTCATTAACACCACATGTAATATCCAAATCGGTATGCTTATATATAGGGCATATGTAGGGTCGAACTTACCGCCCGCCCAGCCACCGTCCCACCACATACTAATCCATATATGACACTGTTGTTAATGTAATTAAGCATTTTTACCCTTAACACAATTCCATAAGTTCCTCTGTTTGTTGTCCCTGTATTTACAATCATTTAAAATCCATGTTGATTTCATAAGTTCATCACTCAATATGATCAACCATCGTAATTGTATAAACAGTTATAAATGTTTAATTAAATAAATAAATAAACATTTAATAAAATCTAAGTCCTAATGATTGGGGCCTTTGGTCGTACTCGAGTAGACTAGTCTGTCAATCTAGGTACTTAGTAGTTAGGAAATCTGTAAATATCCTCAAACATATGACCTACAAATCAAACGGTCTAGCTAGGACTTCTTGAAATGTAGGGTTTTTTTGTTTCGTCTGTTTTGGCATATGTTGTCTCTGATATTTCCCAGGCTTTCCCTTGAAAATGATTTATTGATTCGTCTGATTCTGTTACAAGATGTACTTGATTCGTTGATCGTAGAATACTAGATTCATTGATCAAATGTACACTTGATTCATAGTTCAACAAACACTTGATTTGTAGAACATTGAATATTGTCTTTGCAAAGATTGTTTATTTTGATTCGTTGAAATCCACACTTGCTTCGTCAAAATGTTTGATTTGATTCATTGAACTCCCACTCTTGTTTTGTCAAAATGTTTGATTTGATTCATTGTACTCCCACACTTGTTTTGTCAAAATGTTTGATTTGATTCATTGTACTCCCACACTTGTTTTGTCAAAATGTTTGATTTGATTCATTGTACTCCCACACTTGTTTTGTCAAAATGTTTGATTTGATTCTTTTGAAATGTTTTGATCTGTTTGAAACGTTTTAGTTTAACCCGATTATTCACTTAATTTATAAGTAAATCAGTTAATAAACCTGCGTAAAACCTTCCTAGACAGGGTCTAGAATAGCATTTATATATGTAAACATATAAAATTAAAAGCATTTAAGTAAACAATTTAATAAACAGTTTACGCATGCTTCTCAGCCCTGCGTTTTAAAACAAAAATGTTAGAAAAGGGGCAATGAACTCACCTGTGCTGCTATGTAAATGATCTACACAAAATGCGCCCTCTTGTTTGTAGCTAGGTTTCTTCAGTTCCTGAGTTATTTTAATAGAATTCGAATACAATAAGTACGCGTAGTAGTCGTCGTGCCTAAGGTCTGGTCTTGTCGTGTGTGCAACTAAGTGTCCTAGTACTAAGTGCATCTTAGAATCTAAGCTAACTTAGTTACCCTCTTTAATGATCCCAATTCCCATAGTTAGTTATAATACATACTTTTATATTTTTAGAAATTTCGGCAGAGTTTCCTTTGTTTTATGTTTAAAATCCAGACAATGACATTGTCCATTTTATAACAAAATCCCAATCAAAGATATTAAAACTAACTTTTATAACAAAAGTAACTTAAAAGAAACCAATGACATTCATAAATAAATTCCATTTCAAATTAAATAAAACTTTAGAAATTATTAAACCAACTTTTATAAATTTATAACGTCTTCATCTTATGTAACATCATTATTTGAATTTAAATAACATCTAATGTACAATGGGCTTAGTTAACCCCATTGGGCCACTTTGGCCCAATTGAATATCTTTGGTTTCTAGTTGATTAACCAACTTGTGTCGTTGATTCTCATGAACTTGTAACCAATTTAACATAGTTGTTAAACTATCTTGTATGGTCAACTTTTAGTGTTAGAGATGCATGCATTTATGTGATTTCCCATGCACCTATATTCCCATGCATACACATGTATGCATTTCTGATTAACTCCTCATGAATTTGTTAGTTTAGTGATCCATAATTCATTTCCTAGTTTATATCATGAGCTTCATTGATCTTAGACCCATATCAACCTCATTAGACCACTCCTAAGTTCAATGTGTTAGTTTGGGCAGTGAACCTATGGTCTGAACCCATAGGTTCGGCTGGGTTATACACTGCAAAGGTTCGTGAGCTGCATGGCCAGGGTTCGGCCATGCAAGGTTCGTGAGTGCTAGGGTTCGGCATCCAGGAGATAGTTCGGTGCTCCTAAGGTTCGCTCCAAGGGATGGTTCGCCTAGTGCCAGCTGCCTAAGGTTCGCCCATTCCCTTCCAAGGGTTCGTCTGCAATTCCTAGGGTTCGGTGACCTTAAAGGTTCGGCCATGGGTAGTTGAAACCACAGGTTCGGTGCTGCAAGCTCACGGGTTCGTTGCAGACCAAGCAGGGTTCGGTGCAGGTTCGTGGTTCAGAGGCTACAGGGTTCGGCCCATCCTAAGAAGGTTCGGCCAGAGAGATGCTAGGTTCGGCTCCCATCTTTATCACCCAAAAGGTTCGGCCGCCTGGAGGTACCCCACGAACCTGTGAAATTTCGTGCATTACCTGCCTCACTCTCGCAATCATCACCTGTTACAACAACAATCCATCTATTCCTACATGTGCATCTAGGTGTTTTGTGAGTGTTTAAGCCGATTAAACAACAAAGATTCCAAGTGGTTCGTGAGTCACCCTAAAACCGAATATAAATTGGATTTTTACCTTAGATTTCGTGGATGAAATTTTTCAACGCTTGTACTTCTGAAATCTACACGACGAGAGGAACGTCTTGGCACCAAACTTGTTTGAATCCACCAAGGATTGAGCTTCCTAATCTTAGAGAGAAGATTGTTTTCTTGTGAAGAATTAGGGAGAGAGAGAGGAGAACGAATTTTTGGAGAGAGAGAGAGGGTGAATGGTGGTGGTTGTGTCATTTATTGTCCCAATTCAATGTGGGGACAATACCCGATCGTTCGGTCTCGTTTGGTCTCGCGTGGAATGTCGTTTCGCGTAGTTTTCGCGACAAAACGACACGACTTTAAAAATAGAAATCATTTAATTACTCCAGGTTGTGATTCCTAATAAATTAACTAATATCTTTTATTTATTTAATTTAAAAGAAATATTAATTACTGTTTAAATCGAAATGTACGGTCGTCGCGCGTATTCGTTTGAATCGTCATCCGTACAAACACGGTGATAACTATACTTTTCAATCTTGTTTTCTAATTATAGAATATCATTCAGAACGTTAAACTTTCAGATATATTCGTACAGATCGTCACCTATACGAATAACCCGTCCATTTAGCATTCACGTAATGATATTCGTGTGTTTTGTTCTGTAAAGCCTCACATACGTTTATACATAATAACTCCTAACAATTAATCACATGATGGTTCTGTATTGTCAGATAATTATCTGACTCAAAAACCATTGTTTCTGAACTGTGTTTCTGTTAAATGTTTCTGAATTTGTTCCATGACCACACAAAATGATAATGATAAATGGCATGAATGTGAAACTTACTGAAATGTATAAGATTCGTACCTATTTTACTGTTCATGTACTGTAGAGATCACTATTCCGGTGACGGTTCCGGCACTGATGTTACAATAAACCCACAAGTACTAGCAAATTTACCTTTGGTAACACTGTAGATGCCACTTCTAGGAAACGTAAATGGCAAGATAAGGGGAAGAAGAAGATTCAAGAGGAAGGTAGTAAAGCTCCAACAGTTAAAAGCTATGGGGCAATTACACAAGAGAAGAAGGCGTACCAAGGACTAGAACCAGAAGGCACCAAATGTCCATTCCATCACCTAGGGCCATGCCCTGTGTGTGGAAATTGTAAGCAAACCGGACATATTACAAGTTATTGTGAAGCACCAACAAAACCACTCAATCAAGTTCCCTATCAAGTTCCATTACAACGACAATAAAACACTCGGGCATGTTATAAATATGGGAGTATTGAGCATTTTATGAAGAGTTTTCCTACTAATGCCAAACCCAATGATAGTAAATTGCCAATTAAACAGGCCAGAGGACGAGCTTTTCAGATCGAGGCAGGTGAAGCTAAGAACAATCCAGATGTTGTCACTGGTACGTTCCTTATCAATGATCATTATGCGTTTATTCTATTTGATACTGGGGTTGATAGAAGTTTTATTTTGCATAATTTCGCATTGTTACTTTCCCTACCTAAGATTAACATAGGGCATGAATATAATGTTGAACTTGCAAATGGTAAATCTATTCAGCTACACATATCATTCAAGGGTGTACCTTAAATCTTAATAATCATATCTTTAAAATAGATCTTCTTTCAATAGAATTGTGTAGTTTTGATGTTGTCATTCGCATGGATTGCCTTTTGAAACATAAGGCTAAAGTAGTGTGCCACGAAAAAACTATTCGTATACCCCTTAAAACAGTTGAAATGTTAGTGGTCCAAGGTGAACGAACAAATAGAGCACTAGGGCTTATATCTTGTATGAAAGCTCAGAAGTGTCTAAGAAAAGGCTATGAAACTTTTCTAGCCTATCTTATCAAGGAAAATCAAGAAGAAAAACACACTGAAGATATTCCAGTAGTTAGAGATTTTCCTAAAGTCTTTCCTGAAGAATTGACTGGATTGTCTCCTGTGCGACAAGTCGAATTTTGTATTGACTTGACAGAGGATTCAATAGACCCTGCTCGTATTGATGATCTTTTTGACCAACTTCAGGGAGCTACTTATTTTTAGAAAATCGATCTCAGATCGGGAGACCATCAAGTATGAGTCCGTGAGGAAGATATTGCCAAAACTACTTTTCGAACCCGATACGGACATTATGAATTTTTGGTAATGCCATTCAGGGTAACAAATGCACCTGCAATCTTCATGGACTTAATGAACCAAGTATGCAGACCCTATCTGGATAAATTCGTAATCGTCTTCATTGATGACATTCTTATCTATTCCAAAAGTCCAAAGGATCATGAGCTGCATTTAACTCAAATCCTCACTTTACTAAAACACGAGAAACTCTATGCCAAATTCTCTTAATTTGAATTTTGGCTATGGGAAGTCCAATTCTTGGTACATATAGTTAGTGGGAAAGACGTACAAGTTGATCCAAGCAAGATAGAGGCTATCAATCGATGGGAAACACCTACCACTCCAACGGAAATCAGACGATTCCTTGGATTGGCAGGGTACTATCGTCGGTTCATAAGAAATTTTTCAAAAATAGCCTTAGCTTCAACCATGTTAACCAGAAGGATAGAAGTTCGACTTGGATCAGCCACAGGAGGAAGCGTTTCAATTACTAAAGCAAAGACTTTTCAAGGCGCCCATTCCTTAGTCTACTGGAAGGCACCGAAGATTTTGTGGTCTATTGTGATGCTTCTAGATAAGGATTGGGAGTTCAACTTATGCAAATGGATAAGGTAATTGCGTATGCTACCCGACAACTAATAATACATGAAAGAAATTATACAACTCATGATCTAGAATTAGGAGTTGTAGTGTGCGCGCTAAAAATCTGGAGACATTACCTTTATGGTACAAAGTGTACGATATATACAGACCATAAGAGTCTTCAACATATTCTAGATCAGAAAATGCTCAACATGCGACAACGGCGATGGGTGGAACTCCTTAGCGACGATATCACCCATGCAAAGCAAATCTAGTTGCTGATGCCTTAAGTTGCAAGGATCAAGTAAAACCAAATCGAACTCAAAGTTTCAGCATAACCATTCAAACCAGTTTATTTCCCTAGATACGTGAAGCTCAGCAACAAGCTTTGCAAGAGTCAAATCTGGAAGAGGAAGGATTGCAAGGATTGGTTAAACGATAAGAGACACAACCTGATAATGTATTGTATCTCATGAATCGAGTGTGGGTTCCTTATTTTGGCAGTCTGCGACAAACAATATTGAATGAAGCTCATAAGTCCAAATACTCTATTCATTCAGGAGCTTATAAAATGCATTATGATCTTCATGATTATTATTGGTGGCCTGGTATGAAGAAAGACATTGCATTATATGTGAACAAATGTCTTACATGTCTAAGGGTAAAGGCCGAACATCAAAAACCTTCCGGGTCACTACAACAACCCAAAATTCCCATGTGGAAATGGGAGCAAATTTCTGTGGATTTCATTATGAAGTTACTTAGAACTTCACGAAATCATGATTCTATATGGGTTATTGTAGACAGATTAACAAAGGCTGCTCATTTCTTACCTATTCGTGAAGATTATACTATGGATAAACTTGCCAAACTATACATAGATGAAGTAGTAATGCAGCATGGAGTACCTATCTCAATCATCTCTGATAGGGATAATCGTTTCACGTCTAGATTCTGGTAGACGCTTCAAAATGCGTTGGGTGCAAAAATTTACATCAGCACGGCTTACCATCCTCAAGCAGACAGACAAACAAAGCGTACTAACCAAACCTTGGAATATATGCTTAGAAGTTGTAGCATTGACTTTGGTGGTAGTTGGGATATTCATCTTCCACTGATTGAGTTCTCACACAATAATAGCTATCATACGAGTATCAAGTGTGCCCCTTTGAAGCATTGTACGGGCGAAAGTGTGGATCTCCTGTATGTTGGTCCGAGATAGGGGAAAGTCAAATAATAGGTTCCAAATATATTCAAGAACTCACAAACAAAATTATTCTTATTAATAAGAGAATGAAGACCACTCAAGATCAGAAAAAGAGTTATGCCGAAAATAGGAGAAAACTTCTGGAATTTTAAGTGGGGGAATGAGTCATATTGAAAGCCTCTCCTTGGAAGGGTATTGTTAGATTCAGGAAACGAGGAAAGCTTGCACCACGATATGTGGGACCTTTTAAAATCCTTGAAAGGATAGGATCGGTAGCATATAGACTTGAGTTACCTCCCGAGCATAAGAATACTCATGATGTACGTAACATCAGTGCCGAAATCATAACCGGAACAGTGATTCACACAGTAACTCAGGTATGAATTACATGTAATGTGCATATACTATTATCATTTGATGTTTGACACGGAACTATTGCGCAATCATTTCAAAAACATGATTTAAAACCATGATTCAACAGTCAGAAATTTATCTGACAACTCAGAACCATCACTTGATTGTTAGTTAGGACTTTATAACGTATATACGTATGTGAGGTTGAGCAGAACAAAATAACAACGGATGTCGTTACGTGAATGCTAAATTGACGCATTATTCGTATATGTGACGATCTATACGAATATATCTGAAAGTTTAACGTTCTGAATGATGTCTAATAATTAGAAAAATCAAATTGAAGAGTGTAGTTATCGTCGTGTTCGTACGGGTGACGATTTGAACGAATACGCGCGACGACTGTACGATTCGATTTAAACTGATAAATTTAACATTTTCAGAAATTTAAAAAAAACGGAAGATATTTAGTTAATTTACCAGGAATTACCACGTAAATGAAATCAACAAATTATATTTTAAAACGTAACGTTTCGTTACGAAAACGAAAGAAAACCGACGCTTCTACGCGAAACCGAGCGAGACCGAACTAACTAGAATGCACCGGAACGATAAAAGACACTAACAGGCATTAAATGCCCTTTTCAAACACCCACCTACCATTTCCTCTCTCTCTCTCTCCCGTCACTTTCTTTCTCTACACTCTCTCTAAATTCAAAACCCTAGAATCCTCCATACTCAACCAAATCAAGCCATCTTGGTGTCAAAACGACCACAACAACTAGTAGATCTTGAAAGTATAAGCAAACCGAGCTTTGAACCGTCTAAATCGAGGTAGATTTGGGTTTGAAATTTCTATTTTTAGGGTTTTCACCCTTGGTTAAAATCCCCAAACCTTAACCGGTTTAAAACATCATAAAATCCTTAGGAAACTATACGAAATCACTTGGGGGTGATGTAGGAATTTGTGAGATTCATGACTTGGTGTTAAAGTCCAAGAATGGGGACCTGCACATCGAAGGCTTCGAAGCAGCCGAATGAGGGCACCAGTCTGGCTGAAAGACCCTCCATTCGTCCACCCATTCGCACGAGTATCCTCACTCGGTCAAGCACCCATTCACATGACAAGCTACTTTTGGCCACACCATTCTCATGATCACCTTAGTCGACCGAATCACCTCATTCGCATGCCTCAACTCATTCAGTCTCAATGGATTTAGTAGCATGGCAGCCATTCGCATAGGGCAGCCTATTCGGTGAAGAAATGGTGACCGAATGAACAATATGGGTTAAGGAAACTCTTTTGTGGGCTTTCATATGCATAATGGTGTGACCATGCATGCGAGTATGTGCATAGGAAATCCCTAGGGTTATGGAGTTGCAAGTTTAAATGGGTGATTTATTTTCGATATTAAAGGGGTGAAACACAAGTTTTCTTTAATCAATTGAACACATCAACTAATGTTTTGGGAAAATTAGTACATGTAAACACATAAATAAAACCTTAGAAAGTGTTAGCAACAATACACCATGACCATAGTGGTTATACGTATGCCTACCAACTTGGTGTTCTAGAATCCCAAGGTTTGCAATATTAAAACCTTTACGAACCTTCAAAACATATGTATTGAGTCAAGTGTTAAGTTTACCAAAGAACAAAAGGAAAACAAGTTGAGGATAAATGAAGAATCACGAAACAAGTTTAAGTGTTGGTTACATTGTAAAGACCTAATACTTAGTGAATTATATATAAACGTATAACTTAGTTAAATAGTTCGATTGAACTTTCTAAGCTAAGTTATACACAAGTACGATTGAAGAACCATGAGAAACGAAGACCTAGCAATGGGCTTAAAGTTAATCGAATGAGATTAACCCAAGTCTCGCATGTTATCATATAATTTTCTTAAATTAATTTATGTTTTAACAAAAAGGAAATGATTTATAAATTACTTTATGTGAAATGTTTTAAAATAAGTGAAATGATTTTTAACTTAAAGATTTAGCTTAAAATGAGTTTTATTAAAGATGTTTTACCTAAAAAGACCAGGAATGTAATGAACTAGACCTTATATAAGTAAGATTTAGGTGTGAACATCTACGGGGTAAAGGGATGATTAGTGTAGACTAGTTGGAGATACATAGAAAAACGCTAGTAACTTAGGACACATAGTTGCACACCAAGACCAAAACCATAGATACATCAACTATAAATACTTATAGTATTCGAATCCTTTTAAAACGACTCAGGTACTAAAGATACTTAATCTACAAGTGACGAGCGCGCTTATCTGTTGTGGTTCAATACATAGCAACACAGGTGAGTTTATTGCCCCTTTTCTAAACATTTTTGTTTTACAAACGCGGGGCTAAGAAGCATGCGTAAATTATTTTCTTAAAATATGTTTCACGTAAATGCTTTTACTTCTTGTATGTTTTAAATGTATAATTTTATCCTAGACTTCTGTCTAGGTAACTATTACAGGTTTACAAAAGGAGTTAATTACGATCTAAGAGTAAGATAATGGTTTAAAACAAAGAGCTAAATTCAGTGTTGTGTCGAGGAAAACTAAAGGTAAAACTCAAATAACTAAAATCAGTGTTGTGTTCATGAAAACTAAGGATCAAGATCAAAGAAATCATATCCGTGTGTGAATCAAAGAACTCATAAACTCAATAACAGATAACTCAAGGTGGATGTCAGTTGTATGCCGATCAAGACCACGTGTAAACACAAGGAAAGTCCGGGCTTAAATAGTAGACTTTTATAGTCACGCTATATGGGCATAAATCAAAAAATCAAACGAATTCAAGAGAGCAGAGGTGAACAAAGATCAAAGGGTATCCTAAAGTCCTGACATGTACAGTAGACCTTAAAGGTCAACCTGATATGGGCACATCATAAAGTCCCGACACGTACAGGTAGACTCCTTTGGGTCAAGCCTGATATGGGCCACGTGTGAGACGATACAAGCCGGACACCACCAACAACTAAGAATAGTTGATTGAGTCAAATGAGGCCCAATCTTCATGTCTTAGTTGTATTTAAATGTTTACTTATTCATTTAATTAAGCATTTAGTATCAAATGTCTACAAATACTACGGTTGATCATGAATGTGTGATGAACTCAAGAAATCGGTAGAATTTCAATTTGTGGAACTCAAAATCTATTATGTCAATGGTGTGAAATGGAACACTTCATTATCATTAACAACAATATACTATGTGGTTCGATATGTGGTGGGATGTCGGCTGGGCCTTGTTCCCCTACGTATGCCCTATATATAAGCATATTTGACCGGATAGTATAGGTGGTTGTTAGTGAGGTTAAGGAATCAGTTTCAGACATTTCAGGTATGTGATTCAGTGTATGGAATGAAAAACTTAATTATCATTAATAGCAATGTACTATGTGGTTCGATATGTGGTGGGATGTCGGCTGGGGCCGGTTCCCCTACGTATGCCCTATATATAAGCATATTTGACCACATAATATAGGTGGTTGTTAGTGAGGTTAAGGTTGTCATTTTGGATGATCAATGTTAACAAACTTTCTGGTTATTCAAAACGTTATGAATCAAAGGAATGGGATGAAACGCTTAATTATCATTAACAACAAAATACTATGTTGTTCGGTATATGGTGGGATGTCGGCTGGGGCTTGTTCCCCTACGTATGCCCTATATATAAGCATACTTGGCTGGATAGTATAGTTGGTTGTTGGTGAGGTTAAGGTTGTCATCCGAACAGATTTTGTACAAATCCACTTTTAAACGAAACTATATGAACTCACCAACCATGTGTTGACTTGATCTTTTTGCATGACTTCTCAGGTGACGAACAGGTTGACTAGGGAGTTCGTGTTTTTGACTAGGTTGCCAGATATCGGACCTACTATTTTGGATTCGCATATTTTGAACATCATCATACATATTAGATGGTACATCTTGTGCCGTTACGAGATGGAAGTGTTATGATGTTATTAGTAGATTTACATTGTTAAATTATGAACGAAACTGATGTAATTTAACTTTGTAATTCTATTTTATTTAGCATTTTTTCATTATATATCATGTGCAATGTAAAAAATCTGATCATCATGATTATCATTCCCGATATCGCGCCCCGGGACCTTTCCGCCCGACGGGACACACGATCCGGCCCGTCGGATCGGGGTTTGATAGATTGGTATTAGAGCCATGATTATAGAGAAACATAAGTCATTTATTTAAACGTTTTGGCCTAGACTATAACCTAGGGACCCTTCATGTAGAGAAACTAAGGTTAGGAACTTATGTGCATATGTCTTTTGCATTCAATCGCGATTACTAACCGAGGCCTTTCGATTGTAAACAGAATGCCGCCAAAAAGACAACTATTGCCTCCATCTCTTCCTCATGAGGTGGACCCAGCAACTGCCACAGTTGCTACCTTGACTCCTGACCAGTTAGTTGCTGTTATTCCCGACCCCATCTCTCGTGTCATGAACAGTGATGAGAACGCCCGATGCTACCCGAAGACAATCACAGGAACTGAAGGATTGGTGCCAGGAGAAACGAGCAAGAAGCATAAGCGGTGTCATGCTAAGAAATCAAGGCCCCCTGTAATATACATGGAGGCCGTTCCACTTCGCCAAATGGCCGTTACTCCGAAACCAGAGGTTCATGAGTGGTATGTTGGAAAAACCCCTCCTTGCATTAACTGCCAATATCATCACCGTGCTGAAATTCCATGCAGACAATGCACCCGCTGTGGTAAGATGGACCATTGGGCTCATCAATGCAGATCTCCGATGGAATTAATATGTAAACAATATATTGGCAAGTTTCCTTCATGTGCCCTGTGCGGTCTTCACCATGCCAAGAATAAACTGTGCAAAGATTGCTTGAACTGCGGGAGGAAGGACACTGGAGTTGTGATTGTCGAAAAACCCCAACTCATAATCAGAACCCTGGTACCACTACATATCCTCTTCCTTGACACAGCAAGGACTGCTATGTGTGCGGAGCATCCGAACACTTTGCACGGAACTGCCCCGTGAGGGTATCTTCATCAGATCATGCGCCTCCCAAGGAACTGTTTACTTTACCAACTTTTGATGCACGTTTGGAGTCGGATGACTCCATGGGTAAGCATATTTCATCTTGTTGCGTTAAATTATTCGTTTTTGTGTTAGTTAGAAATATAAAATCCTATTGTGGTTTAGGAACAATCAATTTAAGGTAACCGTAAACTAACTCGGTGCCAATTAGGTAATGGGAGCAGTAATTTAAGTAAACCTTGGGCCGATTAGGTGCCAAGTAAATAAATAAAGTTAGGATGATTCCTAATTCTAGTTTAACTACGGTAATTAGGGAGGAAACCTTATATAAATGGAACACTAAAATCTGCAGGAATCCAAAGTGAGGAATCAAATCAGGGACAACTTTAGGAAATCCTTTAATCAATCGAGACTAGGTTATTCATAAACAACTTAGCCTTGACTACCTGGAAGGCTACGGAGGTGGTTCTCGAGAATCTATCGGAAATTTCTCCTTACACGTATGATAGAGTTTCATGGTACTAATACGTCTGTAGAAATACCAGTATGAGATATTCGTACAGACCAACATATTTTGAACAATAGGAAATGCAAAATTTAGTGAGTAGACTGTTACTTTAAAGCTAGACCTCATAGAACTTGAGTCACTTAATTTCGAGAACTTCGGTTGTAGGATGGTAAGAAAGAATGAATGTTACAACAGCACTGAGATCATAGCTAATCTAGATAAGTAGACCAAAAGAATCAGTGCGTACTATTGAGTGTGAAAGATCAATATGAATGACTATGACAAGGTAGTTATTCACTAATATTGATCAAGAATATACTTACCATCAGCTCCAAAATCTCGGATAAAGAAGTTCGAGATTGCAACTAGGATCATAAACCTTGACACCTTTGATAGGGAAATGACTAATAGCCAAAACAGCTGCGTTATTTGGAGATTTAGTATTGAAACTAATTGAATTATTCACCTAGAAGAGTTAATAGAATCCACATGATATGATCGTGCCGGATTAAACTTATGGGTAATATCATGAAAGTGATAGATCAATATCATTCAAACAAGGTTAGCAGAGTTGTCGATACCTTTAGGCAGATGATGTAAAACAAATACATATGTATGGAAGACGATGAGCAGTAACACATGGAACAATATTTGCAACGAACTCCCATAAGTCAAACAACGTTTGGGTAGAAAGAGGGTTAATGTACATCACCTCGGAGATGTGCATGGGTTTGTCTCAAAGGTAAATCATTACCCTTACCATAACAAAGTTACCATACTCTTTAGGTTGTTCTCTCCAACAAATAAGGTACACCTCCAAATCCGAGAACAGATGAGAAGGTGGTTTGTATGTATATGGTTATACTAACATAACCTAGGATACACTATACGTGACCTAAAGGGGTGGGATCGGATGATTGAAACCTAGAGTCGTCAGAACCACATATGATGGTTACATGGGGGTGACAAATTGTGGAGCAGAACGACAGTATAAGACGAACCCGATGGAGTTGTCTAACATCAGGATCGCGTGTGGATTCCTGTAGAAGAGGAATTGAGAAAGCTCATCTTTGATGAAGCACACAATACCAAGTATTCGATACATCCAGGCGTTGATAAGATGTACCAAGATTTATGGGGATTTTATCGGTGTCTGAGAATGAATAGAGGTATAGCTGAGTATGTCGGTCTATGTCTGACATGTGCGAAGATTAAGGCGGAACACCAGAAACCGTCAGCTTTACTGGAACAGCCTGAAATTCCCCTCTTGAAATGTGAACAAATAGCTATGGAATTCATTACCAAGCTACCCCGCACTTCCAGTGGTCATGATACCAATTGGGTTATCATCGATCGATTAACGAAATCTGCTCATTTCTTGCCGAAACAGCAGATATGCCATTGTCCATCAATTCGGATTATACATCAACGAGATAGTGGTACTTCAAGTGTGCCATTGTCCATCAATTCGGATCGAAACAGCAGAAATACATATAGGTTCTGGCAATCATTGCAGCAATCTCTAGGGGCGCAATTGAACTTGAGTACAATTTACCATCCATGAACGGACGGTCAAAGCGAACGTACTATACAAACCCTGGAGGATATGCTGAGAACATGTGTTTTGGATTTCGGTGGGAATTGGGATTCTCATTTACCACTGATCAAATTCTCCTATCGTAACAGCTACCATAGCAGTATTGGATGCGCACCGTTCGGGGCTCGGTATGGTAGAAAATACCTGTCACCGATTTGTTGGACCAAGGTAGGAGATAACTGTATAACTGGGCCAGAGCTTATTCAGGAAACTACTGATAAGATCGCCCAGACTTAAAAAAGGATACAAGCAGCCGAAGCAGACAAAAGAGTTACGCAGATAAGCGACGGAAACCGTCGTAATTTCAAGTGGGAGACCCTGTCATGTTGAAGGAATCCCCATGGAAGGGCGTCGTCGCTTCGAAACGAAAGGCAAATCATCACCATGATACGTGGGACCTTTCGAGGTTGTCGAACTAATTGGTCCTGTTGCGTATAGACTAAGATTACCAGATGAACCCCGTGGTGTGCACGACGTGTTTCACGTCTCAAACCTAAAGAAATACCTTGATGATGAATCTCTTGTCATACCAAGCGAGGAAATCCAAGTGGACGAACAATTACACTTTATCAAAGAATCTTTAGAGATTATGGATCGCGAAGTCAAACAACTAAAGCGAAGCCGTATTCCAATTGCCAAGGTTCGATGGAATTCAAAGCGTGGACCCGAGTTTACTTGGGAAAACGAGGATCACATGAAGTCCAAGTATCCCCATCTGTTTGTAGAGAAAGCCGTACCTGATAACGATTCTTAAATTTCGGGACGAAATTTCTCTAACAAGGGGAGACTGTAACATCAGTGCCGGAATCATAACCGGAACAGTGATTCACACAGTAACTCAGGTATGAATTACATGTAATGTGCATATACTATTATCATTTGATGCTTGACACGAAAGTATTGCGCATTCATTTCAGAAACATGATTTAAAACCATGATTCAATAGTCATAAATTCATCTGACAACTCAGAACCATCACGTGATTGTTAGTTATGACTTTATTACGTATACACGTATGTGAGGTTGAACAGAACAAAATAACAACGGATGTCGTTACGCGTGAATGCTAAATTGACGGATTATTCATATAGGTGACGATATGTACGAATATATCTGAAAGTTTAACGTTCTGAATGATGTCTAATAATTAGAAAAATCAAATTGAAGAGTGTAGTTATTGTCGTGTTCGTACGGGTGACGATACGAACGAATACGCGCGACAACTGTACGATTCGATTTAAACTGATAAATTTAACATTTTCAGAAATTTTAAATAAACGGAAGATATTTAGTTAATTTATTAGGAATTGCCACCTAAATTAAATTAACAAATTCTATTTTAAAACCATAACGTTTCGTTAAGAAAAAGAAAGAAAACCGACGTTTCTACGCGAAATCGAGCGAGACCGAACGAACCCGAATGCACCAGAACGATAAAAGACACTAAAAGGCATTAAATGCCCTTTTCAATCACCCACCTATCATTTCCTCTCTCTCTCTCTCCTGTCACTTTCTCTCTCTACACACTCTCTCTAAATTCAAAATCCTAGAATCCTCCATACTCAACCAAATCAAGCCATCTTGGAGTCAAAACGACCACAAAAACTAGTAGATCTTGAAAGTACAAGCAAACCGAGCTTGAACCATCCAAATCGAGACAGATTTGAGTTTGAAATTTCGATTTTTATGGTTTTCACCATTGGTTCGATCCCCAAACCTTAACCGGTTCTAAACATCATAAATTCCTTAGGAAACTACACGAAATCACTTAGGGGTGATGTAGGAACTTGTGAGATTCATGACATGGTGGTAAAGTCCAAGAATGGGGACCTGCACATCGAAGGCTTCGAAGCAGCCGAATGAGGGCACCAGTGTGGCTGAAAGACCCTCCATTCGTCCACCCATTCGCATGACAAGCTACTTTCGGCCACACCATTCGCATGATCACCTTAGTCGACCAAATCACCTCATTCGCATGCCTCAACTCATTCGGTCTCAATGGATTTAGTAGCATGGCAGCCATTTGCATGGGACAGCCTATTCGGTGAAGAGGTGGTGACCGAAGGAACAATATGGGTTAAGGAAACTCTTTTGTGGGCTTTCATATGCATAATGGTGTGACCATGCATGCTAGTATGTGCATGGGAAATCCCTAGGGTTATGGAGTTGCATGTTTAAATGGGTGATTTATTTTCGATATTAAAGGGGTGAAACACAAGTTTTCTTTAATCAATTTAACACATTAACTAATGTTTTGGGAAAATTAGTACTTGTAAACACATAAAGAAAACCTTAGAAAGTGTTAGCAACAATACACCATGACCATAGTGGTTATACGTATGCCTAACCACTTGGTGTTCAAGAATCACAAGGTTAGCAACATTAAAACCTTTACGAACCTTGAAAACATATGTATTGAGTCAAGTGTTAAGTTTACCAAAGAACAAAAGGAAAACAAGTTGAGGATAAATCAAGAATCAAGAAACAAGTTTAGGTGTTGGTTACATTATAAAGACCTAATACTTAGTGAATTCTATACAAACATATAACTTAGTTAAATAGTTCAATTGAACTTTCTAAGCTAAGTTATACACAAGTATGATTGAAGAACAATGAGAAACGAAGACCTAGCAATGGGCTTAAAGTTAATCGAATGAGATTAACCTAAGTCTCGCATGTTATCATATAATTTTCTTAAATTAATTTATGTTATAACAAAAAGGAAATGATTTATAAATTACTTTATGTGAAATGTTTTAAAATAAGTGAAATGATTTTTAACTTAAAGATTTAGCTTAAAATGAGTTTTATTAAAGATGTTTTACCTAAAAAGACCATGAATGTA
Organism: Mikania micrantha; assembly: GCA_009363875.1. Taxonomy (NCBI): domain Eukaryota; kingdom Viridiplantae; phylum Streptophyta; class Magnoliopsida; order Asterales; family Asteraceae; genus Mikania; species Mikania micrantha. The sequence continues at coordinate 94,100,674 of CM018692.1, forward strand.
ATGAACTAGACCTTATATAAGTAAGGTTTAGGTGTGAACATCTACGGGGTAAAAGGATGATTAGTGTAGACTAGTTGGAGATACATAGAAAAATGCTAGTAACTTAGGACACATAGTTGCACACCGAGACCAAAACCATAGACACGTCAACTATAAATACTTATAGTATTCGAATCCTTTTAAAACGACTCAGGTACTAAAGATACTTAATCTACAAGTGACGAGCGCGCTTATCTGTTGTGGTTCAATACATAGCAACACAGGTGAGTTCATTGCCCCTTTTCTAAACATTTTTGTTTTACAAACGCGGGGCTGAGAAGCATGCGTAAATTATTTTCTTAAAATATGTTTCACGTAAATGCTTTTACTTCTTCTATGTTTTAAATGTATAATTGTATCCTATACTTCTGTCTAGGTAACTATTACAGGTTTACGAAATGAGTTAATTCTCTAAGAGTAAGATAATGGTTTAAAACAAAGAGCTAAATTCGGTGTTGTGTCCAAGAAAACTAAAGATCAAACTCAAATAACTAAAATCAGTGTTGTGTTCATGAAAACTAAGGATCAAGATCAAAGAAATCATATCCGTGTGTGAATCAAAGAACTCATAAACTAAATAACGAATAACTCAAGGTGGATGTCAGTTGTATGCCGATCAAGACCACGTGTAAACACAAGGAAAGTCCCGGCATAAATAGTAGACTTTTATAGTCACGCTATATGGGCATAAATCAAACAATCAACCGAATTCAAGAGAGCAGAGGTGAACAAAGATCAAAGGATATCCTAAAGTCCTGACATGTACAGTAGACCTTAAAGGTCAAGCTGATATGGGCACATCATAAAGTACCGACACATACAGGTAGACTCCTTTGGGTCAAGCCTGATATGGGCCACGTGTGAGACGATACAAGCTGGACACCACCAACAACTAAGAATAATTGATTGAGTCAAATGAGGCCCAATCTTCATGTCTTAGTTGTATTTAAATGTTTACTTATTCATTTAATTAAGCATTTAGTATCAAATGTCTACAAATACTACGGTTGATCATGAATGTGTGATGACCTCAAGAAATCGGTAGAATTTCAATTTGTGGAACTCAAAATCTATTATGTCAATGGTGTGAAATGGAACACTTCATTATCATTAACAACAATATACTATGTGGTTCGGTATGAAGTGGGATGTCAGCTGGGGCTTGTTCCCCTACGTATGCACTATATATAAGCATATTTGACCGGATAGTATAGGTGGTTGTTAGTGAGGTTAAGGTTGTCATTTCGGGTGTTCAAAGGTAATCAATTTCAGACAGTTCAGGTATGTGATTCAGTGTATGGAATGAAACGCTTAATTATCATTAATAACAATGTACTATGTGGTTCGATATGTGGTGGGATGTCGGCTGGGGCCGGTTCCCCTACGTATGCCCTATATATAAGCATATTTGACTAGATAGTATAGGTGGTTGTTAGTGAGGTTAAGGTTGTCATTTCGGATGATCAATGTTAACAAACTTTTAGGTTATTCAAAACGTTATGAATCAAAAGTATGGGATGAAACGCTTAATTATCATTAACAACAATATACTATGTGGTTCGGTATGTGACGAACAGGTTGACTATGGAGTTCGTGTTTTTGACTAGGTTGCCAGATATCGAACCTAGTATTTTGGATTCGCATATTTTGAACATCATCATACATATTAGTTGGTGCATCTTTTGCTGTTACGAGATGGAAGTGTTATGATGTTATTAGTAGATTTACATTGTTAAATTATGAACGAAACTGATGTAATTTAACTTTGTAATTCTATTTTATTTAGCATTTTCTCATTATATATCATGTGCAATGTAAACTATCTGATCATCACGATTATCATTCCCGATATCGCACCCCGGGACCTTTCGACCGACGGGACACACGATCCGGCCCGTCGGCTCGAGGTGTGACAATGTATTTCATGTTTCGAGTCTTAAGAAATGCTTACTTGAGGAGCCATTGGCTGTATCTTTTGAAGAAGTACGAATTGATGAAAAGCTTTAATTTACAAAGGAACCAGCAGAGGTTATGGATCGCACCTTTAAGAAACTTAAACGAAATCGAATCGATTGTGAAGGTTTGGTGGAACTCTAAGCGCGAACCCGAGTTTACTTGGGAACTTGAGAATCATATGATGGAAAAGTAACCCATCTATTTTCACCCAAAGCTAATTCCAAATGAGTTATGCTAAAATTTCGGGACAAAATTTCTCTAACGGGGGGAGAATGTGACATTTCGTTCTTTGTTGCGAGGTAATTTCCTAAATTCATGAATTAAACACTTAATTAATTAAATCATGATTGAATATGTATATACATGTGAATCTGTGTATATATGTAAGGAAATTACAAGATGAAACAAAATTACAAACGACAATATGCAGAATTGCCGAATTACACGAAATTTCTATAATAATGACCAAAAACCAAATTCAAGGTTTCAAAACTAAATAAATATCAATTATATGATGAATTGAAGTAAAATAATTGATAGCATAACTATAGAATTCCTAAGTTCAATAAGTGAAACTGCGAAAATTTACGAAAAGCCAATTCGGCAAGCGTAATTAACAAATTAATGACAACACGAACTTCCTAATCACATTATAATCTTAATGGGATGTAATCAGAAGCATAAAAATGATAGTTGATCATTATTAGTAATTCATGAAGTTATACGCGAAAAGCCGAACAAACGATTGCGAAAATGGCAAAATCAAGCAAACCCTTTGATCTATTCCACGTCTATCCTATTCAGTCAGGTGAATTCCAGATAATTATGAACAAAAATAGTTTCCAAACATGGAAAACAAGGCTTAGGCCATATAAAGCCAAAAAGTTGACCTTGGTCAACATTTCTACAACTTTCTTTCTCTCCCAAACCCTCAAATTCGTCCAGACCCTTTCCATCATCTTTCGGAACATCCAACACACCTTACACATCATTTCCAAGGAGTTCCAATTGGTAATCAAGCCCAAAATCAAGTGGACCAAAGAATCAAGCTTCAAAGTTGGATTTTTGGTGATTTTTCAAGCAAATCCTTCACCAAGTAAGTTTTAAACTCAATTCTTAGTTCTAATAGCTTCATATGACTTAAACAAACATGTTGAAATGATTGGTGAAGTTTGAAAATCATCAGAGTTCAAAAACCTGTAAAAAGGGTATTTTTGTCCAAAAACCAGTTTTTTCAAAGTTGTCCAAATTGCGATTTTTTTCACCAAACTCTAGATATATGTTAAACATAAGGATCTGGAGCTTGGTGACCGAGAAAAGTATTATGGAAATCAAGAAAAACACGAAAAACCATTTCGTCTTGGTCCTAGTCGACCATTCCCGGGAACGCCCGGTGCTGGGCTGGCTGCGACCAGCTAGGCGCCGAGGATTCCCAGCCATGCAAGGCCATTCCCGGGTAAAACCAAGTCGCGACCAAAATTCCATTGGGAATTCTCGGCCTCGCCCGGCCGTTACCGGGCAAATGCTGATCACGACTAAGGGGCTGCCGAGGATTCTCGGCCATGACCGAGCCACAGGCCATGACACCGAGCCACCACCCCAGAGTCACTGGACCACCGCCGAGAAACCACCGCCAACCACTTGCTGCCGCTGGTGAGGATGCACGATTACAAGACATGTTTAGCAACTCTTAGCTAGTTAATGTTGTTTTAGAATGTTGGAACTTAATGTGTAATATTCTTGTTACAATGTTATGAGGGACTTATTCTATGAGAACCACTAATATTGGAACTAATTTTATATGTTTGTATAAAAGTAATTTAACCAGTATGAGAAATTACTATTTTATATATATATATATGTATATATATATAGCATATATATATATATATATATATATATATATATATATATAGTGTATGGTTTGCCATGGATGTATGATATCAATATAACAATAAGTCACACCCATCTCTGAGACCTCAACATTAAGCTTCCGCGACACATTACATCAGTTACAGATTTCATCCATCATTCAGTGACAATATCATGTAAAGTGAGAGATGGGGGTGTCACATTTCTCCCTTCTCCCTTTCTCTGGAATTCGAACACCAGGCAACACAAAAATGTTGACCTTGTTTCACCACTTAACCAATTAAACCCCTTTTCAAGTTTAGCCAATTGACAATTTTAGCCTCTCATGTTTTTTTAAACCACTTAACTAGTTTTTTTTAACCAACCTAACCAAGTTAGTTACTAGTTATTTAACAAGCCACTTTCTTTAAGACACATCTTGTAACTTAGAATTTAACACAATACATTGTTTATAAATAAAATCGTAAAATGGGTCGTTACAAATTCTCCACCCCCTTACAAAGGTTTCGTCCCCAAAACCGTATTACAAATCAAACAGATAGGGATAGAATCTCTTCATTTCTTCCTCTGACTCCCATGTCGTGCCAGAGCCTCTTCGATTCTTTCACTGAACCTTTACTTGATCAACTGTTTTGTTTCTGAGCTATTTGACTTTCCAGTCTAAAATCGCAACCGACTTTTCAACATAATTTAAATTATCATCAATCTCCAAATATTCCAATGAAACATAAGCCATTCATCCGCCAAACATTTTCTCAAATATGACACATGAATAGTATCATGTATACCATTCAGTTCCTCCGGTAGCTCAAGGCGATAAGCAACACTAACGATCTGAGCTATAATTCTGAATGGTTCGATAAAACGTGGGCTTAATTTCCCTCGTTTACGAAAACGAATCACACCCTTCCATGGGGAAACCTTTATCAAGACAAAGACTCCCACTTGAAATTTAATCGGGCGTCTTCGTTTATCTGCATACGACTTTTGACGGTCTTGTGCGGCCTTTAAGTGAGCTCGAATTTCATCAATTCGCTAGTTTGTAACTTTAAGTATTTCTTTATTTTCGAGCTGTCGCCGACCGACTTCTCCCTAAAAAACGGGAGTACGACATCTCCTCCCATATAACATTTCGTAAGGAGGCATCCCCAACCCGGAATGATAACTGTTGTTATATGAGAATTCAGTTAGAGGTAGATAGTCATCCTAGCTACCTCCAAAATCAATAATACACGCTCATGACATATCCTCAAGTGTCTGAATGGTCCTTTCACTATGACCGTTAGTCTGAGGATGATACGCTGTGCTCAACAACATTTTTGTGCCCAATTCCCCTTGAAAATTCTTGCAGAAATGAGAAGTAAATCGTATGTCTCGGTCGGACACAATCGTCACTGGTATCCCGTGACGCGAAACAATTTATTTTACATACACTCCAACCATTATCTCTGAAGAATACGATTCACGAATAGGAATAAAGTGAACGTTTTTTGTCAATCGATCCACAATGACCCAAATCGTATCATACCCCTTTTAGTGGCTCCCGGATGAATTGAGTATTTTGATTTATGAGCCTCCATCAAATCAGTTTTCAATGAACAAGTGGGAGGTATCCACACCTTAACCCATCTTGTTTTTAAACCGCGTCTATCTTCATCTAGATAATAAGCTTGCCCCTTTATCCGGCCTTATTTCTAGTTTTCTTCTTTTAAAGCTTCAACTTGAGCTTCTTTGATTTGATTCACTAGATTAGAAGAAATTACAATTTTCATTGCTTTTACCCGAATGGGTTCATGTTCTTCTTTCCAACTCAAGGTATTTGCCACCTCATTGACCTTTCCCGGATGATAAAGGATTTCACAATCATAATCCATGAGTAGTTCTATCCAAAGCCTTTGCCTCATATTTAATTCCTTCTGTGTGAAGAAATATTTTTCAAGCTATTGTGATCAGTGTAAATTGTGCATTTCACACAATACAAGTAATGCCTCCAGATTTTTAAGGCAAACATTACCGCTGCTAATTCTAAATCATGAATAGGATAGTTGATGTAGGCGGTCTTACCCTAAAAATAGAAAAAAATTAAAGCTGTCTAACCTAAGCTAAAGACACTATAACTAGTCCTAGACCTAGACTTGACCTAAACACCTAGTAATAATCGGAAATCCTAAACTAGACCGCTACGAAGGCAAGTGTACCTATCGGTGACAGTATAGCTGGTGGAAGTCCGGATATCGAACCAAAGGACACTAGTTTAACAAACTAGCCTAGACTGTGAACAAAATAAAGTAAAAGAGGGGGTTATGGTGCAACTCTAAAAACCTAGTCAGACTGAGACTAACAAAACAACTAATACTAACAACTAAACTTTAAAACTGCAACTAACACAGGGACTGTAAATGGAATCTAACTGCAATAAGGAAAAACTGGTATACCTAGGCTGGGAATCAAAAGTGTGACAAGTTATGACTTGGACTGTCTTACGAAGGATGAAGACTAGGATCTTAAGGAACAGACTTAGGATAACCTAATGGGACCCAGATCAGATACCAGGCAACTCCAATGGAAATCCTAAGACTGTAATGTATGCACTAGTCTACCGGGTCACCTTCTGGATTTTCACCATATGCAATTGCACTCCAACTGGTGAATCACCTCGTGGATTTCTCCACCCGTGTGTATCCTAAGACACTAGAGAGCTATAAAGGTGACTGCTTTAACATGGATTGACACCAACACTAAGTAAATCTAAGACAACACCCTCCTGGGTCGTTTAACACAAATATCCCAAATGAAAGAGACCAACCATCTAACCTATCACCTCCTGGATTTCTAGGTTAGGTCACACATGCAAATCACAACACTTAATGATGTCTAATCCTATGGAATGTGATTAACAACCCATAAACTAACCTAAAACACAAATTAGTGGGCCTAACATGCATCTATTTATTGAAAGACCTTCCTAGACACACATGGATCCAACATTCATCAAGTATTATCATTCAACACATGAAAAAACCATCAAAGATCATAAATTTACAGCTGATAACAATGCATATATCATGCCATAACATAAATCATGTCCAAAATCATCAAAGTTCACAACTTTTTCATCCCAAACCTAGATATAACCCCTGATCTAGCCAATCAACATCAAAGCAGTGGCAAAACAGATCTGATAAATTTCTAAATACATGATTAACTACTGATTTAAACTAAGAACACGAAAAAGATAAGAACAATACTCAAAAGCTTCCTTCTTCTTCACTCCAACAAGCCTAATCAAGCCTTAACATCCATGGTTAAGCTCTAGCAGCTCCAAGGCTTAATTAGGGTTCCAAAATCGCAGAAGAAGCCCCTCAGAACGTTCTGGATGCGTCCCATTTATAGAAGGCACGAAACTAGGGTTTTCGGGCTGAAAATGATGTCAGGCGCATCGCCTAGCTGGGCTGCTTGTGGCTATGCGGTGCGCGCGAGACAAAAGAGTCGGGCGGCTGAGCCTGGCAGGCGCATCGCTTGCGGCCTGTGCGTACCGCATGGGACCAAGTGTTGTCTCGGGGCATACCGCCTAGGGTTAATTTCTTCGTTTTCTTTGCTCGATCAACCACACTCGATTCCGATGCCCGTTTGCCCTCCTTTCCGCTCCACCGGGACACAATCCTGGACAAAAACAATAAAATGTAAAAAGGAACTAAAAACGACTCGAAATATTAACAAAACTAACAAAAATGGACTCGATTATATACAAAAACGGATGTGTTAAACTGACACATCAATAGTTTACTTAATGAGCTTTCAGTTGCCTTGATGCATACGCAATCACCTTACCCTTTTGCATAAGGACACAACCAAGTCCAAGATAAGATGCATCAGAGTACACCCCAAAATCATTAGGTCCATCAGGTAGGGTTAACACCGGTGCCTGAGTTAACTTGAACTTGAGTTCGTTGAAAGATTTTTCTTGGTCATCACCCCACATAAATTTCACATCCTTCCTTGTAAGTTTAGTCAAGGGGGATACAATTCTTGCAAAATCTAGTATGATTACCGATAGTAACCAACCAAACCAAGGAAACATCTAATTTCAGTTGGAGTTTTAGTAGGACTCCACTTTATCACCACTTGAACTTTTGAAGTATCAACAAGTATGCCATCAGCACACACCACATGTCCCAAAAACTGGACATCACGCAACCAAAATGCGCATTTGGAGAATTTAGCACACGGTTTATCTTTCTGTAGAGTTTCAAGTACCTCATGCAAATTACAAGCGTGATCAAACTCATTTTTAGAATAAATAAGAATGTCATCGATAAAAGAAATGACAGATCGATCCAACATTGAGCGACACACCCGGTTCTTCAAATCCATGAACGCAGACGGTTCATTAGTCAACCCAAATGACATCACGATAAATTAGTAATGACCATAACGAGTATGAAAAGCGGTCTTAGGAATATTTTCCTCTCAATCCTTGAGTTGATGATAACCTGAGCAAAGATCAATTTTAGAAAACCACGACCCTCCTTGCAACGGGTCAAAAAGATCATCAATTCTAGGTAGAGGATATCGATTTTTCACCGTCATTTTGTTCAACTCTCGGTAGTCGATACACATTCTAAGACTTCCGTCCTTCTTTTTAACGAAAAGAATAGGTGAATAGGGAGCAGATGGATAAATCCCTTGTCTAAAATATTTTGCAACTGTGTCATTAACTCTTTCATTTCAGATGGTGCCATACGTTACGGAGCTTTAGCTTTGGGCTTAGCTCAAGGAATAAGATCGATTCTGAATTCAATATCCCAATCAGAAGGAATTCCAGGTGAATCATCAGGAAAAACATCAGGGAATCCCTAACCACTGGAACATCTTCAAGTTCCTTTACCTCCTTTTCTGCATCAAGAACATAAGCTAAGAATGACTGACCCCCATGGTTCATGTATTTCATAGATTTAGTCAAAGAGCAAAGAATGGTTCCACCTCGTCTCTCTCCTTGAATACGCACTTCATGACCACCGGGAGAAGTTAATTGAATAACATTGCGGCTCCATATCATGTTGGGTCCATATTTCGATAGCCAATCCATACCAATTACTACATCAAACTCTCCTAGAATCATTGAAATCAAATCAGCTTCATAGTCCTCACCATCAATTGTGAGCTTACATCTATGATAGATATCATGCACTATGAAACTCTTAGAGTCAACTATTTCTACCTCTAGTGGAAAAGGCAACTTAGCTATTACAAATGAAGGATAATTCACAAACTTCACGGAAACAAAAGAATGACTAGCTCCAGAATCAAACAATTCATATGCAGGCAAGGAGTTAACATAAAAAGTACTTATCACCATGTCTGAAGTGACTTTGGCCTCCTCTGCTGCAATCATGAAGGTTCTACCCTTTGGTGTGGCTATTTCAACCTTCTTGCCACTACCTTGAACCTTAAAAGACCCACCACTAGTACCTCCTTGTCCTGCCCCTTTTAACTTTGGATACTCACGTCGTTGGTGCCCCGGTTTGTAACAGTTGTAGCACAAATTGAGTGCACTGGCACATTGAGAGGCAAGATGCCCTAGCTTGCCACATTATAACACATGATTGGCTTAGCATAATACTCTCTAGAATGTTTCTTTCCACAATTTAAACAATCTCTAGCTTCTTTGAAAGAACTAGACTTTTTGGGTGGACCAACAAATTTCCCCTTATTTGAGGATCCCACCCCTCTCTCAACCTTTCGCTTTTCCCCCCGATCTTCTTGTCTTTTAACTCCAGCTCACGCTCACGAGAACAATCAATCAATTAAGACAAAGTTTCAAACTTGTATGGTATAAGAAATTCTCGCTACTTAGCATTCAACATGCTATAGTATCTATTAATCCACATCGTTCAGTACTCAGAAGATCTGGACAAAATTTGGCTTTATCAAAGAATACTGCAGTAACAGTGTCAATATCCTCATCTTTGTGCCTCGTATGAAGGAACTCCTCAGTAATTCTATCAATGGCAGCTTGAGGACAGAATCGTTTAAGGAACAACTCCTTAAATGTACCCCAAGTCAAATACTTAATGCCATCCCGACACTTCTCTTTATGAAGAAGTTCCCACCAATCCTTTGCTCGATCCTTCAGTTGGTTCCCAGCAAATATAACCTCATCATACGGATCGCAATGAGATGTTTCAAACGTGTTTTCCATGTCAGATATCCACCTTTGGCTCAACAGTGGATCCACGTCACCCTTGAATTCAGTTGGTTTACAAGCCACGAATTCTTTATAAGTAACCTTTTTAACAGGATTCTCCCCACCAGTTTCAACCTTAAGAGCTACAAACTCTTCAAGTATAAAATCCTTTAATGAAGCTTGTGTTCCCTCCATATGAGTTGATAGGGTAGATTCAAATGCTTTAGCTACCTCCTCTCTCACCATCGCTTGCGATTCGGTTAAATTTTCTTCTTCATGACCTGACCCCTCTGGGGTATGTTCATCAGCCATTTTATGACTGAAATTGTTTAAACACTACATTAGTTTCACACATTTACTAAACACATGTGCAAACCACATACTCATCCATAACGAATTTATATACTACAAATTTATGTTTCTTATTGAATATTTACACTTTTGTGAATTACTAAATTTTCCCTACTTTGATTTGTTCTCACATTTTAGAATTTATCAAGTCAAAGTTAACAACATATGTTTATACATATAAAGCCACACTAAACACTAACAACTAGTAACCACACAATTGTGATTCTAACCAATCATATATACAATATTCTAACACCCTACCAATTCATTCATATGCTAATATGAAACAATGTTCTAAAAGATACGTTCATATCGTGTATATGTTACAAAGTTAGCCAGGCATAGCAAGATATGCATCATATACACGTGTCCTTACGTTTACTATTTCACACAAGTTAGGAATATTGGTTTGTAACATCGTAAGTTCTCATATGACATAACATTATACAAAAATTTATAGATACATAATACCAGGTGAGTTCAGCATTGTGATCGGAATCTGGATCGAACGACTCTACCCACCTATCAAGAGCTCAATGGTTTGAGTTTAATTGTTCATGGCACACTCAAATCCCTCAAACTGTTGGCTCTGATACCAACTTGTAACACCCGTGTCACATTATGCCCCATTCTGACATTTAAAATATAATTTTTATAAATTCATGTTTAGGTCCCAGCTATAACTTTTATGTATTAAGTATTAACAAACACACTACGTGTTATCACACATTAAAACCAACTTTAAGTATATTTACATAGTTTACAGAACATAAGTTATACAAAAAGTTTGGTTATTAACTTCAAAACATCAACCGAGCTTCCACATTTGATTATGATCACCTTTACCGCTCACTCGATTACTTTGTATCAACAAAACCACAAAAATTATTACCCGTTAGTTCTTTAGAAAAAAGTAAGTTCACCCAGATTTTCCCCAAAGCTTAAACAACCATTAAGGTGGAGTATGGCAACAAACTGGGTCAAAAATGGCTATTTTTAACATTCCAGGCGCACTACCAGGCGCACATCAGAACATCCTAGGTGCATTGTGCTCCCAACAAGGCGCACTAGGCGCCCAGTGCAGGTATGCACGCAATTTTTCCTGTTTCAGCCCCCAGAACTGTTTCTATTCATTTTGAACCATTCGTTTAACTCAAATACGATCCCATAACACCAAACAGACATATTAATCAAGTCTCCAATCATATATATGCACACTAACAAGATTACGCATCAATTCCTCATAATGGGTCAAAATACCAAATTTAACACACAACTATATTTAAGCATTTTACCCACATTATTAAGATTGCCCACACTCGTGTGAATCATTATTGTTTGTTTTGCAAGTTCCAAGTTCACACCATTGTGATTCAAGGCATGCACATACAACATATCAATGTTTATACTTTTGTAAATGATTAATCATATTCATGGTTATCAAAGCTCACACTTTTGTGATTTCTTAACTATTTGATCAATTTGAGTGTCCAAACCTTTGTGAATCATCAAATTTCATGTTTACTTTTAATGTTCTCACCCTTGAGAATCATTTCCATTTCATAATTAGATTGTATTCACATTTTAAACTATCAAATAATGACCATACTGTTGTGGTTTTAGTTAAAGATCACACTATTGTGATTCTAAACAACACACTCTTGTGTGTACATCGAAATTCAATATATGCATAGATTTACCATAGAATAGTCCACGCATTTTATGGATCATTCATTCATTTCAAGAATATAAACAATATCATTATCATCAAATTCACTAATTCCACATTCTACATATGCTTCTATGCACAACCTTGCTATCATAGACTCAATCAATCCTTACAATAACAGGTTAAATTTAAACATGGGTAACTTTCCTTGAATTTGAGTATTTTCACTTATCACCAACTCCATCCCGGGTCATTTGGTATGAGTTTCACTCCCACTTCCTATTATACATCCACATATAACAAGATTCAACATCATAAACACACAACCTATGTTACATATATAACCCAATCCATTTGAACCTTTTCACTTCTAACTCACCCAATTAATCAAAATTTTATATCAATTGATCTTATAGTTAGGTTTACTAATCATCCATACCAATTTACACTTTATTCTTAATCAAAACCTCATTGAGGCATTTTAACAAACAACTCATGTGCAAAATTTTATCTACCCATGTTCTTAAATATATTCAAGTTATCAAAATTCTATATTTTGTGCAAGTTCATCAACGTCACAAATTTAATAAGTTCATTGAGTTTGGACAACACTTTTGTTCCTAAAACATCAACATAACATCCAATTACAAACAATTTCATCATGTTCATATGTAAACCCAAACACACATGATTTACCCAACACCAAAATCCTCACTTGTTGATTCCTTATGTAAGTGTCATATATTTGGGTGACTAAAACATGATTACATGATCAAATCAACATGGTTTTGCTATCCATAGCACCAATTCGAAGTTTGGATGAAAACCCAATTCATGGCTTCATCCTCTTCTCGTGAAATCTCAACCAAAAAACAAACTAACAATTATCTCTTGTTGGTAATCACGTTGGTTGTTGATTTGTAACTCCAGTCCTCGAATTTTGGCTCAAGAACACTTTGAATTGGATCAAAATCACTTGAACTAGGGTTTGGCTCCCTTTTCTCCCTTCTCCCTTTCCTTGGAAGTCAAACACCAGGCAACACAAAAGTGTTGACCTGGTTTGACCACTTTACCAATTAAACCCCTTTTCAAGTTTAGCCAATTAGTAATTTTAGTCCCTCATTTTTTCTAAACCACTTAACTAGTTTTTTCTAACCAAGTTAATTACTAGTTATTTAACAACCCACTTTGTTTAAGACACATAATCATCTAATTACACATCTTGTAACTTAGAATTTAATACAATACATTGTTTATTAATAAAATCCCAAAATGGGTCGTTACAAATACCCTATTCTAATTTCTACTTTCATCTTACTATATTATATTAATTACACTTTAATTTTCTTTAAATGAGTGAATTACATTTAATATTTAGTAAATGAAAAATCACTTATGGTACAATAAATACTTTGACCAACTAGAGTCCCAATAAATCAAATTGGACCATCTATTATATAACCAAGTAAATTTGCATGTTTGTTTTTATTTCCAGCACATGTTGCATACTGGTCCAAGTAAACGTCATAAATCTTCCTTGACTTGTCATCTCCATATGCTCCTTTTTTGTATGATTCATTAGATGTCAACATTGTTTTCGTCTTTTCTAACTGTCAAAACTTTGGAACGACAAATGAAAAATTTGAGACACGTAAAATCCGGAAAACAATGTTTGGTTGTTCCCCAAATTGCAGGGTTTGTTTTCCATTCTGTATGAACTTTTCTTTCAAAAAAACTTGTATTTGAACACATTTGTTTTTTTTCCATGAACTATTTTCTAGAAGGAAAAAAATTATTCAACTTAACATGCCTTAAATTTCTTTAACTTATCTTTTTCTAGGTAATAGTAACAAAAAAGAATGAATATTACATCAAGATTTATGCCGACTGAGTAAAAATTGAATTTAGTCTTATATAAATTGTGATATAATTGTCTTTTATTTTATAACGACATTTTATAAATTTGGTTTCTCTTATATAAAGTGAGATACAGTTGTTATTTTAACTACATGTTTCGTATACTTTTTTTTATTTTAAGGTGTTTAGATCTAATGAAGATCTAGTTACTTGGGTACAAAATGTGGCATACTCTCTTGGTTTTATTATTGTTATTATATATTAAAGGCCAAATCTTATTGGCTACATCGCTAAAATTGTATTTGGTTGTGAGTTTGGTGGTGTATCTCAAAGTAAAAATAGAGAGATTACAACTGATCTTAATAGAGATTTTGGACCCAAAAAATTAAATTGTCCATTTGAATTGGTGGGGAAGTATTCAAAGACACATGGTTTTTAGGAGTTTAGGGTCGTATGTAATCAACATAATCACCCACCCGCATTGAATATAGAATGTCATGCATATGCAATGCGATCGTCTAATAACGAAACTCGTTTGGTGAAAGACCTAACTAGGTTAATTGTAAAACCGTATGATATTATTACAAAATTAATGATGAAAAACGAGAATAATGTGTCTTCTCTAAAAAATATATACAATGCTCGCCAAAAGTTTCAAATAATCGAGAAAAGGTAAAACACCTATGCAAATGTATATTCTGCAAAGTAAAAGCCAAATTTTTTAAGTATCATACGCCAAAAATTGGAAGATTTATTCTTTCCTCATCAGCATCATTATATATATGTGAATACATTTCCATATGTAGTGTTATTGGAAGCTACATATAAGACGAATAAGTATAATTTGTCAATTTATTGAAATTGTAGGTGTTTCTTGTACAAATAACACATTTTGTATTATGTTCGCATTTATGAAAAAGGAAAAGAAAAACAACTACACTTGGGCATTAAATCATCTAAAGATGACAATAAACAAATATTTTTTCCTTCGTCTTAATTGTCACGGATAGAGATCTTGCTTTAATGAAAGCATGTGCAGAAGTGTTTCCACAAAGTAATTTTTTGGTTTGTAGATGACATATTCAAAATGATATCATAAAGCATTGCAGGCCACATATTAGGTCACAACAAACTAGGGTTTTGTTTCTTTCAAAGTGGAGTACGTTAGTTGCATATCCTACGAATACTACATACATTTAAATTTATGAAGACCTTAATGCATTATTGTTTGAATATCCATGTATTGTTCATGTTTTATATTAATTATTATTACAAACTTATGCAAAATACTAATTTTAATTTATTTTATCTTTTTTAGTTGTTCTAAGTTATCTGCATACTGTCTGGCAGGACAAGTTTGCAAAGGTATCTAACTCACCAATATTAGTTATTCTTATTTAGTTGACTTAAATCATGAACAATCAGGGCAAGGTTATTACTTGATAGACTTAAATGAATAACCACTTGATTTAATGAGGAACCATCATTCTACAAGCATACACTAACGACAGAAATCCCAAAAATATTTCATCCATACATCACGCGTATACTAGTTGTAGTGGGTGATGGAAATTGGGGATTTTAGGCAGTAGCTACTTGTCTCGAGTATAGTGAAGACATGTGGCTCTACATTAGGGTACAACTTTTGGATGAGTTAGTGAACACATACAATTCTTACAAAATAGTTTTAACTAATGGAATTAATGAAGTACACACTTAAATATCATTCTCATACTCAACTGCACCATCGAAGCATTAGATGGTAATGCCTGAGACTGATATCCTGATTGCCAGCATGTCTGGTGTGATTCTCTATTATTTAAGAAATCAAGATTGTGTAACTTGCTTTCCAATGTGGAAAGCCGATGAAGAATTTCATCATTGTCAAATGATTATCTTGAATTTTAGCATATTGGTTATGTCATAGAGCATCATCGGTAGTTGGATGGCAAACAACGTATATTCAACGTTTATAATCTTATGAACAACTCAACCCTTGGGTATTATAGTTAACTAATGACTGACTTGATTAGGTTGGTTAAGTGATTTAACTAGTTTAAAAGAAAAAAAATATGTTAACTACATAGGATTTCCTAAAGTTGAATTATCCAACAAATGTGGAAAATACAATAACCACAACCAAATTTAACATAGCCGTTAGCAAATAAAAATACCTAAAATTATCGAACAAGAGTGAAGGGGACAATAACAAGATTCAATGATCGAATGTTAGCAATTGAGATGTCAAGGGATGAGACAACATGAGCCAGCAGTGAATGGCCCAAAGACGCCAAGGCAAGGGAAGAATCTATCATCCATTGATCAGCCACGGGATCGAAACAAGGAGACTCCTCAAGGTGGACACCTTGGCTGGAATATTTGTAACCTTCTCAAAAACCATTCTAGTAGCCGACAACAAGACAAGAGAGTTGACCTCTCCCAACAAATAAACGTACTCATTGCTTCCTCTAATGTGCTCAAACACGCGCTCAAATACCTAATTGATCAACCAATCACGGTTGGCTGCAAGGCCTCGATTAACCGCTTCCAATTGCTGACTCTCAACATGCAAACTTTGATTTTCACCAAATACCTTGGAAACCGCCACACGGGATGAGAGAACAGTATCCTAAGATTCTTCCAATTCCATGCGCTTATCTTCAAGAAATTTGTGCACCATCTCAACTTTCTCTGTTGACTTCCTCACCTCCTCATATAAAAAAACAGGGGCACAAGCAAGGCAACAAATGTAACATTCGAGAAATTCCGATGACGGGTTTCGACAAGCAATTTTGATGCACATCAAAATCAGAATAAGTACGTGAAATTTTTCTCAATCTAACTATATTACAACTCATAAATATATTAATATGTACAATTTATTAAAAAAATGAATATAAGATTTAATTAATTGAAATTAATTAAGTTTTATAAAATGTAACGTTATGAATGTTAAAAAATAAATTGTATAGTTTTTTTATAAATAGTTTTAACTTCAAAAGTTAAACTACAACTATCCATCTATTTTGAACAAACAATCTATCTCTCAAGAACGAAGACTTAGGTTGATCAAAAACGTTGGTGACTTCGTGAACACACCTAAAACTCATATCATGGATATCTTATCATACAACTTACATTATATACGTATTCTAAGATATGACATTGTGTTTTGTAAGGCTTAGATGTAAAGGATAGCAAGTAAGAAGCTCTACATGTTGGATTCTTAATATTGACATAAGATAAATGTCGTGTGGCTATTTAGCCAACATTTCCCCATCATCAAACTAACATTTTGGACCACCCAAATCTTCTAGATATAATAGTATACTAAGGAGCAACTAGGTTCAAACGGTGCATAAAACCTAGCCCAAACGAAGCAAGATTCACAAACGAAAGTTTGAGAACGTGACCCTTGACTCACATCAAAAAGTCATTTAGCCTGTATTAATGTGTTATATAGAAATATATAAATATATATACACACTATTTAGTATGTATCTAAAAATATAAAAAAAAACCTCAACATTTACAAATAATAAAATCATTGAATTAATTATAATATAAATTATTAAAACTATATAGGAATATTGATGAAATATATAACAAACAAATGTAATTAAAGAGCAACACTCATAATTAATTAATGATTAGTTTTGATATTAATACTATAGCGTGTGGAGTAATAGCATAGGGTGCAAGGAGAAACTGTAACGACCGGTTTTGTATAAATACATGTTATTATGTTTTAAAAATTACGTTGTGATAATAATATAATAAAATTTGGGTATTATAGTTACCTAATGACTAACTTGATTAGGTTGGTTAAGTGATTTAACTAGTTTAAAAGAAACATAAAATATGCTAACTACATAGCATTTCCAAAAGTTAAATTATCCAACAAATGTAGCAAACACAATAACCACAACCAAATTTAAATAAAAACACCTAAAATTATGGAACAAGAGTGGATGGGACAATAACATGAGTCAATGATCGAATGTTAGCAGTCGAGATGTCGAGGGACGAGACAAGATGAGTCAGCAATGAATGGCCAGAAGACGCCAAGGCAAGGGAAGAATCTATAGTCCATTAATTAGCCAAGGGATCGAAACAAGGAGACTCCTCAAGGAGGACACCTTAGCTGGAATATTTGTAACCTTCTCACAAACCATTCTAGTAGCCGACAACAAGACAAGAGAGTTGACCTCTCCCAACAAATAAACGTACTCATTGCTTCCTCGAATGTGCTCAAACACGCGCTCAAATACCTGATTGATCAACCAATCACGGTTGGCTGCAAGGCCTCGATTAACCGCTTCCAATTGCTGACTCTCAACATGCAAACTTTGATTTTCACCAAATACCCTGGAAACCGCCACAAGGGATGAGAGAACAGTATCCTAAGGTTCTTCCAATTCCATGCGCTTATCTTCAAGAAATTTGTGCGCCATCTTGACTTTCTCTGTCAACTTCCTCACCTCCTCCTATAAAAAACAGGGGCACAAGCAGACAACAAATGTAACATTCGAGAAATCCGATGACGGGTTTCGACACACAATTTTGACACACATCAAAACCAGAATAACTACGTGAAATTTTTCTAAATCTAAATATGTTACAACTCATAAATATATTAATATGTACAATTTATTAAAAAAATGTATATAAGATTTAATTAACTGAAATTAATTAAGTTTTATAAAATGCAAGGTTATGAATGTTAAAAAATAAATTGTATAGTTTTTCATAAATAGTTTAAACTTAAAAATTTAAACTACAACTATCCATTTATTTTGAACCAACAATCCATCTCTCAAGAACGAAGACTTAGGTCGATTAAAAACGTTGGCGACTTCGTGAACGCACCTAAAACTCATATCATGGATATCTTATCATACAAGTTACATTATATACGTATTCTAAGATATGACATCATGTTTTGTAAGGCTTAGATGTAAAGGATAGAAAGTAAGAAGCTCTACATGTTGGATTCTTAATTTTGACATAAGATAACCGTCGTACGACTATTTAGCCAACATTTCCCTATCATCAAAGCAACATTTTGGACCACCCAAATCTTCTAGATATAATAGTATACTAAGGAGCAACTAGTTTCAAATGGTTCATAAAACCTAGCCCAAATGAAGCAAGATTCACAAGCAAAAGTTTGAGAACGTGACCCTTGACTCACACCAAGATCCAAAGTTTAAACCTAATTCTCAACACCTTGAATGTTCTATTACTCTCTTCCGTATGATAGTACACTGAAAACGATGAAAGTAGGTGAAAACCGTGCATGAAACGGAGTTATAACGAAGCAGAAATCGCAAAAAAAGTGTGATGTTTCTTGTTGATTCGAAAGTCGCGACCACCACCCTTCTTAAACCCGTCCCACATTGCTCAAAAACCAATATTTTGCCCCTTTAAACACCTATAAATATCATTTTTGGTCCCTTATAGATTGCAGCTCCTAGTTGAGTATAAACAAATGGAATAACCAAATTTTGGTGGTTTCACAAGTGCAACACCCTTTGGGATGTTGAATTTAATAGGTTAATTTATGCTCTCGACGAAGAGGTGCTTTCCTTCGAGATCGTCTTCTCTGTAAAGCTTTGTGAGGTAATTTTCTGTCTTTTTCTTCTCTTCATTATTCGTTTATTCATTGTTTTCCTAGTCTAAGTAGTTGAGCTTAGGTTCTTTGTTAAGGGGTATTAGTCTCGTTTAGGTAGCCTTGTTTAGGCCGCCTTTAGAGTTGATGAACCTTGCGGAGGCTCGTTTGGCCCAACGAGTTCGGCCTTTGTTGTCCAATCATTTAGCTATGCCTAGCATAATTTTTTCCCATCCTCGTTGCATTCGTTTGACTAGGTTGAACCACGTTTGAATTCGAATCGCATACTTGTTCCCTTGAGATGTTGTCTGGCCACACATGTTCAAACCTCAGGGCATCCAGTTTAATACACCTGCTAATCTTCATTCTTCTTCATTATACTAGTTTTCTCTAGCACCATTAAAGTGAGTTAATTCTTACTCCCTTTTTTACATTTTGAAAATTTTTGTGATGTTACATATGTCTTATACAAAAACATATTCATAGAGTCAAAAACATATACATGATGCAAACTCTTAAGCTTAGAAGACATGATTTAGATGCTATATGAATTTATGAGCTAATTGATATGTGGGAATTAGGTTAGAAAACGTTTCATACATCAAACATATAATAGTACACAGTAGCCTAAGAATGTTGCTACATTCTTTGCAATGACTTGTGTCTTGTGTCAAAAAGGTGAAATGTACACAAACATAAACAAAAATATTATGATTTACATTGTTTAAGTCAAAGACCTAGCTAGTCATAATATCACTTGTTTGGATTCTTGCTTTGTGCTACTTGAAACTTACATACGCTTAAGATCTTGTTCTATATAGTTTAATAGTTTTGCTATATTTTTATACGTATTATAGTAAACTGTTTCGAATTGCTCAGAAACTATCCAAATAGTTGACTCTTTTATTTTACATATGTAAAAGGTTAAGATGAAGACATATGACGAAGACATAGATTAGGTTTAGAGGACCTAGTTAATAAAAAATTGTTTAATATTTCATTTGTAAATTGTTTTGAACTATAGTATGTTATTGAATATTATTGAATGTTTTGTTAGAATAAATTAATATGGATGTTTTAAATATTAAAAAAACATAGCACCATGAGCTTTTGAGCATTCACAATCATGCCCCGACGTATTCCGTTGTCGGTCGAGGTGTGACAACAAACTTCAAGAAATACATCCTAGGTAATAAGAAAAAACCAGACATGGTAAACACAAAACACTAACCTACTTCCGATCGTTGTCATCAATATAACTAGTCACTACTACCAACCCGAGTGACCCGGTTGCCAGGTTGTCACACCCACAAATTAACATTTACGGTATTAGGCCGATGGGTGTGACGTGGCATGATCATATACGTTGGTCATATAGAACGATTCTATATACTTTTGAAAATACATGGATATATTACAAATATCCCAAAATAGTTTAAAGAGTTCTATAGTGAAATTAAAAATAACACAGGAGAAGTTATTCAAATGTTAGACTATCTACACAAATGATAACATAAATGTTCAAAAAGTTTAATAATGCATGCTGGACTCTTGTGCTTGGCTCTTTAAGTATAGTCCTAGCCTTAAGCACGGTAATTACCTGAGAATACATGCTAAACGTGTCAAAATAAAGTAGATGAGTTCATAGGTTTAAATCAAAAGTAAGTAAGTAATAGTTTGCCATATGATATGTTGTTTATTATGTTTGCCAGGCCCGAGGCCCTAAGTTTCAGTTTCGTCACTACCGAACTAGACTGTTTGTTCTTGCCTCCTCCATGTCTAACATAAAAACTACGGCTCAATGGGTCTAGTCTACACACGTCCTGACCTCTAGTCAGTATTGGCGTCGTGTGGGGTTTGTGAAACCCAATAGTACTATCTATTGTACGAAGACTTGTTACGATATACAACACTTATGAGTTTGTTCCAATAAACCAAAAATCATATAAAATGTTCATACAAAACTGATTTACATGTGTTCTTCCCCTAGTTTAAAGTTCGAAAACAATTTAAGAGAAGAGGGGCCGTAAATTCACCTATGTTCGTTTGTGTGCGAAGCTTGCTTGTTTGGTGTCTGTTACCTATATCAAGTAGGATCTATGAGTTCGGGTTTGTGTTCGTGTCCGTGTTCGTGTTCATATTCGTGCCCAACAAGTCAAAGTTGCTGTGTTTGTCTGAGTTTGACCAAGTTTAACTGTGTTTGACCACGTTGACTCGACGACCAGTTGGTGACTCGTTAAGTTCATTATTTTTTGTTTAACGTTCATCATTTATCACATAGTACACGCAAACACATAAAGTACGTTCAATGGGCAACTAACCATTTATAGTAAGTTTCCATATTTAGCAAGTTTCTATTTTAGTAGGTTTTTATATTTGGCAAGTTTTCATCCAAGATCATCTTTTATTATTCTAAGCATCCTAGTTTCCTTATATTTTCACGTTATCACATAATACATTGTCACATATCATCAATCAACATACAATATGTTCATAGATTCCGAAAGTTACTATTTTAAGTAAGTTTGCGAAATTATCATGTTTTCACACAAATAATCACACATGCAGCTTCATATCATCTTAACATATAATCTGCAAACATATTTCACCATCTAACATGTTCCTATTTCATATTTCCCTAAAATCCCCATATAAAGTTCCATAAATGGAAAGTTCATCATAAACTGATTTTATCCAAAATCAAACCACTCAATCATGTTCCTATGACCATTATCATCATCAAAACAACTCATCATAATCAATATACTGCATTCATGTATGTATTTCAATAATAAAGTTTCTATATTTAGCAACGTATGAATAAACCATTCATTTTGTCAAATCCAACCTATCTAACACATCAATAATATCATTTTTATGCATGAATCATCATTTGAAGTTATCTACCAAGTTCAACACAACATTTATTAACATTTTAAAATATAAAAGTTACTATTTTTAGAAATATGCGCAAATCATCACAAGATGACAGCAAATGACATTCACACTCAACATAGATAATTTCAACTTCACAAATCAGTCATCTAAACTCGAACTCAAGCTTTCTAGCATACAAATTCATGCATGTGTGTTTCATGAATTTCCATATGTGTCTAATGGTTTGCATGTGCGTTTAAAGGTAAAGTAAATGATTAAAACTACCTCACTAAGCTTTTGAGAGCTTAGATTTAGTTGGAACAGGTGTTTAGAAGGCCTGAAGGAGACTACTGGTGTGTTTCTTCAGTTAGCTCAAGATGATGGTGGCTGTAGGCTTCTCCAATATTCCCAAAGCTCCAAGACCTAAAGGAGAGGCTAATGTGTGGCTTCCAATGATTGCAGAGAAGCTTAACAGTCGTTTTTGGTCGAGAAGGGCCAGTAAGTTCGAGTAATGGGGTAAATATTAGAACTAGTGGGATGAGGGTGGTATTTATAAGATTTTTGAGTTATGAGAGCCTTCACATACCGCCAAGGACAAAATAGTCGGGTACTTCACTGGTACACGCCGTGTATCGCCGAATGGAAGATGATCGGTCATGGCGGCTGAGTTCATATTTTCCCGCCCAATCCTTCGCGTACAGCGAAGGATTTCTCCAGACATCGTCGCATATCGAGACGGGTCTTTGGCAAACCCAATTGCGTTTTTTCATTTGTTTGATTTGTTTTTCGTCTAGTTTTCGGTTAATGATCTTCGTTTGTCGACATTCGTCTTACTTTGGCTTGTTATGTGTTCACATATTAGTTAACTTTTATCGTTTGAATTCCTTGTTCGATAATTCACCAACATTAGTGAGTTCAAGACACATGTGTGCGTTTCTAGAAATTCGTTGAATTACAATGCGATTGCTTGTATTTGAACTATCGTGCCACGTGTCACACTAATTTAAACTAATCCATGTGCCACGTATGATTTAATAATTTAAAATATTACAAAATTAAATGAAATGCTAACGTGGATTTTGCGGGGTGTCACATCATCCCCCCCGTTGAAAGGAATTTCGTCTCGAACTTCAGCTCGTGTCGTTCATGTTTGTTACGTTCTCGAAAAGGTGTGGGTATTTCTTTCTCATTGATCTTCACGTTCCCACGTGAATTTTGATCTACGTTTCGAATTCCATCGAACTTTTACGATAGGTATACGAATGAGTTTGAGCTTCATAATTTCTCGATCCATTTTCTCGACTGGTTCCTCAACGAAATGTAATTGTTCGTTGATCTGATTTTCTTTGAGTGGTATTGCAAGTGTTTCATCAGATAGACACTTCTTGAGGTTCGATACAATGAAAACGTTGTGCACACTTCTTAGTTCCTAAGGTAGATTCAGTTCGAGGCTGCGGGGCCTATTCGTTTGACGATCTCAAAAGATCCAATATATCGGGGATTCAACTTCCCCCGTTTCCGAAATCGTATCACACCCTTCCAAGATGAGACCTTGAGAAGTACCTTGTCTCCTACTTGGAACTCCAAAGGCTTGTGCTTTTTGTCCGCATACCTCTTTTGCTTATCTCGGGCTGCTGCCATGCATTTTCGTATCCGCGTGATCTTTTTAGTCGTCTCGTGCACAAGTTCAGGGCCAGTCAGCTGGCTTTCACCTACTTCTGCCCAACAGATGGGTGATCGGAACTTGAGCCCATAAAGCGCTTCAAACGGTGCAGCCATAATGCTAGGGTGGTGGCTGTTGTTGTAGGAGAATTCTATCAGTGGCAAGTGAGCCTCCCAACTGTTGCAAAAATCAACTACGCATGCTCTCAACATGTCCTCCTGTGTCTGTATTGCTCGTTCACTCTGCCCGTCGGTCTACGGATGATAAGAAGTGCTCATATCCAATCTCGTGCCTAACGCCTTATGTAATGACTACCAGAAATGCGTCGTGAACCGACTGTCATGGTCGGAGATCAACGAGATTGGCACTCCATGCTGAGTGATTATTTCCTTCAGATAAACTTGGGTCAATTTATCAAGTTTGTTAATATCATTAATGGGAAGAAAATGTGAGGACTTGGTGAGCCAAATAGTATCGCATCCATTCGTGGTTTTTGGTAGTTTTGTTATGAAATCCATGGAAATAGGCTCCCATTTCCACACCGCAATCTCGGGATGGTGAAGTAGTCCTGATGGCTTCTAGTTTTCGACGTTAACCTTTGAACAAGTCAGACACTTGCCCACGTAAGTCGCTTTGTCAGACATCATGTTTGGACACCAGTATGTCGTCTTGAGGTCATGGTACGTCTTGTCATATCCAAAATGTACCGAGTACCTATTTTTATGAGCTTCATCCATCACTACATTTCTCAATCCTCCGTAGTGTGGTACCCAAATTCGGTTCATGAAGTAATATGTTCCGTCTGTCTTCACCTCTATTTGTTTATCCATGCCGCGCAAGGATCCCTAAGTGAGGTTTTTAGTTTTCAATGCCTCCTGTTGGGAATCGCGTATCTGGTTATGCAACTCAGAATGTATGGTGAGTTGTAGTGATCGTAAATGCTTCGTTGTCTCTTTCCTGCTCAAGGCGTCAACCACTACGTTAGCCTTTTCCGGGTGAAATTTGATTGCACAATCATAATCACCTATAAGTTCAACCCATCTTCGTTGCCAAATATTCAACTCCTTCTGATCGAACATGTGTAGGAAGCTCTTATGGTCAGTGAATATGGTGCATTTCGTGCCATATAGGTAGTGTCGCCAAATTTTTAGTGCGAACACTACGGCTCCCAACCCTAGGTCATGAGTGGTGTAGTTCTTCTCATGTACCATGAGATGTCGTGACGCATATGCGATGGATTTCTCACGTTGCATTAACACACAACTGAATCCTTGATTCGAGGCATCACAATAAACCACGAAGTCGTCACTACCCTCTAGTAAGGGTAGGATCAATGCATTGCAGATTTTCTATTTTAGTCGGCTGAATGCAGATTCTTGTTTCTCTCCCTATTCAAACTACTTGTCTTTGTAGGTTAGGGAGGTGAGTACTTGCACAATCTTAGAGAATCGTTCGATAAATCACTGGTAGTACCCTGCTAAACTGTAACATCAGTGCCGGAACCAGTACCGGAACAGTGATCTCAAACAGTAACATGAACAGTAATCAGGTACAAACTATATTCATTTCATTGTATGTCATGTTCATATCATGTAGTGTTATCATTCCGTGTTATCAAATAGTGAATCATTCCATCGAGTTCAAATTCCAGAATCTAAATTCAAAGTGAAATCAAAAGAACTAAGGTTAAAGACCAAATGCAATTGAATCTAATCCAGTGTGTGATCAGTAAACTAAGGATCCTAATCAAGAATTTATAATCATTATGGAGTCATGGAAATCAAAAGATCAGAATCAAGTGAATCAAGTGAATCATGGGAATCATAACCGTGTGTGAATCATGGAAATAATGAAATCATTAAAATCTAATGAAATTATTAATGCTTAAATTAAGGTGGATGTCAGTTGTATGGAAATCAAGACCACGTGTAACACACGGAAAGTCTCAGAATAAATAGTAGACTCTTGTAGTCAAGCTATATGGGCAATAACGGAAACTATTAAACAAATCAAAATAAGGAGAATCAAAGAAGATCATGAATCAAAGGATATCCTTAAAGTCCCGGCATGTACAGTAGACCAATGGGTCAAGCTGATATGGGCATCATTAAAGTCCCGACACATACAGGTAGACTCCTTGTGGGTCATGCCTGATATGGGCCACGTGTGAGAGGGTACAACTTGGACAACCACCAACAACTAGGTCAAACTGATTGAGTCAAATAAGGACCAATCATCATGTCTTAGTTGAATATAAATGTTTAGTTATTAATTTAATTACTCATTTAATATTATATTTCTACAAATGCTTTGGGGTAATCATGAATACATGGTGAACTCAAGAGATCAAAGGTGAATCTATTTGTGGAAGTCAAAATCTAAATTGAAGGGGAATGGAGTGAAACGCTTAATTATCTTTAACAACAATATGCTAAGCAGTCTGGTATGTAAGCCGCCCAGTTTCAGTGGCACTGAGGTAGCCGTTGGTTTGATCCAATGGATAGAAAAGATCGAGACTACTCTGGACCTCTGCAGTTGTCCATAGCACCACAAGGTTCGTTACTCTGCTGGAACGTTCAACAAGCGAGCCTTGACTTGGTGGAACTCGTAGATCCAAGCGAGAGGAAGAGAAGAAGCTATGGCAATGTCGTGGGAAGATTTTAAGAACCTGCTGAGAACTGAATTCTGCCCCAAGAACGAGCTGCAGAAACTGGAGGTTGAATTGTCAAACCATGTGATGAAGGGGGCAGACCACATGGGGTATACTACTCGTTACCACGAGTTGGTTGCTTTGGTTCCAGACATGGTGCCAGCATTGGAGAAGAGGATTGATCGATATGTAGGTGGACTTCCCGCCTGCATTCAGGGTTTAGTTGTTGCAGCAAACCCTGTTACGGTGGAGTCTACTGTGAGTTTGTCTGGAAAACTCACTGATCTGATGGTAGCCTCAGGTACTTTGAAGAAAGAGGCTGATACTGCCAAGCCAAGGGAAGAGTCTTCCAAGAAACCCCATCATCATCCAAAGAAGAAGCAGAAGACCATCAAGAATTACACTATGGCTACTCCACTTAACCAAGTAGCCATGGCACCGCAGAATGTGCACAAGAAGCCATATACTCGCCCACACCCTTTGTGTACTAAGTGCCGGTATCATCATGCTGCAAGCAACCAATGCCGTCACTGTACAGGATGTGGACGAAAGGGACATTGGGTCCAGCAATGCAGGATGACACCAAACCAAGCTGTCAACAATGCTACTTTAGCTCTCCCTCCACCTAACAATCAGAACCATGGTGGATGCTATAACTGTGGCGAACAGGGCCACTTTGCAAAGAACTACCCAAAGAAGGCACAACAGGCAGTCCAAGCACCCCGTGGAAGAGCTTTTGCTATAGGAGCTCCAGCTGCACGCCAAGACCCGAATGTGGTCACTGGTACATTTCTCTTACATGATTTTTATGCATCTATTTTGTTTGACACTGGTGCAGATCAGAGTTTTATCTCTACCGATTTTGCATGCCAACTAGATTCTAGTGAGGAACTTTTAGATTCCCCTTACATCATAGAAGTAGCTAACAGGAAACAGATCACAGTTAGCACAGTATACAGGAATTGCCCATTGACACTTAATGGTCATACATTCACCATTGATTTGATACCGATGGAGTTGGGTAGTTTCGACATCATTGTTAGAATGGATTGGCTTTCATCTAATCGAGTGGAAGTCATCTGTTCTGAAAAGCTGCTTCGAGTTCCATTGCCGAATGATCGCGTACTGGAAGTTAAAGGGGATCAAGCAAAACGAAGTGTCAAAATCATTTCTTGCATAAAGGCGTGTAAGTGTCTACAGAAGCAATGCGTAGCGTTCCTGGCTCATGTGGTGGAAAAGGAGAAGGACAAGAAAAAGATTCAAGACGTACCTGTAGTGAAAGAATATCCGGAAGTATTTCCCGAAGACCTACCAGGTTTGCCACTTGCGCGACCGGTAGAGTTTCGTATTGACTTAATTCCTGGAGCAACTCCTGTTGCTAAATCTCCTTACAGGTTAGCATCTTCAAAGATGCAGGAATTGTCAAACCAACTACAGGAGCTACATGACAAAGGATTCATTAGACCGAGCTACTCACCTTGGGGAGCTCCGGTTTTGTTCGTGAAGAAGAAAGACGGATCGTTTCGAATGTGCATAGACTACCGCGAGCTGAACAAACTAACCATCAAGAATCGGTATCCGTTGTTGAGGATTGATGATTTGTTTGACCAACTACAAGGAGCCAAATACTTCTCGAAGATTGACTTGCGGTCTGGATATTATCAGCTTAGAGTTCAAGACGAAGATATACCGAAGACGGTGTTCAGAACCAGGTACGGGCATTACGAATTCATGGCGATGCCTTTCGGATTGACGAATGCACCAGCGGTTTTCATGGATCTCATGAACCGAGTGTGCAAGCCATATTTGGATCAGTCCGTCACTGTCTTTATTGATGACATACTGATTTATTCGAAAAGCAAAACGGAACACGAGCAACATCTAAGAAAGATCTTGGAGCTGTTGAAAGTAGAGAAACTTTATGCCAAATTCTCTAAGTGTGAATTTTGGCTAAGAGAAGTTCAATTTCTGGGCCATGTAGTCAACAGCGAGGAAATACACGTAGATCCCGCCAAGATTGAGGCAATAAAGAATTGGGATACTCCAAAGACATCGACAGAGATACGGTCTTTTCTGGGATTGGCAGGTTATTATAGAAGGTTTATCTCAAACTTTTCTAAGATAGCCTTGCCTTTCACCAAACTAACTCAGAAAAGCGAACCGTTTGTTTGGGAACAGAAACAAGAGGATGCTTTCCAGACATTGAAACAGAAATTATGTGATGCTCCAATCCTATCGCTTCCAGATGGCTGTGATGACTTTGTTGTTTATTGTGATGCCTCCCATCTGGGACTTGATTATGTACTAATGTAACGGGACAAAGTCATCGCTTATGCATCAAGACAGTTGAAGATTCATGAGAAGAACTACACTACTCATGATCTTGAACTGGGAGCTGTAATCTTCGCACTGAGGATTTGGAGACATTATTTATATAGCACTAAATGTACCATATTTACTGATCACAAGAGTCTGCAACATATCTTTGATCAGAAGGAACTCAACATGCGACAGCGTTGTTGGGTTGAACTTCTAAATGATTACGACTGTGTAATCAAGTACCATCCGGGAAAGGCGAACGTTGTAGCGGATGCCTTGAGCCGGAAGGAACGAGTCAGACCCTTGCGCGTCGGAGCAATGGGAATGACTGTGCAGACCAGCTTACGAGACAAGATACTTCAAGCACAGCAAGAATCAGTTAACCGAGGAAATCTGAAGAAGGAACTTGACTGTGGAGCAGAGAAACAATTTGATACTAAGCCTGATGGAGTTATCTACTCCCAGGATTGTATATGGATTCCGGCGGTAGACGAATTGAGAAGACTTATCTTCGATGAAGCACACAAGACTAAATACTCTGTGTATCCAGGCACTGATAAAATGTACCAAGACTTACGTGGATTTTATTGGTGGCCGGGGATGAAGAAAGACATAGCCGAGTACGCCAGTCGATGTCTTACGTGTGCGAAGGTAAAGGCGGAACACCAGAAACTGTCTATTTTACTGGAACAGCCTGAGATTCCGCACTTCCAGTGGTCATGATACGATTTGGGTTATCATTGATCATTTGACAAAATCTGCTCACTTCTTGCCAATGCGTGAGACCTTCACGATGGATAAACTGGCGAGACTGTACATCAATGAGATAGTGGCACGTTACGGGGTACCATTGTCCATTATTTCGGATAGAGACAGGAGATTCACATCAAGGTTCTGGCAATCATTACAGAAATATCTAGCGACGCACTTAAATCTGAGTACCGCTTACCATCCATAAACAGACGGTCAAAGCGAACGTACGATTCAGACCCTGGAGGACATGTTAAGAATCTGCGTGTTAGATTTCGGTGGAAATTGGGATTCTCATTTGCCACTGATTGAATTCTCCTACAACAACAGTTATCATAGTAGCATCGGATGCGCATCATTCGAGGCTTTGTATGGTCGAAAATGTCGATCACCGATCTATTGGACTGAAATTGGAGATAACCATATAACGGGGCCAGAGCTTATTCAGGAGACTACTGACAAGATTGCCCAGATTCAACAAAGATTACAAGCTACAAGAAGCA
Organism: Mikania micrantha; assembly: GCA_009363875.1. Taxonomy (NCBI): domain Eukaryota; kingdom Viridiplantae; phylum Streptophyta; class Magnoliopsida; order Asterales; family Asteraceae; genus Mikania; species Mikania micrantha. Next base: position 94,130,978 of record CM018692.1, read on the forward strand.
GTCAACAGAGCTACGCCGACAAACGGCACAAGCCGTTGGAATTCCAAGTGGGATACTGTGTCATGTTGAAGGTATCCCCATGGAAAGGTGTAGTCCGCTTTGGAAAGAAAGGCAAGTTAGCACCACGATACGTGGGACCGTTTGAGATTATCGAACGTATTGGTCCTGTGGCGTATAGACTGAGATTACCAGATGAACTCGGTGGTGTGCATGACGTGTTTCACGTCTCGAACTTAAAGAAATGCCTTGCTGACGAATCACTCGTCATTCCAATCGAAGAAATTCAAGTTGATGAACAGCTACATTTTATTGAGGAACCTTTGGAGATTATGGATCGCAAGGTTAAACAACTGAGGCGAAGCCGTATTTCGATTGTAAAGGTTCGTTGGAACTCAAAGCACGGACCTGAGTTTACTTGGGAATGTGAAGATCACATGAAGTCTAAGTATCCCAACTGTTTGCAGAGGAAGCCATACCTGATAACGATTCTTAAATTTCGTCCCACGGGAGACTGTAACATCAGTTCCGGAACCAGTACCGGAACAGTGATCTCAAACAGTAACATGAACAGTAATCAGGTACAAACTATATGCATTTCATTGTATGTCATGTTCATATCATGTATTGTTATCATTTCGTGTTATCAAACAGTGAATTCAGAATCATTTCAGAGAAACAGAACTCAGAAAACATGGTTCTTCAGTCAGATAATTATCTGGCAATACAGAACCATCATGTGATTATTTGTTAGGATATTATCATGTATAAACGTATGTGAGGCCTTACAGAACAAAACAACACAGATGTTGTTACGTGAATGCTAAATCGACGGATTATTCGTATAGGTGACGATCTGTACGAATAAATCTGAAATTTTAACGTTCTGAATGATATCCGATAATTAGAAAACAATATTGAAAAGTATAGTTATCTTCGTGTTCGTACGGGTGACGATTCGAACGAATACGTGCGAAGACTGTACGATTCGATTTTAAACAGTTAAATTAAATATTTCAGGAATTTAAAAATAAAAAGAAGATATTAGTTAATTTACAAGGGATAACCACCTAAAATAATTCCATAAATCTTATTTTTAAATCCGAGTCGCCTTGTCACAAAAACTATGAAGAATCGACATCTTACGCGTAACCGAGCGGAACCGAACGACACCGGGTATTTTGAGGCATTTAATGAGGCCATTTAATGTTACACCAACCACCACCAACTCACTCACCCTCACAATTTTCGGTTCCCCCTCTCTCTAGAATCTCTCTACCTTCTCTCTAGAAGATCTCATCTGATTCTCAACCATTTCAAGTGTTTTTGGTGCCAAAACGACCACCACATCATGTAGATCACGAAAGTACAAGGAATCTAAGCTTTCATCCATCAGTTTTGAGGTAAATTCTAGTTTTATCTTCGGTTTTTGGTGTGTATCACGACCCCTTTAATTGTTGTTGTTCTAACCGGTTCTAAGCACTTAAGAACCTTAAGATAAACCATGTTAAACAACTAGGAAGCTTTGTAGATAGACCTGCAACAGGTTGGAGTCAATGAAGAAGATGGGGGCTAATGGTTCGTGGTAATCGCAGGTCGGCCGAACCTACTTGGGGCTGGACGAACCCTAACCAGCCGCACCAGTGGGATGTCACGAACCATGGGAACCGAACCTGTGACTTGCGAACCCTGGACCACTTAAACCCTTGGATAGCAGCGAACCTAAGGGTTTCCATATGATCTAGCCGAACCTATTGAATCCCACAAACCTGCATGCATGGCAGCCAAACCATGACCATTAGCCGAACCCATTGAAGTTGTGAGTTCTATTAGGACGAACCTGGGCCAACCTGATTCATTTCAGCGAACCTAGGACTTTTCTTAGAACTAGCCGAACCTTATGTGTAAGCCTCATGAGCAGCGAACCTAATCCCCAATCAGCACATCTAGGACTACAATCGAAATGTTGGGCCATTTGAGTTTGGACTTGGTTGATTTGAACTCGAAACTAGGTGTACCCATGCATGCTTATGAGTTTTGGAAATTGTCACCATATTACATGATGAACACAAATTGTAGGTGAAGGGGTGGGTATGAGTGCATGGGAACAACACATATGTGGGTGTGCATGAGAAGAATTGAAGGCCCATATTAATGATAAGTGTAATTAAGGTGACCATGGGTTAGTTTTCATTAATAATGGATTTCTTAAAACACACTAACGACTTAGTGTGATTTGTTAACATATATTAAATTAGTTTAACATACTTGGGAATTTCTTATGAGATCATGTAAACCAAAACAAAAGCCTAGAGGTTAGGATGTTGATTAAATTACTAACGCCTTAAACCTTAGGAAAAAGTCATCACACACATAACTAATCTAGATGCTTTAAATGATGTATCTATGTTGAATTATTCAAAGATTGTGATAAATAATCACTTGACAATTAAAGTCTAGCAATTGGATCGAGTTGGGCCCAATGGGCCTAACCTAGGCCATCATATGTTAAATGTTATTTGAACTAAAATGGATTATATTTTAATGAAAGAAATTAAATTGTAAACGCATTTAAATTAAATTAAATGATTTTCCAAATTAGTGTTTAACTTAAAATGAATTAAATTAGAATCATGTTAATTTGGAACTTGTAATGATTTATTAATGGGATATGGGTTATTAGTGAGTACTAAGTAGACTAGTAGATAGAGTCTTAGAAGTTCGTTAGTCACGTAGGACACGTAGTTGCACGCTGAGACCAAGACCTTATATGTGACTATTATACATACTTATTGTATTCGAATTCTCTTAAAACAACTCAGGAACCGAAGAAACATAGGCTACAACAACGAGCGCATATTTTGTGGTAATTCAGTACGGAGCAACACAGGTGAGTTCATTGCCCCTTTTCTAAACATTTTTGTTTTCAAACGCGGGGCTGAGAAGCATGCGTAAATCTTTTTATTTAAACTGTTTTATGCATATGCTTTTACTTATTATATGCTTTATATATGTTGTTATACTCCTAGACTCCTGTCTAGGAAATTGTTATACGGATTGAACTATCAAGTTAATTAATTACTCCTATGAGTAATACCTCAATTCTAAACTCTAAACAAACCCTAGTCCATCGAGTTCAAATTCCAGAATCTAAATTCAAAGTGAAATCAAAAGAACAAAGGTTAAAGACCAAATGCAATTGAATCTAATCCAGTGTGTGATCAGTAAACTAAGGATCCTAATCAAGAATCTATAATCATTGTGGAATCATGGAAATCAAAAGATCAGAATCAAGTGAATCAAGTGAATCATGGGAATCATAACCGTGTGTGAATCATGGAAATAATGAAATCATTAAAATCTAATGAAATCATTAATGCTTAAATTAAGGTGGATGTCAGTTGTATGGAAATCAAGACCACGTGTAACACACGGAAAGTCCCGGCATAAATAGTACACTTGTAGTCAAGCTATATGGGCAATAACGAAAATTATTAAATAAATCAAAATCAGGAGAATCAAAGAAGATCAAGAATCAAAAGATATCCTTAAAGTCCCGGCATGTACAGTAGACCAATGGGTCAAGCTGATATGGGCATCATTAAAGTCCCGACACATACAGGTAGACTCCTTGTGGGTCATGCCTGATATGGGCCACGTGTGAGAGGGTACAACTTGGACAACCACCAACAACTAGGTCAAACTGATTGAATCAAATAAGGCCCAATCATCATGTCTTAGTTGTATTTAAATGTTTAGTTATTAATTTAATTACTCATTTAATATTATATTTCTACAAATGCTTTGGGGTAATCATGAATACATGGTGAACTCAAGAGATCAAAACTGAATCTATTTGTGGAAGTCAAAATCTAAATTGAAGGGGAATGGAGTGAAACGCTTAATTATCTTTAACAACAATATGCTAAGCAGTCTGGTATGTGGTGGGACGGTGGCTAGGGCTTGTCCCCTACATATGCCCTATATATAAGCATACTTGATTGGATAGCATAGGTGGTTGTTGATGAGGTTAAGGTTGTCATTTCGGGGGATCAAGGTAAACATTTTCAGGGTAATCAAATTCTATGAATCAGATGTTATGAAATCAAAGATGTGGGATGAAATGCTTAATTATCACCAGGAACAATATATCATGTGGTTTAGTATGTCGTGGGACAGTGGCTGGGCGTGCGGTAAGTTCGACCCTACATATGCCCTATATATAAGCATACTGAACTGGATGGTATAGGTGGTTAATGGTGAGGTTAAGGTTGTCATTCAAAGGTTATTCAAATTCATTTTTATAAAACTACATGAACTCACCAACCATGTGTTGACTTTATTTTTGCATGACTTCTCAGGTGACGAACATGTCAACTAAGGAGTTATTTCTTTTGGACTAGGATACCAGTTAGAGGACCTAGCTTTTTGGACCTGCATAATTTTGAAACATCATTTGATAGATTATTTTGTATATCTTGTGCAGATACAAGATTGAAGACTTATGATGTTGATAGTAGATTTACATTGTTAAATTATGAACTAAACTGATGTAATTTAACTTTGTAATTCTATTTTCATTTAGCAGTTTCTCATTTATATATATCATGTGCAATGTAAACAATCTGATCATTCCGATTATCACTCACGATATCGCGCCCCGGGAACCTTCCGCCCGACGGGGAAGTCGATCCAACCCGCCGGCTCGGGGTGTGACATAAACCTAAGAAATTCTGCACCTTAGTCGGAGTCTTTGGTGCTTCCTAGTTTTTGATGGCTTCTATCTTAGCTGCATTTGTATTCCTTTCTCGTTAACCACATGTCCAAGGAATTGGACTTCGCGAATCTAGAAATCATATTTGGAAAATTTCGCATAGAGTTGTTCTGTTTTTAGCAATCTCAAGACAAGCCTTAGGTGTTCTGCATGTTGTTCCTGATTCTTATAGTAGATTAGGATATCGTCTATGAACACTATGACGAATTTGTCAAGGTATGGCTTGCACATGTGGTTCATGTGATCCATGAATACCGTTGGTGCGTTGGTTAGTCTCAAAGGCATGACCAAGAATACATAATGTACATAACAGGTTCTGAAGGTTGTCTTAGGAATATAATCCTCTTGTATTCTTAGCTGGTGATAAACAGATCTCAAATCGATCTTCGAATAGCAGCTTGACCCTTGTAGTTGGTCAAATAAATCGTCTATTTATGGAAGTGGATATCGATTCTTGATCGTCACTTTGTTAAGTTCTCGATAGTCTATGCACATCCGAAATGTTCCATATTTCTTCTTCACAAACAAGACCGGTGCTCCCTATGGTGAGAAGCTTGGTCTGATAAAGCCTTTGTCCAACAGTTCTTGCAACTGGTTGGACAACTCTTACATCTCAGTAAGTACAAGTCAATAAAGCACTTTTACAATTAGTGTTGATCTTGGTGTGAGGACTATCTGGAACTCAACCTATCGCTTCGGTGGGAGTCCAGGTAGATCTTTCAAAAATACCTCGAAATAATCACGAATGTCCTCAATCTTCCTCTCCTTCTTCGGCTACTCGGTGGTGAGGGCTATTATAAGTTGTGTATCCCTTCCGCAAACACTTGTTTGCCTTCATGCATGACATTATGTTCGAGGGTACTCTCCGCCGTTCTCCTTGTATGGACAATTGCTCTCCATTTGTGTTGAACCTTTAGGAGTTACTTAACCAGAATTATTCAGCTTTACACTCAAGGTCAAAGCCTAAGTATTCACTCCATCTAGAGTTTAACACTTAGTTATTTTCAGGTTGTTTAGTATTTCTAGAAAAGTAGAAGACAAAATAATAACACAAGGAATTTTTGGGGAATTCAATTAAAATATTTTATGGAATGTTGTGGTATAAATACCCAACATTCAATGTTCCAGGACAAGAAAGGATAAGACAAACAGCTGACAGAAATACAGGTACTGAAACAAACAAAAATGTACAACAACTGATACAAAATTCACCAACTACGGAAACATGGGTCTTCAGTTGTTCCTCTGTGGTTAAGATCAGTTGTTGTGCCTTCAGTGGTTGAATCGCGGAAGCCATTCCTCGGTTTGTAGATTCTGTGGTTGTCTTCAGGTCTTCATCCGCGGTTGTCTTCAGCTACTGGATCCGTTGTAGTCCACGGCTGTTGGATCCACTGTTGTAGTCCACTATTGAAATTCAGTGGTTGAGAGAGTGTCTGCGGTTAGGTAGTCCATGGTTGTTATTCCTTTGTTGGGCTTCAGTGGTTTTGTTCAGCAGTCCTTATTTTTCCACAATCTCCCTCTAGACTAATGAAGCCAAAACCATTTATTTTTGCTTTAGAATCAACTAATTCGATTCCTGAGCTTGTGCACATACCGTAGGACTTCATATTATGTTTCAGCATTCTCCAAGGTCTTATGCTGCAAATCTTTTAGATCATCCTTGGGGAGGTTAAGGATTGAGTCCCATTTTGAGAAGAAGGTTCTTGATCCATTGAATCTTTCAATGATCATGGATTTGGTGACAGTGACAAAGAACCATCTCTTGATTCTGGCTCTAGAATGGGTAATCTGAAGAGATTGAGATTTAGGAGACGGAGCTATGGGGAGAATGGGTGGAGATGTCGTAGGCCAGTGGACAATCTCTCTTCTTTTTATTTGATCCCTAGAGTCAAGCACCTTTTTGACTACAGCATGTTGATAAGGCTCATAGTTTTTCAAGAGAGCAGGCATAAACTCCTTTTCAACTTCGATCCAAGGATTAAACCTGACATTTGAGGGAGATTCTTCAGATCTAGCACACAGATTTCCATAGGTGCATTCAGCAGATAATCAATTATTGTACTAGGATTTGCATCCTTAAGGTCGGATACCACGGTGCTAGAGGGTGATGTGGCCTCTTTCCAGAGCTCAAGATGATCACTAAGGACCCTTTTGAATTTGGCCCATTCATCAAACAGGATATCATCCCTCCATCTCATGATCACATTCCTTGGTTCTCACTGATTTTGGATAAGGATGTGTTTTATTCTTTTTCTCTTCTCAATGGTCTTCTTCTTTTTATTGGCCTCCTTTATTCTTTTAGAAAGGATTTTGGCTTCCTTTCTGATGCTTGTGATGTCCCAATTGCTGAAGGTTCAACCTTGTACTTGCCTTCATTTAGCAGAAACTTAATGAGTTGCTCCCTATCAGCTTGATAGGCTTTGTCTTGTTGCTGATCAAACAAGGCAATCTGTTCCTGATAAGCTTTGATCAGCTCCTCTCCTAAAAATCCAGAGGCCTGAAAATCAGCTAAGATCTTTTTTTTCCTTTCAGCTTCTTTATTCTTTAGCTCTTGGAGCTCTTCAATTGTAGGGAACTGCCTTATTGGAGAGTGGGATTTTTTTTGAGGGGAGGTTTGAGGTTTCTCAGCTTCAAACTCAGCTGGCTTCCTTGGCGAGGGAGCTTTGGTAGTCTTGGATGGGTTGGAGTCAGACTCATCATCATCAACCAGTCTAAGCCTTCTTTTACTTGGCATTAGAGAAGCAATGGGTTGATCATCACTTGAGCCTAAACTTGGTTCTAGAACAGGAGTTAAAGATTTCTTGGTCTTGGCTATGGGGGTTTTGGATTTTTTTGCCACACTCTTTTGTCTTCTGGTGAAAGGCCGAGTGATTATGGGTACGGGTTTTTGGCTAATTTTGGATGCATTTAAGATAGTGTGCTTGGGTGAGGTTTCTCTAGACAAGTCCAGAGTGGGTGAGTCCTCTCTATTGGTTTTTGTAGGTGAAAAAGGAATAGATATAGTGGGGGAGGTTTGTTTGGGAGAGGTTGGATTATGTTCAGATTGGACAGACTCAGTTTGAACTGGTATGTCTTAGGTGGAGGAAGCTAAGGAAGAAGGGGTTGTGGTTGTGATTTTTATTGGTTCTGCTGAACCTCGTAGGGGCTATTTAACCAGCAACAAGGACTTTAGACTCACGGTCAAATCCTTGGTATTTGCTCCCTTTAAGGTTAAACACTTAGTTATTTTAGGTTGTTTAGAGTTTGCTAGAAAAGGAGAAAACGGGAATAGTAACACAAGGTATTTTCGGGGAATTCAATTCGATTAATTCAGAGAATGTTGGGGTATAAATACCCAACATTCAATGTTACAAGACAAGAAAGAATAGGACAAATAGTTGACACTGTTACAGACACTTAATCATCATAAGAGTACAACTAATACAAAGTCAACAACTACGGAACCACAAGTCCTCAGAAGTTCTTCAGTCTTTAGTTCTTCCGAGGTTGAAATAGTTATTTAAGAGTTTAGTGGTTATTCTTTCGGAAGATTTTCTTCGGAATCTAAGCAATCCGTTGTTATTACTTGATCAGTAGTTATCTTCTGAAACAGTGGTTGTCTTCCGAAAGGATCAGGTTCAGCTATTATCTTCTGAAGCTAAAGAGATTCGTGGTTGTTCTTTTCCGAATCTTCCACTGTTGAGCTTCCGATGTTGAAGCTCAGTAGTTTTGCTCAGAAGAAGAATTAAAGAGAAAGGGTCCATGGTAGGTCAATCCGCGGTTTTATTCCGTTGTTTGGATTCAGTGGTTTTGCGCATAAGACCTTATTTTCAACAATCTTCCTCTAGACTGATGAAGTCAAAACCATTTATTTCATATTCGGTGTCATCATTTTCCAGGTTCATATCATGCAATTCTTTCAGATCATTCTTGGGGAGCTTAAGGATAGCATCCCAATCTGAGAAGAAAGTCCTTGAACCATTGAATCTTTCAATGATCATAGTTTTGGTGACAGAGTCGAAGAAACATCTCTTTCTTCTAGCTCTAGAATGGGTGATCTGAAGAGGCTGAAATTTGGATAAAGGAGCTTCGGGGAGAATGGGTGGAGATGTTGTAGGCCAATAAATGATTTCTCTTCTTTTAATTTGGTCCTTGGATTCAAGTACTTTCTTGACTACAGCATGCTGATGAGGCTCATAGTGCCTCAAGAGATCAGGGAGAACCTCCTTTTCAACTTTAATCCAAGGTCTGAACTTGATAGCAGATGGAGATTCCTCAGATCTAGCACCCATGCTTCCAAGAGGTGCATTTAGCAGATGGTCAATCATGGTACTTGGATTTGCATCCTTGAGTGTGGACACCACCAGTAGGAGAGGGTGATGTGGCTTCTTTCCAGAGCTTATGATGATCACTATTGACCCTTTTGAATTTGGACCATTCATCAAAAAATATATCATCCTTTCATCTCATGATCATATTCCTTGATTCCCACTGATTTTTAATGACGATGTGTTTTATTATTTTCCTCTATTCAGTGGTCTTCTTTTTGATGGCCTCCTTTATTCTTTTAGAAAGGACTTCAGCTTTCTTTCTGAGACCTGCGATATCACAATTGATGAAGGTTTCAACCTTATACTTACCTTCATTTAACAAGAACTTGATCAGTTGCACCTTCTCATCCTGACAGGCTTTATCTTGTTGCCGATCCATTCAGGCTATCTGTTCTTGATAGGCCTTGACCAACTCATCTTTTGAAAGACCAGTGGCTTCTAGATCAGCTAAGATCTTGTTTTCCCCCTCAACTTCTTAATTCTTTAGTTCTTGAAGGTCTTCAGTTATGGGGAACTGCCTTACAGGAGTATGGGATTCTTTTAGAGAGGAGGTTTGAGTTTTATCAGCTTCAACATCAGCTGACTTTATTGGTGAGGGAGCTTTGGTGGTTTTGGATGGGTTGGAGTCAAACTCATCATCATCAGCCAGTCTAAGCCTCCTTTTTCTTGGAATTTGAGAGGCAATGGGCTGATTATCATTTGTGTCTGAACTTGGTTCTTGAATTTGAGTTAAAGGTTTCTTTGGTTTAGTGGTGGGGGTTTTGGATTTTCTGGCCACACTCTTCTGTATTCTTGTGAAAGACCGAGTGATTATGGGAACTGGTTTTTGTCCTATTTTGGATGCATTTAAGATGGTGGGATATGAGGTATGGGAAGATAATTCTAGAAGGGTTTGAGAAGCAAATTTGGGAGAAAGGGTATGTGAGTTTTCTTTATTGGTTTTTACAGGTGAAGAAAGGATGGATATGCTGGGAAGGGTTTGTTTGGGAGAGATTGGGTTATGTTCAGATTGGACAGATTCAGTTTGAGCTGGTATGTCCTGAGTGGTAGAGGCTAAAGAAGAGGGGGCTGTTGTTGTGAGTTTTATTGGTTCAGTGGGAGCTGGTTTGGTGGATTTGGGTTTGGGTTTTCTGGTCACACAAGATGCTCCAGTTTCCACTTGAGCTTCAGCTTCCCTTTGTTTCTGTTCAGAACTGTCCTTCGCAGCCTTAGTCTGAAATTGGTCATCTAATGCAGCTTTGAGAAATGCCTCTTGATTCTTCAGTCTTATTTCCTTCATTCTTCTTTGTTTAATCTTGTCTTGATCCCTTTTAGCAGCTTGGGCTTCAGTCAGGAGTCTTTCATTCTCCTTCGTTTTGGCTTCATCAGCCTTTTCCTTGAACTAAGGAGGAGGAGTTATTCCTGTGAGAGACTCCAGAAAGAGAGTGTGATTAGCTACCTCATGTTGTAAGGAGGAAATTTTGGAATCTACTAAAATTTTCAGTAGATCCAGTTGAAGCTTCTGAGTGATATGGAAGTCTTTGGTAAAATTGGTGAAGAGAGTGGTGAGATGGGTGTGAAGAAGTGTGTTTAACACTTCTTGAAAATCTTGGGTTGAGAAGAAGGGGGCAGTGGAAGAAGGTGGAGTGTTTGGGAGACCTTCAAGTGAAGGTGCTTGCATTGGGATGGATTGGGGTTGCAGGAATTGGTCATTCAAAACTTTTGTGACTAGCTTAGTGAGCTTGGCCATATCAGCCTGAATATGAGAAACAGTAACCACCAATTCCTTGAGTTTGAGATCTGATTCGTCCAACCGTTTAAGGATGTCATACGAATCCCTAACAGGTGAGTCAGTTTTAGCATGAACTGGGTCCATCTCAGGAGTATCATGTACCCCGTTTTCTTGGTTCTGAGGATTTCCAGCCTACGTTTCAAAAACTTCATTGGTTGTTGCCATAGCAGGAGTCTTAGTGCCTAATCCATCCAGATGAAGACCCATTGGGCTTTCATGTCACACCCCGGGGTCCGGGATCTCAACGGCCCGGACGCTGCAACCCGAATTGGTTTCATGGATCATACAGTCTCAGTCATAGTTTATTACTCTTTTTCATATGTTATAAGCGGAAGCGTTGTTTGATGAATTCATAATTTTACGCAGCGAAAATCGTTATTTTGCAAACTTCATTAATAATTCACATGCATAGATGTGAAAACCATATTTCATTGTTTCTTAATGATTCATACGCATGAGTATGAAAAACCACGTTTTCATCGTTTGTTAATAATTTTTTAAAAATAACTTTTCGCGATTTTATAAAATTTCATACACATAGGTATGAACACCATCATTTCATATTATTGTAAACCGGATTTTCACAAACACGTAATTTCAAATCATTTTATAATATCCGGTTTATACATGACTTGGAGGCATAGCTCCAATAGCTCCATGGTCTCATCACAAGATTCTATTCAAGGCATCATAAGCCAAGAATCTCTAATCTTGCTTCTTGTTTATATTCATTATTACCTGAAAAGCTTTTGAAAATAAAACATCAACATAATGTTGGTGAATACAAATAACAGACTCGATATGTAAGCATAGCATGTTCGGTCCTTTAACCATAATTAATGATGGCAATACTACACATTTAGCAGGTTATTTCACTGATCGATATAACCACTGCATACCCTGGCTTGTACTGTCACTGGTAAGGAACAACAGCAGACTGTGTCTTAAAATTGTTCCTTCCAGCCCACAGCCCGTCACTGGTTAGGTTGCCTGCAGAGTGCGTCTTACGTATAACCTTCCAGCCCACGCTACCAGCCACGTATGGGAATTTCACCCATAGCGGATAGAATTTGCAAATATTACGTATACTAATGGCCTAAATGATGGTCTCATAGTATCCCTTTATGCGTCAAAGTTTAAACATACCATGCTAAAAAAATTCATTTATAAATTAAAAAACGAGTTAAATGTATTCACCTAAATTTTTGGTTGACTGAGTGACAGCTTAAACTTCTCGATGTAAATTTGGGCAGCGTTTTTGCTTAATCTATCCTTATTACCATTTGCAAGTATGATTCCTGATGCTTTTATTTTTCTGATCCTAAAATAGATCATAACTTCAATATATTATTTGTATACATAGGGTCAGATTTTAACCTTAACCCTATACAAAACCTTTAACTTATGAGTTAAATCAAAGGATAAAAATAAATACCTAATTACGAACCAATTTCTTAATATGAAGAACTTCCTAATGATTGCATGCTCACTTTGAATTTTTTGTTCAGGAGTTTAACGTTTTACAGTTCTTGTTTTGTTTGATTGATTCTTTCTTTGAAAGAAATTATATATGTGTCTGTGATTGAATTAAAGATATGTCTGCACATACCCATCCCACGTATACCATATAATTTCGTCATCTAATTGTTAATTGTGTTAGATAAGTAAATACTTATCTTTTGCATACACACACTTCACACATGCACTAAAGTTTTTTTTTTCATGTTTAGAATTATTAATATTATATTATAATAAGTAATTTAGCTCAAATCTAGATTTCCTCTTATATCTTTAAATATATCACCTTCTATTAAATTATAAATATGCGGTTAGGACGTACTCATTTTTCTGTATGTTTTGACCTAAGTTTCATTAAAAACGGACAAGGATCATATATAATATATTTTATTATTATTATTATTATTAATAAAACGACGTTTGACTAAATTTAACGATCTTTTAGACATCAAATATTTTAATATTCGTTTTATCCAACTAATTCGGTTAAACAAACATCAAAAATTTTGAATGCTCATTTCTACTTCTATACTCTCGAATAATCATATTTTATAAAATGAATTATTTTAATTATTACACGAGACCTTATGATTCAATTAACTGTTCTATTAGTATATTTTTAAATGATAATATTTTATTAATAAATAAGAGTATTTTACTTATATCTATAAAATGGAATGTTACATTTCATGTGAGACGGATGCTCTAGATATATGATCATGATGTTTAGATAGACTGAACACCCTGATCTCATCCTCTTCTCCTTGGGTTGGAGACTGAATATTAGAACCTTGGTTTGAAGGGGCTGCTCCTCAATTGGTGAAGGGGGATGAGAACCATTTGGCTCAAAACTAGAGTCAATCTCTAGGAGAATTTGGGCAATATGTCACACCCTGAGCCGGCAGGCTGGAGCGACTTTCCCATCAGGCGAAATGTTCTCGGGGCGCGATATCGTTTGGTAATCAAAATGATCGGATTGTTTGCATAGCACATGATATATAAATGAGAAATGTTAACATGACAATGATATAGAATTACAAAGTTAAATTACAATTTTACGTTCATAATTTAACTAAGTAAATCTATCCAAAAGAATCAATGTGTTTCTATCTTGTATCTGCACAAGATTTACAAAAGATGATTCAATGTTTTGTCATTCAAAAGTATGATTAACACAAAATGCAGCTAGGGCTTCTAAAAGTCCTCTAGCTATGTTCCTGAATGCTGGTGACTAGACCTATTCGTCACCTGAGAAAAACATGCATTTAAACAAAGTCAACACGAGGTTGGTGAGTTCATAAGTTTAGTAATTGAAAACCATTGATTTGTTGTCATTCATGTTCACAATGTTACACACATGTCTTGTTCATAAATGTTCCATTTGTCACACACAATGTCCATCTCCATAGTTATACTTCCAAATGGTATTTCATCCAATCAAGCATGCTTATATATAGGGCATACGAAAGGGTCGAGCCTACAACCCGCCCAGACGTCATCCCACCACATGCTTAACAGGATTTAAAACCACTTGTTATACAACTATGGATACCCATTTCCTTTCACCCATGATTCCCCAAGTTTGATTATTCCCATCATTTGGAAAAGAGACGTAATTGTCTCTGTTAGCTTTTACTTACGGATTAGCCCGGATATCTAGAGCAAGACTTGATAGTCTTGGTAGCCGATCATTACTGATTAGCCCGGAGTGTAAGATATCCCCCAACGATATCTAGAGCAAGACTTAGTAGTCTCTGTGACTGTCAGTACTGCCCAGTCCGGTCTGTAAGATATCCTTCCCATAATATCTATTTGATGAGACTTAATTGTCTCTAAGCGTGTTACTATTGATAAATTTGGCGTGCAAGATATTCTCTCCATAATATCTAGAAGAATGAAAGTTTAGAGTCTCTATGTATGCGGTTTCTGACTGGTTTGGATTGTAAGGTATCCTCTCCATGATACCTAGATTGAGACATAATTGTCCCAGTGGCTGCCATTCATGACAAACCCGATGGGTAAGATATCCTCTCCATGATATCTATTTGAGTGAATACGTTCCCAAGACCTTTTGAGTGTTAATAAGTAGAATGTTATCGCATACAATGCTCAGTATGTTCCTAATAAATCGAGTCAACTCCATTTCAATGAAAGTGAAGTTATAACCCTTTTTGGTATGTTCTTAGTTAGATGTGATGTAAGCGTTATGATTGTTTAATAAGTTCAACCACGTGGCCCATGTTCACTACTATAGGATCCCCAAGACCCTATTCCAAGAGTGTGATTTGTTACAACCCGTTAAGTAGTAGTTAATGTTTGATGTCCTCATTGATGTTCACAATGATGATCTCAATTTTATGTGTTCTCACGTGTTAACCATGTGTTCTAAGAATTTGTCTTAATGCACATGGTTGGTTTGTGGAATGGATGAATGATATCATTATCATGCATGTATGTTATCATGATTATCATTCTTGTTGTTCTTGTAATTGTCCCATATAGTCATGTTGTTACCTCCTGGTAAGTTTCGAAATGATATAAGATCACATCTCATTTCTCCTGTGTTATATAGATGTTGAAATGATTTCATGAAGTTACAATATCATGGATCATTCTAAATGTCTCAGTTATGTTAAGTTGACACAAGCATGCACACAATGATAAGCGATAATAAGGATAAACAATAGTATCTAAATCATAGTAAAGTCAGTATGTTGTACCAAAACTTTTAAATAAATAAAAGCTTTAAGCATGTTTCTCAGCCCTGCGCTTTGAAATCAGTTAAGATTAGAAAAGGGGCATATGAACTCACCTTGTAGTTGTTGTGGTTGACTATGTATAAACAAGAAATATATGCGTTCGTTGTTGTACTTGATGTAGTTTTCACGATCCTGTATTGATTTCACGTTGTTTGCAACTTATAAGTATAAGTTATAAGTGTTGGTGTGTGTATGTGTTAGCCCTAAAGTTGGCTAACACTCGCAAGTCTCAGTCATCATTCGGCCCTGGTTCAATTGTTATGCATTATACTAGCACTTAAACAATTTGATTACTTAACTTGTCATGTTGTTAAGGTTTCATGTTTAACTTGACATGAACCTATATCATGTAGTAAAACCTTGAAACCTACCATTGTGTATAAATACACAACTTAGGTTTTAGCTTAAAGGTTATAAACCCTTAGTATTTTGTAAGTGAATTTCGTATGGTCCTTGCTCAATTTGTTATATCCTTCTTGAAATCCTTTGTTAATACCTTTAAAGAATAAGGTTTTAGATATTTGTGAAGTTCATTAATCCTCAAAATTTACCCCCTTTATAGTAAAATATGATTAGTGTACGATTCCATGCATGTTATTCAATAAAATAGTTTTCAAGTGTTCGTGTTCCATATTAGTGATGTGGGCCGAATAATCTCACGCCGAATGAATTATGGGCTAGATTAACCACCATGGGCCGAACCAAGTCACTTGGGCCGATTTAACCAAACTGGGCCGAATAAATGGGTCGAACCAACCAGTCTCGGCCGAAGGAATGGACTTAAGTCGAAGGATGGGGCCTGGCCGAATGAGGCTGTGGTTCGTCCGAATGAGGTTTGGCCGACTAAGGTGGTGGCCGAATGATGGTGGTCGAATGGCTTGAAGTGGCTCGGGCGAATGGCTTCTACCCTAGGCCGACTGACCCTAGTCCGGATGAGATCCCATATGCACGAGCGAATGGCATGGCTGGGCGAATGGAGCCTTTCGGGCCTAGCCTTTCGGCCCTATTCATGCGGCCTAACTGCTATAATCCTTCGGCCGATTGAGCCCCTCTCCTTCGGCTCTAAACCTATTCGGCCCCCATTCGGCCTAGCCACAGGCCGTCGTGCCTCATGTAATTCGTCGGTTTCTACATGCGACCAGGAAAGGTCTCCAGTGATGGTGTCATGAGAGGGTGTGTTTTAGAGGGTGTAGGGTTCCAATGCTAGGGTGTAGGACCGGTTGTGGGTGGCGGTTCGAGCAAGGGTGACAAAAACCCTGATTATTCTTGATTTCGCAGCCCCATACCTCGAGTTTTGATGGATAACTCCTTAGATCGGTTGTACTTATAGGTAGAGGAGATCAAGATCTTCGTTTAGACAACAAGAACAACAAATTTCATCAAGAAATGGAAGAGATCTTGAGGTTTAAAGTTGGAAATTATAGAGAGAGTGTGAAAACAGGATTTAGGGTTTTAGATAGAGAAAGAGGGTGAAATAAATGAGGTGGTTGCCTCATTTAGAGTATTTATACCCCGAGGGTGTTCGGGTTTGTTTCGTTTGCTCGGTGCTCGTCTTCGTTGCGTTTCCGGAACATTACGCGCGTTTTTACGAATTTTAAATGAATAATTCTTCTCGAACTGTTTTGATGAGTTTCAAAATTGTAAAACATAAAAATATTATATATCTGTTATTTTTACTGTTTCGTTCGTTAGTTTTCCGCCATTTCATCAGAAACGTCACTTACGCGCGTTTTCGTACAGAGCGCTAACTGTACGAACACGATCGTACGTTTCACTTTCTGATTTGGTTTTCTACTTTTCAGTTATCGTTCAGAACGTTAAACCCACAGATATGTTTGTGTGAATCGTCACCCACGCAAACACAGTGTCAGTTTATTATTCGTATACGATACCGAGTTGTTGTTTTGAATTGGACATTCTCACAGACGGAATCAACTATACTTGCCTATTTTCACATTGTTATTTGATTCACATTGTTTTCCTACTGAGTTGTCGGCCATCTGATTCCTGTTATCTATGGATATCAAATCGCAACCGATATGTTCTTGTCATTTGTATGTACACTGTTGTTTCTCTTGAGTTGTTGTATTTCCTGTATTTAAGTTTTCAATTAAACACATACAACGGTTGTTTGTATTCCGAGTTCTGTTGTTACACCAATGTTTACACCTTGTATTGACACACAGTAAATAGTGAAAGTACACCTATCGTACAGACTTGCCGGACGATTTGGTACTGGTTGTCACACAATAGAACCAAGGGCTTGTTGTGTTGGAGATTGTACAGCCATCTAAGTGTCAAGTGACACTTCAGTGGTTTGCATGGGATCCCTTTGTGTTACAACATCATCCTGTTGAGAGGATAGATGAGGAGCTGGATGGGTTTGTGATTCAGGATCCACTTGTGAGGAAGGAACATATGGATTTACATGTGCATTGGGGATAGATACTTGTTCAGGGATCTCAACTTCCTGAACAGTCTTTTTGGGCTTTTTAGGTTTGGGGGCTTTGGTAAATGCTTTTCTTTTGGTAGGCACCTTGATAGGAGTGGAAGAGGAGGTGGATGTGTGGGCTCACCGAGGGTAGTTGTGTCCTCAGTGTCATTCATGATCTTAGCATCAGTATTTAGCCTAGTGAACACATGTTTGTCAATGGCCTTGACGTTAGAGAGAGGAGCAATGTGACAAACAGTGTTAATCTCAGCAAATAAACATGCCATCACAAAACAAGGGTATAACAGAAACTTGGGACTCTTTTGCTGATGTACCAAATGGTCAAATATTATTTGAGACAGATTTACCTTTTCAATGGAAAGAACAGCATACATGACATATTGCATATCATAGGGCATTTCTTCCCAACTAGTGGTCTTTTGAGAAAGACACTGCAATATTGTGTGATACAGAAATTTGTACATAGGATAGAAGTAGGCCTTGTACAAGGTTCTGTTCTTCAGGTCTCCCTAATAATCACACTGAACAAAAGCGGTATGAAGAAGTTTGAGAGGAATAGTGGTGGGATGCATCGGTATCACCCAGATTTAGGGCAAGACTAAGTAGAGAGGGGGGTGATGGAAACCTGTTGACCAGCAACCACATAGGTGATGCTTTCAGCAGAGTTGTCCTTAGTCATGAAAGTAGAGTTCGCCCAAAACTGATTTAGGCTGAATCAGAAATAGGAGGGTCAAGAAAAAGAGCAGTGTACACGAAGAAGTTTACCAGAATGTCGATGACCTCATCATAGTGAGGATATTCCTAAGACTTGGTGAGATAGGCTACAAGGTTGTGAACCGGCTTGAGTTACAAAGCTTCAAAAGCCATGGATGTAGTAAAAATTGAAGAGCATTTTCAAGAGCAGAACACGATTACAAATTTTGCCTTAACTTTGGAGAGATAAATAAGGAAAAATATAACCGTTGCAAATGTGTGCGGTTTCATTAGGAGAAACCGCCACTACTTATAACAAAATTGAAAGTTTTACCTAATGTTTTACCCATTGGACAAATCTGTAATCATCAGAGAGAAAAAAAACAAAAGTTGAGCCAGTACGATCATGCATACCCTGAAGTACAGACAATGTTTTGTTAGGAATAAAGCCTGGTCCGATGCCGTTATGCACAAACATCATAAGCATCAAGCTCAAACGAAGTTAGTGTAAGTGCGTCGAGCCAAGCGACATGCCTGACAAGCAGTTGTCCATCGCCATACGCAGCATTTCTGAGTTTTGAATTAGGAAGAATTAACTTCTTGATCAGATGGATTTTAACTACAGACTGACAAGCATTGATAACTTCTTGTCAGGCATTTATGATTTGACTCTCACTAATTATCAAGAATTGATAACTACGGAGTGAAAAGGATTTTAACCACGGAAGGGTTTTAACCGCGGATAAGTTACTGCGGGGACAATCACGGATGTGCAAAAACCACGGAGTGTTTAAAACGTAACAATGGATGGATTATAACCGCATATACATATAAAGCAGTGGTTAGTATAGCCACTGAAGTCTATCCGTGGTTTGGTACAATCACTGAGAAAAGAACCACAGCTGGTTCTTCAGTGGTTTTCCCTTTGTCCGTTGTTAGGATAACAAGAGAATTATACTTTTATTTAATGATTCAAGGTTTAATAAATGTATTCTTAACCATATTTATAGATTTATTAACTCATATTTATCATGCCTAATTTGGAAACAAAGTTTGAAAAGATTGAAAAGTACAAAGGCTTGGTAAATATGTCT
This sequence comes from Mikania micrantha, assembly GCA_009363875.1. NCBI lineage: Eukaryota > Viridiplantae > Streptophyta > Magnoliopsida > Asterales > Asteraceae > Mikania > Mikania micrantha. Next base: position 94,150,346 of record CM018692.1, read on the forward strand.
GCTACTTGGTCACTTGTAGAAACATGTTCTGGGACAATTAGTCCTTTTTCAAAACCGTCTCTTATAAAGTGATGCCTTATTTCTATGTGTTTAGTTTTAGAGTGATAGACATGATTTTTTATTATGTTTTTAGCAGCTTATTAAGAGGGGTGTTTTTAGTTCTGTTATTCCAAAGTCCAACAGTTGGTATTATAACCAAAGGATTTGGACAGTGCAATGTGCTGCTGCAATATACTCAGCTTCACCAGTTGAATTTGACACTGATTTTTGATTTTTGCTTTGCCATGAGACCAAGCAATTTGCAAAGAACTGACATCCCCCCTGAGGTAGACTTCCAGGTTAGCGAACATCCTTCATAATCACTGTCTGAAAAACCAACAAGCTTGCAAGATAGATTAGCAGGATACCAAATACCTAGTACAAGGGTACCTTTTAGGCATCTGAATATCTTCTTCACAAATGATAAATGGGATTGTTTAGGGGCATATTGGTATCTCGCACAGACACATGTGTCATACATGATATCTGGCCTTGACGCAGTGAGATACATCAACGATCCATTCATGCACCTATAGAGAGTCTGATCTACAGGTTCACCATTTTAATCTGGAGTTATTCCAGGAGTAGTTGCCATGGGGGTAGAAATTATTTTGCAATCAGTCATTTCAAATTTATTCAAAAGATCTTTTACATATTTGGACTCATGAACGAATGTTCCATTAGGGGTTTGTTTGACTTGGAGTCCTAAAAATGTTTTTAGTTCACTTAAAGCACTCATTTCAAACTTAGAAAACATTAATTTTGAAAATTGTTCACATAAGGAAGGTTTTGTTGATCCAAAAATAATGTCGTCAACAAAGATTTTGACCAACAAAAGTTCCTTATCTACCCTCTTAATGAACAAAGTCTTATCAATGGTTCCCCTAGAAAATTTATTTGAAAGAAGAAATTGAGAGAGATTATCATACAATGCTCTTGGTGCTTGTTTTAAACCATATAGGGCTTTGTCTAATCTGTACACCCAATCAGGATGATGAACGTCATCAAACCCTAGTAGTTGGCAGACATAGTCTTCCTCCTTAATAGTTCCATACAAGAATGCACTTTTTATATCCATCTGAAATACCTTTATGTTGTGGGATATGGCAAAGGCAAGGGAGAGTCTTTTGGCTTCAATTCTAGCCACAGGGGCAAAGGTTTCATCATAATCAATGCCTTCCTCTAGGCAGTACCCTTGCACTACCAATCTGGTTTTATTCTTGATTACAATGCCACTGTCATTAGTTTTATTCCTAAATACGCATCTAGTTCCTATTGGGTATTTTCCTTTGGGCAAGGGGCAGAGAGTCCAAACGTTTTGTCTTTTGAACTGTAATAGTTCATCCTGCATGGCTTCTACCCAATTATTATCTTTGAGAGCCTCTTGATACTTAGATGGCTCAATTTGGGATAGGAAAGCAGCATGAAGACAAAAGTTTGAGATTTGGCTTCTAGTTTGAACACCTTTATTCAAATCACCTAGAATATGTTCTAGAGTATGATTTCTATAAAAAGGAATGATGTCCAAACGATTATTTGTAGAAGCAACATCAGTAGAGGATGAATTTTCATCAGGGCCAGGAGAGTTTTCAGGTGGGTTATCAGCAGCTTGTTCAGAGGTATCTATGGGTGCATTATTATTTATTGGAGATGTGGAAGTATATACTTGTTCATTTTGATCTTGAAGGTTCATTTGATAAGAAGGAATGGAAGAAAAAAATGAAACACTAAGCACTCATCAAGAGACGACAAATCTTCAAAAGTTTGACAAGACTCTGAAGAAGGAGACAAGGAAGGCGCATGAGGAGTGTATGTGAAACTTTCAAGATCAAACAAATCATCAGGAGTAGAAGGGAAAGAGAAGGTTGATGCAGATTCATTGAATTTGACATCAATGGATTCCTCAACAATCCTTGTCCTAAGATTGAAAGCTCTGTAAGCTTTGGAAGTTTGAGAGTATCCCACAAAGTAACCAGAGTCCACTTTTGCAGCAAACTTGGACAAGGAGTCCTTTGTGTTCAAAATGAAACATGGACACCCAAAAACTCTGAAAAAGGAAATTAGAGGCTTTATTTTATGAAGGACCTCATAGGAAGTTTTGTTATATCTTTTCACAATGTGAACTCTGTTCAAAACATAACAAGCAGTGTTTACTGCCACGGGCAAAAGACAAAGGTAATCTTAAGTCTGCAAGCATGGTTATTGCAGCCTCAATAAGTGTCTTATTATTTCTTTCCACAACTCCATTTTGAGCAGGAGCTCTATGAACACTATATTGTCTAAGGATTCCTTTGGTAGTGCAAAACTCATCAAGAACATGATTCTTGAATTCAGTACCATTATCACTTCTAATTACTTTGACAGGAAGACCAAATTGTCTTTAATGTTGAGTGATAAGGGCTTTTATTTTATAAGCAGTCTCATCTTTGCTGAAAAGAAAGAAGGTCCAGCAAAATCTTGAGTAATCATCAACAACAACTAAGCAGTATCTCTTTCTGGCAAAACTAACTACCTTCACAGGACCGAATAGATCCATATGAAGCAGATTTAGAGTTTGTTGCTTTAGATTCCTCAAAAGACCTATGTGATGATTATGTTGCTTTCCCTTTAAGCAAGATTCACATTTTCCTTCAAAATGAAATTCTTTTGAAGGTAAGCCTCTTACTAAAGAAACGGTAGAAAGCTTATAAAGAGTTTGATGGTTTAAGTGGCTAAATCTTTTGTGCCATAGGGTAGTTTCAGAAGATGAAGCTTTGGCTATGAGACATGTGGGAATAGAGGATTGAGAATTAGTTGTCATGTCCACAACATAGACATTCCCACTTCTCTTAGCGTCAGCAGAGTGTGTTGGTCAATTAAGACCTTTATTTTAGAATTTATTTCAGGAGAAAGAATTTTACAGCTGTCCTTGGTGAAAAATGAGCTATAGTTTTTATATGCTAATTGAGAAACACTCAAGAGATTAAACTTGAGGTTCTCAACTAGGCTGACATCCTTAAAGTGTAGTCTTCCACTAAGGACGAAACCAGACCCAACTATCCAACCTTTTGCATTGTTTCCAAAGGAGACAGACCTTCCATTCTTTAGAATGAAGTTATTTAGGATGGATCTACATCCTGTCATATGCCTAAAGCCTCCACTGTCCACATACCATAAGTGATTTTGGTTTGAATAATCTCTCTGCAAATTGAGGATCAAATGCAATAGGTTAGATATGGGTCAATGTTTATAATGTTTATTTCAAACAAGAAGAGAAACAGTTTGAGAGTTTATTTATTTTGTTGTACATTATTCATCAATTTTTGCATCATTTAAATCAGCTGTTGCTGATTTTGGTGCAGAATGTTGATTTGTGAGTCAATAGAAGGAGAATTCACAGCAGCAGGTGAGTAGGAAACAGGATTCACCATAGGGTAAGAGGCTGGTGTACCAAGGATTGATGGCCTTGAAAGTGTAGCCAAGGGAGGAGGTGAGAAGAAAGAAGAATGAGAGTTTGGTCCTATTGTGTTGTTAGTGCCTTATCTACTTGCTTTCTTGGCCTTCTTCATTTTATTAGGGGGTCCCTTTAGATGAAGAGGCCTGTTCAGCTTTCAATTTTTCAGCTTTCAACTTATCCCTTATCTTCTCAAGGGGAGTTTTTGTCCTGCAATTCTCAGTAGAGTGATTTTACTTCAAAACATTTTAAGCAGGCAGGAGATAGGGATGAATAGTATGGAATGAAGGGTTTGTTGGCCTTTGTTATTGGGTATGGAGGGTGAGGATGAGAAGGAGGAAAATGTATATCAACCATAAGCCTTTTTCCTTTGTCAAGAGAGGCCTTTGGGTTGACAGTGGTTTCCTTATGTTTTGTATCTTCTGAATTTTGAGTAGAGCTCATATCAAGAGCAGCCTCAATTTGTTCTGAAGAGCTATTTATATGAACATTATCCAAGTGTATTTCTTCTGGTTTTCCTGGGTTTGCATTAGTGGGATATACAAACCTTGGAAATTGCACAGAATGATACACCCTTGGAGGTGAGTTCTTTATTGCAGGAATTTCGTCTAGAAGGAAGGTGGGAGAGAGAGGTTCAGGAATCATTTCTTCCATATTATTATTATCAATTTGGGCATAATCCTCTGCAGGGATAGTATGATTATACCCAATTCCAAACTTGGTTTTGCTGTTAACTTGCTTGCTGAGAAGCATTCTAAATCCTTTACAGAACTCGACCCACTTTTCAACGCTAACCTTAGTTTGGGCCAATTCATCTTTACAAACAAAGTACTTTTCTTGTTGAACTTCAAATAGTGCTTGTATGTTAGTCTTTTTAGTTTTTAGGACAGAAATCAGACCATCTTTATTTTTTTATTATTTTTTTTACTTTTAGGTTTGTATTGGCCAATTGTTGCTCAAGTTCTGATTTCGTTGCTGTAGTAAAATGTTGGCCTTCTTTATTTTAGCAAATGCCTCAATGCAAGAATCTGAACATAGCTTTTATAGAGTAGAATAAAATACTTGAGCATCAGAAGAGTCAGCATAAGGCTGGTCAAAAGAGGTTGGGTTTTCACCAATAGCCATTTAGAGAAAAATCTATAGGCTCATTGGTGATAAGAGCATAGCCTACATCATCAAGCATGCTACTCCAGTCCACATACTCTTGAGTAAAAAATAGCTGGTTGGTTTGATTGGGAAGACTGGATAGCTGGGCCTGGTGTGTTTATTTGGTAGGAAGAGGGTGAGATAATTTGAAGTGGTGCAGGTGTAAGCTGATACATGCTGCCATTAGCAGCTTGTACATATTGAACATTGGGAGAAGGGGAGTTTTGTACAATATGAGTAGTGGCCTGAGTGTCATGGTGTTTTGGAAGTGAGAAGAAGATGAGTTCTTTATTCCAGGAATTTTGTCTGGTAGGAAGGTGGGAGAGAGAGGTTGAGGAATCATTTCTTCCATACTATTATCAATTGGGGCATAATCGTGTGGAGGGTTAGTGTGATTATACCCAATTCCAAACTTGTTTTTGCTGTGAACTTGCTTGCTGAGAAGCATTCTAAATCCTTTGCAGGACACGACCCACTTTTCACAGCTAAGTACTTTTCTTGTTGAAGTTCAAATAGTGCTTGTATGTTAGTCATTTCAGTTTTTAGGACAGAAATCTGACCATCTTTTTTTTATTATTTTCTCTACTTCTAAGTTTTTATTGGGAGAGATCTTAGAAAGCGGTTAAAGACATAAATGGTTGGGTGAACTTGACCCGCAAGTTTCAGTTCCCTGAGAAGAGATGTGAACATTTCAAACTATTGAGTCAGTGACTCATTATTTAGTTGAGGGAAGGTTTCATATTGTTGAGCCAATATCTCCCTGGTATTGGCAACAACATCGACAGTCCCCCCGAACTGTTCTTTGAGGGCATCCCACAAGTCTTTACCAGACTCGTGGTGAAGAAAACCAGAGTAGATTTCATTCGGAAGAGCCATGGCTAGTTGAGCATGTGCCTTAGCATCAAGCTCTAGTTTCTGGAAATCTTCCTTAGTGTAGTTTCGAGGGTCCTTGTGAATTGAATTGCCAGTTTCGTGTCCAGGACCATGGGCTTATGCAGTTCGAACATAACTGACTTCCAATAACTAGTGTGATTGTTGGATAGGAAATGCAACATCCTCCTCTACCAAATGTTATACTGGTGCCTTACCAGTATAGGTGGTTTGGTTGCAGAGCCCGTTTTGTGGGGATCAAGGGTGAATTTTCCTGCCATTTGGTCACAAACGATATGAAAGAATCAATAGAAGAATGATTTCTCAAGATTGTTTGTTTGAATGGTTTTGAACAGTGTTTAGTTCAAAACCAAGCACCTACAGACCTTGAAAACATATGAAGTAAAAAAGAAAACAAAGTTTTTAGAGAGACTAAACAACCGGATATCAGATAGAGCTTTGAGTTTTAGACTTGATGGTTAAACCAAGACTAAACAACAAGACTCTAATACCAATTGTTTAACCTTTAGGAGTTACTTAACCAGGAATATTCAGCTTTAGAATTAAGGTCAAAGCCTAGGTATTCATCCCTATAGAGTTTAACACTTAGTTATATTCACGTTGTTTAGTATTGCTAGAAAAAGAGAAGACAGAATAATAACACAAGGAATTTTTGGGGAATTCAATTCAAATATTTCAGGGAATGTTGGGTATAAATACCCAACATTCAATGATACAGGACAAGAAAGAATAAGACAAACATCTTACAAAAATACAGGTATTGAAACAAACAAAAATGTACAACAACTGATACAAAAGTCAACAACTATCAAAACATGGGTCTTCAGTTGTTCATCTGTGGTTGTGATCAGTTTTCGTTTCTTCAGTGGTTGAACAGCGGAAGCCATTCCAAGGTTTGTTGACTCCACTGTTGTCTTCAGGTCTTGATCCGCGGTTGTCTTCAGCTACTGGATCCGTTGTTGTTGGATCAGTGGTTATTGGATCCGTTGTTGTTGGATCTGATGTTGTAGTCAGCGGTTGAAAGTCAGCGGTTGAGAGAAAGTGTGCACGGTTAGGCAGTCCGCGGTTGTTATTCCGTTGTTGGGTTTCAGTGGTTTTTTTCATTAGTCCTTATTTTTCAACAATTTGGTAGCATAACTCGGACGATCTTTTCGTTGCACACGATCTCTGCTTGGTTTGTGGATAGCCAACCCATTTCAATCATCACATCGAAGTTTCCTAGAGTTACCGACATTAGGTCAATTTCAAGTTTGTGATTTACCAATACCATGACGCATTCTTGAAATATGTGTTGTGTTTGATTAGTTTGTTGCCGGCTAATTCTACTGTTTACTTATGGTCTAGTGGTGTTGGTGTGATGTTAAGCAATTAGCTAAACTCGCTAGATATGAAGCTCCTATCGTCACCGGTATCAAATAATATGCTTGCGTAAACATTATTTACAAGAAACATGCTGGTCACGATGTTAGGATCGTCCTTTGCCTCGCTGGATCCAATCACGAAGGTTCGGCCTGTCGCCGTGTTTCCTCCTACCTTCTTAAGTTGTGGACAGTCCCTGCTCATGTGGCCAGGCTTGGCGCATGCATAGAATCCCCTGATGGTGTCCTGGTCGTTGTTGGTCGGTTTGCTCGCACAATCCTTAGCCATATGGTTGTGCCTCCCGTATTTCAAGCATTGGTACCGCTCGCATGGGCCATAGTGGTGGTACAAGCATCGGTTGCATTTGGGGTACTTCCCCTTGTAGTCACCCTTGCCCTTGGTGTCAGCTTGTGTTGCGGTGAATGCCCTGGTTGGCGCTGACTGATGTTGGGAAGATTGTTGTGGAGTGAAGGTCTTGTGGTTGCTCGGTTCCCACTTACGCTTGTTGTCCTGTTGCTTCAGATGTTCACCCCACTTGGGCAGCTTCCCTTGTGCTACCGCCTGATCAGTCGGGTGATACGCCAAGCGGATGGTAGGCTAGATGAGTGTGGGTCGGCTGCGGTGACCATGCTCTGGATTCGCTTTGGCAAACCACTTATGTACTTTTCAATCTTCTTGTATTATGGGGTCACCATACCCGGGCATAGTTTGCACAGCTCATGGAACCTGGTGGTATACTGCTCTATCTCGGATCCTTCCATCTTATGGACTTAGAATTCTTCCTCCAGTTTCTTGATCTCGTTACGAGGACAGTACTCCTCTTTCAGCATTCCTGTGAACTTCTCCCACGAGATCGAGTTAGCAGCTTCCAAACCCAGTGTCTGGACATGTGAATTCTATGATGTGAGGGCTTGACCCTCAAGTATTCCACTAGCAAACATCAACTTGTTCTCTCTGCTCAGTCGCACATGGAGAAAACTGAATCGACTTTCTCCAACCATCGGAGCAATCCCACTGCTCTTTTCAATCCCTTAAAAGTATGGGGATGGCAGCTGAGAAAGGTTTTGAATGAGCATCCTTTCGAGTTGTGATGGGATCTTGGCTTTTAGCAGTCAAGTTTGTGTGTTAGTGTCTGCATTTTGTTCGTTACATTGTTCAAAAGGATTAGAGGTTCGTTTAGCGTTATCATTTCCGTTGGACTTGATTTGTATGTGAGCAGCTTCATAGTCGGCTATTGCCTTGTTGACACGCTGCTCGACCATCGCTTTGATTGTTACGGACGGCAGTTTGATCGTACATATGGTCCTCTTCCTGCCATTTCGCATGTCTATATACAGTAAAGAATGACGTGTTACTTAATGTTAGGAATTATGAGATATATACTGTACATATAAACACAACATTTTGAAACTAAACGCAATATTTGATTAATAACTTGCAAAATGTTACAAAGTACTTTTTAATGCAAACATTACAATCCAAAATAGTTATATGAGCACAACCCACCTATCTAGGTTTATAGTACTAGAAAAGAAAGTCTTTATCTATGATTCACCGACGTGATAGTGGAGACTGAATTCCCACCCTCCGCCGGCCCTTCATCATCTTCCATCGGCTCCACCTCTTCTTCTTCCATTAGCTCCTCCTCTTCGTCTTCCATAGGCTCCTCCTCCTCTTTAGGCGCATGCTCTACGGCCACATGTTGTGCCACTGCCTCGGCTATCGCCCTAGCCTCGGCGGCTCCTGCTCTAGCCTCGGCTAACTTAACCCGGGATGCAAGCTAACGCATCTGAGTGTGCATCCTGTGCATCGTGTCGAACAGGTTGTTGTGGCACTGGTCTGTGACAGACAACTCCTCCTTGAGTCGCTCCACCTTTTTTGTCATGCGGTGCTCCCCCTCAAGTAAGACGGTGATAACACCCGTTGCATATCGCATGTTACGGATCTCCTGATCTAATGTCACGACGAAAGCTGTGAATGCCTGCTCCATTGGGCATCCAAGCACAGGTTGTGTAGTCTCGAGCCCGCGCCCGGTGTCGGGGGTGGAGGTACCTGCTATCCACGCACCCATCATCGGACCAAGTCTGAGTACCAATCCAAGTGCTGGTTATGGCAAAGTGACCTGACGTGGATAGTCTCGTTAGGGACTACCAAGTCAGCTAAGGGCACCATCCTCCTTAGCTTCTTCTCCTCCTCCTCAATTGTCTCGATAGTGGTTGTTTCCCTGGGATCTATCTCCATTGCTCGACATAGCTGTTAATTATGCTATCATAAGTACGTATGTAGGGCAGAGTCTAAGTATAGAGACTACGGCTATAGTCTAAGTATACTACATGCAAACTTAGTTCTCTATAACCAAGTCTCTGATACAAGTGTATCACACCCTAATTAACACTTGCGGTGTCAGGCCGCTGGGGTGACGTGGCAGGATCAGATACGTTGGTCATATAGAAAGACTCTATATACTTTTGAAAATACGTGGATATATTACAAATATCCCATTACAGTTTAAAGAGTTCTACAGCGGAATTAAAAATAACAAAGAAGAATTTATTCAAATGTCACATTATCTACAGAAATGATAACATAAATGTTCAAAAAGTTTAATAATGCATGTTGGATTCTTGTGCTTGGCTCCTTAAGTGAAGTCCTAGCCTTAAGCATGGTGATTACCTGAGAATACATGCTAAAACGTGTCAAAATAAAATTGGTGAGTTTACAGTTTTAAACCAAAAGTAAGTAAGTAATAGTTTGCCATATGATATATTGTTTATTATGTTTTCCAGGCCCGAGGCCCTAAGTGTCAGTTGCGTCACTATCGAACTAGATTGTTTGTTCTTGTCTCCGCCATGTGTATCGTAAAAACTATGGCGAAATGGGTTGAGTCTACACACGTCCTGACCTCCAATCAGCATTGGCGTCATTGGGGTTTGTGAAATCCAATAGTATTATCTATGCTCATCTCGTTGTGTTTACATTAACGGTATGACTGTGCGAGGACTTCTTACGATATACAACACTTATCAGTTTGTTCCAACAAACCATCAATCATATAAAATGTTCGTACAAAAGTAATTTACATGCGTTCTCCTCTAGTTTATAGTTCGAAAAAAGTTTAAGAGAAAAGGGGCCGTAAACTCACATGTGTTTGTTTCCGTGCTAAGCTTGCTTGTCTATTATTTGTTGCCTATATCACGTAGGATATATGAGTTCATGTTTGTGTTTGTGTTCGTGACCAACAACTCTAAGTTGTTGTGTTTGACCAAGTTGACCATGTTTGACTAAGGTGACCATGTTTGTCTGAGTTTGACCAAGTTAAACCATGTTTGACCGTGTTGACTAGACGACCCGCTGGTGACTCGTTTAATTCATTATTGTTTGTTTAACGTTCATCATTTATCAGATAGTACACACAAACACATAAAGCACGTTCGATGGGCAACTTACTATTTATAGTAAGTTTCCATATTTAGCAAGTTTCTATTTTTAGTAGGTTTCTATATTTGGCAAGTTTGCATCCAAGATCATCTTTTATTATTCTATGTTCATGTTATCACATAAAACATTGTCACATATCATCAATCAACATATAATCCGTTCTTAGATTCCTAAAGTTACTATTTTCAGTAAGTTTGCCAAATTATCATGCTTTCACACAAATCATCACACATGTAGCTTCATATCATCTTAAAGTAGTATCTGCAAACATATTCCACCATCTAACATGTTCCTATTTCCTATTTCCCTAAAATCCCCAAATATAGTTCCCATAAATGGAAATTTCATCATAAACTCATTTTATCCAAAATCAAACCACTTAATCATGTTCCTATGACCATTATCATCATCAAAACAACTAATCATAATCAAAATACTACATGCATGTATGTCTTTCAATAATTAAGTTTCTATATTTAGCAATGTATAAACAAACCATTCATTTTGTCAAATCCAACCTATCTAACACATCAATAATATCATTTCTATGCATGAATCATCATTTGAATCCGCAAAAGATTGTTTTGTCGAATGGCTGCGCAATCGTAGGTGCAGTGGCACTCGCAGAGGGATTCATAGAATCCGGAACAATACGAGATTGAAATGCCCTCCGTGGGTGAATGGACATGGATGGAAGTAAAACACCCTCGGACGCGGAGGCAGTGGTAATGGTGTCGATGAATGAACGACAACAAACTCCATTCCACAATTAGCCTTCTTTAATATTTTAAGAAGATTCATTTTTGCAAAAAAAAAAGAAAAAAAAGGGAAAATCATATAATGTACAACCATTGCCAATGCTTAAAACATCATCAATGAGTCAACATAACCTTCCATGTTCTCGAACACCACAGGACGTTGGTTGGGTTCATGCAAGCCTTCACAAGTAACGGTTATGCAAAAACAATTGTAGGAGCAAAATTTTTAGTCAACAACTGAAATGACTGCTGATCGCAACCGAAAACAATTGCAGGAGTAAGATTTGCGTTCTTCATTCAATTCTACTAGAATCTTAATACTATATTGAGTGATTACATTTTGGATTCTTTAGACACTACATAAAACACCAACATAAAGACATGTAAACTTGGTAGACTTAAAAATGAATTATGTATAAACAATAAAGCTTTAGGGTAGCGTTTTGTATGAATGAATGATGAAATGAGTAATTACATTAGAATGAAAAGAAACGTGTTTGGTTACCACGTAGGAATGAAATGTATTATTCCATAATGAATGTGATTCATTCACTTTTGAGTTTTGATGGTTTTCATTCCTTGTATGTGTGTTTATTTTTATTCTTTCTTTTGAAGGAATGATCCAACCAATGACCCGACCCATGTCAAAACCATGACCCGACCCATGATCAAAACCATGACCCGACCTATAACTTGAACCGCGAACCATGATTCGACCCATGACTTGAACCATGATTCGATTCATGACCTTAACCATGACGCAAACCATGATTCGAACTATGACTTGACTCATAACCAAACCTATGACCCAAAACAGAACCGAACTATGATCCGAACCATGACCCGATCCATGACTCCAACAATTACCCGACCTATGACTCAAACATTGAATCGACCCGTGAACCAAATCATGGCCCAAACCTTTTAGAGATAGTTATATAAGACCTGTTTAAAAACAAAATGAAAACCAATAGGGATGTTCATTGGGTCAAATAACGATTTATTTGGATTTGAAAATTTTTATAACGTTATCCGAATCCATCTGAATAACTCAAATAAACCAAATATTATTAATTTACATTCAAACAATATGAATAACTAAATAACATGTTTCATTCGAGTTATCTAGATAGAATTTGGATATCTAGTCAGAATAAACAAGATCTTGTATATCTGATATATAATCTGATACAAATAAGAAAAACAGAAATATGATCCGGATCTCTAGTTTAGATTGGTTTTTTCGGGTTTTGGATACGATTCGGAATTTGGCTTTCTTGAACACTTATAAATTAAAAAAATAGGAACATCAGGGTAAATGGGCGTTAATATGTTTAACATATGCCTAATTAAGTGTTAAATATATGCTTAATTATTTTTAAAAATTTATAAGGTTCGATTTTGACATAAACTAGTATATAGGACCCGCGCGTTGCGGCGGGATCTTATATACTGACGTAAAAACAACCAACTTTATCCACATTGAAATATTTTACAAAATATGAACAAATCATTGATAAGAGACCACTAACCTGACAAAAATTAACCCTCTACCAATTGTATTAAATTTCAAAACCATTAAGTAACATATCTCAATTTATTATAAACTGAAAGTTATAGTCCTATTATAGATTGAAATCACTAAAAACACAAAACCATATACAACATATATAACGTAAGATTTGAAACTAAGGGTTGAAGATTAAGCATTCATTTAACAGTAAAGAATGTGATTACAGAAGACTTAAAAAAAAGACGCTACGTAAATGTAGAATTTATAAACGATACAAATATTATAAAATTATTAAATCTAAATCGTATAACAATGTGCAAAATTTTTGTGATCGTTTGGGTTCAAATTTTATATAAACGTTCATGAGTCCATTGTAATCAAATTAATATAATCATGACTTTTATCCTATAATTTATGACGTGTTAAAATAATGTGAACATTAAAAATATGTAAGTAAAGTGAGAGGAACTTTAAAAATAAGAGTTCAAAATTCAGGGTTATAAAAAGAAAATTTCAAATTAATTTATAACTATTGAAGTGTAATTTCGATCTTTTGACGCGGTTTCTTTCTTGATCTTTTGACGCGGTTTCTTTCAATCTTTTACTTTTTAATACATTGTGCATTTCAAGCTTGTACATCATGCAAGAGAAAGTGTTCCAAATTGAACAGTAAACTATAGACACAAACCATTGTTGCCTTTGTGTAAATGATCTTTTGTTAACAAAAGGTCTACTTTGTAATTATGGAGTATTCCAAAATTATATAAAAAAAAGACTATGATTATGATTTTTAGATCACCAAAATCTGATCATGAGGTGTTAACATATTCTACTTCTAAAATCTAAATTTGATCCTACATGAACGTTTAATTCACAGGCTTGTTATTTATCAAATATAACCTATGTGAAAACAACCTAATTCTATGAAAACCTTTGTTTGCAGAAAAAGGAAAAAAAAAATTTGCATCCTCAGCATTCCAAATCAATATCCTTGATTGTTCAAGTCAATCCTTAAGAAATATGTCTTATTAGATAGTAATAGCACCCACAACTTTAAAAAGTTCATTTAATACTCATTTACAAATCAGACGTGTGAAAAAAATTGAAAGGAACACTTGATCAGAACAACCTAAATTATTTGCAAACAAAATAGGCAATATGAGAAATGATAACTTTGCAATACATGTATGGAAGTGTGAAAGATGGGTGGCTGCTGACCTTGTTGGTCAGACATCCTCACTGAAGGAGATAACGATGAAAGCAACCCTACCAGCTTACCTTCGCTCCTTATTCGCCTTCTACCAATCAGATTTAACCGCCTCTTTCATCCTCTATACCTTGGTTGCTTCACGTGCAATGATCTATCTACTTGCTGGAAAATCAAGAAACCACAATGCCCACATCAAAAGAAAAAAAACGTATGGAACCAATCACACAACTCTATCACGATCGTTTTTGGCATATAAGCCCAAAATATACCGTCGTCTGTAGGAGGTGACAATCGCAGCATAAATCTAGACTACCAGCTCGATCACGCATCATGAGGATCAGTAACGAAACATACCAAGACTTGTTACCAGAAGGAGACAACATATAATCACGCACATAAAAATCAAAAAATAAATCATGATATCAGATTCAGCAAGTGATCAAAATACGAACCCATGATCTCTAAAATTTCAGCAATCAGATCCCCACAAATCGGATCTCATCAAATAATATTCCTCAAAACACCAAATCCACCATAAAATCAATTCAAATCTTCAAAATCAAAATAACGAACAGCAAAACAATCGAAGATTTTCACCTGAACGGAAGAACATAGAGGTGCTATGCTATCGTCATCGCAGCAAAGGAAATGACCCATCGGAGGTTCACCCTCTCCCTCAACCGACAACCATCCAACACCTTCACTCATGTACCTCCGGCTAGCCACCGTCGCCATCATGCGTCACCACCTTACCATCGATCGTTGTTTGAGGAACAAAAACCCTAGATCGAACGAATGATGCAAGGCGCAGCCGCGCAGGGGGAGAAGGGCGCAGAGCGCAGCTCGCAAGGCCGCAGAGGCAGGGCGAGGCTTAGCGGGGGCGTCGCCGGAAGCTGGGAAGCTGGGCAGCTGGGGGTGGTTGTCGCCGGCGGGGTAAGGCAGGGAGGTGGGAGCGTGATTCGTGAAAATGAAAGGGGTAAAAAGATAAAGCCTAAACTCCCTTGCTTGTATGAATGCATAGATCACTTGTACTACTTGAATAAAACATGATACAAAATGGAATAGTAAATTCCCCTCACAGTCCATTTCTTCTTTTTAATATATATATTAATGACCCTCGCTACGCACACACAAAAATGAATGAGTTTGGGATTTAGAAAGCAGAGAGTGTGTGTGTGTGCCTGTATGGGGTGCCGGAGAACAGCGATCAAAGAGAGAGAAAGAGGGCTTGCTGGCCTCTGATTACGGAAACGCTGATAAAAACACGCCGGCGAAACTTAAATGCGTCGGAGCAATTTCAAAACTGTCGGAAATTTGAAATCAACAAATCAAAGCTATCGTGATTAGCTTATTGAATCTCAATTTTTAACGAACACAGAGTTTGCAGACGGTGAGTTGATTGATTCTCAATTTTGGACGAGTTATGATGAGATCAGACTTGCCAGTTGCTGTTTATATTTAGTTCTTCGGAAGTTTAGACTCCGCAAACCGCAATCTATCGTTTTGGTTCCCGATTCTGTGTGTGCATTTTAAAATTGCTGTTGGAACACTCAAAATCGTTAATTTATTGATTGATTTGTGGCATTTTGAGTTCTCATTTTGGGAATATTTGTGAAATTATTGAATTTGGGAGCATTTAATTGAGTGATTTGTGGATTTATTTGAAATACAATTGAGGCGTATAAGAGTACAGTTAAGGAATTTTGTTTAGTTTAGATACGATTCTGGTTAGAAATTATGAGTTTCTGAGATGAAATTTGAATAATTTGGGTAAATTTTGTTTTGGAGGGAGAGTTAGTTGGGAACTGTAGTTCTAATCTAATTGTTTCCTCCTTAAGGAAACCGGAATCCGGGTTTCCTTTTAAATAATGTGCTTGATTTATTTCTTATTGAATGGATCAAGCTTGTTTTGGAAGACGGTATTTTGTGAATGGGGTAAAACCCTAATTTTAGTTTGAGAATTAGGGTTGGGATTTTTGTTCAGTGAAGTTAGATATTGATTGTTGTTTGTGTTTTATGGAATTTTTGTGTTGAGAAATGCAACCACCAAAGCAGCATTCATGGATCAATCTTTTGGAAATCAAAGGTCAGTTCATCAAGAAGCTTGGGCTGGAGAGATTTAAACAGTATTTTGATTACTTGAATCAGTTTTTGAGTTTGAAATTAAGCAAAAATGAGTTTGATAAGCTTTGTTTGGGGACAATTGGAAAAGATAATATCCAACTACACAATCTATTAATTCGTGCTGTTTTAAAGAATGCTTGTACAGTAACAGTTGGAAATAAGAAAACTTTAGATGGTGTTTACCATCAAAACGAGTTGGTTCCAATTGTAACCCCTGCTAAAAGCCCGTTTGATTTGGCCAATGGTGATATTCTTCCTCCATCTCCACGAAAAGCAAGAACCGGATCCCGTGATCGAAGAGTTGTGGACCGTAAAAGCGTTCTCGGGCCAAACGGGTCTGCAAATTTCACTCCTTTTTCAGCATCTATCTCACAATCGAGTGATTTTTGTGTTGTTTTGGAGAATGGGGAATCTTCTTCCCCTAATCATCAAGAATTCATGAAACAAGTGGACAATGGTGCATTTGTGGATGCAAATAGTGTAGAACAGACTGAGTCATTGTGTAAAAGAGATTTGAAAATCATATCTGATAGAACTTCACTACATGCTCCACTTGGGATCCTGCGGTTTTCCATCAATATAGGTGGGGCCCACATGGGAAATAATACTAAATTTGTTGGTGATCTGCAGACTGATGGTCTGTTAGAAACAACAACAATAAAGGAACGTATGGATCAGATTATTAATCTCTACAGGCTTCAACAGGTTTCAATGGATTGTGCAAACGTGTTAAACAGTGGATTAGATATTTATTTAAAGGGTTTGATTAGGTCTTGTGTTGAACTAAATGGATCTAGATCAATGCACAAGCTAACACAAAATGATTCGGTCAAGCACCCGAATAACATTCGGACGCTAAACGGAGTAGGGCCGGATCATCATCATCAAATGCAAGAACAACAATCGAAACCGAAACGATTAGTAGCTTTGCTAGACTTTAGGATTGCTATGGAGCTTAATTGTATACAGCTTGGGGAAGACTGGCCCGTACTTCTAGAGAAGATATGTTGTACACATGATTTTGTGGAATAATTTGTTTTGGGTCAATGTTATCCAAATCTCAAACAGGCCTGTGGTGCCTAGAACTTCTACATCACCTCTTGACCCGTTTGTGGCCTTCTGGTGGAGCTGTTTAGAGCAATATGATCAAGATTCCTGGGCCGTGTCAGAACCGTCTCAAAACATAATTGAAAGTTAAGCGACTGCTAATTTACGGTTTCCTTGTATAATTTAAATGTCATTGCATAATTTCTGCTGCCTCTGCAATTTAGTTGATGAAATATTTAGAAAAGTTTTGCAGGAATAATATGTGTACCTCATTAGTTGATTAAAAAATTGAGATTTGCATAATCTTAGGTTTCTTGTATATGTATTTTTCCACATTAGGCACTGATTTCAATATCAAATATCAACAAAACATTTCTTAGTTACAGTTTGTTTCTAATGGAGCATCGTCCTCTCTAATTTTTTGTTTATCTTCATTTTAATTCCCTCAATTTTTGCAATAATATTTTTTTGGAGTAGAATTTTTTGAAGAATAGAATTCATCATTGAGGTAATAAAGGCATATTATTAATTGCATCAGTCATGTAATAAGACATGAAGATTCAAAGGTCGAGACTTGATGATACGTTCTTTATATTTAAGGTAATATCTACAACTAATTTACCTACACTTTGTAGTTTATTTTATTAGATTGTGTATGCATTTATAATGGTGCTCTCTTGCAGAAAATGTATTAAAGCGGAGGACACCTTTTAGTCTTGAACTATACCACAATGTTGATGATGCGAACCATTTGTTACCTGGTAACAAGTACTTGTTTTTGTTCATATATTCATAATACACCTATGTTTGGTGCTTTATAATTAAGCCTTTGTATCATGACCCTATCAATTCCTTTGTTGTATGCTATATTTTTTTCATTCTTTGTTGCAGCTTTCTTGGGACCCAACTTCTTACTTCCTCCATATAATAAATGGGATCCAATCACATCTTTGTCACTTCTTTCCCCACATATAACAGGACATGCGAAGTGAAAATTCCAAGTGGTTTAAAAAAGACGAGAAGCATCTGTTCTTGATTAGCATCAATGAATAAAATTGAAGAAATTTATTAGTCTAATATCTTTGTTTAATGGTTATTAGTGGTAGAAATAATATATTTTTCATCTTTTTATGTATTTATTATCTTCATATTTACTCATTTGTATCCTTCACCACTGGTAGTTTCTATTTTTCTTTCTCTCTCTCTGTTGTTCAGTGGTTGCAGCCTTGTAAGTGTATAGACCAGTGTCCCTTCAACACCAGTAGCCGCCAAACAATTGTTGCTGGTCAGACATTCTGGAAAATGGTGCCGCCACGTGCTGCCGTTGGTAGGCTTCCAGTGGCTTGATTTTTCTGCAATCTACTTGGCACCTACTTGTGATGCTGGGAAAACAACCACATTGTAAGGATATCAACGAAACACACTGTAAGTATTTCTTCTAAATGCAGTGTAAGTATCTCTAACCTAAACTTTTCAAGCAAGTTGTTATACTTGTTAACATATACCTACTTGGGTATCCTATTATATTGCTTCTGTAACTGTCATACTTGTTTTGCTCACCCTAGTTTTGTGTTTTTATCTCTGTTTAGTAGATTTAGGTTTTTACTGTTGAGTAGTTAAATTCGATGGGAGGAATCATGAAATTGGCTTGAGATCTTGTCTGAGGATGAGGGGCTAGTAGAGGGGGAAAACAGGTGTTTTGGGTGGGGGATAGAGTTAGCATCTTGGAATGCAGGTTCCTTGGTGGTAAGCTATTACAGTTGTTGAATTTGCTTAGAAGACGTAAGTTGCAGGTTACATGCCTGCAAGATACTAGGTGGGAGGAAAAAAATAATTAGAGTATAATGGACACAAGTTATGATATTTTGGGTGCTGATAGGGCAAAGAATAGAGTAGATTTTTTGGTTGCTAATGAACTACATGATAATGTTGTAGAAGTAAGAAGGTGTAATGATAGGATAAAGGTATTGAGGATAGTGCTAGGGGAGGAAGGAGTGGTATGAGTTAATGCTTAAGCACCATGGCACTAGGGGAGATGAAGAAGAGAGGCTTTTAGGAGTGTTTAGATGAAGTTGTAGGTGCTATAATAAGGGATGAGAAAATATAGGAGGAGATTTTAACGGTCATATTGGGAAGTTGATTGATGGTTTTCCATTAGTACACAGGGGCTTTAGGTATGAAACACAAAAGAACAGGGGGGAAACTTTTTTAATAGGGTATTGCGATGGTACACGACCTGGGTATAATAAACTTATTTTTTTAAAAGAGGGACACACACTTGATCCCTTTTAGTAGTAGGGGTTGTAACACACAAATTGATTATATCTTGATGTGGAGAAGTGATCATGATCATTGGAAGGATTGCAAGGTCATACCAGTGGAGGCAGTGGTGGCTTTTTACAAACTGTTAGTGACAGGTATTGCAAACGATGTTCATCGATCTTGAAATGGCATATGATAGTGTGCCTTGTAAGGTCATCTGGGATTGTCTTGTGAGTAGAGAGATTCCTTGGAAGTATATCAAGTTAATTAAGGACATGTATACAACAACAACAACATCCATGCCCAGTAAAATCCCACTTAGAGTGGGGTCTGAGGGGGGAAGATAAAGACACACCTTACCCCTATCTACAAAATAGAATAGAGAGGCTGCTTCGCTAGAGTCTCCCAGCTCAAAAGTAAGAGAATATATTTATTTTTAAATTTTTTTATTATTATTATTATTTTTATTATTATTATTATTATTATTATGCATATATATATATACACACATATATCTTTTTCTTTGTTTTTTGTTTTTTCTTTTTACAACATTATGAAACACCACAAAATAACCGCATATGACCACATCTAGCAGCATACAATATAAACAAGAGGCACCAAAGAACTAAACAGGAACAGGTAAGCAACACTCATATAATTCAACAAACAAAGCACACCATCAACCATGCGGTATCCTGACCCACAGACAAAACATACAAGACAACATATACAGATACCGCTTATACACCTCCCATCCCGCAATGAAGCATAAAACACATGTAATCTCCTATCATGAACCCCAGAAACAACAAAAAATATATCACAACAGCCCAACCCCCCATTCCGCAAACGAGCATATAACATATATATCCTCGTATCATGAATCCTAGAGACACCAAAAGACACCTCAACAACTCACGGCCCCTATGTGGAGAAACCTAGGAAAGGCTCTATGTATCCTTAACCTTTATTCTACGTCTCCACGTACTCCTATCATAGATCATGTCCTCGGCGAGGTGTAGCTCTGTCAAATCGTGTCTGATCTGCTCGTCCCATGTCAACTTCGGTCGACTCCTTCCCCTTTTCCCCTCCACCGTGAGAAACTCTACTTTACGAACAGGCGCCGCTTGGCTTCTTCGTCTCACATGTCCAAACCATCTCAATCTCCCTTCTCTTACTTTATCCGAGATGTTTGCCACGGAAGACCTTGTTCCTTATCCGATCAAGCCTTGTATGTCCGCACATCCATCTCAGCATCCTCATCTCCGCCGTCTCCAGCTTTCTGGTTTGGTTCTTCCTAATCGGCCAACACTCAGTGCCGTACATCATGGCTGGCCTGATCGCCACTCTGTAAAATTTACCTTTGAGTTTTTTTGGAAACTTCTTGTCGCATATGATGCTCGTAGCTACTCTCCACTTTTTCCAACCTTCCTGGACCCGATGGACTACGTCACTGTCAATGTCACCATCCTCTTGTATAAATGATCCTAGGTATTTGAACCTTGTCGTCCTTGGCACCTCCTGGCCTCCAATAGTCAGTTGATCGTCTTCGTCCTCCTCGTCTGGGCCGCTAAAATGGCAATGTAGATACTCAGTTTTTGACCTACTTATGCGTAAGCCTCTCTGCTCTAAAGCGGTTCGCCACTCTTCTAAACGGACGTTTAGCTCCTCTTTCGTTTCTGCCACTAAGACAATATCATCCGCGAAAAGCGTACACCATGGGATATTAGCCTGGATAGACCTCGACAGCTCATCCAGAATAACCTATGTAAATGCTAAATCAAGCATTTGTGGGCAAATAGGGGACATTATTTTTCTCTATGGAGGTGAAAATTCACCAAGGATCAACGTTGAGTCCATTCCTTTTTGTAGTAGTTTTGGATGAGTTGCCGATGTCAATTCAAAAGGACGTCCCTTGGTGCATGCTTTTCGCAGATAACATAGCGTTGGTAGCATAAACAAGCAAGAATTAAAATATTAAATAAGAAGCTTGGGGAGTGGCAAGTGGCTTCAGAGAATAGAGGCTTACTCATTAGTTGATTAAAAATGGAGTCCCTTTACTATAACTTCAGTGGGTCTAACGATGATGAGGATACACAATTGTCTATTGGAGGACAAGTTGTACCGCAAAATACCAAGTTCAAAATTTTGGATCGTTTGTATAAAGTGACATGGATATTGACTGCGATGTAATCCATCATGTTCAAGCATGGTGGTGTAAGTGGAGAGCGCTAGCATGTGTTTTGTGTAACAAGAGGTCCTTGAAAAATTAAAAGGGAAATTTTATAGGGTTGCAGTTTGATCGACTATGTTATATGGAGTTGATTTCTAGCCGAAAAAGAAGACCCAAGCACGAAAGCAAAGGTAGCCGAGATGAAGATGCTGAGGTGGATATGCAGATGTAGTATTCGTCTAGATCCTTATATAGTCTTTAAAATAGGCATCATTGTCAGATGCTTTCTAGGTTTGGTTTGATATTATGCATACCTTTAGTTTTAGGCATGTCTTTAGCCATTGAAATGCCTTTCTTCGCATTTTAGGTTTCCTTTAGTCATAGGCATACCTTTAGTCTTAGCTACTATTCCCAAGGATTTATATGTTTGACTGCCTGCTTATCACTCTTTCACCATTGTTAATAATTTTGTTTATTATATCTGTTTTTTTCCTTATATTTTGCTTCATATTTTCCTCGTGAGAAAAAAAAACGTGTTTCTGTCAAGCTAGAGACCTTTTCAGGAGTAGCCTCTTTATCCCTTAGGATATAGGGATGTAAACGAATCAAGTCGGCTCGTGAAAACTCGAGATCAGATCAGTAAAAAGCTTAAACAAGCCGGGCTTAAAGGAGCCCAAGCCCGGAAATATGACTCGTTTAGTAATGATCTTGAACTTAAGCTTCACATATCAAGCTCGAGCCTAAATGGGCTTTTTTCATATGCATGAAATTATTATAAATTTCATAAATTCACATATATTATGTTATATGTATATAAAATATATTTATAAATATTTATAAAATTAAAAAAATTAACTAATTAATTAGCAATAAACGAGCTGAGCCGAGCCGAGATCGAGCTTTCTTAAGTTAAAACAAGCGTATCCTGTGCCTTAGCTAGCTCGAGCTTTCTTAAGTCAAAACGAGCCAAGCCCGTGCCTTTGCGAGCTCGAGCTCGGCTTGTTTTCACCCATACTTAGGATAAATGTAAGGCTTGTTCTTATCTCACCCTCCCTAGATCCTACTATACTAGTGGGATTTTACTACATGTGTATTCTTTTGTGACCAGAGATACAAGTAAAAAGCAGGTCAAATTCAGTATTTTATGATCTATATACGCAATATTTTTATTTATAGGACAACTTTTGACATTTGCATATGCACTAGATATACTTGTATGCATATAACGTGCTGTTCACTCTGTGAATAACTGAATAGGACCTTATTGCTGTGAATTATCTTATCAAATGAAATTGTATTTGTTTATTCTGTGAAACTGTCTGATATAAGTAATTGATTTATTTTATTTTATTTACTATAGAATGGGTGGCTATGGCCTATGAATTTAAAAGGATATACATAAAACAGACCCAATTTTTATAATCTAACATGACTGACTCTTTAGTCCAGATAATGTAATCTAAGGTGGTGTTTGTTTTTTCAGAGGCAAAACGTCTCAGACCTCTTTTGCAGAAGAGGTGAACCAAACCCCTGCAAGAAAAGGGTTTGTTTTTTAAAAACTTTTTCAAAACTTCTTCCAATCTTCCCTAGCTCCGACCGACCTCCCGCCGTGCTCAGCCCAACCCACTGTCGTGCTCCGACCGACTTCCCGGCGCGGAGGACGTGGTCGGGAAACCCTCGATTGAGGGCGATGATTGTCGGGAAACCCTCGTTCGGTGGAGGGCTACGGTTCAATTAAGGCGGCGGTGGAGGAAGACGGCTCGACCCCACCATGGCGACGACCGGTAAAGGGGCAAACCCTCGATTGAGGACGACCGGAAAAGGGGCGAGCCCTAGATTGAAACAGTGGAGGGCGCGACTGTGAAGGGCGACAGAGGTGGGAGGCGACGGCGGTTGGAGGCGCAGCTGTGGAGGGCGCGGCGGTGGGGGAGGCCGGCTGTGGAGGAGGCGGTGGGGGAGGCCGGCTGTGGAGGGAGCTACGGTTGAAGAAGTGAGAAGAGGATGGGAAGTGCTCAAAAGAGCTTGGTTCATGTCTGCGCCAAGAAGAGGACGGACAGATGTTTTTTAATGAAATGTCTTCGAGAAAACAAACGGTCTGTAGCTCATAATCTCTGCCCGTGTTTGCGCGGCGCAGACATAAGATGCAAGAAGAGGTTTTTTTAGAAAAACAAACCCCCCCTAAGAAATCATAAATGTAAAAGATTGAAAGAATCATGAAATGAACATCTTAGATGTGATTTCATAATGCTAGTTTCTCGAATAAATAACTGTATATAGAGAAAATGTAATTATACCAATGCATTACTGTTTAGTTAACAGTTTTTACATTTTTATTCATCAGCAACAAGTGAAATCACAATCACTTTCTTGAAACTGAGCAATTAGTTATTTCTCTCATAGTTTTGACTTCCGTTCTTATACAGAAGGTACTTTGTTTTCTCCTAGTTTTAGTACAAGGCTGCATATTGTTATCCCTTTTCTTTTGAACTTGTTTATTAATTGTGTCGAGTGTCGCACTCCTCATTCCAAAAGGAGTCCACTCTACCCCTGATGAAATAACACACAAACAAGCATATTCTTTACCTGATCTTAGAATAGGAGGGTAATTGAGGAACATCAAATTCGTCAGTGTCAGATCTTTTCTTAAGAGGGGGAAGCTGTAAGTGGAGTCTTTATTTGGGACAAAGTAAACACTATTCATAGCATCATTTGCAGGTGAAACTATGTACAACAAAATCTGTATATGCATTACTATTTGTGTTACTTCACTCATTGGTTTAACTTTTAATTGTTTTTTTGTCACCATGATAACCCATTTCTGGAAAACTCACGTGATCCCACCAATACCCTGCTAACCAATGAGATATCTGCGTTGGGCAGGTAGCCTTCATTATTTAGTTTTGGCCTGTCAGGAATATTTGTTGCTTAACACAAATAGATGAATATCTTCTGCAATTCCAATCACCATACAACAACAACAACAAGCGTACCCAGTAAAATCCCACTTAGAGTGGGGTCTGGGAGGGAAAGATAAAGACACACCTTACCCCTATCTACAAGTAGAATAGAGAGGCTGCTTCGTTAGAGTCCCCTGGGCAATTCCAATCACCATCTGAGCATAAAATTGTAATATCGAAACACAAATAAACAATCCTGGACACCCCCTTAGATTTAAGGAATACAATAAATGCATGATAGAGTTTTGTTTTGGTAAAGTTGGTTGATTTGGGCTTTAGTTTAATGCTTATGGGTCAAATTACCTTGTCTATTAACTAATAAATTATGTTAGCAAAAAAATCGGATCATTTTCATAATAGAGTGCTTTGAATCTTATCAACGATCTATAAAACTAAAAATGGGGTTAACCTGGCACATTCTGATTACTTGACTACTCATCTTTACACATACTTTGTTATTTCTCCAAGGTTAACTAACCTATTTGTGAAGTAGATTGTGGAGGTGGTATAAGTACAGTTGGGCGGCTCCTCGGTCACATGTCGTCGCTGTTAATTGGCCGAATCTTGAAAGGATACCCCTCTTTCCAAATCTTAAGATGATGTACTACATGATGAAGTGAGAACCTTTCATCGCAAAACTCATGAAATGCAGTCAATATTCTACCAAACAACAAGATCATGGTGCTCGAGTGTTAAAGGACTCAAACGCTTATCACTGCACCACCCACTTGAGGCTGAGATGCTTTTTAAATGGTGCTCTAGTGATTCCTACTTGCTGCAAGATCATACCTTATCCATACAAATGGACCCATCCAGGCACCCATGATCCTTTGACTTGGTACTTGTCTTCCCCATTCCAAACATATTTAGCAGCTTATGACTCTACTGATTTAAAAACTGATGAGGGATATGTAACCCAATTTAGGGATTTGTACCTTATCAGTGAGAGTTTAGAAGACGCATAAAAAGTAAAAACTACAATAAATCTCAACATGAATTTGAAATACACAAGCAAGGAGTTGTTAATATTATAGCTTCTTAGTGTCGGATCTAATTTAACGGCCCATTTGCGGCGCACATATATAATGTATATATGTGTGGGCCCTCAAGGGGCCAAAGTAAAATTGCACTAATTTTAACGTTATTTTACTTATTTTGTGAAAATAACTTTAAAAATGTTGGGATGATCAACTTCAAACAATAAGTTTGAGCCGGGAACTCCTTCGGAGAAGCCTCTCTATCCCAACTGGGATAGGGGTAAGGTTTGTGTCTATCCTTCCTCTCCATACCCTACTGAAAAGTGAGAATATACTGGGTAGGTTTGTTTGTTTGTTAGTGTCGGATCTAATTTCTTATTATTATACACTTTTACAGTTGTACTACATGTTCTTAGTTTGATAACAAATATTATAATCTTCTCTAGAATGCTACTGTAAGCAACAAAACTTCTTCAGGCATGTCATTTTCTTTTCTCAAAATGTGTGTATTCAGTTATACTTTTATATTTGTTTTGTCCAAAAAATATTCGTTTGTTAATGTGTATCTAATTTTATGCTTCAGTTTACAATAGAGATGGGCAAATCGGGTTTTTTTGGAACCGGTTCCGGTTTCGGTTAACAAAGTCAATAATCGGTTCGGGTTTATGACCGGTTCCAACCTGTTTTTGGCTGGTTCCGGTTCGGGTTTTGGCCGGTTTCAGTTCAGGTTTTGCCGGGTAAAGGTGGAACCGGTTCCGATTTCTCTGAGAATCCGGAACTGCTTGTACCCACCGGTTCGGGTATGACCGGATCGGTTCGGGTTGCTGGTTCTGGGTTCCCACCTCTAGTTTACAGCTAATCTACAAACCTAGTTTACTCTCAATTCAATCTTAATCCTATTTAAATTAAGGGAAAACTTTGTATAAATGTAACGTAACCATAACCGAATGGGTCGGTTAATGGCTTAGGTTAACCATAACCGTCGGTTAAAGTCGGTTTTGATTAAAATTGGTTATGACTGATATTCACTATGTGAGAAAAACTTCAAAGGAATATGGTATGAAATTAACCATTGTTTATCAAAACTTTTTACAACAGAAGTAGTTGACATGAAGAGTGTTCATCTCTTGCTCAATGAATATGTTATATGCTAAGATGAAAAATTATTAATCTTGTTGTAGGAAGATGCCTCCTGTGATCAAATTTTGTCATGAGAATTAGCAAGGGGTTCTCAAGGGTAATCTAAAGTTAATTTAAGAATTTAGAGTAATCGAAAAGCTTGTCGTGATTGTTGCATGTTCTTTTGAAAGATCAAGATTCAAGACACTTAACAGTATTTTTTTTCTTGTACATCCCAATACCTATATTTTTTATTAAATGAGTCAAAGTTTTTTTTAGCACCTATTTTTATGGTTTAGATAAAGAGAGGATTTTCTTGTGCCATATGTCCAAGTGATTTTCTCTAAGACAATATTTCTTAAGTTGTGTTAAGATAGATTTATTCTATGTTTGTGATGTGTTTCTTATGAAATCTTTATTTGTAATTAGGATATTTGTCTTAACCATAATTTTATACTTCCCTTAATATTTTGGGCTTAGGTAACAATATTCATGCTTTTATAAGGGTGTTGTTATTCTTACGTCTCTATATGGCCAGGGCCGGTCCACCTTTAAAAAAAAATAAGCCCTAGCTTTGGGTCACCTATCTAATGAGGCCCCAATTTTTCAAAAGAACCACCAGCCCAGCGAATTTTTTAAGTAGCCCTACTTTGAGGTGAGGCAGTTGGCAAGCTTAGAACTCAGAAGCATGAAGCAGTGAAGCGTAGCTGCGTAGGGTTGATTGATGATTGACGAAGAAGAAGGGTCGATTGATGAAGACGAAGCGACGATCGGGACTAAAGGTAGTAAAACCGTATAACCCTTCTTTTTTCATTCAATCGTTCATTCGTTCATCACCTACGCACGTGCACTCGTTCTCAGTCTCTCAATCTCAGTGCACTCGCACCTGCAATAGTGCAATCGTTCTTGGTTGTTCAACTATAAAAAAAACTGAGGAATACCTTGATGTTCAATCGTTCTTGGTCTGTAATTGTTCACTCATTCTGTTCATCAAGGCCTCAAGGCTGATCGTTGGCTTAGTTTTGGTCCTATTACGGTGTTACTTTGTGGCTTTGTGCCCACTGCTCAGACGTAGTCACACAAGTGCACTTCAGTATCTCACAATTAATTGGTTTCTTAATTTTGCTATATTCCTAATTGCCTATATCTTTAATATGTTCACAGTTCATAAGTTCATTGTTAAGTTATTTTTATTTGTTAATTGGTTTATGGTTGGTTACTTACTTGGTTTATTAGATTAGAATGTTCACAATTCATTAATAATTGGTTTATGTTTTTGGTTAATTGGTAGTTATGTTTATTTGATAAAACTGTTCACAGTTTATGGTTAATTGGTTTATTTGATTAGATTGTTTACCATTCACGTTTATGGTTTTGGCTGATTGGTTGTAGATGGGATCAAACTATTAGTAATTTCATAATGTAATACGGGTCGTATATGACCCGTATAATTGGGTAGATCTGTTAAATTAAAATTGTAAGTATATAACATCTATTTTATATTGAGGCTTGCATTATGGTTAAAAATAATTTTTTTTTATAAAATAAGCTATGTAAACCTACTCTCATCATTAGTAGTCATATTGGTTTCAAACCGAACCATTAAAGTGACAAACAGGTTAAATCAAACGACTAATAAAAGTAATATATGCTGTTGGTGTTTATACGAATATTTGTACCCTTGTCTAACCTAAGATTGGACATCGCGTGGTCTAGACCTGCAACCAGGCTCATCATTAAACAACATCTTCATCGTCCTTTCCTTTCGATGCGTATGCAGATCCTGCAATAAATTATCATACTTCGTTGCCATCCGTCGTCATTCTGGGCATCAATTTCTGATTCAGGTATGTCAATTTCTCTCCATTTTCATTAAGCTTCTCTCGATCAATTTCATATTTTATGCAGAAACGTTTCTCAGATCCATGTTCTACTTATTGATTCAGACCCGATTTGTTCTTTGATTCGTGTTTCTGATTGTGTGTTTGTGCAACAGAAATTGAACATGCAAACTTAGATGCTAGATTCTCTGCTTTTGAGTTGATAATTGCTGGTCCTTTGTGCGTATGATCGTGTATCGGATAATGACTGATTATACTGATTTTAGGGTTATCTTAATTTGCAAGCTTTTTTGTTTAAATTTGAGCAATGTAAATGCGTAAGATCTGTGTTACACTTAACCTAAATTATAGGGTCTTTTGGTTACATTTTTGCTACTTCAAGCTATGATATCAGTTTTTAGCGTTTGCTGAAAATACCACACTGAATAATCGTTAATTATAGGTTCAATGAAGAATCGTGCTTTATTTAAATCTAATTTACATTTTTTATGTGTATTACAGAGAATCAAATTGTGGGTTTGTCAAGTTTTGATTGATTTGTTTTAAGATAGACCTTTTAGTCATAAATCTGCACATTTGCATTTCTATTATTCATCTGTGATGTAGGTTTTGGTATCATATTAGCCCAACATTTCGACTTGGATGAAAATTTGTGTGGTTTTTCTTGTTAATTTGTTCATATTGTTATCTGTTAAGCAAGTATGCTGATTGCTGAGTCGAAGTCTAATATGATACTAAATCTACATGACATATGGATACCAATTCTGCATATTCCTTTTGTTTTTTTGTTTAGTTTTCAATCCGAATCACCGTCTTTCAAACCACAAACAGATATAACAGACTTGATAGAGATATGAGTTGAGCCAAATACCACTGGTTTAAATTTTCCCTTTTGACAAATAATGGTAATTGGCGTGCCTTTATAGAATGTAACTTCAGATGTATGAAAAATAAACCATGTACCAAATGAGTACTGCTTTTTTTTTTTTTTGACAAATGAGGTGTCATTTTTAGTTGAATTAATTGCTTTTAAGGTAACATACTTTCACAATTTTGTCATTGTATGCAACATACTCTGTTTTTTTCCGTTGTATATGGCATGCTTACATGTGATTCAATTGTATGTAAAATAATTGCACTAAAATAACCTTCAAGAGATG
Organism: Mikania micrantha; assembly: GCA_009363875.1. Classification (NCBI taxonomy): domain Eukaryota; kingdom Viridiplantae; phylum Streptophyta; class Magnoliopsida; order Asterales; family Asteraceae; genus Mikania; species Mikania micrantha. The sequence goes on from CM018692.1 coordinate 94,179,793, forward strand.
TCGTAGGCTGTATTGATATGTGTTTTGAGTCTTTCTAGCAAAGCTCTTAGCTCTCATTGATTTTGGTGGGTCCGTTAGTTTTCCTACAATGGATTCTCACGGCTACAAAAAAAATGATAATAATAATTATTCGAGTTGCACCAAATTGCAATTTTTTGTGTTTTATCAATTGATGCAGCCTCATTAGTCATTATATTAAGTTCATCAAAATGCAAGTATGTTGCATATGATGGGAAGAAATGTACGTTGTATACATTGACAAAGGTGAAAATATGTTACATTTTAGTGCAATTAAGCCTTTTTATTTTGTGGGGTTCTGCATTAGTGCTCTCAAGTGTAGTTCACTTTTGTTAGAAAAGGTATATAAAATGTTCTATCCCATATATGCAAGTAACCTTTTATAGTTGGCAAAATGGTCATGGTGCTCCAGTTTTAAATGATTTGGTGGTTTGTCATGCTAGAATTTTACCTTGTATAAAGGTTAAAATTACATGCAATTGTAAAATTAATTTGGTATAGAAAGGTAATTGCACACAATCATAGAAAACCAAGTTTTCAAACTTTATAACTTGGAACCATAAAACAAAATATTTAATGACCAAAATGAATGAGTGTACAAGGCCAGGGGTTTTGACTTTCACTTGGTTTAAATTCCCAAATTACCCTTTCAACCGCTGTTACAAGCTTAAATTCATATCCACTGCCTAATTGTCTTATTTTAGTTATGTTGCTTAGTTACGTTACTCATTTCACAACCCTTGTCTTATTTTCATTTCTGCTTGTTAATCTCAAAATCTGACTTACGCTGCCATCATTCTTGTCAATTTGAATCAAAGTTTTTGCAGATTATGTGTCGTTGCTGCCACTAAACCACTGTTTGCTTAAGATTAATGGCTCTAGATGGTGTAATCACGTCACCTCACCGGAGAACTCAAACAGCATTTTCTTCAAACTCATCTAGAAAGAGTTTTACAACAGGAAATGAATTGGGTAGCTTCTCCACCGTAATCAGGCGGCACCGCTTCCTGTTAACCGCCCTTGGCCTCCTTGCTTTCATATGCACCATTTATCTTTATTTTGCTGTTACTTTAGGGGCTGGTGGTGACCAGTGTTCAGGGTTGACAGGAACTCAGAAAGCACTATGTCATGTTCAACTTCAACAAGCAAAAGAATCAGTAACCAAAGGAAAACTGAAGTTTATTTAATGTTTAAAAAATTGAACAGTGGAATTTATGTAACAAAATAGAAAAAGTTATGTGAACTGATAGGAAAGTAGATTGGTTGTGTTTTCCAGAATTGAAAATTGCAACTGTGTGTAAAATTTGATCGGCCGGTGGGGCTTTGGCTAATGATGGTTTAAGTATGATCATATATGCATATAGCTATGGTCAGAGGGTTTACCCAGTTGTGGTTACCCCCTTGACTTGGCTTCTAGCCTAATGGTTACCTCCTTGACATCCCTATGGGAGGTCTTGGGTTCGAATCCGGGCTGAGGCATATTTGCTAAAGCAAAGTCAGGGGGTTTACCCAGTTGTGGGGTTCCTCCTGGGGTAGGCTCAGGCATACGCCCCAGAGCGTCAAATCGGAGGGGACGGTTGAAATCCCGTCTTGGGTGTCGTTGTACCAAGCCATTCAAAAAAAAAATATATGCATATAGCTACCTCTAGGGTGGTTTTTGGTTTTTTGTTTTTTGTTTTTTGTTGTTTAATGATTCATGATTAAATTGTAATAAACGAAGCAGACAAAAATAATTTTAAATATAGATGTCTAGTAGTTTTATCATTTATTTGTTGTTTTTAATAGATGATTTATGAAATGGGTTATAAAAGGGTAGGAGTTAAACAAATCAAGCCGGTTTGTGAAATGCTTGGGAGCAGATCGGTAAAAAACTTGAATGACCAAGCCTAAATGAGACCGAACTCAAAAATATGTCTTGTTTAGTAATCAAGCCCAGGCCGGAGCCGGAGATTTTTATTATATTAAATGTATATTCATAAATTTAATTGTTTTTATATATAAAATTATGATATATATATATATATATATATATATATATTTAAATCATATATTTTATCTTAAATTTGGAAAGTATAGTTATAAATATATATTAAATTAGTAATTAAAATAAATAAATTAAATAATAAAAAATAAACGAGTCGAGCTCCAGCCTTGAAAATTTCAAATGAGCCGAGCTCGAGACTTAAAAAATAAAACTTTTAATTAGTCGAGCTTGAATCTTGAAAATAAAGCTTTTAACAAGTCGAGGTCTAGCCATATTTAATCAAAGCTAAGCAAAGCTAGTTTACACCCCTAAAAAAGGAAAAAAAAAAAGTATAATAATAGACATTTTAGTTGAAAGAATTATCAAAATGTATATTAACACTTTCATTTTTCTTAAAAAAAAAATTGACCTTTTTTAATTATTTTATATATAAAATTTGTGGCTAACTTTAAAAAGAATTTTATTTTTCCTAAGTAATATGTGAGAGTGTTTTTATAATCTATTCGTTTAAGAAAATTATTTATTTTCTAAACAATATCTGCGAGTGTTTTTATAATCGTTTCGTTTTTCGTTGATGGTTTGTGACCATATTCTTTCGGTAGCTAATTCTAAGACCATTCTCATTCACAATCCAATCTAACCCAACGTTTTTAAAAAAACTAATTTATTTCTCTTTCACCTACACGGTTACACAACACAATGAAACACAACATTTTACTCTCTTTAGAAATATAAATTTTAACATGATTGTTTAATATGATATAGAAGGGATAAATATTACCTATATATATAGGATTTGGTTCAAATAATAACCCTCCTTAATTGCGGTAACCCAATAGCTTAAACAAAAAATGCCTGAATCTTTGGTTTTTTTTCATGGTCTTTATTATACATATTTAGTGGTGTTTCTTTTTTGTGTTTTTGCTAATTCACAAGGCAAATTGAATTTGCACTAGTGTAAAAGTTTGGTCGGTTTACAAATGTTACAAAAATTGCCAAACTTTTACATTAGTGCAAATTCGATTTGCCTTGTGAATTAGCGAAAACACAAAAAAGAAACCCCCTAAATATGTATAATAAAGACTATGAAAAAAACACAAAAGATTCGGGCATTTTTTGTCAAATTTATTGTGTTACCACAATTAAAGTGGGTTAACAACGGAACCATCCCCTATATATATATATATATATATATATATATATATATATATATATAGGGTATGTATAATTTGAAAACCACTTTTATTTGTGAAAACCCAGCAAACCGCATGTAAATCATATGTAACAAAACTAAAAAAAAATTGTAAAACATACGTAAAAACGTTAAAAAATGCCGTCAGATCTGACGCAGTGTTACGTATGTTTTACAACATTAAAAAATTTTATAAAATATTTTTTTTAAAAATATTTCTTCGGCGCTTTTTTTATTTTTATTTTATAAAAATGTATCCAATAATGTTACAAACCTGTAAAAAAAATTTCAAAAAAAAAAACGTTCGTTTTACACGAGTTTTCAAGGTTTTCTCACTAAAATAAGGTTTTCATTTTATTAATCCCCTATATATATATATATATATATATATAGGGGAAGGTGTCACACCCCCACCTCTCGTCACCTGAGAATGATGTCATCAAAAGGGTAGCGGAAGCATAGTGGTGATGTCTCAGAGCATGAGGGGTGACTTACTTGATCCGGTATCATCATAGCACACAGATTACGAAAAGTAAAACTTACATTACAAGGTTCGTGGTTACAAATATTATTACAGTTTATACATATTACAATTTATTTAATTACAGTTATTGCTAGTGCTGTGAGTGCATCCTCACCGTTGTCCTTGATTGCCTGCAAAAGTTTTAGTTTCGAAAACATCAACACAAAGCTGGTGAGTTCATACAGTTTAGTTAAATCATATGATATAACAGTTAAGTTCAAATACATGTTCACAGTTCCGGATAACCATGGGACCCGTATCTAGTTCCTTTCGGACGATATGTTCAGTTCTCGATATTACCCGTCGGTACATATCTTATTGCCTCATTATCTTAATGTCTATCACACCATTAAGAAGTTCAGGAAACAGATAACAAACATTCACACCAGGGGAGATGCAATCCTCCCAGTGAATGGGGTGTCAACCGATAGTACTATCAATGTTTTCTGCTCGGCCACACATGGGTTCACTAGATACAGTTCAAGAATGAGGACTTTGATATCATGATAGAGATACTAACGGCAACAATCCCATGAAATCCATAAATTCAGTTAATCACATGAAATCACGCAGATAACAGTGACACATATCATATGATCGAGAAAAGTTTAGCAGTTATACCCCGATGTTTATAAAACATTAAAAGAACATGGGTGATACGAAACTCACCTGATGATATAAGGTAGCAAAATCTCTCCAATCTAACAACAAAGAGATGATTCTGCATTTAATTATATTTAATAAGTTATTTTTGTTCTAGTTTACTGATTAGATCTTTCTGAACGTTCAATGTCAAAGACATTGCTTAATAAATCATCAACTCGCTATTAATTATATAATTAATTAATTTAAGGTTATATCATACAATGTATGATAATGTAGGAATCTACATTGCATTAGATTCCTGATACAAAGTTGATGACTCTCTTGATTAATCTAAATAATCTCGGATTAATCAAATAGTTAATATCGTTGATTATAATATTAAGACAATTTTTAGATGATTTAATGGCTTAGAATTGATTAATCCTTGTTATTGATTACCCAAATATCATGAAATATCACAATGTAGCACCATAATAGGTGAAATAACCAGATTTAACATACTAATCTGACTGTTATCATAAACATCAGATAATCATTCCAATGAGTATGTTAATGATTATGATTAGTTTGAACACTTGGATTTAACCTTTGCATTTCAAAGATTAATCAAACTAATCACCTACATTGTCATAATCAAATGGTTTAAACCATTATAATCATAGGTATGATTTCATGCAAACCGGGCATCACAACAGATCAAAACAAGGATTTAACCGTTAGAACTTCGTGTTCTTCGTTTATAATCAATCCTAGCCATCATCTAGGCAATAATCAACAATCCTAACTATCTCATTACGTTCAAAATCAAGATCTAATCAATCAAAATCAAACTAGAAGGTTAAAACGGATCATTACCTGATCTGACGAGTTCCTGCGGGTAAAACTACGATCGGGACTTGTATATACGATCCGTGGGATGATCCAGATGTTTGAGGAGCTTTAAAATGAAGCTTGGAAAGGTTTGCTGGCTGGTTTTTCGTTTGAGAACGAAGCAGGGACGAAGAAATGGGTTTCTATGAAGCTTCTACACGATCTGATCTTCAAAATATATTTTTTTGCCGACATAGTCATGGGGCGTAACGCCTGGGTTGGTACACCCACGCCAGGCGTACCGCCTGACCCGATTTTCATCCCATTTTTGATTTTAAACTTCGTTTCGCGATTCCGGGGGCATACGAACTCCGTTTTGCGCACGGTTTTCGCCCACGTTCATCATTTTTCACGTTCTAACAATCCCCATTAACAAAAGTTGTTAATTCCTCGTGGATTTCAAACACGATCAAATGTGCTTACGTCATTAATGCCGAATTCTTCGTACGCAACTGCCACAGTCTCCTCCTGTTAGAGAAATTTCGTCCCGAAATTTAATGAAGACTTATCTGTCGACAATTGTTTATGAGAACAAGTGAGGATATTTGGCTTTCATCTGATCTTCACGTTCCCAGGTATATTCAGGTCCTCGTTGAGAGTTCCAGCGAACTTTAACGATTGGTATACGACTGCGTTTGAGTACCTTAACTTCTCGATCCATTACTTCTACCGGTTCTTCGGTAAACTGAAGTTTATCATCGATCTGAAGTTCTTCGAGAGGTACGATCAAAGATTCATCGTTTAAACACTTTTTCAGATTTGATACGTGAAAAACGTCATGTATGTTACTGAGTTCTAGAGGTAATTCGAGTCTGTAGGCTACAGATCCAATTCGTTCAAGAATTTTAAATGGCCCTACAAACCTCGGTGAGAGTTTACCTCGTTTACCAAATCTGAAAATGCCCTTCCAGGGTGATACTTTCAACATTACACGATCACCAACTTGGAATTCTAGTGGTCTACGACGGTTATCAGCATAACTCTTTTGACGATCGCGAGCAGCTTTAATTCGTTCTTGAATCAGTGCGATCTTGTCAGTGGTTTCTTGGATGAATTCTGGGCCAATGATTTGATTTTCTCCTATTTCCGACCAGCAAATAGGAGATCTGCACTTGCGCCCATACAGTGCCTCGAATGGAGCGCATTGTATGCTGGTATGGTAGCTGTTATTGTACGAGAATTCCACAAGTGGAAGATGAATATCCCAGCTACCTCCAAAATCAATCACACAACTTCTAAGCATATCTTCAAGAGTTTGATTTGTTCGTTCAGTCTGCCCGTCTGTTTGAGGATGATAAGCAGTGCTCATATTGATTTGCGTGCCCAGAGCATTCTGAAGAGTTTGCCAAAATCGTGACATAAATCGACTATCTCTGTCAGAAATGATAGAGATCGGTACTCCATGTCGAGATACAATCTCATTAACATAGAGTTTAGCCAGTCGATCCATAGAGTAATCTTCTCGGATGGGTAAGAAATGCGCAGATTTAGTAAGGCGATCAACGATAACCCATATCGAGTCATGGTTACGTGACGTTCTGGGTAGTTTTGTAATGAAATCCATAGAGATCTGATCCCATTTCCACATGGGAATCTCAGGTTGTTGGAGTAACCCAGAAGGTCGTTGATGATCAGCCTTCACTTTAAGACACGTTAAACATCGGTCCACGTATTCTAATACGTTTCTCTTCATCCCAGGCCACCAGTAAAAATCTCTAAGATCTTTATACATTTTATCGGCACCTGGATGAATAGAATACCTGGATTTGTGCGCCTCATCCAAGATGGTTGTTCGAGAGTTACCGAATAAAGGAATCCACATTCGGTCTTTGAAATACAACAGTCCATCAGCCTTAGTATCGAGTAATTTGTCTAATCCTCTTAGGTTCTCAGCTGAATAGTTCGTTGCTTGTAAAGCTTGTTGCTGAGCATCTTTAATTTGGGGAATTAGACTAGTTTGGATAGTCAAACCTAACGCTCTCACACGTAGGGGTTTGACCCGTTCCTTGCGACTCAAGGCATCAGCCACAACATTTGCCTTGCCTGGGTGATAACGGATTTCACAATCATAATCGTTCAAGAGTTCAACCCATCGCCTTTGTCGCATGTTCAACATTTTCTGATCTAGAATATGTTGGAGACTTTTGTGATCCGTGTACACAATACACTTGGTTCCGTACAGATAATGTCTCCAAATCTTGAGTGCAAACACAACTGCACCAAGTTCTAGATCATGAGTGGTATAGTTCTTCTCGTGTACTTTCAACTGCCGAGAAGCGTAAGCGATCACCTTATCGTTCTGCATTAAAACACACCCAAGTCCCTGACGGGAAGCATCACAATAAACCGTGAAGTTATCTGTACCTTCCGGTAGTGCTAAGATAGGTGCATTGCAGAGTTTATGTTTCAACAGTTGGAAAGCCTCCTCCTGTTGGGAATCCCATATAAACGGTTGGTTCTTCTGAGTCAAAGTGGTAAGTGGCAGAGCGATTTTTGAAAAGTTCTTGATAAATCGACGATAATAACCTGCCAACCCCAAGAATTGACGTATTTCAGTCGGGGTTCGGGGTGTCTCCCATTGTTCTACCGCTTTGATCTTACTGGGATCCACTTGAATACCATTCTCATTCACAACATGCCCCAGAAACTGAACTTCTCGTAACCAAAATTCACACTTGGAAAATTTGGCATATAGCTGTTCACGTGCTAGAAGTTCTAAGATGAGTTTCAGATGTTGGGCATGTTCCTGCTGGTTCCGGGAATAAATGAGAATATCATCAATAAATACAATCACAAACTTATCCAGATAAGGTCTACATACTCGGTTCATCAGATCCATAAAAACTGCAGGTGCATTGGTTAAACCAAACGGCATTACTAAAAACTCGTAATGTCCGTACCGGGTTCGGAAAGCAGTTTTTGGAACATCATTGTCATGGATTCGCAACTGATGATATCCGGACCTCAAATCAATTTTTGAGAAATATGTAGCACCTTGCAACTGATCAAACAGATCATCAATACGAGGTAATGGATAACGGTTCTTGATTGTCAGTTTATTGAGTTCCCTGTAGTCGATACACATCCTGAATGATCCATCTTTCTTTTTCACAAAAAGAATTGGTGCTCCCCAGGGTGAAAAACTGGGTCGAATGAAACCTTTATCAAGAAGTTCCTGTAATTGACCTGAAAGTTCTTGCATTTCAGATGGCGCAAGCCGATACGGGGCTTTAGCAACAGGTGCAGCGCCAGGAATCAAGTCAATACGAAATTCAACCTGTCTTGTTGGGGGTAATCCTGATATATCTTCAGGAAAAACTTCAGGAAAATCTTTGACTACTGGGATATCAGTGATACGTGTAGGTGAAGAATTGTGCTCGGTCACGTGTGCCAGGAAAGCATAACAACCTTTCCTTAAAAATTTCTGAGCCCGCATACAAGATATGAGACCAAGTTTTCTACCGGCTCGTTCTCCTTGAACTACCAGTGTATTACCGTTAGGTAATGGAATACGGATCACCTTAGTTTGACATACAACTTCCGCTTGGTTATCAGAAAGCCAATTCATGCCTACCACGACATCAAAGCTACCAAGCTCAATAGGAAGTAAGTCGATACAGAAAAGGTGATCATTCAGATTCAAGGAACATCCTTGAATAACACTGCTAGTTTTGATCATCTTGCCGTTTGCAAGTTCAATGACATAAGGAGTTTCTAGTTCTACCGTAGGCAATGAAAGTAATGATGCAAATTCAGGAGAAATAAAACTCTTATCTGCTCCTGTGTCAAATAAAACTGATGCATAAAGATTATTGAGAAGGAACGTACCAGTGACAATGTTTGCATCATGTCTTGCCTCGGCTGCACCAATCTGAAAAGCTCTGCCCCTAGCTTGATTCCCTGGATTGGTGTTATTGGTTGGACAATTGCGCATGAGGTGATCAGGGCTTCCACAAGTGTAACATGACCGGTTCGTTTGAGCAGTGGTCGTGGAGCTTGGTTTGGTTGACGAGCAGGAAAGTTGCAGTATTTAGCATAGTGTCCTACCCGATTACATTTTACACAAACAGGACATGGTCCTGTGTGATGGTAGGGACACCTATCACATTTGGGCGCCGGCCCAGTGTAAACTTTCCTCTCCGGTACCGCCGCTCCATAGTTTTTCACGGTTGGTTTGTTCTGACTGGTTTCAGCTGGAGCTTTGGTCTTGGACTTGCCAAACCATTTACGTTTGGTACCTTTAGAAACGTTCGAGGTACCAGCTTCACTACGGCCCACGGCCGTCTGAGATTTTGAGATCAATGTACCACTTCTTACCGCCTCATCGGTAAGCTTGGTGGTCAACAGAATGGTTCTTTTGAGGGTTGTGGGTTCAGCAGCAGTTACATTTCCCCGAATCTGGGGAACCAACCCTTTGATATACTTCTCAATCAATGCTGCCTCAGTTGGAAACATATTGGGAAGTAGACAAGTAAGTTCATGAAAACGATCGGTGTAGGCTAAAGAATCAGCACCGACCATTGAGTGACTCCAGAATTCCTCCTGAAGTTTTTGGATTTCAGTGATTGGGCAGTACTCTGACATAATCAGAGTTTTGAATTCATTCCAGCCCATAGAATCAACTGTAACAGAACCCAAAGTTTTAGCCTGGGTATTCCACCAGGTAAGAGCTGATTCTTTCAAAGAACAGGCAGCATAAGACACCTTATGCTCCTCCAGACACTGGCTGATTTTCAGTTTTGTTTCCATCTCCTCGATCCACCTAAGGAGTCCAGCCGCTCCTTCCCTACCTGTGAAAGTAGGTGGGTTACAGGAAGCAAAGTATTTATACGTACATCCCTGTCGTGGTGGATCAGAGAGCAGTAGTAGTTGTGCCTGTGGTATGAACAGTTTCAACGTGTCACCTGTGGCATTATGTTCCACATGACCAGACCCAGAAGTGACATGTGGCTGTGGTGGTATTACAATGCCAGCAGCCGATAGCTGTTCCTTTACGATTCGGGCTATAGCTGCTTCATTCAATACCGACCCACTAGGAGCTGCCGTTGGTGTCGGGTTTGGGTCCTGGTTCACCAGAGGAACGGTATTTGTTTCAGAAACAGGTGGTGGAACTGGATTCGGTTCAGGGGAAGTAATATTCTCGGTAGCTTTCTTAGCTGGACGACCTCTTTTCGGAGCCATAGTTCTGCTCACATGCAGACAAACTCAGGTCAGTTCAAGAATATTAAAGATATAACCCTTTTTAATCACATAACTCAACCATGTTCAGACATGCTGACAATTTCATGTTGAAATGTGATCATTTAAGTATTCAAGTATAACTACATTGAAAAGATCCAGATACGTTCTCAATTCACACTAGTCATTCAGATATTCGTAGTTATACTTAGTCCTGTTATTTCAAAACATGTGTAGAGTATAACCCAACTCATTGCCTCGCAATACATGTTTTTAGAGATATGTTCATACAGGACTAGGATATGTTCTCACACAAATCCTCTGATATGTTCTCAGTTCATGTACTAGATATGTTTTCACACAACAACAGATATGTTCACGTGTTCTCGTACAGTATGGCTCTCGTACTGTACTTTAGTTACAGATATGTTCTCATTAGTTATGTTCTCGTTCACATTACAGATACGTTCTCGTTTAGATATGTTCTCGTACAGTATGGCTCTCGTACTGTACTTTTAGTAACTGATATGTTCTCGTATAGTATGGCTCTCGTACTATACTTTAGTTACTGATATGTTCTCGTTCACATTACAGATACGTTCTCGTTTAGATATGTTCTCGTACAGTATGGCTCTCGTACTGTACTTTTAGTTAATATATTCGCATACAGTATGGCTCTCGTACTGTATTTTCGCGCAATATATGTTTTTAGTTAAATATATTCGCATACAGTATGGCTCTCGTACTGTATATCAGCGCAATATATTTTCAGTTAGATACGTTTTCATACTGGTATGTTCATAGATACGTTCTCATACTGATATGTTCATAGATACGTTCTCATACTGATATGTTCATAGATACGTTCTCATACTGATATGTTCATAGATACGTTCTCATACTGATATGTTCATAGATACGTTCTCATACTGATATGTTCATAGATACGTTCTCATACTGATATGTTCATAGATACGTTCTCATACTGATATGTTCATAGATACGTTCTCATACTGATATGTTCATAGATACGTTCTCATACTGATATGTTCATAGATACGTTCTCATACTGATATAGATATAGTGTTCACATAACATACAACAGATATACAGAAACAAACGTTTGATTAAAACAACACTGTTATTATAGAACCATAAAGTTTATGATACAAAAAGTGCCCTCATAATACATCCATACAAGCAACCTATCCGTCTCTGAGATGTACAATGAAAATCCCAAAAATGTGGATCAACTGATCTGACTTACCGTAAGAAATACGGTAAACAGGCTAGCACTATAGCTATAGTAGCAAGTACTATAGCTAACCAGATAAGTCTAGCCTCGGTGCTCAGCGTACCGAGCATCCAGATCAGTCCCTGCAGCCTTTCCCCAAAGGCTGCCACCCGCTGCTTACATGCAGCAATCATCTCCCTCCACCAGGTCCTCTGAAGGCGATCCTCAATGGTCGCCCTCCAAGCTAGAGTGTCCGCACCCTGAGTAGTCACATGCTCCATAAGAGCCAGGTGAGACGTGAGAATCTCCATCACCGTGTTACGGGTGTCCTCCATCGTGGCATGGTGCTGCTGCAAATCCTGTCGGAGGCCCAGCAGGTCCTGAGACACCTGCTGTACCTGAGCCCGAAGCTCAGCCTGGTGGGAGGATTCTCCCACCTCGTGTACTGGTGCTGGCTCGTCCCGTGGAGCCATAGGGCGTCGTGGAGGTAGTCCCGTAGTCTTGCGGGCTTGGCCCCGCATACGCCTGAGCCCGTCCCATGCCGGGGCTCTGTGTGGTGAGGAGCTCTGCCTCCTCATGGCCGAAGCGTCGGCCAGCGGTGAGTGGGGTGGACTGTGCACCGGTGGGGATCCCGGTGGTGGTGGTGGTATGAACGGAGATCCGGGCGGTAGTGGTGGTACAAAAGGAGATCCGGGTGGTGTAGCTGGTAGCTGTGGTCCCACCTGAGATGATACAGAAGACGCATGAGATGGTACTGCACCCGAGCTCGATCCCGAGCTGTCACTGGGTGTGTCGTCAAGGATGATGTAAGGGAATCTCTGGTAAATATAGTTTTCTCCCGGGTTCGCCATTGCTGAATAAACAAAGTTCTAGATCAGTATCATGAAATAAACATTGAATAATAATATTCAATACAAACATGATATGATATCTCTTCCTATCTCAAAGCAACTATTAGTCTTTAGAATTGTTATAGTTCAGCTTGGATTGACTTAAACTAGAATGCACAAGTATTACAAATTTCAGTTATGCTGGCCACTCATAACTGAAACCTGGATCACTCGATTATCCTAACTTAAATCAACACAAGTTTTGTTCGTTCGTTGTATTCAGTGCTCTCTGTGTCATTATACGAACCTATGGTTATAGTCTAGGTCTCTAAGTCAACCTAATTCTCTATAACCTGTGGCTCTGATACCACCCTGTCACACCCCCACCTCTCGTCACCTGAGAATGATGTCATCAAAAGGGTAGCGGAAGCATAGTGGTGATGTCTCAGAGCATGAGGGGTGACTTACTTGATCCGGTATCATCATAGCACACAGATTACGAAAAGTAAAACTTACATTACAAGGTTCGTGGTTACAAATATTATTACAGTTTATACATATTACAATTTATTTAATTACAGTTATTGCTAGTGCTGTGAGTGCATCCTCACCGTTGTCCTTGATTGCCTGCAAAAGTTTTAGTTTCGAAAACATCAGCACAAAGCTGGTGAGTTCATACAGTTTAGTTAAATCATATGATATGACAGTTAAGTTCAAATACATGTTCACAGTTCCGGATAACCATGGGACCCGTATCTAGTTCCTTTCGGACGATATGTTCAGTTCTCGATATTACCCGTCGGTACATATCTTATTGCCTCATTATCTTAATGTCTATCACACCATTAAGAAGTTCAGGAAACAGATAACAAACATTCACACCAGGGGAGATGCAATCCTCCCAGTGAATGGGGTGTCAACCGATAGTACTATCAATGTTTTCTGCTCGGCCACACATGGGTTCACTAGATACAGTTCAAGAATGAGGACTTTGATATCATGATAGAGATACTAACGGCAACAATCCCATGAAATCCACAAATTCAGTTAATCACATGAAATCACGCAGATAACAGTGACACATATCATATGATCGAGAAAAGTTTAGCAGTTATACCCCGATGTTTATAAAACATTAAAAGAACAGGGGTGATACGAAACTCACCTGATGATATAAGGTAGCAAAATCTCTCCAATCTAACAACAAAGAGATGATTCTGCATTTAATTATATTTAATAAGTTATTTTTGTTCTAGTTTACTGATTAGATCTTTCTGAACGTTCAATGTCAAAGACATTGCTTAATAAATCATCAACTCGCTATTAATTATATAATTAATTAATTTAAGGTTATATCATACAATGTATGATAATGTAGGAATCTACATTGCATTAGATTCCTGATACAAAGTTGATGACTCTCTTGATTAATCTAAATAATCTCGGATTAATCAAATAGTTAATATCGTTGATTATAATATTAAGACAATTTTTAGATGATTTAATGGCTTAGAATTGATTAATCCTTGTTATTGATTACCCAAATATCATGAAATATCACAATGTAGCACCATAATAGGTGAAATAACCAGATTTAACATACTAATCTGACTGTTATCATAAACATCAGATAATCATTCCAATGAGTATGTTAATGATTATGATTAGTTTGAACACTTGGATTTAACCTTTGCATTTCAAAGATTAATCAAACTAATCACCTACATTGTCATAATCAAATGGTTTAAACCATTATAATCATAGGTATGATTTCATGCAAACCGGGCATCACAACAGATCAAAACAAGGATTTAACCGTTAGAACTTCGTGTTCTTCGTTTATAATCAATCCTAGCCATCATCTAGGCAATAATCAACAATCCTAACTATCTCATTACGTTCAAAATCAAGATCTAATCAATCAAAATCAAACTAGAAGGTTAAAACGGATCATTACCTGATCTGACGAGTTCCTGCGGGTAAAACTACGATCGGGACTTGTATATACGATCCGTGGGATGATCCAGATGTTTGAGGAGCTTTAAAATGAAGCTTGGAAAGGTTTGCTGGCTGGTTTTTCGTTTGAGAACGAAGCAGGGACGAAGAAATGGGTTTCTATGAAGCTTTTACACGATCTGATCTTCAAAATATTTTTTTGCCGACATAGTCATGGGGCGTAACGCCTGGGTTGGTACACCCACGCCAGGCGTACCGCCTGACCCGATTTTCATCCCATTTTTGATTTAAACTTCGTTTCGCGATTCCGGGGGCATACGAACTCCGTTTTGCGCACGGTTTTCGCCCACGTTCATCATTTTTCACGTTCTAACAATCCCCATTAACAAAAGTTGTTAATTCCTCGTGGATTTCAAACACGATCAAATGTGCTTACGTCATTAATGCCGAATTCTTCGTACGCAACTGCCACAGAAGGTTCCCCTAAAAAGTCTATTTTGCCTAAGAAGGCTAAGAAGGATTTTAAAAACTCGAAAACCGACTCAAAGAAACCCCGATTGAACTCATTTTTGCGTCATTGGAACTGGCTTGTCGAACCCTAAAACCCAAACCCTAAATCATAAACAATAAACCCTAATACTAAAACCAAAACTTTAAAAACAAATCTTTAACATAAAGATACAACTTAAAAGCTAAAAACCAAGCCCTAAAACCTAAAATCTAAATCTAGATGTTAAAACGAAAACTTAAAATCTAATATTGTAGGGTATATATATATATATATATATATATATATGAATGTGATCTAATAATAATCCATTCTTAGGGCAATAACTCATTAACTCTAATTACCCAATCAGAAAGAAACACATGAATTTTTATTTTATTATCTAATGAGGATACATTAGTAATTTTTCTTTGTACTAATATGTCTTTTAATTAGGGAGATTAGATAATAATTACCTATAATTTACTCTCTAACTTGTTTTATATCTCATCAGACATCATATTTCAGACAACTTCTTCTTCTTTATATTTTCCTTTCTCCCATGGGTGGTAGTGAAGCAGCTACTGGAATTGACAGTGACGAAGAAATGGTCGACGGTATAGGTGATAGTTCTAGAAGAAACGAAGCAACTATTATGGCAATGGAGGATAAGTCACCTACTCATGAGTGTTTTCAGTTGACTTGTTTTAACGAATTGTATGAAGGTTTAGTTTCCGGAGGTTCTCCTGTGTTAGAAGACACTGTTGATGAAGCGATGGATTCAACATTTATAGCCAACAACCAGATTGTTAATTCTTTATTTGATGATACATTTGACTTGCTTGTTGGTAACTCTCCTTTGAAATATCTTGGAACAGATATGAAATGTATGTTCCAATGTATATCTAAGTACGTTTTTGATCATCCAAAAGGGTCTTTTATGTCTAGGGTTTTTTTTAACTGGAATATATATATATATAGGGAATAGATAATTTGAAAACCGCTTCTTAGTGCGAAAACCGTGAAAACCATGTAAAAATCATGTAAAAAAACGTATTTTTTTTGAAAATTTTTTTACTGGTTTGTAACATGGGCACATTTTTATAAAAAAAAATCAAAAAAGCGCCGACCATATATTTTTTAAAAAAAATATTTTATAAAACCATGTAAAACATACGTAACTCTTCGTCAAATCTGACGAAATTTTTTTACGTTTTGTTACATATGTTTTACGTGGTTTTATAAAATATTTTTTTTAAAAATATATGGTCGGCGCTTTTTTGATTTTTTTTATAAAAATGTGCCCAATAGTGTTACAAACTTGTAAAAAAAATTTCAAAAAAAATACGTTTTTTTACATGGTTTTTACATGGTTTTCACGGTTTTCGCACTAAGAAGTGGTTTTCAAATTATCTATTCCCTATATATATATATATGGTAAGAATCCGTTGTTAACCCACCTTAATTGAGGTAACCCATTAACCCTGGCAAAAAACGCTCAAATCGTAAAAAACTTTTTTTCCATGGTCTTTTTTATACAAAAATAGGGGGCTTCTTATTTAAGTTCTTGCTAATTCACAAGCGTTTAGAAGTTAAACAAAGTGTAAGTTTGCATTACACTGTGAAGATATATCTAAGTGTCGTAGTGTAACGCATACTTACACTTCGTTTAACTTCTAAACGCTTGTGAATTAGCAAAAACTGAAAAAAGGAGCCCCCTATTTTTGTATAAAAAAGACCATAAAATTTTTTTTTTACGATTTGAACGTTTTTTGCCAGGGTTAATGAGTTACCTCAATTAAGGTGGGATATTATATGATCCATTCCCTATATATATAGGGGATGGTTCAATTGTTAACCCTTGTTTTAAAATCTAAACGGTGAAGAATTAGCAAAAACACAAAAAATAAACCCATATTTATGTATAATAAAAGCCATGAAAAAATTTTTCAAAGATTCGGGCATTTTTTGTTAAAGTTAATGGGTTAACGCTATAAGGAATGGTTAACATTTTGTCCTCTCCCTATATATATATATATATATATATATATATATATATATATATATATATATATAAAGCAAATACAAGATTATATCTACAAGATTGTTGGGTTATTTTAATACCGTAATTGTAGGCACATTTTAATATTTTTTTATACACATCTTTTAAAAATTATATCTACAATATTATAGGCACATTTAATACGGTAATTGATTTGATGCTACTTATTTTCAATACAAATCTCTTTTAAATTATTATATTAAAAAATGTCATTAATGTTTTAAAAAAGTTACAGTAGTAGAAACTTACATTGTAAACATGCATTACAATGGTGTAAACGTTTAAATTACATTGTAGTTTTTGTATTTTTTAAGCAGTTTTATATGAATGTTTCTTTAAATATAATTTCTAGAATTTAATATACATAAGCTAAAATATGATAACTACTGTAATTTTTTACAATAACAATGTAATTTTCTAATATAAAAATTTACAAAACCTTAATATTTTTTTAACTAGAATAAATAAATATAAAAATGTGACTACAATAATGTAATATTTTATTTAAAAATAAATTCAAGAGTGTAATATTCTTGAACTAAAATACTACAAAACGCATTTCTTTATACACGTCTTTTAAAAATTATATCTACAAGATTGTAGATACATTTTAATACAAAGCTCTTGTATAAACTTACATTGTTGTCACTTTTTAATACAATAGGGTTAATTTTTAATTCAATATATACAAATATAATAATTTTTAATAAGATAGTGTAAATTTTAGGTGCCACACATAAAAATATAAAAAAAATACAAGGCTGTAACATTTTTTCTAACAATATCTTCAACATTGCAACATTTTTAAAATAAAATATTAAAACAATTTTTAACGCAAAACTTTTAATACATTAACTCATTATTCGAATATAAAAATGTAACTACAAGACTATAATTTTTTGTCCTAGTTCAGATAAACGTTTCAGATAAATGGAAATTTTAGGTGCCACACATAGTGATTGGTAACATAATATTAAGTTTCAACATAACCAAACTACATAGCATACTAAGCTTTGTTCATATTTTACAAACATACCAATTTTAAACTGTTAAAATCCACCCACTTTCAACCAAAAGTTTACCATGCCAGACACATGCATAATCAAGGACATTTTTTCTTAGTTTGTTAATGTTTGAAAGTATGATTACTCGCATACTTCTTCCTCAGAGCTTCTATCTGCTTTCTTTGTTCCTCTTGAGTTGTTGAAAATCCACAATTAAATGATGTATGACAGTTGCTCCGAACCATTTCCATGTGTCACATTGCAAAAACACCATAGTCTGTTATATTACCTATTGTTGCCCATTTAAGCCCCAACCTTACAATTGTAGCTTTCTTCAATTCTTCTGTCATGGAATGCTTCCACTTGCCAAGGTAGTTTAGTATAACATGTTTCTATGATAATAATAAACGTTTTAAAATCAAAAACACTATATGGTCTAACATATTATTTTGTTTAATTCTTGAACAACTCTACAAGAATGTAAAGTGATATTATGTAAGAGTTTAGATAGACTAAGTTACCACTTTCTAGGGAGTATCTTTCTTTAAGTATTCGTTATGGTCTCTCATGGAAACAACTGTTTTGTCATGTCCATGTTGTCTATCAGATAAAAACCGGGGTTCTTTAAGTCCAGAACAATAACGTAGAAATGATTCATTTCAATCAGTGGAAAGATTATCACTTCATATTGCTGCAAGTTGTTTAACTTCTCCACCCTTCCGGTGGCTTGGAAAATACATTTCTCAAATGTAGCTAGCCGAATTGAGGAATCAACTCTTTTTTGTTTCAACATCCATTCTTTCTATATAAATAATAATGTAATATTATTTAAAATAATTTATATAGAAAACTTAGGAATTTTTCAATACAAACTTACAAAAACAAAAGGTCCACAAAACAATCTCTTTTCTTGTTCATTGCCTTTCATTCTTTCTTCATCATTTAATACCGCTGCCCAACAATCAATAACATCAGAGGCGATTTTTGTTCCTACACTTAAAGTCTTTAGCATTCTTAACTCTGCTAGCAATCCATCATCGGTTTCAAATATATATGGCCTGTAAAATTAGATCAAATTCCACGATGATGCAATACAATAAATTGAAAGAAGATTAAACTAATTTATAATATTTTTAAATATAACCTTGTTTTTTAGCATTGTAAACAATATGATTGAGAAAATTTACACAATTATTATTGTTTTATTAACTACAGTTCGATGTTAGCTTGCGTTGACTTGCTGCCTTCGCTTGTGTTTCGTATATATAATGTCATTCTTCTTGTTTTCACCATAATTGGCTCTTTTCTGTTTTAATTAGAAAATTGATTATATAACTTTCCTTTAAATATCTAATAAAAGAAAAACTTACATAATTTCCTTACATATTTTCCTCTTTAAACAGGTACCGCTAAACAACCTCTTCTTCTTTGGTGTAAACCATGGAGATGCAAACATGATCTTCATCTGAAAAACTTATTTTCTTCATCATTTGTTTCCTGGTTGCAGTACCTACACAACTACAAAACAAGGGATTTGCTACTAGAATTATGGTTGCAAAATGGTGGCAACTGCCTTTTTGAGACCAATTTGCAACCATAAAGGTGGTGGGAAAAACACTGGTGGCAAATGACCTATTGCCACGATTTTGCCACCATTATATTTTTTGCTACCAGAATGTTGCGACCAAATTATTGGTCAAAAATATTGCTACCATTTTGCCACCATATTAGTTGCTACCATTTTGCCACCATAATACATATTAGTTGCTACCATTTTGCCACCATATTAGTTTGCTACCATTTTGCCATCATATTAGTTGCTACCATTTTGCTACCTATTTTTGCCACCAACCTCAAATATAGTTGCCACCATTTTGCCACCAAAACCTTGTATAATCATTTTTCTACCATAAAACCACCTGTGATCATTTCATTCTACATGCCACATCTAAAAACTCATATTTACATAAATTTCTAAACATCATTTCATTCCACATGCCAAATAATAAACTTCTAAACATAATTTCTTAAGTATGAGTAACTAAAATTAAACATCAAACAAAATACAAACTATCCAAACATAATAAAAGTCTAAACAATCAAATTAAAAGTGTTTTATAGTCTATTTTCGGACCAAAGTTTCAACATATCTTCAATTTTTTGACATCCGATTGCTCATAGCATCTTTTTCTGCTTTGTGTTTTTCCTTTTCTGCCTCTAACTTCGCAATAATTCCATTTAATATTTCTTTTTCTTCTTCTTTTTCCTTCAAAATCTCTTTGATAATCTCATTCAACTTTTCATTCTACCAAACAATCAACAAAAAATTGTTATGAGTCAAATATAACCCAATCATAGTCTCATATGAAATGAAACTCAAACTTATTATTCATAAAAATTATAAAATTAGCATACCTCGGGATCATGTTTGCCATGTGCGGTCGAGTCATTAACACCACTTAGAGATGGACTTGTTCAAATATATCAAAACAATTTTAACTAATAATAACTTCATATTAGTAACTTTTATCAGTAAGGTTACTAAGTGCATGTTTGGGATTCCATTCAAAATTAACTTTTTAACTTATTGACTTAATGAAAAAGTTATTAAGTTAAATAGTTGTTTGTTACTAAGTGCATGTTTGGGATTCCATTCAAAATTAACTTTTTAACTTATTGACTTAATGAAAAAGTTATTAAGTTAAAAAGTTGTTTGGTAATTTAAAAAGCACTTTTAGTTTTAACTTTTTGAACAGTGTTAAAAAGTCATTTTTAAGAAGCTACTTTTTCTGGCTTTTTAACTTTTTATGACTAAAAAGTCATTTTTTTACCTTTTCATACATAAAAGCTAATCCAAACATATTTTTAAAAACTTCATTTCAAAAAGTCATAAGTTCGTAAGCACTTTTAACAAAAAGTCCTTTTAAACTAAATAAGCAATCCCAAACATGCCCTTACTTCAAAGACAAGCCTAGATGATGTTTTTTCTCATTATGTTGTACATCCACTGATGGGGTTCATCCCAAACCGGTTTAGGACCATCATTCACCAAACCGGACCAGTTCCTAACCCAAACCAGTTTGGCAAAAAAAACCGGTTTGTACACCACTACTAATGGGTCAGTTTCAACAAGAATCAACCTGAATTTGGAATCTTTATCTTTCCTGTTCCTCTCCAAGTGTTTTCTGATAGCAACTGCTTTCTTGATCAGGTGGTACAAATCCTCTAGGATTTCTGGAGCAAGCCTTGTTAATATATAAACAACACAAACTAGCTGGTTAAAAAATTATAATATTTAAGCAAAACCAAAATGCTATAATGCATACCATAGGCTTTAAGAATTCTGAGAATCTTGGTCCTAGTTACACTGTTCACCTGAGCAATACCATGAGAATCACGAAGAATGACACCAATCTGAGATGGTGTAAGACCCTTCATGGCAAACTTGCAGATGATGTATCTGAACCTAGAGATAGTCAAAAAAAAAGGTGAAAACTACATAAAAGGGCATACTAACAACAACCAAAATGTTAACACGACACACAAAAACAGGGTATGAAACACAACATACTCTACAAACACCTTTAACATTGAAATAAAAGAAGTTCTCCAAGACTGTGAATTTATCAACATCACCTATATATAGCAGTGATTGTTTATGATTAATGCATCAAGTTTTATGGTTTCATTGTATATCACAATTGCTAACAAAAGCGAGGAGCTTATCACCAATTTTAACTAGTCTGGGTACTTTGAGCCTCTATGTGTATATCCTGTGATTTTTCCACTAATATACCAGAAATTAGAAGGAAAAAAAATCATAAATCATAAAAAAAGAAATTACACACTGAGTGCTTAAACATCAAATATCACACTAATATCACCAAAACTCAAATGGATATCTGCAAACAACATACAAATTTGATGAAATAATCAAAACTTGAACACTGTTAACAAAATTTCATCAATATTTCCCCTGCCAAACAGACCAAAGTCTATATTTAAATGCATGCGATCTCCTATATTGTTCTTATCTAAAGAAATTACAAAAATGATAAGAAAGCTTTTGCGGGTCAACCCGACCCAACTGGTCTGGTTCAACCCATAAATTAAAAGAGCAACCTCCAACCATGTTGCCAATTCTAGAATCAATTATATAGTCTGGACTTTTGCATACAATTATATCAATCAAGAAGCATATCTCTCTATCCCTAGATCTCAACCTCCCCATACCCTACTAATAACTTTGCCATGAGTAAAATTTACTAGTTACATATGTTTATCAATCAAGAAGCATGCCGCTTATTAGTAATTACATGTTACATATTTAAACACAAACAAATGTTTAACCTATTTACATACACGACCTATTAACTTCTCAAACTTGGATTAAATAATTACATGGCTAACAAATAGTAATAGCACTAGTAGTAGTACCTAGCAAACAAACATTAGAAAATATAATATTCATGTCATCAACTTAGCTTGCCCAATCAATGTTATAATCAACATCATTTTGAAAGAAGAGCCGACTACATTTAGTTTATCGCAAAATGATGTTGATGCATTTCGAATTATTTGGTTTGCTTGAGTCATCCCCTCTAACTGCTAGACGTTTTGTTCAATTGAGCAAATTTTTATTGTCAACATTCAATAATGCACATGCCAACGACTTTCGTTTTAACTCAATACTTTTGTGCTCATAAAATCAAATCTATTTAAATTCATCAAATTAATAAGCAGAAGGGATCAAATTAGAATCAGAAATTACATAATCTAACCTCTTCAAATTAATAACATAATCAAACATCTTCAGATTAAATAAACTAATAATCAAAGGAAACCAAATTACTAAATTATAATCAGGAATCTAACCTGTTCAGCGACTCCAACAGCTATTTTAGAGACTCTGTAACTCAACTTAGTAAAATCAAACAGAGGAATCGAGTAGCAGAGGAAGCACAAAGGAAGCGAACCTGTTCACTGTTCAACAACTTTTGCTACGGTTGTGTCGTTTATTTTAACCAGATTTGATGCAGATTACTTCATTCAAACTAATTCTGATACAAGCTTAAAGAGTTAAAGATAATGCCGACACAATAGTGCTCCTGTTTATCACAAAGGGCAATACAAATTATGAAACAACAGAGTTGCTTTAACATGAATTAGGGTTGCATCAGAATTTTTATCATGATTGCCGCACTCAAATTTTTATCAACAAGCTAATCAAAAGTGAAAAAGAATTCTACTATAACTTTGGGACAATCAAAGAAATGGAAACTGGAATAGCAGAGAACTTCAACCTTATAGCAACAGATCCAAAATGCATCAATAAATCTAAATTACAACATAAAATTTCTTTAAAATACTTCTAAACCTAAGCCCTCTGTTGTAGACATCACATAGAATTTAAAATACTTATAAACCTAACGACTTTCCTGTGATTGTAATTGGCATCGAAATTTAAAATGAATTTCAAAGAAACAACAGATTTTGAAGCTTGTAACGGAAGATAACTTACAGCAAAAATCGGAGAAGATGAAGTTGTAGGCGAATGAGAAGCGAGAATTGATGAAACTGCTGGGATACGAAGAGGGAAAATGATTTAGGTTTTGTTTGCAATAGAACATATATCAAATTCAAAGAGGCTAGAAGAAGAATTGAAGCATCAGGCATGGCGTTTCGTTTCCACCGCGTCTCCCGTGGCGTTCCGCCTTCCTAGCTTCTCCCACACTCAAATGGAAAATTGAAATGAAACCCTACTTTTCCTGCTCATGCTCGTTCCTGCGTGTCTCCCATGGCGTCCCTTTTATTTTGTTTTTCATAAGCCCAGCTAACAATAATAAGCCCCGCTTTTTTTAACGAGTGTTCCCCAGTTCCCGCTCCCCAATTCTTTTTCTTCTTTTTTGCCACCGTTGTTATGGTGGCAAATTACTATTTAATTTTTTACCTACCATTTTGCTACCAAAAGAAAAAAAAAGATAAAATCTCTCACCACTTAGCTACGGTATGATAGTAAATACTTTTAATTCACATTTGGTGGGAAAACAGTAGCAAAATTTGCTACCATTTATTTTGGTGATAAAATTTGGTGACAATTGCCTAATTTTGTAGTAGTGCTAGCAATAAAATATAATTTAAAGCATGAGAAGTGTATATTTCAAAACTTGTGCCATGTTGTTTTCTTACATAAAATGTCAACTTACATGGTGTTTTGTCCCAAATTGGTGGATTCTACTCATTTGTCAACTCTAAATCTACTTGTAATGGGTTACCTTCAACGCTTCTTGCACCGCTCGACTCTATGTCAACTTAACAGTGATGTAACATTAAAACATTTGCTATTATATAATTCAACAAAACAATGATACTAGTGGTGTAATGTCACTGTGATTGTGACTAATTCAACCAAATTAGTTATCATTAACAAAAGCAAGTTTACTTTGTTTTGAACCATTATTACAATGATGTAAGTATACATTTTTGCTTACACCTAAGTTATAAGCTGTATAATACCATTATTACAATGATGTAACTTAAGCAATTTTGGTCTGCTTTGGAATTAACCTTAAAAAATCTATATACAAAACTTTTCTATTTAGACATATACTTACACTTTGTATTTGATGTATACAGCAAAATGAGTTGTGTTGTAGAATTCACTTATTATTAACATCAATGGCATCCTGCCTTTGCTGTTCACATGTTTTAGTTACGACATCCGCTTCAACAGGCTCACATTGCATCAAAACGAAACAATGATGTTCATGTTTACAATAGTTCTTTCTTTTATAAATTAATACGACTAATTATGTATTGGGTCTAGCATCTGCTTTTGTTTTTGTCCATTCTTGAGTTATACGTAAGCTGTAAGATGGCATATCATGTGGCTTGAAACCATATTCTGCTTCTATTGCATGCAAAGACATGGTATTTTATAATTAGACACAATCCACCAATTTTGAAATAAAATATAATACAATATTTTCTCTATGTATGTAGCAAACTAACCTTTAGGATTGACAATGGTGGCATCTTTTTGTTCACGAAGTACTTCAATTGTTTCACTTCCTATAATTTGATACGTTTTTAATATGATTTTTTGGATTTCATAACACTTACACTGATGTAAATGACAATTTACCTATAATGATGTAAGTAGACATATACTTAAAGTGATGTAATGGACAATATTAAAATTTGTAGGTCATTTTTTTTAGCTTAGTCTCAATGTAACCTTTAATACATCTACCTACAACACACTATTCAACATCTTCACCTTCTATCAAATATTCATATATATATATATATATATATATATATATATATATATATATATATAGGGCATGGAATTTTACATAACCCACTAAATGTGTACTAACCCATATAACTTTGGTAAGATGAAGCCAAATCTTGGATTTTTTTTGAACATCATTGTAACACATTTATAATACTATGTTCTTTTATGAGTTTGTGTAAATTCATCACCGTTTAAGAGATAACATCGTTGTAAGTTTTTTACTTACAATACTGTAAGCGTTTTTTGCCCTAAACTTGCAACAATGTAATTTTTTAAACGGTGATGAATTTACACAAACTCATAAAAGAACGTAATGTTCTAAATGTGTTACAATGATGTTCAAAAAAAACATTCAAGATTTGGCTTCATCTTGCCAAAGTTATCTGGGTTAGTACACATTTAGTGGGTTATTAAAAATTCCCACCCCTATATATATATATAACATTTGAGAGGTTCAAATGTTAACCCTCCCTTATAGCGTTAACCGCTTAACCCTAGCGTTTTTTGCCTGAATCTTAAATTTTTTTTTCATGGTTTTTATTATGCAAAAATAGGGGGGGTTTCTTTTTTGTGTTTTTGCTAATTCATCACCGTTTAGAAGTTATTGTAAGTGTAAGTTACTTACACTTACTTACATTTACTGCATCAGATACGGATTGTAAGTAAGTGTAAGTAACTTACACTTACAATAACTTCTAAACGGTGATGAATTAGCAAAAACACAAAAAAGAAACCCCCCTATTTATGCATAATAAAAACCATGAAAAAAAAATTTAAGATTCGGGCAAAAAACGCTAGGGTTAAGCGGTTAACGCTATAAGGGAGGGTTAACAATGGAACCTTCCCCTATATATATATATATATATATATATATATATATATATATATATATAAGGAAAATAACCTTTAAGATCAATTGCATTAATTGTGACATCATCTTCAACATCTTCACCTTTTATCAAATGAAAACTTTAATTCAATATTTCTTATTATTACTCCTCTTTGTATAATACTTCTATATGACTAATTATATACTTGGAATAGTATCTGCTTTTTAGTTTCTGCCCATTCTTGAGTTAGACTTAAGCTGTAATATGGCATTTCATTTGCCTTGAACCCAATTTCTGCTTCAATTTTTTTACCTGTAACATGCAAAGATATGTTATCTTATATTTAAATGTGTTTAGTTCCTTTTTTTACTTGTCCTAATAATGCTAACTTATACATTACAACGATGCATATGATAAAAAATTATTTTTACATAAAATATTACACTTGTTGTAATTGATAATACAACACTTACATAAGACATTTATACAGAAGACTATATATACGGACTTATACATACATTTACACTAACTAAACTTACCATTTACTTGTATAGAACAAGCCAAAATATATTATGATGTACTTAAAAGTTTTTTATAAAAACAAAAATCCAATTATTTATTTTTGAACTTGCTAAGTGATTTATTTGCTATTCTTGGGCTCTTGCGTTCTAAATACAAGGGAAATCCAAAAATTTAAAGTAATAATTTTATCATTCAATCTTATGAATATCATAATCAATTATTTACATATGCAAGCCAATAGGTTACCTACAACCGTCTTCATTGACTCAAAGTTGTTCTTATCAAATATCAACTACCTTTTTTTTCATTGACAATAGTAGAAGGCAGATTATTACAAAGGCAAGTGTTCTCGAAGTGCTCTGGAAGTGTTCTGGAAGTGGGGTATTTTAGATATACGTTTACAAAGGCAAGTGTTCTGGAAGTGGGGTTTATTATTACAACTTGAATGGGAGGTATGAAGGAGACTGGGTTGATCAGAAGTATGTTGGGTATGGTGTTGAAACTTGGGCTAAAGGGAGTCGATATCGAGGACAATATAGGCAGGGATTGAGGCATGGCTACGGAGTTTATAGGTTTTACACAGGGGATATGTATGGTGGAGAATGGTTTAAGAGTTAGTGTCATGGATATGGGATTCATATATGTGAAGCTGGTAGCATGAACATAATTTCATTGTTATTGGGATAGGTGAAGTGCTAAATGGTATAAACCATAAGTAATCAACCAAACATAATGTAAATTATTAACATGTATAGGTTCCCATACAATAGTTGAATCTTTAACTTTTAAATTGTGAATATTTATTGAGATCCAATAACAGGTATAGGTTCCCATACAATTGTTCAATCATTATGTTTGGTTGATTACTTAAAGATTGACAGTAAAATGTATACATTTTATCTACAGGATTGACTACAAATGGACATACAGCCCCCCAACAAATCAGTTTTGCAATTACCAGCATAGGGGTCATACATACTTGTATTGACAAGGCCTATCTATCAATTGTAAAATGTAAAGATTGACCTTTTATGAGAACAACATTTACCAAATTTACATTGAAAATGTTAAGCATATATAAACTAAACATCAAAATTTACATCAATGCAGTAAAATCCAACTTTCATATAACACCTAGCATATGAAATCAGTACAACTAAGCAACAAAAAAAATCCAATATAAGAAAAACACTTACAAATGTTATACATTACAATTTTTACATCAATGCAGTTTGAACAAACAAACTTTTTTTTAAGAAATAATATGACTATTTACAATGATGCAAATAAATATAACTTGATTGCATTGTTGAAATTAATAATTAGACATATGTTTTAATTTCTTGTAGTTTCTTTTTCAGGAACATGATATAGTAGAAGCCTAGACGTGATTAAACTAAATACATTCATAGCTTAGTGATTGCTTTAAACTAAATGTTCCTAATTGGAACAATTTAATGTGATTTACGGAACCCAATTTTCAAAAACCAATTTCAATAAACCGGGTTTTCGAAAACCAGACAAACGAAATTCAAATTAAGCAACCTACAACATTTTCCCCAAAAAATTGGATTTAATCACGATTCTCGTAACCTA
This sequence comes from Mikania micrantha, assembly GCA_009363875.1. Classification (NCBI taxonomy): domain Eukaryota; kingdom Viridiplantae; phylum Streptophyta; class Magnoliopsida; order Asterales; family Asteraceae; genus Mikania; species Mikania micrantha. The sequence goes on from CM018692.1 coordinate 94,207,985, forward strand.
GTTAGCAATAAAAAGACAAAAAATAAAAATTTATAAAATAAATTGATCGGAAAACCTGCATGTGGTAGACGCCTTGCTCAAAGTTGATGATTCGATTCGAAGCTCCCTCTTTTTCAAATTCTATATGTACTTGTCGAACCCTTCTTTCGTCGCCTGCTTTAAACAGAGTTTTTGAAAAAACGAAAATGGTGGATTCAATTTTGATATGGAGATTTTGAATTGCAGATGATTTGATTTGATCTGCACACTCTAAATTGCACAGTTTAGGTGAAAACGCAAATTACCTTAATCCCCTTTTCCCCTTTTCTTTCAAACCAAATATATTATTTTATTATAATTTAATATGAACCATTAGATCAGAATCTTAAATTTTGATCTTTGAATAGAGAGGGGTTATTGGGTTATTGCTTAATCCTAGTAAGGATCGGTTGTGAACCCACCTTAATTGAGGAAACCCGATTAACTCCAACAAGATCAAGCCAAATATTTGGTTTTTCATTTTCATGATCTTTTTTATACATGTACAAAACTATGTTATTTTATGTGTTTTGGTAAATTCATTATCGTTTGAGATTTAAAGCAAGTGTAAGTTTGCGTTACACAGTAAATATTTATTTAATGTAGCGACCAATTACGCTTACGTAAGAACCCAAACGGTGATGAATTTGCATAAACACATAAAATAACATATTCTCGTACATGTATAATAAAGATCATGAAAACGAAAAATGAAAAACTTCGCTTGATCTTGTTGGAGTTAATCGGGTTTCCGCAATTAAGATGGGTTTTTATTTGAGCCCAATCCTATATATATATATATGTATATGTATATGTATATGTATATGTATATTAAAATGCATGAAAGTAAATAGAAAAGATTTTGGTTTTTCTAATTTAGGCACATTTGCTAACTGCTATTGACTACTTAACTATGTACGCCTCTCAACCCGTCTCATGCCTATCACTTACAAACAACATCAAGAACCCTAAATGTAATCTCCATCACCACATCTATGTCTAGTTACATTACCACCGCCAGCTATCATATGCTACATGGCCAACAAAAACACTAAATGTAATCTTCACTATCGTCAACCTGCTTCATCTTCTACATTTCATCCACTTGAAGTCAACAATCGGTGGTCATCAACAACTGCAGGTTCGTCTCTATACTTGATTTGTGCATTGCTCAAAATTTTTGTTTGGAATCAACCAGTTTTATGCATTAAGAAGATGATAGAGAAGAGGTAATGTTTTTGTGGGTTTTCTTTTAATCAAGCGCTAAAGGGTAAATATGGCTCCCTCCTCCTCTCCTCACGCATGTTTATGCCCATACCCACACACCCAAACCGGAATATCTATTCTGATTTTGATTTGTTTTTTATGTGATGTAACTGCTACGATGTTAGTGAAGTGATTTGGGGATAAATGTTAGGTTGATTTAGATTTTATCAACATTACATTTCTATGTTTTGTTGTTCATCTTTGATCAAAGGTTTTCTAGGGTTTTTGATTTAGAGTTAAAATATGTTCTTAATTTGTACACTTTTGTTTTGAATATCTCTTTATGAGTTTCTGTTTGAGTCTTGAAACTTGCCCTATTTTATGATTTCTTGATTTTAGGATTGTTAATATCAATACTTTTTGTTCCTTGAAGATTTTCTCATGGGTTATACTAAAGTTAGTGTGAGTGACTTTTAATGTTGAATTTTTTTTTTATTTTGTTTCAATACAGTAATAGTAAGATATGGCTAGGGTTAACTGGTGTAATTTGTGTAGTTTTTTATTTTGTTTCAATACAGTAATAGTAAGATTGCATGGTGAAAGGAGAGTAACATGCAATCTCAAGAAAATTATAGACAAAGTCATCTGACTGCATAATGCATACTTGTAATGTTATTCATTATCCCATTTAGAATATGGTATGGAGATGTTACAATAACGAATGTGAAAAAAAACCTACTACATACGCAAATTTGGTCATCCAAAAATGAAAATAAAAGAACATTTTATTGCATTGAATAAATGTTACTGAAGCTCACACTTTTTCACTCTATTATTTAATATTTTCATTGAGGTTTTTACTACACCTCATAACTTTTATATGCGACCAACTGCCGTATGGTAACATCTGCTTACCATATGTAAGTATATATGTTTTGACCCATTAATACTTATGCTAATGTTTTTAACCCAAATTCACCCACGAATTCTCCACCACAACGCGTGATAGGGATAACACTAGTTATAGATATTTACTAAAAGAGAGGCATGGACTTGCCTTTCCGGCTAAGTACTTGACTTCAAAGACAACTTGCTAGTTTCATTCAAGAAAGTGGATTTGTACCAAATTGATGCTTTATTGCACAGATTTTTTCTGGTATGACTCATAACCTTACATATTGGAATTATATATCATCAATATTCTTTATTCTTTTTATTTCTTTCTCTCATCTTTCCATTTATCCATATCCTTTCTTTTTTATTTCGATATACAACTTCTTTGATACCAAAGTCGTGAAGGCCGCTTTAAGCAGAGCATTGGTTGCGTTTTACCCATCGCCACAACGATTTAAACAAAACGAAGATGGTTGATTGTTAGGGACAAGGTGCAATGTCCTTGGAAGCAGAGTCCAATGGTGTTATCAATGATTTTAGTGACTTTGCCCCTAAACTAGAGTCCTCGAAACATATTCTAGTGGTTTATATGCTGGAAAATCACGTATATAATGGCCTCTACTATTTAGTTAACTTTGCCATAAACATTATTAGTCCCTACATTTACATAAATATTATTTGATGGAACTAATTGCAAGTATAAATAGGTTTTTGATGTTTCTCTTATATGTTAATCAACTTTTACAGACAATAAAAACACCAAGAACGATTTCTCCCAACACTACTTGAAAACATGCAAAATTCCGACAAAACTTTTGGTCGGAAATTTGTCTGAAATCTAGTTTTCCGACAAAATATTTTTGTCGGAAATAACCTGGTTGGAAAATTTTTACGACAACTTTCCGACAACAATATTTCCGACTAATTTCCGACGAATTTTCTGACAAGACGAACTATCAGATTAAATATATTTTTTTTATTTTCCGACGTGTTTCCGACCAGATATTTCCAACAAATTTTCGACTAATATCATCCATGTATCTCTCTAACATCATAAAGAAACAAATTCACAATCATCATGGCATTATTGTCAACTATTCTCACTAGTAAGTGATATGAATTGTATGTTTGATTGTTCATGATTTAAGAATTATAATTAGCGTTCTTATATTCTGACCCATAATTGATGATATAATCAACATGTGGTATGATCGAGAGCAATGTTGGTTATAGTAATTCATTCATCATGAAATTCGTTTTGTTTCTTGTAAATTATTAACTTTCTTCGATTTCACATATGGTTTCTTATGAAATCGATATGACGGTAACACATATAAAAATGATTGAAAATTTTTATTTTGTGATTTCATAAATAAACAAATTTAGTAATCAATGAATTAAAATCATATGATTGCAGTTGGTTGGTAAGCCTCATATCGATCATGCCACATTTGTATGACGCGTTGAATGGATAAGAATTGAAATAAATGAAGTTCACGAATTCTATCAATTGATAATTATTTTCCAACATAAAGAAATTAATTTGTTTTGGTTCTGCAGTCGAAAGTTCTAAATTCCATTGCATCAATATTCATTTCACGATTATACTATTTGGAGAAGTTGACCGTTTTTCTCTAAATGCATGTTAACAAAACTGATGCGAATAGAAATTGATCAAATATGTATCAACCGGGCATGAATAATTTCATAAAATTATATTATGTTTAACTTCATATTTTGTTAAAAGGATTTCTATAACTTGTTACATGAGTTTTGTGTTTAATACATAATAAAGTAGAAAGTTGCAAAGTTCTACTGATGAAGTATACTGAACTAAATCTCTTGCTTCATTTGTACCATCATACATGAAATAATTATAAATAATCATATTTTAATACGAATGATATTACTTTTGATATAATATAAAATAATAAATTTTAATGAAAAGTTAAATGATTGACCCAAAGGAATATCATTTAATTTGAAATTAAAGTTTAATATTATCATTTTATGTAATTATGTGTGTTGTTAAGTAATGAACCCAAAGGCAAATAATTTTACAATACATGTGATCTAATATGGGCTAAATTGCATAAAATTTTAATTTTGTCCAAAGGAGATATGTTTTTTGTGTGCCTTAATACACACACACACACACACACATATATATATATATATATATATATATATATTTATTTATCTATGTTCGTAACACTTGAATGTTGATCATAACTAAAGCGAAGCCAATGTTTGATTAGAACAATACTTTAGTATATTAATTTAGGTGTTTTGATAAACTATATCTTCAATATATTAATTCTGTTTGCTTTATTTGATTACTCCATAATCAAATCACTTCAATTATTCATTACATCTCACTTGTTTCAAATCAGCATCCACTTTAAGTCTTAACTATGGAATTGAACCCTTAACTGGCACTAACTTCGCATCATGGCGCAATGATGTCAAACTAACTCTTGGAATAATGGATTTAGACTATGCTTTGAGGCATGACCCTCCTACTGAACTTACTATTGAAAGCAATGCAGATCAAAAACAAGTGTAGGGAGAGGTCAAATAGAATGTCTCTCATGATCATAAAAAATTCCATCTCGGTAGCCATTCGTGGAGCTATACTTGACTCAAAAAATGCAAAAAATTATCTAAATTATGTTGAGAAGAAATTTAAGGGCACTTCCAATGCCCATGCAAGTACTTGATTTTAAAGATGCTAACTTCAAAGTATGATGGTGTAAGTGGCGTGCGTGAGCACACATGTCCCATAAGCTAAAAGGCATGGACACAAAAATTAGTGAGTTTTTTAGTACACTTTATAATGACATCTCTTCCTACACAACATGATCCTTTTAAAATAAATTGTAATACTCAAAAGGACAAATGACAAATGAGTGAACTTATTGTTATGTGTGTTCAAGGGGAAGAGCATTTAAAGATAGAAAAACCCAATGTTGCTCATCTCACTACTGCAAAAACCAATAAGAGGAAAGGAAACTTCAATAAAAGAGGAAGCTCAAAGGTCCAGAAAATGAATACAACATCAACTTCTAGCTTAACCACTCCTAAAAGCAATTTTCATTGTAAATTTTGCCATAAGAAGGGGCATAGCCAATGAGACTGCCTGAAATTCAAAGAATGGTCAGCAAAGAAAGGTAATAATCTATTTATGATTTATGAGTCCTTTAATATTTGTGTTCCCATAAACACATGGTGGGTTGATTCTGGTTCTATGATTCATGGCAGACATACCGATGTTGGTCAAGCTCTCAGGCCTTTCTTTGACTTCTGTAAAGAACATGGATAGTAAACCAATGTACCATGCCTGGTACTCCTCAGTAGAACGGTTTTGCTGAGAGAAGAAACATGACGCAAATGGACATGGTAAGAAGTATGTTAGCAAATTCAAAGTTTTCTTTATTCTTATGGACAGAGGCTTTAAAGACAGCAATTCATACACGAAATATGGTTCCTTCGAAGTCTGTCCCTAAATATCCTTTTGAAATATTGACACGAAGAAAACCAAGCTTAAAATATATGCAAGTATGGGGTTGTCCAGCCGAAGCTAAACTTTCTATTCCTCAACAAAGAAAACTTGATATGAAGACCGTTAGTGGTTTCTTCATAAGATATTCTGCTCATTCAAAAGAATATAGATTCTATTGCCCTTCCCATACTACTTGCATAGTAGAAACTCTTCATGCTGAGTTTCTAGAGAATACTAATGTCAATGGGAGCAGTGGAAGTCAAGATTTTGACTTACAAGAAGTGCAAGAGGAGGGGGTGGGCTCACTAATCTGACCCCCTATTACACCTCTTGTACATGACACTACACCATTTCCTTTATCTTCTGAAACTAATTATGCTCCAAATTCATCTAACAATGAAAGGACTTCAAATACACATGAACAAATTCATGAAATGACTAATGAAACTGTTGAACCCAACAACCAGTTAAGGAGGTCATCAAGGTCTAGAAGGCCAACAAATTTTGATGATTACTTAACCTACCTTAATGAAGATGATACAAATATAGGAAAGTATAACGATCCAATCTCTTACAATGAAGCCATTAGTAGTGATCAATATTCTAATTAGAATAATGCTATGATTGAAAAGCTTGGTTTCATGAAAAAGAACAATGTTTGGGATTTGGTTGAATTACCTAAGGGTATAAAAACCATAGGCTGTAAATGGGTCTTTAAAACAAATGAGACTCAAGTAGAAACTTTGAACGTTATAAAGCTCAATTGGTTTCTAAAAGCTATACACAAAAGGAGGGAATTGATTATCAAGAAAACTTCTGACATGTTTCTCGAAAGAATTCTTTAAGAATCGTAATGGCCTTTGTAGCTCACATTGATTTAGAGTTACATCAAATGGATGTTAAAACATCTTTCGTTAATGGTGACTTACATGAGGAAGTGTTTACGAATCAACCTGAAGTATTCAAACCTAAAGGTCAAAAACACTTAGTTTGTAAGTTGAAAAAAATCTATATATGGGTTAAACAAGCATCACGTCAGTGGTACTTAAGATTTGATGAAGTTATAAAGAAACATGATTTCAATAAGAACCAAGTGAATCAATGCACATACCTTAAAATAAGTGGGAGCAATTTTGCTGTACTTGTCCTTTACGTGGATGATATCCTTTTGGCAACTAATAACTTAGATTTGTTGCATGAGTCAAAGTGATTACTTTTGCGTAATTTTGATATGAAGGATCTAGGTGAGGCTTCTTATGTAATAGGCATCAAAATACACCAAAATCGAGCCTAAGGAACACTAGGATTGTCACATAAGGCTTATAGTGATTGTGACACCTCGCAAATTCCAGATCAGCAATTACTATATTTAAATAATAATGTGTATTACTATTACTTACGTGGCACTAGAATTATGAATATTTAGTGTGACACGTGGCACAACAGTCCAAACACACAGATAATTCAAAGAGTTATCGTACAATGCACGCACGTGTCTTGGAAAACGAACGTTGGTGAATTAAAAAAACCACAGTACACTTTCACTGCACTTAGGTTATAGGGAACCTATATTAGGTAGAACATTGCTTATAGGTCGAGAAACAATGATCGTAATTGAGAAAAACGCAAAAACCGGTTCGAAACAGCAAAATTGGGTTTATTGGCCTCTTCAGGGACCCGTCGCGGTACGCGATGAACCCCTAGGAACCCCATGGCGGTACGCGAAGGAAAGCGGGGGAATTTGATTCCCGAAATCCATCGCGGTACGTTGAGAGAATCTGGAGCCCTCTCGGCGATACGCGACGACGCCAACACGCAAAATCTTTATAAAACCAAGATGTAATCATTCCTAGCCACTCTACTTTGCAATTCTCGAGTTCCAGGCCACTCAAGTTCGTCTTCTTCATCTGGAAACCTCCTGGAAGCCATTAGAGGTCATCTGGAAGCTCAAGGTTTGGAGATTGAAGCTTGGAGTCCACATAGAAGCTCGAACACCATCACCTTCTTCTTGTTCTTGTCCAAACCAACGAACCAGGAGGCCAAGGAGCTGTGTGAGCATCATCTCAGTGATCCTAGAAGCTTTAGAAGGTAGTCTCATGGCCCTTGTAGCTTAAAATCACCATTAATTGCACATACACACTAGAACACACATGCAAGCACTCATCCACCACATGCACGAATTTTCTGTGTTTGAATATGGGTTTGTTGTTATTTCTACTGTTATTGATGATCTATGATGATATTGTAAGGATTTATGAAATCCATGATGTTGTGCATGTGGAAATTTCATGATTTGGTCATAACTAGATAAAATAGTAACATGCATGGATGATCTAGGGTATTGTAGATGATTTTGGATATTCAAATGTGTTTATTGATGATGTTAGAAGGTTATTACATGATTAGATCTTGTTGAAATGGTTAAAAATGTGGATTTTGATGAACTTTCTATTTATAGTAACTTTTAGTTACAAAGTGATGATATGAATGAGATTATGAGCATGCATGTGTGTGGATTAGTTATTAGAATGATATTATGATGATATTGATGCTTAGAAAGTGATTTAGACTTGATTATGGTCATATTTGGCCTAGTTACTATTTTTAGTAACTTTTCTAGTCGAAATGTTGATGGTTGATGATGTTAAATGGCATACCATGATGTTATGTGATATGAAAATGGCTTAGAAATGTTTAGGAAGAGCATTAAGAGGAAGATTGTCATAGTTACTATTTATAGTAACTTTATTTTATGAATAATCGATTCGGGAATGCGTTGTATGTTTTGAGCATGTTAAGTGACTTAATATGACTTAAAACGTGTATTGCATGCTAAGTTAGATGGTTTCCAATGATGAAAATATGTACTTTTGTTACAAGTTTCCATAAATGGAAACTTTGTTCATGAGACTTGTTCATAATATCTTGTTTTTGTTAAGTTGAGTCGCCATGATAATGTCAAGAGTCTTAGAAACATGTTAGTAATGATTAGGACAATGTGTTATGTTGTCACACCCCGACCGACGGCGGAATACGTCGGGGCGCGAGACGTGACTGTTCATTAGCTCATGGTGCTATTACAATGTTTTATATTTAATGTATCCATTTAATAATAATCAATTCATTCAACCAACATTTAAATAGTTATTACAAGAATTCAAAATAAATAAACTATTACATTGAAAGACTATACAATTGTTTCAAGTTTAAACTAGGTCACTAAGCCTATCTTATGTCTTCATCATGCTTCCTTATCCTGTTACACATGTAAAATAGAGTTTGTTAACTATTTGCATAGTTGGTGAGTTCACACACAATGTTTAAATAATAGGTATACAAAAGGATGCAAACTATAGCCTAACTAGATATGTATCATAAGCACATCATAAATACAAGTTTGAATAAATTGAATGAATGAATGAATGAATAACAATTGCTTGTGTCCAAACAAGTATCCTTACAACATGTTAATTCAAGTATGGCCATACTATAAAATTAACAGTTATAATTCAACAAGTTTGCTAGGTGTACTTTTCACCTTTTTCACACAAAGGCAAAAGCCTTTGCGAAGATAGTATCTAACCATCTTAGGCTACTAGGTACTAGATTGCTTGACTGGCAACACACATAGAATCACACATAGAATCAACACATTGTATAAGCCTAGCCTCTAACACATAAAGCTAACTAGTCTAAGGATTGCATCATAGATTGAATGAATAATAGATTGAATAAAGTTTGAATAAGACATGTGTAACATCCCAAAAACAAAAAGTAAAAGGGAGTGTGAAGAAAACTCACGGTTAAGATGCTTAGCTAGTTTCAAGTCCTTGAATAATGATTGAGAAGCAAGCTATCTACTCAACCTAAAGTTTGAGTAACAAGTCTTAGCATTCTATAATTCAAGTTCAAGATCCTAACACTATGGCATCCTAATGGAAGTCTTAATTGAATAAATCTAAGTTTGAATGGTTTTACATTTAGGATTATTTATTTATTTATTTTATTTATCAATTAAATAAATAAATATCCTAATTGACATTGAATAATCATTTATTTGATTTTGAATAATCAAATAAATAAATATCATAATTAATTCAGAATAATCATTTATTTATTTGAATAACCAAATAAATAATTATCCTAATTGATTTTTGAATAACACATGATGTTTGAATTAACCTAATTTCCATCCTTTGCATTTGATTTATTGTTTAATGTTTTTAAAAAATTTTGTTTTTAAAAGAATATATCTTAAATTAATAATTGTATGTTTAATATAAAAGATTTATGTTTACTTTTAAACAAAAGCCTTTTTATTTATTTTAAAATAATTTTATGCCTTTGTTTATAAAATTTTCTTTTTAGAATAATAAAGTTTTACTTGGTTCAATAGTTTAAAAATAAATTCTTAGTTTTATAAAACAACCTTTAAAGTTATAAAATTTGTTTAAACAAAAATGGTTTAAATATAAAAGGATTTATTTAATAATCATCTTAAAAAAATAAAGGTATACATATATGGATCTTATAAATTAAAATAAAAGATTAATTTTAAATAAACTAAATACATATATGTATTTTATAAAAATTATTTAGTATTCTTTTTAAAAGAATGATAAAAGATTAATCAAAGTTTTATATGTTTAAGTATTTAAGTTTAAAATAATTGTGATTAATTAGTTTTATTAATAAAAATAATTTTAACATTTTCAGAAATAACTTATTTATAGCATAATAGTAGAAATATGATTTTAGGATTTTTAGGATTTTTTATTAAAAAAAATAGGATGAAAAGAGGCAAAAGGAGCCTAAAACCGATTCTGGATCACCCCCGAAGGGTTCGAACCCGGGCTTGGGCGTCCCATGCAGCGTGTGTTATGTCACACCCCCAATTTTCAACTAACGAAATCATACCGTTTGGGACGTGACAAACCAGGATCTCAGATCATTAGACATAACGAAGACCTCTATATGAATTTCAAAACATACTTTGGTCTAAAACTGTAAGATCAAAGTTTTCAAAGTTTGCGGAAACGTTTTAAAACAAACGTAACAGTTGTAAAATGTAAATTACAAAACAAAATCCCAAATATTCAATTCAAACAACAGAAATGTAAAACATGCATGCGACTCGATCTCCTAGTCCATGCCTGCTTTCTTGTGAATCTTAGCGTCCTGAGAAAACATGTAAATCAAGTCAACACAAAGGTTGGTGCATTACACAGGTTTAATCATTCACAATTGTTTGAAACAACAGTTTGAACAAAATGTTTGCAGATAACATAATCACACATGCATAGTCATGATAGCTAGTCATTTATACTATTTACATAAGTGGTCGACACCGAAGCTGACTGTTGCATGCTATCGCATGTTTTGCCTTGCCACTATTGTCTAGCACAAACAATAGTAATGTGTGTTTGGTCAGTCAAACACTTGCATAAATCCCATCTACCAAGTGAGGTTTGTCAAACCTAATAGATTTATTTCCAACTACCACGCTTTGCACTACGGCAAACTAAACGATTCGAAATGTAAGGACTTGTAATGCTATGTTTGCACACAATGTAAACAGCTAACTCATGCAAGTGATATGTATCTAAAAATGTTTGTTGCACATGTTTTCTCCCCCAAAACAGTTAAAATAAGAAAGGGGCCGTGTACGCACCTTTGTTTGCAGCAGAATGATCAAACACTCGTGAACTCCCGTAGATAATCCTCTACGAAGAATCTGTGTTTTAAACAATACGTTGTGTTATTCGTAATGTTAAATCATGTTTGTAATCACATACATGTCAACACACGTATGTTAGAACGTTCGAAACGTACATACAAAAGTATGTACGATTTTAAGTTCATTTGTTTAAATCGTTCAACTATCTACGATTTCGTTAAACACGCGTATTTATACGCGATTTATGGTTTCATGACAAAATATATATTTTATTATTCTAATACGTTTGGAATTGAATTCTGGTTCCAACGCCTTTTGAACGGGTCGAATCGGAGTCAGAACGAGTGAGTTATGGGATAAAAACTAAAATTGAATTAAATCTCAAAAACAGGTGAAGCCGGAATCGAACCCATGACCTCCTGCCCCAAACACTCAACCCCTACCATCTATTCTGGTTCAACATTTGTTAACAGATTCATATCTAAATAGTTTTAAACATCCATGGGCCGGTTCCCCTTTTGCTTATTCATTCAAGCCCAATACTACCCAATTGACCCTAATCGAACCCCAATTCGAACCCAATCGAGGCTGAAACCATAGGGCTTTCGTTCCTATGGTTCAGTCGAGTCTAATCATGATTTCAATTCGAAAAATAATACACCATAATCCGTTTAATCGAACACACACATGCTCGAACCCTAGCCGTATACTCTCGGATTCGATTTCTTAGAATTCGTTGCTTTTAATCAATAAAATCATGGGATTTTTGTTTAGAACAGGTTTTTGAATATTTCTGTTCTATTTAATTGAATTTTTATGCACATTTGAACCAAGAACCCTAACTTGTTCTTTATCGTGAAACCATGAAACCGGTTAACACTCAATTCGATGCTCTATATTGAAATTGGCATAGGGGTTAGTTTGATCGAGATTTTATGAAACTGGTGATCTAACTTAATTTGATTATAATGCCCATTTCGATCGGAAGCCCCAAATCCGTCAATAGTATGAACCCTAGAACTCGAGATCGACCAATTCGTGATTTAAACTCAAAATTGAAAGATGTTTTTCTTTTGTGATGTTAACACGAAACTATCTGTATAATTGAATTGGGTTTTTAAACCCGTTTGATCAGAAACCCCCAAATAGGTTTCCATCAAGAACTCTAGAACTCGACTTCCACTAATTCGATATAATTGACTAAAATCATCATGGGTTTCTCACTTAAAATGATGTTGCGAAACTGCTTGTGCAATTTGATTTGATATTTGAATTCGTTCAGGTAGAAACCCCCTAAACGTGTTCTAAGATGAACCCTAAAACTAGAAATCGTATCATTCGATGTTAGAAGCCATAATTAGCATAGGGTTATGCTTAGTCGCATGTTTTAGTGTATATAGGAATCGATTGTCACCTGATTGGAGATCGAATTGCCGTAGATCAACTTTAGACTTGAGTTCGGTCACCCCACAATCGAGTTCTTCTGTCTAGAGCTCTTGAGATCCAATTCTTGTGTGAAAGGGGCTCTAAAGAAGCCGACCAAAGTTTCTGTAAGTTAGATTGTGAAGAATTTGATCGATTGTTATTAGATTGATGGCTAATGACGACGGTTTCGAATTTTTATCATCATTGCAGCTTAATTCGACGAGTTAATGTGTTAATAACGTATGGAAACTGTTAGTAATCATCAATGGGTTGATTTAGGATAGTTTAATTTGAGTGTAACCGACTATTAAGGTGAAATTCGACTTCCACTTGATTTCTATGACGGATTTTGACTTATGAAGTCAAAATTCTTTATAATTTTAACTTAATTACAACTAAGTTATTGTAATTTTGATGTTTATGATTTGTTTTGTTCACTTCTAACCCTCGTAGTTGTTTTTATTAACATTTTGTGTCATTTCGGTTAGTCCCGGTTTAACTGGGTTAATCCAGAAATGCCGGACTGTCACAACCTATGTGCAGCCCAACATGATCATAAATGGCCCAACAGCCTATAAATTTCTCGGCCCAACTTCTGAGTTTAAGTTTCTAATTGGCACACAGTTTACAAAACAGGCCCAATATCACGAATTTAAATCATTCAGTCCAATCCATGTGCAAGCCGGCCCAATCAAATTATTCGGCCCATTTTCACTCAACAATTTAGCCCAACACTTCCCTTGGCCCATTTCCCAAACGAAGGCCCAACACACTCATGTCTCGGCCCAAAAATATCGAATTGTCACATGTTACCACTAGGCTGGGTTACAATACATTGTCTAAACTTGAATTTAATTAAACTTAATCAGAAACTACGATGAGTCCAGATTTCGTATGAACCCTAATTGAGTTTCACGTCCAATTCGTTCAATACACGGATTAATCGAACAAAAGAGGATAGGGCTATTGATCTACTGATAAAACCGATTAAGAGGATGTATTTACCTACCTGGATTGACCAAGGGTCGATGGTGTTCGAGTGGGATGAAAGTTTGTCGCTTCTTGGATCGGTCACGACTTCAGAAGGTTCGAAATTGTGTTTTGATTATTCAGACTGATTCTTGAGGGTTGTGCGAAGGTAATGGAACGATCTAACTCGGTTTTTATACACGTTAAGGATGGATTCTATTTTTGGTTCTCGTTCAACTTTATGAGGATCAAATCCTCTTGATTTCGTTTTGATTTCGTTCAATAACCGGTTTGATTCGAATCTCGTATGCAAATACTTCACGAATTTATTCCTAATTTGGTCTAAAACCGTGTGGGTGAGTTGGATGAAAGAAACGGGTCGCGAACCTGGTCGGATGATGCTGGGTCGGCTGATGGGCGAAGGAGAAGGGGGGTGTTCGGGATATTTACAACTCCAGCCCCTGAAGTTTCGAATCCTTTAATTTCTCTACAGAATTTGTTGTACTCCCATTAATTTTTCTTAAATTTGTCATTTCAGCCCTTTAAACTTTTATTAAAGTTAATAAAAATCATTTTTATATTTAATATTTTATTAAACATCTTTAAAAACTTAAAAACTTTTTATGGCTTTATTTTATAAATAGTTTATGTATTTAGTTATAAGCTTACTAGAATTTATTATTATGATTATTATTATGAGTATTATTATTATGATGATGTTGATTATTATTATTATTTTATTATTATTATTATTATTATTATTATTATCTTGTATAATAATTCTTATTTGAATTATATAATAAAAAATGCATTACACATTGATTTATATAAAATGAATTTGTTTTGAAACATTTTGTTTAATATCATATACATATATTATTATTTGTTGTAAAATAAATCTAATTGATTTATAATCGTTTTGTAACATGTATAATAATTTGTTTAATAATTTTAATCAACTTGATTATTGAATGCATATACGAATATCAAGGTTTCAATTAACACTCATAGCTTTATTTTATTATAATTCGAACACGATTACAATTCATTAAAGGCATAGAAACCCTAGGGATTACATATGTGAACCTTCTATATTTAGTAACTTTTACACGCGAAACGTGCTTAATCGATTAATTGTAACTATGCGCTGTGTGATAACATGCTCACTTAGGATAACTATGCATATTAGAAATATCGAAATGAATTTCTTGTACGATTTGCTTTATATGGAAACTTTCCCGAAATAGAAACTTACTATGAATAGTAAGTTTCCTCACGAATGTGATTTTGGTGTCCGCACATCTCACACGACACTATATCGCACGTTACACGAGCACTTGAACTAAAACCGTCACCAACGGGTCGTTAGGTCAAACACGGTCAACGCGACCCACATAATGTCACACCCCGAGCCGGCGGGACGGATCGACTTCGCCGCCGGGCGGAAGGTTCTCAGGGCGCGATATCGTGAGTGATAATCGTGATGATCAGATTGTTTACATAGCATCAACATGAGAATAACTAAAGCACAATATAGCATATAACTAGGATTACAAAGTTAAATTACAAATGTCAATGTTTGATAATTTAACCAAGTAAACCTATCCAAAAGAATCAAATGTTTCCTATCTTGTGTCTGTACAAGATATCAAAAGTGATTCGCATCAATAACAAAATATGTGCTTCCCCAAAAGTATACTAGGTCCTCTAACTGGGTATCCTAGTATGCAATCCTGAGCCTTAGCTTAATCCTGTACGTCACCTGAGAAAGCATGTAAGAAAAAAAAGTCAACACAATGGTTGGTGAGTTCATATAGTTTAATAGTTGAAAAATAGCTTTAGCAAACCTCTTTCGGTAACAACCTTAATCTCATTAACATCACCTGTAATATCCAATTCGGTATGCTTATATATAGGGCATATGTAGGGTCGAACTTACCGCCCGCCCAGCCAACATCCCACCACATACTAAATCACATATGACATTGTTGTTAATGATAATTATGCGTTTTACCTACAATCCCAATCTCGTCTTCGTCATAGCTTTTGCGTACTGTTTAAAAGTTTACAAGTTTGTAGCATTCACATAGTTTAGCCTTTAAGTATATTGTACAAGAACAATAGTTTCACAAATCGTAGTTTAGCTTTCACCAATCTCATGCGTGGGTACAAGCTTTGCTCTAGCATAGTTTAGCATTTACGTAGTCCACGATTAGATACAAGCTTTGCTCTAGCATAGTTTAGCCATTACGTATCTCATGAATTGATTCTAGCTTTGCATCAGTATAGTTTAGCATTTACGTATCTCATATATGTGGATACAAGCCTTGCTCTAGCATAGTTTGGCATTTACGTATCTCATATATAGACACAAGCTTAGCATTCAATAGTTTAGCATTTACGTATCTTCTATATGTAGATACAAGCCTTGCTCTAGCATAGTTTGGCATTTACGTATCTCATATATAGACACAAGCTTAGCATTCAAATAGTTTAGCATTCACGTATCTCATGCATAGATACCAGCTTGCAATAGCGTAGTTTGGCATTCACGTATCTCATGCATAGATCCAAGCTTAGAATTTAGTATATCATCATAACGTGTAGCATTTAGCATCTAGTAATAACATATAGCTTGAGCAGGTAGTTCATCACCTTCTCATTTGCATATAAGTATTTGCCTTAACATACAGTTTGAGCATAGAGTTTGTAGCCTTAGCATAGAACATAAAGTTTGTAGCATTAACACATAGTTTGAGCATGTAGCTTGTAGCATTAGCATTAGCATCTAGTTGTAGGATATAGTTTATAGCATTAGAACTTAAGTTTAAGTCTTGGCTTTTAGCATTCAAAATAAGAGTAACAAGCTTAAGCATTAGTATTAGCATCATGAATAAGTGTAAAAGTATTTGTAAAACATTTCAATACTTGTTTAAAATGTATAACATGCTTCTTAGTCCCGAAGTAAAAACAAATATGTTTGAAAAGGGACAAATGAACTCACCTGGTGTTTGAAGCGGTTGACTTATCTTAAACTAGAATGCACGCGCTCGTTGTAGTGTTTGTTGTTATGTTCACGATCCTGTATTGATTTCATGTTGTTGTAAATTATACGTAGAAGTTGGAGTGACTCGTGTGTGTGTCTGTGTTAGCCCTAAAGTTGGCTAACATACGTAGGTATCGGTGATTATTCGGCCCTGGTTCTATTGCTATAGATCACTAGTATTACGTGTCCCTATGTTGTGTGTTTAACTTTAACTCTTTCTTGAAATTTCAAAACCTATCCTCCCATGTTTGTTACTTGTAGTGATGGAACTTTACAAAGTCAACCTAAGATTAACTTAGGTTTATAGTTTAAAACTCCTTATGTTGTTCTTGTTAAACTCGAAAGGATTTATTACCTAGTTGTAAATACTCATGCAATTACCCTTGTAAACTTAGTGTTTTTGGTGTTATAAATTGCATTGATTCTCAATTTATACCACCTTTGTAGTAAACTCATGATTTTCCCATGCTCATTATCTTTTGAAACCTTAGTTTTACACATTTGTCACAATTTTTTACTCATTAAAGTATTGTGGGCCGATTCATTTGTTATTGGGCCGAGACTATTTGTGGGCCAAATGAGTTCCTTAGCCTATGGTTTCTGAATAACAAAGTTGGGCCTGAACAAGTGTGGGCCGTTTGTAAAGGGTTTGGGTCGCATGTTGTCAACCGGTGAACCATGGATGTCAGCGAACCTCTTAACTCCAGCCATGAGGTTCGGTAATGATGAGATTTAACTAGACTCCAGGTTCGCTTAGGCTGAGGTGAGGCGAACCTCAAAGTTCGGTTATGTAGGGCTTCGGCTGATTGAAGACTTGGCCAACGTAGGTTCGGCATTAAAGGTTCGCTAATGGTGTGTCACACCCCGAGCCGGCGGGAACGGATCGGGTTTTCCCGTCGGGCGGAAGGTTCCCGGGGCGCGATATCGTGAGTGATAATCGAATGATCAGATTGTTTACATAGCACATGATAAATAAATGAGAAATGCTAACACATCCATGCTATAGAATTACAAGATTAAATTAAAATGTATCTTTCATAATTTAACCAAGTAAATCTACCAAAAGAATCAATAAAACTATATCTTGTATCTGTACAAGATATACAAAAGATGATTCATTGTTTTTGTCATGAAAAGCATACAACACAAAATGAAGCTAGGTCTTCTAAAGGTCCACTAGCTTAGTCCATGCATATAAGTAGCTACACCTGTTCATCACCTGAGAAAACATGTATTTAAACAAAGTCAACGCTAGGTTGGTGAGTTCATAAGTATGTTAATTGAAAACCTTAATTCATTCACATGCACATTCACAATGTTAATAATGTTACTTGTATGTCGTTTGTTTCACCTGTTCTCCCAATGGCTCCTCAATAGTTATAGTCACAAGTACTATATTATCCTTGTAGTGATGCTTATATATAGGGCATATGTAAGGGAACTAAGCCCTAGCCAGCATCCCACCACATCACTACTAGAACTCCACACTACTTGCAATACAACTATTGATTTCCATTCCCATTCCACATGTTTGTTTCATTGTTGATCACCTGTGATACCATGTATAGAATAATCTGATGATAGCGTTGTAGTTATCAAACCGAAGTATTGATAACCATTATATGTAGTAAGGATATTGGATTTACTTAATCTGTTCCTTGTATTATTCTATTGTCTGTGGGTTAACTGTTGTTTCACTTTTAATTATTAAAAGTGTTAGTTAACTGTTTGTCATTTGTTCTCAACTTGCAGTGCATAGAGCCTACAAGGAATCCATTGCAATCCTCACGTAATCAGATTGCAATGCATCCGATTTACCTCTATCACCGTGTGTTCCCATTGCCTTCATCGAAACCGTTACTAGTAATATGACATGATAGAAAATAAATTCCTCAGTCTACTAGTCCACAGGTAACGATGGATGATGTACATCGATGTTGTTGTTGTCTCCATGTGGGATGTTCTCCATGTGATTAACAAAGTTAAATAAGAACTTGTCTTATTACATTATGTTAATCATTGTGTGAATGATGTTGTTATCATGAAGTTATGTTATCATGATTATCATTCAATGTAATCCATATGTTCACCACGTAATCCTTAAGCCGTAGTAAGAACAAGTCTTATTACCCTTAAGTGACGCAGGTGGTGGATACGAAATGCTCTATACTATCACATAGTATATTTTTAAGTTGTAACTAAGTGTTATAAGTACTTGACTTATCACACTTAGTCAATTAGAACGTGGAATGATATTAAGAAGATATTTTATCTTGTAATCATTCATGTGTTGTGCTGTGTCATCATGTTCCTCTGTAATTGTTCTCATTGTTTGTTTGTGTATGAATTTTCTCAATGTTTGCCCATGTAGGAATAACTAAGTGTTGTGAGATAACTCTTACAAATATGTTATTCCTGGGTGTTGATGAATTATGAAATTAAATTATCATATTCATCTAAGTGTTCCTGTCATAACATGATCATACAAGCATGCATACAATAATAAACAATAATAAACAGTTTAATATTATCTAAATCAAAGTATAAGTGATATGTAAACAAAACTTTTAAATAATTAAAAGTAAAGCATGTTTCTCAGCTCCGAGAGTTTAAAATCAATTATGATTAAAGAAAAGGGGCATATGAACTCACCTTGTGATTGAAGTGGTTGACTTAGCTTAAATAAAGAATGCACGCGCTCTTTGTTGTTCTTGATGTGAATTCATGATCCTGTATTGATTTCACATTGTTTGTATTCTTAAAAGTATAAGTGTAACTGACTTGTGTGTGTATATGTGTGTTAGTCCTCAATTGGCTGACGCTCGTGAGTCGCGGTCATCATTCGGCCCTGCTTTATCCTTGAACTTTCAAAACCTTTTTTTTTACGACACGTTCATTCTTTGAAACTTTAGTATTTTTTTTGCAACTCAACTTAGATGTCACCTTATTTTTATAGTTTATTATCCCATCCATTGTTCTTGTTAGTTTCAAAATAGTTTATTATATAGTTTCAACTAACTATATAGTTATTCTAGTAACTTAAGATTTTCCGTCTTGTAATGTATCATCACCACTTCTATAAATTTTGTAATAACTTGAGTACATTCAAGCCCTATTACGAGTTATTCAAGTGTGTATTTTCCCTTTCAAGTTTAGCGGACCGAATGTTAGGTGTTGGGCCTCAAATATTAATATTAGGCCGAACAATGATGTTGTGGACTAATTTACTTGGGCCAAAACAGCCCCCATGGGCCGAATGACCTGGGCCAGCACTGCCATCAAATGGCCGAAGCAGTGTAATGGGCTGAAAAGTCAGCTGTGGGCCGAAAGGTTTAACTGGGCCTATTGAAACGTGTGGGCTGCACAAGATGGGCCGAGATTAAAGTGTTGGGCTGAAGATTTTAACTGGGCCGAGTGGAGCATATGGCTTTACAAGTGCGTTGGGCCAAACAATAAGAAAACCTTGGGCCATGTAATGGGACTGTATGCATTCGACTGGGCTGGATATGCAAAGGACTGGGCCGGCTGCTTGGGTTTTGTCGAAAAATCAAAGAGGGCGGTTCCAATCAGTGTGGCGAATCTGTTAGCCAACTTCCAAGGTTCGCCCAGCATAATGCACACCAAAGGTTCGGCTGATATGTTGATGAGCCTAGGTTCGGTTAAGTTAGAGAGGTTCGGCCCTGATGTCCCATGCATGAAAGGTTCGGTGGTCATGGGATGGTTCAGCTACTAGGGTTTCCCTATTCAGGTTCGTGACTCTTGGAGGGGTTCGGCAACATATGGTTCGGGCGAGGGTTCGTCTAGGATTTTGCATGTCAGGTTTGTTCAAGATGTCGAGGATTCGGCCATGTGGGTTCGTGCGGTGAGGGTTCGCTGCTTAGAGTCTTGTAGCCCCTGGGTTTGGCTTCCTTTTGGTTCGGCTAACCACCAGAGGGTTCGGTGACTTTAGGGTTCGGCCGCCCACGCCCCTCGACGAACCTGTTGCTCCCATCTTCCTCATCAACTCCTAAACGGTTTCCGATCATCCCCTCTTGTTGTGTGGTGCTGTGCTGGTGTCTCGAGAGTTTTTGAGTGTGTGTAATATGACTTTGAGCCGGCTACAAGTGATGGGTCGAATACATGAACGAAAACCCTAATTTCTGTAACTTCCCTTGTTCATACCTCGAATTTGGTCGGTTAGAACTCCAGATCTGTTGTACTTCCTTGCAGAGGGCTTAAAGAGCTTCGCGTGGACACCAAGAACGCCCAAATCCGTCAAGAAACAAGCAAGTTATCGCGATTTAAAGAGTGGTTCTTCTGGTGAGAGAAAAGGTTCGTGGGTGGGTTTTAGAGA
This sequence comes from Mikania micrantha, assembly GCA_009363875.1. Taxonomy (NCBI): domain Eukaryota; kingdom Viridiplantae; phylum Streptophyta; class Magnoliopsida; order Asterales; family Asteraceae; genus Mikania; species Mikania micrantha. The sequence goes on from CM018692.1 coordinate 94,229,055, forward strand.
GAGGTTTGGCTGATGGAAAGTGAGGGAAATGGACTCATTTGGTGTTTATATACCCTCGGGGTATTCGGGTTCGTTTCGGTTGCTCGGTTCGTGATTTCGTCGCGTATCTGGGATTTTTACGCGCAATTTCAATGTTTTAAATTAAAAGAAGTTAAATTAATTATTTTGATGAGTTTCAAAATTGTAAAATGGTATTTATTTTATTTTATTAAATTACAGTCGTCCGTGTCGTGTTTCGTTGTCGTTTCGTCAGATCGCGTCACCATCTCGCTTATCGAACGAACACGACGATGGTTTTGCTTTCCGACTTTTGTTTTCTACTTACCAGTCATCATTTCAGAACGTTAAACTCACAGATATGTTTGTGTGAATCGTCACCCACGCAAACACACTGTCAGTTCGTTATTCTGAAACAACACTGTAAATTATGTTTGAATTGTGTTTTCTCACTGTCGGACTCAACTAAACACCCTGTTTTCGCATTGTTTTCACATTGAATTGTCAGCCATCTGATTCCTGTCATCTGTGGATATCAGATCGCAACCAATTTGTTCTTGTTATTTGTATGAACACTGTTGTTTCTCGTGATTTGTTGTGTTAACTGTACTTAGGTTTTCACTTAAATACACACCACTTATGTTTCAAATGAGTGTTGTACTTACAGTATTTAAGTTTACACGAAAACACATACAACTGTTTCTTGTATTTAGATTTCTGTTAATACAAGTACTGTTTATACACATGTAATTACACATAGTTACTGTTGAAAGTACACGCACCGTACGGACTTGCCGGCCGGTCAAGTACTAGTTGTCACAGTCACCCCTTGTTAAAGAAATTTCGTCCCAAGATTTAAGCATAAAGGTCGGGCTTTACTTCTCGAACAGGTGGGGATACTTTGTTTTCATGTTGTCCTCGCGCTCCCAAGTAAATTCTGGTCCACGCTTGGAGTTCCATCGAACCTTTACAATAGGGATACGGCTTCATTTCAGTTTCTTAACTTCACGTTCCATAATCTCTACAGGTTCTTCAATGAAATATAGTTGCTCATCAACTTGTATCTCTTCCAATGGTATGATCAATGATTCGTCTGCTAAGCACCTCTTGAGATTTGATACATGAAACACATCGTGTACTCCGCTGAGCTCATCAGGGAGTCTGAGTCGGTATGCCACAGGACCTATGCGTTGAGTAATCTCAAACGGTCCGACATATCTAGGTGCTAGCTTTCCCTTAGCCCCAAACCGAACTACGCCTTTCCATGGGGACACTTTCAACATGACTCGGTCTCCCACATCGAATTCCAAAGGCCTGCGCCGTTTGTCGGCGTAACTCTTTTGGCGGCTACCTGTTGCTTGTAATCTCTGTTGTATCTGGGCTATTTTATCAGTAGTTTCCTGAATAAGTTCAGGCCCAGTAATTCTGTTATCTCTCACTTCGGTCCAATAGATTGGAGACCGACATTTTCTACCATAAAGTGCTTCGAAAGGAGCACATCCTATGCTGCTGTGGTAGCTATTGTTGTAGGAGAACTCAATGAGAGGTAAGTGTGTGTCCCAACTTCCACCGAAGTCTAGGATGCATGTTCTCAACATATCCTCTAGGGTTTGAATGGTGCGCTCGCTTTGTCCATCCGTTTGTGGATGATAAGCGGTGCTCAAGTTAACACTTTTCCCCAAGGATTGTTGCAATGATTGCCAGAACCACGAAGTAAATCGAGTGTCCCGGTCTGAAATAATAGACAATGGCACTCCGTGCCTCACTACTATTTCATCAATGTATAATCTCGCTAGTTTTTCCATCTTGTATGTCTCTCTGATTGGCAAGAAATGTGCGGACTTGGTCAATCTATCAATGATGACCCAAATAGAATCGTATCCGCCGGAAGTGCGGGGTAGCTTGGTAATAAAATCCATAGCTATTTGTTCCCACTTCCATTGTGGTATCTCTGGTTGTTCCAGCAAACCCGAAGGCTTCTGGTGTTCAGCTTTGACCTTGGCTCATGTAATGCATTTGCCAACATAAGTGGCAATATCTTTCTTCATACCCGGCCACCAATAAAATGACCTAAGATCTTGGTACATCTTATCGGCACCAGGATGAACTGAATAACGTGTCTTGTGTGCCTCGTCAAGTATGAGTGTTCGAAGTTCATCTACTGCTGGAATCCAAACACGATCCAGATAATAGATAATTCCATCTTGATTTGTCACAAAATGTTTCTCGGCTCCACAGTCGAGCTCTTGTTTCAATTTGTCTCTTGCCACTGCTTCTTGTTGTGCTTGTAGAATGTGATCTCTTGCTCGAACGCACAAGGGTTTGACTCTTTCCTTCCGGCTCAAAGCATCTGCAACGACAGTTGCTTTGCCCGGATGGTAATTGATCACACAATCGTAATCGTTCAGGAGCTCAACCCAACGTCTCTGTCTCATGTTAAGCTCTTTTGATCAAATATGTGCTGTAAACTCTTGTGATCTGTGAAGATAGTGCATTTGGTACCATAAAGGTAGTGTCTCCAAATCTTTAAAGCAAAGACAACAGCTCCCAGTTCTAAGTCATGTGTCGTGTAATTCTTCTCATGTATCTTCAGTTGCCTGGAGGCATAAGCAATGACTTTGTCTCGTTGCATCAAAACACATCCGAGTCCCTGATGGGAAGCATCACAGTAAACTACAAAGTCATCATTGCCCTTTGGTAGTGTTAAGATTGGAGCATTGCACAATCTTTGTTTCAGTGTCTGGAATGCCTCCTCTTGTTTCTGAGTCCACACAAAAGGTTCAGACTTCTGTGTGAGCTTGGTGAGGGGCAAGGCTATCTTAGAGAAGTTCGAGATGAATCTCCTGTAATAACATGCCAATCCCAAAAATGATCGAATCTCTGTTGGTGTTGTAGGCACCTCCCAGTTCTTGATTGCTTCGATCTTGGCTGGATCCACGTGAATACCATCACTGTTAATCACGTGACCCAAGAACTGAACTTCTCTTAACCAGAATTCACACTTGGAGAATTTGGCATAGAGTCGTTCTTCTTTCAGGAGTTCCAAGACTGTTTTGAGGTGTTGTTCATGTCCCTTCTCGTTCTTTGAATAAATCAGTATATCATCGATGAAAACGATAATAAACTGATCTAAGTACGGCTTGCACACCCGATTCATCAAATCCATGAACACAGCCGGTGCGTTCGTCAATCCGAATGGCATCACCATAAATTTGTAGTGACCATATCGGGTACGAAAGACCTTCTTTGGTATGTCTTCCTCTTGAATCTGGAGCTGATGATAGCCTGATCTCACGTCTATCTTTGAGAAGTATTGTGCTCCCTGTAACTGATCAAACAAATCATCAATACTCGGTAACGGGTACCGATTCTTGATGGTAAGTTTGTTGATTTCTCTGTAATCAATGCATATCCTAAAAGTTCCATCCTTCTTCTTAACAAAAGAATCGGAGCTCCCCACGGGGAAAAGCTCTGTCAGATGAATCCTTTGTCGAGTAGCTCTTGTAATTGATTGGACAACTCCTGTATCTCTGATGGTGCAAATCTGTAGGGAGACTTAGCTACAAGAGTCGCTCCCGGAATTCAAATCGATTAGGAACTGCACCGATCTCTCGGGTGGCAGTCCCGGTAAATCATCCGGAAATACGTCTGCATAGTCTCTCACAATTGGCACGTCTTGAATCTTGATTGCTTTCTTGTCTTTCTCCACCCCAAACATAGGTATTAATTATACTAACTTCTATTATCTAGACAGGTACCTAATTTAATCTATAGTTTCCCCCTATTTATGTTATTAACTACCTATAATATGTACCTACATAATTTTTAACGTTATAGCGAATTCAATTACGCATGGTTAAAATGACATACCTTCGAAGTCATCCGACTCCGTGTGTACATCTGGTGCTGGTAGAGCGAGTAGTTCCTCGGAGGTGGTTGAGGCGGTTGGAACAGCTGGAGTTGTTGGAAACTTCCTCATAGGGCAGTCTCTCGCGAAATGCCCCAGTATTCCGCAAGTGTAACAGTGGTGTTTGTGTTGAGAGGAAGTAGACGTACTTGCTCTCTGATTCTGATTCTGTGTTGGAAGGCTTCGACACCTATGAATCAAGTGTCCCTTCTTTCCACAGTTCAGACAATGGCTGCATGAATTGCTCCCATCATGATGGAATCCGCACTTGTTGCACTTGGGATGCTTACCTGTGTATTGACGGAGATTTGTGCTCATTGAGGTTTTACAATAAGTAGCCCAGTGTCCTATGTTTCCACAACGTGTGCACTGACGACAATGGTTTCCATCATAGTGATGATATTGGCAGAGTGGAAAAAAAGGGGCCATTCCAACATAAGTTTTGTTACCCTTCTTAGACAAGTACGGCATGACTTGACTGATCGGGGTGGCCTCTGTGTATTTCACATTCCTCTTCTGCCTTTTGGCAGGGTGATGTTGGTGTTTCTTGCTGGTGTCACCTTCCGCAGGTTCTTTTCCTTTGGTGGTGACAGCTGGAAAAGTCCTAGCATATTCATCACTGCTCCTGATCCTACTGATGATCTCAGGAATGATTGCAACCAGCTGCTTAGTGATCAACGTTTCCAGTGCAGCAGTCGCTAGTTCCGCCTCGGAAGGAGGAGGATGAGGTGGTGATGGTGGTTGTCCCTGTGACATGACAATCCTAACCGAAAAGCCATCGGTTAGTATTCATGATCAAGTAATGTAACGTATGCATATATTTCTGATGTCATGTTTTCTCTACATGAGGGTCCCTAGGTTATAGTCTAGGCCAAACCGTTTGAAACAAGATGACCTATATTTCTCTATAACCATGGCTCTGATACCAATCTGTCACACCCCGAGCCGGCGGAAACAGATCGGGTTTTCCCGTCGGGCGGAAGGTTCCCGGGCGCGATATCGTGAGTGATAATCGAATGATCAGATTGTTTACATAGCACATGATAAATAAATGAGAAATGCTAACACATCCATGCTATAGAATTACAAGATTAAATTACAATGTATCTTTCATAATTTAACCAAGTAAATCTATCAAAACAATCAATAAAACTATATCTTGTATCTGTACAAGATATACAAAAGATGATTCATTGTTTTTGTCATCAAAAGCAAACAACACAAAATGAAGCTAGGTCTTCTAAAGATCCACTAGCTTAGTCCATGCATATAAGTAGCTACACCTGTTCATCACCTGAGAAAACATGCATTTAAACAAAGTCAACGCTAGGTTGGTGAGTTCATAAGTATGTTAATTGAACACCTTAATTCATTCACATGCACATTCACAATGTTAATACTGTTACTTGTATGTCGTTTGTTTCACCTGTTCTCCTAATGGCTCCTCAATAGTTATAGTCACAAGTACTATATTATCCTTGTAGTGATGCTTATATATAGGACATATGTAAGGGAACTATGCCCTAGCCAGCATCCCACCACATCACTACTAGAACTCCACACTACTTGCAATACAACTATTGATTTCCATTCCCATTCCACATGTTTGTTTCATTGTTGATCACCTGTGATACCATGTATAGAATAATCTGATGATAGCGTTGTAGTTATCAAACCGAAGTATTGATAACCATTATATGTAGTAAGGATATTGGATTTACTTAATCTGTTCCTTGTATTATTCTATTTTCTGTGGGTTAACTGTTGTTTCACTTTTAATTATTAAAAGTGTAAGTTAACTGTTTGTCATTTGTTCTCAACTTGCAGTGCATAGAGCCTAAAAGGAATCCATTGCAATCCTCACGTAATCAGATTGCAATGCATCCGATTTACCTCTATCACCGTGTGTTCCCATTGCCTTCATCGAAACCGTTACTAGTAATATGACATGATAGAAAATAAATTCCTCAGTCTACTAGTCCACAGGTAACGATGGATGATGTACATCGATGTTGTTGTTGTCTCCATGTGGGATGTTCTCCATGTGATTAACAAAGTTAAATAAGAACTTGTCTTATTACATTATGTTAATCATTGTGTGAATGATGTTGTTATCATGAAGTTACGTTATCATGATTATCATTCAATGTAATCCATATGTTCACCATGTAATCCTTAAGCCGTAGTAAGAACAAGTCTTATTACCCTTAAGTGACGCAGGTAGTGGATACGAAATGCTCTATACTATCACATAGTATATTTTTAAGTTGTAACTAAGTGTTATAAGTACTTGACTTATCACACTTAGTCAATTCGAACGTGGAATGATATTAAGAAGATATTTTATCTTGTAATCATTCATGTGTTGTGCTGTGTCATCATGTTCCTCTGTAATTGTTCTCATTGTTTGTTTGTGTATGAATTTTCTCAATGTTTGCCCATGTAGGAATAACTAAGTGTTGTGAGATAACTCTTACAAATATGTTATTCCTGGGTGTTGATGAATTATGAAATTAAATTATCATATTCATCTAAGTGTTCCTGTCATAACATGATCATACAAGCATGCATACAATGATAAACAATAATAAACAGTTTAATATTATCTAAATCAAAGTATAAGTGATATGTAAACAAAACTTTTAAATAATTAAAAGTAAAGCATGTTTCTCAGCCCCGAGAGTTTAAAATCAATTATGATTAAAGAAAAGGGGCATATGAACTCACCTTGTGATTGAAGTGGTTGACTTAGCTTAAATAAAGAATGCACGCGCTCTTTGTTGTTCTTGATGTGAATTCATGATCCTGTATTGATTTCACATTGTTTGCATTCTTGTAAGTATAAGTGTAACTGACTTGTGTGTGTATATGTGTGTTAGTCCTCAATTGGCTGACGCTCGTGAGTCGCGGTCATCATTCGGCCCTGTTTTATCCTTGAACTTTCAAAACCTTTTTTTTTTACGACACGTTCATTCTTTGAAACTTTAGGATTTTTTTGCAACTCAACTTAGATGTCACCTTATTTTTATAGTTTATTATCCCATCCATTGTTCTTGTTAGTTTCAAAATAGTTTATTATATAGTTTCAACTAACTATATAGTTATTCTAGTAACTTAAGATTTTCCGTCTTGTAATGTATCATCACCAGTTCTATAAATTTTGTAATAACTTGAGTACATTCAAGCCCTATTACGAGTTATTCAAGTGTGTATTTTCCCTTTCAAGTTTAGCAGACCGAATGTTAGGTGTTGGGCCTCAAATATTATTATTGGGCCGAACAATGATGTTGTGGACTAATTTACTTGGGCCAAAATAGCCCCCATCGGCCGAATGACCTGGGCCAGCACAGCCATCAAATGGCCGAAGCAGTGTAATGGGCTGAAAAGTCAGCTGTGGGCCGAAAGGTTTAACTGGGCCTATTGAAACGTGTGGGCTGCACAAGATGGGCCGAGATTAAAGTGTTGGGCTGAAGATTTTAAGTGGGCCGAGTGGAGCATATGGCTTTACAAGTGCGTTGGGCCAAACAATAAGAAAACCTTGGGCCATATAATGGGACTGTATGCATTCGACTGGGCTGGATATGCAAAGGACTGGGCCGACTGCTTGGGTTTAGTCGAAAAATCAAAGAGGGCGGTTCCAATCAGTGTGGCGAATCTGTTAGCCAACTTCCAAGGTTCGCCCAGCATAATGCACACCAAAGGTTCGGCTGATATGTTGATGAGCCTAGGTTCGATTAAGTTAGAGAGGTTCGGCCCTGATGTCCCATGCATCAAAAGGTTCGGTGGTCATGGGATGGTTCAGCTACTAGGGTTTCCCTACGCAGGTTCGTGACTCCTGGAGGGGTTCGGCAACATATGGTTCGGGCGAGGGTTCGTCTAGGATTTTGCATGTCAGGTTTGTTCAAGATGTCGAGGATTCGGCCATGTGGGTTCGTGCGGTGAGGGTTCGCTGCTCAGAGTCTTGTAGCCCCTGGGTTTGGCTTCCTTTTGGTTCGGCTAACCACCAGAGGGTTCGGTGACTTTAGGGTTCGGCCGCCCACGCCCCTCGACGAACCTGTTGCTCCTATCTTCCTCATCAACTCCTAAACGGTTTCCGATCATCCCCTCTTGTTGTGTGGTGCTGTGCTGGTGTCTCGAGAGTTTTTGAGTGTGTGTAATATGACTTTGAGCCGGCTACAAGTGATGGGTCGAATACATGAACGAAAACCCTAATTTCCGTAACTTCCCTTGTTCATACCTCGAATTTGGTCGGTTAGAACTCTAGATATGTTGTACTTCCTTGCAGAGGGCTTAAAGAGCTTCGCGTGGACACCAAGAACGCCCAAATCCGTCAAGAAACGAGCAAGTTATCGCGATTTAAAGAGTGGTTCTTCTAGTGAGAGAAAAGGTTCGTGGGTGGGTTTTAGAGAGAGGTTTGGCTGATGGAAAGTGAGGGAAATGGACTCATTTGGTGTTTATATACCCTCGGGGTATTCGGGTTCATTTCGGTTGCTCGGTTCGTGATTTCGTCGCGTATCCGGGATTTTTACGCGCAATTTCAATGTTTTAAATTAAAAGAAGTTAAATTAATTATTTTGATGGGTTTCAAAATTGTAAAATGTTATTTATTTTATTTTATTAAATTACAGTCGTCCGTGTTGTGTTTCGTTGTCGTTTCGTCAGATCGCGTCACCATCGCGCGTATTCGTTCGAATCGTCATTCGAACGAACACGACGATGGTTTTGCTTTCCGACTTTTGTTTTCTACTTCCCAGTCATCATTTCAGAACGTTAAACTCACAGATATGTTTGTGTGAATCGTCACCCACGCAAACACACTGTCAGTTCGTTATTCTGAAACAACACTGTAAATTATGTTTGAATTGTGTTTCCTCACTGTCGGACTCAACTAAACACCCTGTTTTCGCATTGTTTTCACATTGAATTGTCAGCCATCTGATTGCTGTCATCTATGGATATCAGATCACAACTGATTTGTTCTTGTTATTTGTATGAACACTGTTGTTTCTCGTGATTTGTTGTGTTAACTGTACTTAGGTTTTCACTTAAATACACACCACTTATGTTTCAAATGAGTGTTGTACTTACAATATTTAAGTTTACACGAAAATACATACAACTGTTTCTTGTATTTAGATTTCTGTTAATACAAGTGTTGTTTATACACATGTAATTACACATAGTTACTGTTGAAAGTACACGCACCGTACGGACTTGCCGGCCGGTCAGGTGCTAGTTGTCACATGGTGGTTCGTGAGTGCCGGGTTCATGGGTCTGTGGTTTGTCTGGATCACTGCTTGGTAGCCCCTCTGGTTTGTGAAACCTAGGGTTCGGCTGACCGGTCCACATGTTCAAGGTTCGGCCAGATGGGTTCGGTCACTTGGAGGTTCGGCTCTATTCCAGCGAACCTCATGAGGGTTCGCCATGCATGCAAGGTTCGTGACCATATTGGTTCGTTTATATAGGGTTCGGCCATGGAATCAAAGGTTCGTCCAGGGTGTTGAGGTTCACAGAAGGTTCGTGGCGGAAGGGTTCAACTGGTTTGGTTCGTGGATGATGCATACAGGTTCGTGACCATGCAAGCTCACAATTGGGAGAAAGGTTCGCGACCATGCTGATGGTTCGGCCGATCTCCAAGCCACGAACCTGCATCTTCATCATCATCATCATCTTTGATTTCTGCATTAAACAAGCTCCACCTCATGTTACCTATTCCCTACTAGTTCGTTCTAAGTTCCAGGGCGTGTGGAAATCATCTCAGATGCGGTTGAAATAACCGGTTGAGGGTTGAGTACGAACCAAGTGTCAAAAACCTTAGTTTTTGTGCGATTTCAAGCTTCATACCTCGAGTTTGGCTTGATAAATCCTCAGATCGGCTGTACTTTATGGTAGAGAAGATCAAGAGCTTCGTTTGGACACCAAGAACACGTGATTTCGTCCATGGATAAGCAAGTTATGAAGCTTGGAAGGTGGATTTTTCTATAGAGAGAGGGAGAAATCGGTGGAGAGTTCTAAAGAGAGAGAATGGGTGAATTAAATGAAGGAAAATGCCCTCATTTAACCTTTATATACCCCGAGGGTGTTCGGGTTCGTTTCGGTTGCTCGTTTTTCGTCTTCGTTGCGTTTCTGGATTGTTACGCGTAATTTTACGCATTTTAAATAAAAGGATTTATTTTAACTATTTTTAAGGTGGTTATTTCTAGTAAATCTTTTAATTCAATTTTCTTGATTTATTTTATGGAAATTAACTATTAAGCGTTTCGTTAACTCGCGTCACCATTTCGCGTATCCTATGTATTTTAAATAAAATGAATTTATTTTTAAATCTTTTAAAAGGTTGTAATTCCTAATAAATGTTTAGTATTTAATTTTCTTAAATTATTATCGATCGTTTCGTTGTTCGTTTTCGTTTCGTCAGAACGTGTCACCTTCGCACGTATTCGTTCGAATCGTCACCCGAACGAACACGACGTTGGTTTCACTTTCTGATTCTTGTTTTCTATTTTTCAGTCATCATTTCAGAACGTTAAACTTTCAGATTTATTCGTACAAATCGTCACCTATACGAATAATTCGTCGGTTTAGCATTCTGCAGCAACATCTGTTATGGTTTTGTTCTGTTTAGCCTCACATACGTATATACATAATAGCATTACATCAAGCATCTGTGTGTCAGTTTAGTGTTGTCTGATGTGTTTCTGACTATTAAACCATGAGGTTTAAATCAGATTTCAGAACAATTGCATACTAGTTTAGTGTCAAGTATCAAGTGTCAATAGCATATACATAGTTCACGTAGTTTGTACCTTAATTTCTGTGCAAGTTACTGTTGCGATCACTGTTCCGGCAACGTTTCCGGCACTGATGTTACACATAACAACCAGGAGTTGTTTGGGCACAAATACGGTCCTGTGAGACCCACACGAATATGAACATCAACTCATAACACCTATGTGATATAGGTAACCGCTAAAAGGCGCACAATACCGTTCACGTGAAGAACGCACTACTAGACTCAGGTGAGTTTACAGGCCCACTTTTACTTTCAACTGTTTTGTTAAACTTTTGGGGTGAGAATATTATGCAACTGTTTTAGATTTATGACTGGTATGCTGTAAAACAACTTTTCGTGTGCAACTATTATCGCCACAAGTCCTCATAAATGTTACCGTTAATTGTGTAACAAACGAGTCGTTATTACGTAGTACTACTGGGTTTGACTAGCCCCACTCGGCACCAATGTGGACTGGAGGTCATAACGAGTGTAATATCGATGTTGATCTGGTTCCGTGATGACCCAGGGAGGCAAAGGAAAACAATCGAGTTTCGGTAGGATGACATGACACACTCAGGATCGTAGATCCAACAAAACCAATTTAACATGCCAGTATATATCTGTTTTACTGTCTTCTAATACTTAAACCTGTGAACCCACTAACTTTATGTTGACACATTTTCGTATGTATTCTCAGGTAACTGAACGCACAATGCTATGATGCACATGGAGTAGGACTATTGAGGGGTCTTGCATGCATTCTAACCTTTACTATACACATTAGCATGATTATGTATTCTAAAACAATGTAGTGTCTGACAGCTTGTTTCCGTCGTATTCTAAACTTATTACTTTTCCGTTGTGCCAACATTTTATTTCCGCTGCAAACTATTATAATTAACTTTTATGACAAACAGTGTATTTTGAAAACGCATATAGAGTCGTTCTATATGACCATGAGCTGTGATTCTGGCTACGTCACACCCATGTGGACTGACACCACACGTGGGAATTTGAGGGTGTGACAGTGATCGTGTTCTTACAGGTTATAAATGCAACATTGCTCTCCATCAATAGCTCTAGTAGTTAAAGAAGATTTTTTTGGTTCTTTTCAATGTACAAAAACAGACATAGAAAAGAAACAAATGAAATTGATAAATTATTCTTCATAGTGTCACACCCTCGACCGACAGGGTGGATCGGCGTCCTGTCGGGCAGAATAGTCCCGGGGCGCGATATCTGGTTGATCAGATTGTATACATAGCACATGATATATAGGCAAGTACTACATTTCATTCAGCATAACAAAGTTAAATCACATCTTGTCAAACAAAATAATTTAACCCTGTCACAAAATGAAATTTACAAGTCTTGAACCTTGTAGCTAACAAGATTTCACAAAATTGCTTGCAAAAGAAGTTAGGTCCACTACTCTGGCACCTGACTTGCATACTAACAAACATTCATCTTATACATGTTCGTCGCCTGAGAAACATTAAAAATCTTGTCAACATTTATGTTGGTGAGTTCATAATGTTTGTTTTGAAAAAAATGATTTTGAAATAACGGTTTGTGAAAAGTGGTAATCTACTGCACGAGTGAACGTTCCTACGATTGTGTAATTAATGGAAATTGTTACACAAATTAATTTTATTATCGTAATGTGTAGATCTATCACCTCTTCGTAGAGTTAGATAGCTTATAAAAAAATTTATTTGAAAATAGTTTTCATCATGTTTAGTCATGATGTCACACCCCTAAGTTTCCACCACCGAGGGTGTGATCGAGAGCGGTACAGGATCGCAGTCTCCAGTCACACTTACGAGACCTACATATCTAGTTATATACGTACATCCAATTTCTTAGATAAAACAGTTTAGTAAATCAGAGTTGCAAAATCTAAGTAAAATGCTAACAAAAAATTTGAAATCAAAAGTTGAGAAGTGGTTTAAATTGTTTAATCATTAGAATACAATACAAAACAAAATAGTTAAATTGTTCTTAACAGTCTAAGACACTTAGGAGATTCATATGAATCTGTCCTAGCGTCCTAGTCATGCGTGCGTGCCGTAGTTACCTGAGAAAATATGTAAGTAAAATGTCAACACAACGGTTGGTGACAGCACATGTTTTGTATCAACAGTAAATAATAAATGTTTAAAGTAAATGTTGAAGGACTACATATCATTATAATGCAATACCGATTGATAGCTAGTTAATACAGTTATATTATATGTGGGTTCAAAACCAAAGCTAAATGCATGTATCCCGCCATGTCCATTACACAAGACAATGGCAGATAGTGTTTGGTTAATTTTGCTCTGTTCTGACTCTCAGTCAGTGTGGCCTCCTAGGCGTGCAACAAAGGGATTTGTCACACCCAAATAGTAATATTTAAGATTACCACGCTATGCGCCTCGCGCTACTAACGGTCCGAGTTGTGTTGTGAGAACTTAGTTGTGATTGTGTCACACATATACATATAGTGATAAAGCATGTCCATATGTATCCAAAAATATGTTTGATGTTCCAAAAACAGTTATATGCAATGTTTTCTCCCTGAAAGGTAGAAAATAGTAAAAAGGGGCCGTGAACTCACCTAATAGTGCAATTTCGGGTGTGTGCTCGCATACAGTGAATGCTAGCACCTGCTAGTGGTCACTGTCACACCTCAACCAACGGTGGAATATGTTTGTGCGTGAATTTGATTGTTCATAACTCATGGTGCTACTTTGTAAGTTTCAATATTTAAACAATCATATTGCAATTACATTCAACAATCATAGAATTAAAATACATTACAAGAATTTCACATACAAAATAAATACTAAGCAATGTTTGATTTATGAATTAACTAAGTCCAAAATCCTATGTTTGTCTTCATGTCTTCACTAATCCTTTTACACATGTAAAATAGAATTTGATCAACTATTTACATAGTTGATGAGATCTCATACAATTTGATATATAGATATATAATAAGAAATAAGATTCAACAGTAGTCTAATAAGAATCGATTTAAATATATATGTATACCACAATGTTTGATGAAACTAAAAACTAAAAATTCTTCAAAATTATTGAAACAATTATTTTTTTAAACATTTAAAATATAACTTTTGTAAAACTGAAAACTAAAAATTCTTCAAAATTTTCCCAAATGTTTATAAATATGTTTTATAACTTCTGTAATTTTTTTTTAGAATTTTTTTGTAATGCTTTGATATTCTTATTATATTTTAGACTATTTAAATACAATATAAATAATAGAAATAATAGAAATAAATCGTGAAAAATTCTAATAATTGTACAAAATGTTTAGAATGATAAATTATAATTTCTGTAAATTGTTAAGAATTTTTAAATGTGATTTGGCATTTTTGTATATTTTAAACCATTTAAATGATATTTAAATAGTAAAATAATAAAAATAAAATCTAAAAAATTCTGGTTTTTTTTCAGAATGTTTAAAACATTGGTTTTGATTTTTGTGAATTTTTATAGAATTTCTGGAGTTGGTTTGCTTATTGAAATAAAAGAAATAATAAATAAATAATTGTCCAAAACCGGTCACGCCCGTATTCGAACCCTAGGCCTCTACCCCAGACTAGAAAGCTTTTACCACTGAACAAGTGAGTGTATCTTGGTTCGGATCAAATTCCATTAGTGTTAAACACATTATAGAATAAACCCCAAATTCCTCAAGAACCCTAGAAATCAACCGAATCCAATTCTGCCAATTTATTAATCATGAGAGCCGAAATGTTTAGGTCTTTTAATCTACGTTCCAAACCGAATCTATAGAAATTAGAATTACCTCGAATGGTTCAGTTTTGATCGAGTTCCAGTAAATCTCAGTCGCGGTTGTTCAGGAGTAATTTTCGAGAGCTAGGATGAACTAGAGAGAGAATTATGGGTGGGGTTGTGTTCGTAATACATATATGTGAATAAAACCTTTGATTTTTGGGGTTATTACGTTCGAATCGAAAAATCCATTTCAACACCATTTTTTTATTTTTTGTTAGTTTATCGAGAATGAAGTTTTCAATCTGTACATGCCAGTAGCTCAATTTCAATTCAAACATCGGTTTGATTCACACTCCATGTTTTGAGAAATACTTACCATTCGAAAAGAGGAAAAAACAGAGTCTTTGTCTTAAAAATGCGTTAAGAAAGGGTAGGGTTTCTGACAAGTTACCGTCGCATCCATTTCATTAGGAGGAATAGATTACTCGATCTATTAATGTATCGCTCACTACACTGTTCATTTTAGTTCCTACTGCTTTTTTACTTGTTCCTCCGCAAGGTTCGTCCACAGAGGGTGAATGTGGAGTTCAACCTACCATTTCTTGAATCAAAAATCGGATTAAATGTTGTTGTTATTGGGTATTTATGATCTAGAAACATTAGGAATTACATTTGGGTCATAGGGCATCGAAAACCCGTTCGTTTGGGGTCCGAATCGGTCGATTTCGTGTGTGGGATATCTAGCCGGAGCTCGCCGGATTCCGGCAGCTTGAAATATTGGAAGGAAAACGGGAATGAAGAACCAGAAAGAAAAGTTCTCGACTTTTCTTAGTTTTTTTTTTGCATTTCAAGGTTTCTTTCATTTATTTATTTATTTATTTTTATTATTATTATTTTCCTTTTTTTATTATTATCATATATAATAATATATATATATATAACATATTTCTAATGGTCTTTAACAAGCTTTAAAAATCTTTATAAAACTTTTATAAACTTTATAATATTTTACTAATTTGTTTAATAACAACCAAATTTATTATATTTTATAGCAACGTTTGTAATTCTCATACATCTTTTTATAAAGATAAATGTATATATGTTTATTTATAAAATGCTTATGATTGTTTTAAATCCTTTACTTATTTGTTGTTTACAAGTATCTATATATATTAATATATGTACTTAACCACATAAATTAACAAGTGATGTATATATTTATATATGCACCAATTTGTTTTATTTCATCAAAGTTTGATTTAGTTAACTTATTAATAGTTTTGCATTTGTTTTATAAATATGTTTGCATGTTGATCCATGTATAAATATTTTAACTTAATTAATACCAAAGACTTTTGTTTATTAAAAATCGGCATAATTACTTTTTTAGGAAAATCGTAAATATCGCAACCTCCCTACTTTAGAAAATTTCGTCCCGAAATTTAGTTAGGAAAAACAATTAAATAAATTTTATCTTTCGACTAGACTATGTTATTTTGTGAACATTCCTAAACTATTAAATTTGACTTTACTTAAGTTATTTGTCAAAATTTATACGCATTTCCTTACAATGTGTATTGAATCAGCAATGTACACTTCGTTAAGAAGTTTGTAGAAATTCTTGGTTTTCTTCTCAATATATGATTTTAATGAGTTTCCCAAGAAAGTGTATTGAGTCACCAATTTACACTTCAATAGGAAGATTCATAGAGTTTTATTTTATGAAATCTCTATTATATTATCTTTGAAGTGCATTGAATTACCAATGTACACTTACAATTAAGACATACGCAGAGATTTATAATTATAAATTTGTTGGTTAATTTACCTAACCATCTTTTCAAATATTAAATATGCATTATATTAAATATGCATTATGTTAAAATGCTAAATATATTTTTTGTACCACTTTTTAAAATTTTGAAATAAGTTGCAGTTGAGCGTACTCTTATGATCGGAATTGAACTTAAGTTAAATTTACAATATAAACCATTGAAAATAATCTTGTATATATTTATCTTTTTTTTAGCAACAATTCTGTCAAACCCCGCCAAGGCGGAACACGCGAGGTGCGACGGTAAAGGTTTCACAGTCATTGTTTACATTGAACGACTTCTACATGCATTAATAATTAGTTTTTACATCATGTCTTAAATTACAATCATCCGATTTATAACAAACATATATTCTAAACTTCAAAATATCATAGGTAAGACTATATAAACATGTCTTAAGTAAATAGGCTATGATAGAGAAAATCCCAAAAATGCGCATGTTAACGTGATGAGACTTCATGCAAAACATTCCCAAAATATGTCCCATGCTTGCTTCAATTATCTGAGAAAATACATGCTAAAAACAGTCAGCATAAAGCTGGTGAGTTCACAGGTTTAGACACGTAAAAATTGAGTTATTTCATTCGACCACAAGGTTTCAAAATGTGACCATTGTTCTCAAAAACAATATCATGAGTTGTGTATATTAATTATTACCATGAGCTCCCATAACCGAACTCGACATGATTGAATTGCCCCATCCCAATGTTCTATCGCAAAACATTGTATTGAGATGAATATTGTGCACCCGATCTGACCTACAATCAAAGTTAGCGCTACTAACCACGGGTGGGGGTTGTCACTCCTGAATAGTACTATTCCCAATAATTCACGTTCACCCACAATTAACGGTTATAGAATAGGGGACTTAAAGCGATAAAAGTAACTCATGTAATAATGTGTTGAACCAAAACCACTTGTGTCAATGAGACGATTACAAGCATGATTTCTCCCCCTGTGAGTTAGTAAAACATTGTAGAAAATAGGGGCCGTGAAACTCACTGTTAGAGTGGATCTCTGATTCCTGAGTATGAATGTTGTCTTGTATGGAATCCCTACCCGGTTCCTACAACATTGCGGATTTCCATTGAGTTCGTGAACTTGTCAAAGTTCGTGTTACTATTGTTATGTTTCGTGTTATTGTTACGATGTTCTTGGTATATTTTTGTTGTTATATTTTTCGTACAAAAATGTGTTTTATAGTTGTAAAAACTTTTTATAATGTCTTAAGAATACTTATTTATTATTTTTGTATTTTGAAAAATGTTTATTTTTGTCTATCAATATCTAAAAACTTGAAATATTATATTTTCATAATAACCATTTAAATCACTTCATATATACGTATACGAGTTAATATTTCATTTTTCATGACAATTATATATATATGTAGTACATATGGGTATGAATGTTTAAATTTTTCGTTTTCTGACAGATTCAGTTCACTGACTTCGAGCGAAGTTTTAAAATAGGAAACGTTTTTATAAAATCATGAAAATTTACAGTCAAGTATTTTAACGTGTTCCGAACAACTTTCGTTAAGAAAATTTCTTGAGATTCTACTCGGAGGTAGACTGAAACAGCCACTAAAGTCAAAAGGTCGAAATATGCGTACTGATTTTGTAGAGATTGTTTCGGGTAGCGTTTGGTTGAGTTAGAAAACGTATAAGTAGTTCTTAGAAAGCTAACTCAACGAACTTAACCATAGAGTTTGAGTTTGCTAATTTTCGTGTTTTTAAGACAAAGTTATAGTTAGTTAAAGTTGGGACAGATTCTGTCTAAAAATCTGAAATGTGTATATGTGTGTATATGTAATTTTAAACTAAACGTTTGAGAGCCGTTTCACCTTAGCAAGCAAGGAGAAGGATGAGAGTTGTAGAAATAGATCTTGATCTTGTAGGGAAACTTGGAAGAATCTGATCCTTGAGGTTGTGTTCGAGAGGAAGAGAGGTCCAACAAAACTTTGAGGCTGGTCCACTTGGTGGTTGTTTCTTTACCAGATAAAAACCAAAAGGTTTGAAAGGGGTGCTGGTTTTGGTGGTGTTGAAACTAAAAAAAATAGAGAGTGCAAGAGTAAGTGTGTGTTGTGTGTTTGAGTTGTGGAATTTTTGTGGGTGTGTTCTTACAAGACTTCCTACATCTATTTATATTAGATTTGAAATATGGCTTTTTGAATATTTAATTGAAGCATGGGATTTACGTACACACCAAGAAGTAAGGTGAGAAGATGTTGAGTGTTTGAATATTTGTAATAATGGTATGGCATAGTACATAAAAAAAATCCTTCAAGACATGATTGAGATTTTGATGAAAAAGATTGCCATAAAAAATTTGATTGCTGTCAAATTCATAATAAGCAAAACAACTTGCTTTTCTTCTTTTTTTTTTATCCTACGTTCACCTTATATATTTATAAAGTTGCAATATTTTATTTTTATTTTTTTTATTTCTTACACACTCTCATATATATATATATATATTGATTATTTTTTTTTAGGATGATGATAGGTGAGAGTGGGAAAAATAAATAATATGATCGTAGGTAGGAGTATAATCAGGTTCCTAAAATATGTATACATATGCATTCTTACTATGTTTTTAAGACCCAGTGTTAGTGTTTATTTAACAAGTTTTGATTATGATATTAAAGTTTTAAGTTTTGTGATTTGATTGACAATTTAATACATAACGTTATTATATATTTTTCTTTATATTGCTTGTTGAGTTTAAATAAATCTAACATAGATACATAAAAATTAAAGCTTCGGTCGAGATTAAAAACTGAGTAATTGACGGATGTCACAAATTCATAGTTTATAATTTCATCCTTTATCTCCAAAGATTTAATCTTTCATTCTGGATGTTCATGTTCTTAGAAATCTCATTGCTTTAACAACGTTTATATATAGGTTATATGTAGAGTGAACTTAGCCACTAACCCACCACATTATCAATGCATGATAGCTTCCCCAGTAAGATCCTATCATATGTGTTATAATCATTAATGTTTTTATTTGTTTTAATATCTCTAGTTGTTATAATACGGTAACGGTGAGTGATGATTAAGTTTTGATTACAAAAGATTCTGGTATTATAATCGTTAATTGCCTTGTAAATTCTTGAAGGTTAGAATATATGAAACTATAGGGAGATTAGACAGAATGTGTCAGCATGGCACTTTAAACCACAAGTTCATTTGTCCTAAAACATTCCAATTGCTTTGATAAAAAACAACTAAAAAGCCATATTTGTTTAGTTTCAATGTGTAACTGAAACAAACCAAATCATGTATTAACCTTGCTCACAGAATTTGTTAAGTGTGATATTTTTTGTTGACCCAATGTAGGCAAATGTTGACAAAATGACTTGTGTCAACATATGCATAACATGCCTGAATCACGGGAGATGCATTTGGAACAATAATGAGCGATACATTGGTTTGAATCACTTGTGTTTTCAGTATCCCACAGTTTTGAATACGATGACCAAATGAGTGCAGTTGTTGCACCATCAGCATCGTTTGGTAGGAAGAAGATCAAACGTTAGATAGGAGTTGTGTGAGTTTTGATGACGTATCACCTTGTTTGAGTAAAAAAAAATTTTGTTTGAATAGAAAGAGTCTGATTATGAATAATATAGGGTTGTTAGAAATACATAAGTTATGTGATATTATAGTACTTTCCAATGTAATACTATCTATCACCAAATCTTAAGAGTAATATTCTGATAAGTCATGGAATTGTAATATAGACCTCATGAATAAAATATGTGACATTATAACTTTTTAGATATAGTGACAAATCACTAATCGTAGTTACAATATCATGAACCTTTAATTTGAGTTTGTGTATAAAAAATCCACCTCAAACCTTGGTATGTAAGTATTATTTGATTTGACTAACCGCCTTTTCGAAATTATAACCTACTTGGTCAAGCTTTTGGTTTTACTCACAATGTACTGTCGGTGCTTATATATAGGGTATACCGCAACCAACCCATCACACCAAAAGTACTTTGAAAGCATACCAATCACCTAACAATACTAACATAAACTCTAAGTACACATATGTTTGAATAGGAGTTGGAGAATTGATTTGATATTTATCAATGAATATGTTTTGAATTCCAGATCAAAATTTGTCCAGATTTAAGTTTCCATTCAATGCCTGCTACAGTTGTGTTCATTATTTCTTGTTGCAAGATTCACATGTACTGCAAATTCTCGTTCCGTGTGCACCCGCAACGATAATTTGCCTTACATGATTATCCTACTTTTTGAACAAGATACACAACTTTAGTTATTATGAATGGAAAACTAGTTGCCACAATTGTTGTGTTTCATAAGACATTTGGTGTAACCAACTTCAATCAAACAGATTGAAGAATTTCACCCTATAAAATCATAAACTTTGACAAGATTGATATTTGAAAGATATTGGAATAGTTCTATCCATATGACGTTTGCTGTAACAAGCTTTAAACTATCAGGTTATTGCAACTCCTTCACATAATACTCAACCTTGACTAATTCAAAAGTCATATATGCATAGTGATTCCACTACTAAAAAAATAAGCCTAATGCAACCTTTTTTTGACACAAAAGGTTGCAAATAGGTTGCATTATGTGAAATTGCATTAGCCTAATGCAACCTTTTTATTACATAATGCAACTTTTTTTTAAAAGTTGCATTAGGAAAAAGAAAATTGCATTATGTAACAAAAAAGTTGCATTAGATCTTATGCAACTTCAGCTAATGCAGCCTTTTTTTTACTATAAAAGTTGCATTAGGATGATTTTTGTAGTAGTGTCTATTCTATTTAATCTAATAAATCAAGGTTTTTAAAGACACATGGCGTGATTCTAGAGGACCTTATCTTTGATTTCCCGCCTCTCTCTCCTATTTAATACACTTTACATGAAATTATAATATTAAATATAAAATACTTTGTTTTGCATTTTAAACTAACATATTTTATAATACACTAAAAATATATTAATATTAAAAAAACACATTTTAAATATCCAACTTATTATAAAATATACAATTTTTAAAAATAGTATTTTAAAAAAAATTTTAAGAAACAAGCATTGAAAAAAGTTATTGTTTAAAGAAGTAATATAATTATTTTATTACTTAAATTATTAAATTATACAAAATTCTAGCCATATTTTATATTTAAAACTCTTAAATTATCTAAATTTTCATTAATGATTGTTTATTATATTTTAATCATTCTACCCGTGTAATACACGGGGAGCTAACCTAGTATATAATAAATCAAGGTTTTTTTTGTCACATGTTATTCTACGGGGCATGTTTTATTTTTATTTTCTTCCTAAAACTTAAAGTATTAAATCATTTATTAACACCCATTTATTAATAATTGTAATTAATAAATTTGACAAATTATTACTTTAACTTATTTTCTTATATTTGATAACTTATGTATATAAATAAATAATTAAGTCATGAATATCTTACACTTTCAATGTAGAAATTTAATAATATGTTTAGAGCATATTGAAAAAAACAAATAACTAAACAAAATAAAATAAAATAAATACATTATAAAACAAATTGTAAACTATACAAATAATGATTTTTATAAAAAATGAGAATATTAAAAACCCGAATTATTTCATGTATGTTTATATATTTTCATAACAAAATAAAATAAATAGATATATTATAAAACAAACCGTAAACTATACAAATAATGATTTTATTAACAACAACAACTGTTTTCCATGAATTATTTTTACATATTTTAAAATATTTAGCTTGTTAGGATGATTTGAAAGTTAAAATACAATATGTACATTTATAAAAAAAAATTCAAGTGTAATTCTTATTTTTTTATAGACATAACTTTTTTATTAAAAAGTATATAACATTTTTTATATTAAACACGTGTAACAAACGATATTTAACCTAGTATATAAAATAAAGGAATTCAGCTATCCGAACAAATGAAAAGCCAATCACTTCACAAAACTACCCACACCACACCACACCAGGTAGCTATAATCTCCTCTTCATTTCACATATACGTCACGTAAACAAATATTTATATGACCATTCTTTACATACATGTAACATCGCCTCTTTCTCACTCCATCACCCTTCCTTATTTTCCTTTTCTTTTCCTCTAACGCACTAGGCTCACGCCTGACCCGATATACCGGTGTCACACCGGCTCCGTTATCTGAGTGCTCATGCCCCACTACATACATCTTGAGCAAGTAATGAATTGACATTGTTGTGTATAACTATATTGTTATTAATAAATAATTTGCATGCCATTTTTAATGGCTTCAATACACCGAATACATTAAATGGTTCCGGAGCTAAAAATGGATCAACAACTAATTGAGTTGACAAAACTATTTTAAATACGTTTAAACAATAAAGTTAGATAAAAATTACTTTCAAGGGTTATATTTTAATTAGTACTAGGCAAGATGGAGGATCGGTTGGATACACCAATCTTGAAACGATTACAAAGAAACTGTGCCCGAGCTAGCCGTTTGGCAAGCAGCTAGCCGGTCCCGAGAATGAGCATGTAAGACACATGGTTAACTTGCGACAATTTGTTCTCCCACAAAATCTTAATCTAGTGCAACATGTTTCATGCGGGAATGGTAAATCGGGTTCGCACACAAATAAGTGGCTCCTGTGGGGTCACAAAATAGAGTGGGTGTGACAGAGATCTATATTCCAAGCTCTTGCAATAAGTGTTTGATCCAAAGTAATTTCATTAAGAATTTAGCAGTAGACCTCGATTGAAGAACAAGAGACATACTTTTGTTTTGTGTATTTTCAAGAGACAACATTGGTGCCAAGGTATAATATGTAAGCATTAGTAGATCGTTAGGCATTGTTAAGACCACCCCAATCCTAATATGAGAAGACCAATAACCTGAGAAAAGAGTAGCGAGTAAGAAAGAGATCGTGATGGATAGTACCTTTAAGATATCGACGTGCACGCCTGAGAGCATTGGCGGAACTTCAAATGTTTAATAGGGGGCGAAAATTTACGTGTACTATAAAAAAAATTCCGATCGATCGGTATGTCTGGTTAAATGTACGGGTCAATTCGGGTCAAACATTAAAAATATAAGTATTAAATAATTATCATTATGCGTGAAGAAAGTGAGTACCTAAAAGAAGAATTACAATTCAGCTCGACGCTCTTTTTAGATTTTTGAATTCATCTATTATGCATTTTCAGTCAAACTTTTCCGCAATTTCTTTTTCTATGTAAATCACCAAACTGTTTGCAAGATACTCATCTAACATCTTATTCTGAAGGCGATTCTTGAATATTTTCATTGCTGAAAATCCCCTCTCCGTTGTTGCAGTAGAAACCGGAAGTGTTAAGATTAGCCGGATCACTCTATCAACCAAATAGTACGTATCATTTTTATGTGTTTTCACAAGACTTTTGCATAGATCAGAAATTGTTGATACACCACTTATCTTGGTATTATTTGACTTCTCAATATTAAAAAGCTGCAAGTGATATCGTAAATGAGTTCTGTCTTGATCGTAAAAATCTGTAGGATAATACTTTTCAACAAGAAGACAAATTTGATCAATATTAATCTCTTTAGAAACTAAACTAGAACTAAAAGATAACAACTCCATTGCGTCCTCATTAAATCTGCTATGGAACTTCTCACAAAAAAAGTAACTTTTACAAAAAAAGAATCTCATCCATTGTTTTTGAAATTATTGAGACTAACATTTGTTGATGAAACTAACTCTATGGCATTAACAATATCTTGAGATTTCTTTTGTAAAGCATGAGAAAGTATATCAGTTCTTCGCATTGTTTCCTTTATCAAGTGAAGAATAAACACAAACTCAAAAGATTGCAAATGACTATAAGTTGCATTAGCAATATGAAGCATTTGTTGTTGGAGAATACTCTAACCAACTAGGAAAAATCTTGAACCAAGCATCAATAAATCTACGGTTCTTTCGATCTTTAAGATACTCTTTAAGATGGATTTGAAAAGGTCCTAAATTCAAATAAGCTTGCCTTACTTGTTCCCTTAAATTAACCGGATGATCCCACATTTGTATTCGTTTAGCCGGACCCCTTTCTAGATGGTTAAAGTGAGGGGGGCGAAATAAATTTTTTTTAGTAAAAGTAACATTTGGGTCCGAAAATTAACACTACTCACGAAAAAAAGAGGGGGGGCGACCCCCCCGGTCCCTACTACCCTTCGCCCCTTCCTGAGAGCTTGCCAATGAGGGTGACATGAAGTGTGCATTCATTGAAAGAGTTTAGTGATTGCAAAGGAGATGTCGGGACAAGTAAAAGCTAAATATTGAACGGATCCAATGAGTCGATGGTATTGAGTAGCATCAACGGAGGACGAGGGATCATTAAGGACGAACGGACTGTGGCACTAAGTTAGTGCTAATATTTATTTTGCATTTGACTTGTTTAATTCTATCATGATATATGAGAGTTTTTTTCCTAGATTTTCTTCTATGGTGGTCTTAAGTTCAAGTATGACCTATAGAGTCAAACAACTAGAACAATTAAAATCTTTTAATAAGAGAGCTTGAGCTTAATACATACACACATCACATATAGAGATTATATCGTATGATAACTAAAAGTGTTCATCGGGCTGAACGGTTTATTCAGATCGGATAATTCGGATTCGAATATTTTTAAGACCATATATGTAACCCGACCCGAATTTGAAATATGTTAATCTGATCGAATAAACTTATTTTTAAATCTAAATAAATATGTTTTATTCAGGTTATTCGGGTTGAATTCAAATATCCAAATCTCTAATTAGGACCGTTTTTTAGGTTTTGGATTTTTTTTTTGAATTTCGGATATTTTTAACAACCCTAATGATAGATCAATTTTAGAGAGTTAAGCGTTAAACTCACTTATGATCGCTCATTTTATTCCTGAAAAAAATGTGTAGTCTATATTATTTTAGATTAAATTAATTTATAACTCTAAGACAATAATAAGAATCAACTTTAATATAAACTATCTATATATATATATGGTTCCTTTGTTAACCCACTCTTATTGCGGTAACCCGTATAAATCCGTCAAGATCAATCGAAATCTTTGTTTTCTTTTTTTAAATATCATTATTATATATAAACAATACTTTCTTCTTTTATGTGTATTTATGTGTATGCGTAAACTTATCACTGATTTAAAATTTAAAAGCATTGTAAGTTTTGGTTATATTACTTAATGTAACCAAAACTTCTTAATATAACCAAAACTTACAATGCTTTTAAATCTTAAACGGTGATAAATTTACACACACACATAAAAGAAAGAAATCATTGTTTATTTGTAATAATGATATTTAAAAAAAGAAAACAAAGATTTGGATTGATCTTGGCGGAGTTATACGGGTTACCGCAATAAGAGTGGTTTAACATTTGATCCTCTCCCTATATATATATATAATAGGGTATGGTTCCTTTGTTAACACATGTTTATCACGTTAACCGAATAACTACATCTTATTACTTTGAGGCTCACATTAAAGTAAATTTAAAGGTATAGGTTTTTTCTTCTTTTGTTATTAATGTAAGTGGACTCTACATTAATTACATTAATTTAGAATAAAGAAAAAACCTACACGTTTAGAGTTACTTTAATGTGGGCCCCAAAATAATAAGATGTACTTATTCGTTTAACATAATAAGAAAGGTTTAATTTTTTATCATCTTGCTATATATATTATTAAATTTTAAATGGATGGCCAAAAATAAGTTTAGGACTTAACTCTTTAATATTATAACTTGCATTCAATACATATACATTAAATAATTTATTATTTATTAGTCTGAAATGTAGCATCTAATGAGACAACGCCACCAAATATAAGATAATTCTTTTTAGTATGTCCATCTGTCCAAAACAAGTCAGTAATATAAACGGATCTTTGTTGTTCTTAGTATACTAAAAAGAAACACCGGGTACAAATTCCTTCTTCTTAAGCAAGATATTCACAACCTTGACGCTATCTTATTCACCAAGAAACAAATTCAATTGTTTCTTGAAATTTTTGTCAGACCCCGACTGACGGCAGAATACGTTGGGACGTGAGTTTGGTTGTTCATTAGTTCATAGTATTAATACGCTTGAATAATTTATTAAAAATAAACCAAACATTACTACAAAATGAGCCTAATGTAACTTTTTATTTGCAACTTTATAACATGTGTTGCATTTGATAATAAAAAACTTGTTTTTATCATAAAGGTTGCATTAATGATCAAATGCAACTCTTTTTGAAAAAAACATTACAAATTTTTTTATTAATTTCAACTTTTATCAAAAGGGTTGCGTTTATATAAGTCAAAGGCAACTCTTATTTAAAGAGGTTGCATAACATGAAATACACGTAGGTAACTATTATTTAAAATGACAACTTTTGCTAAATGAGTTGCAATATTAAAAGTTATAGACAATCTTTGTTTTAATAAAACTTTATAGTTTCTCGTTTGATTGAAATATGTATATGTGAGTGCTTGTATGTTTTATCATACTAAAATATATAATTACTTAATATATAATTTAGTTATTATTAAAAAAGTTACCATCATAAGTAAATAATTTGAAGTATTAGAAAACATATGGCCAGTTTATGAACTCATGGCCATAAACCAACCTTTTAAGAATTTGGCCTACCAATTTCATTGGATTTGACAAAAAGGATATGATAAAATTAATTATCCAACTAAAACTCTCAATCTAATGAGAATTGGAAGCCCAAAAATTCTCAATCATTGATCAAAACGAGCGCTGGTGAGAGCAAGAATTGTCCAGGTTTGTTTCAGTCATACGTTCATGATCAATTTGTGCTTCCAGAGTTGATTTTGGCATACGTGAGTTTTGGTTTTAGCCTCATCTTCATATGAATTCAATTTTGACCTATTTTTTATATAATTAGGTTAATTTTAAGTGGGTGAATTATTAGGTTAATTTTAAGTAGGTTAATTTTAATTATGGTTAATTAGTTAAAATTTCTATTTTGGCTTAACTTTTCAATTAAGCATCATTAAAATACTTAAACAAATATAAACCCAGCTTATTATTTTTGTTTTTTAAACAAGTAATTTTTTTTTTGAACGGCAATTTGGATCACTGACGGGTCATAGACCCACCCGATCATATCCACATCCCATAGGAGGAAACCCACCATAGGTGAGAGAAAACCCCCTAGCCTAGCATGGAACCCCTATTTTGTTCATGCCAGGACTTGAACCCGTGACCTCCCCAATATTGAAGCCACATGGTACCTCCTCTCAACCGCTTGAGCTAAGGATCATTGGTTTTAAACAAGTAATTAATTATACACTATATATCTATGTATGTAAGTTTGTTTCTTTAACATTTTTCGATGCAATTTTTTAACAAAAGTTGTCTTTAACTTTTGACAATAAATGCAACACTTCTAAAAAAGTTGCAAATGTTTTTGGTAAAATCCGTGACTCTTCAATATAAAAGTTGCAATTTTCAACAAACTTTGCAACTTATAAAAAAGTTACAATTTTAAATAAAATTCGCAACTTTTTATGAAAAAAGTTGTTATTTTTAATAAAATTTGCAACTTTTTATAAAAAAGGCTGCAATAAATCTTCAAATGCAACCTTTACGTTGAACAAAGTTGCGTTAGCATCAAATGCAGCTAATGACAAAAGATTGCTTATAAAAAGTTGCATTAGGCTTGTTTTCTAGTAGTGAGATGATGTAAAGTATCCGCCAACTTTATGTTCCGTGAATGAGCAAATATATGATATCTGGAAGCATAATTTATAGCATAGAAATTAACAACTTAATTTGTCCGCCGGTGGTTTCTCTTTTTGTCGGTGAGTGACCGGCGCAATCCGGTTGTTGTCATCGACGTTCGTCTATTTTACCCACGGTACTCTGAATCAGATCAGAATTTCATTCTAGAAGATCACCAAAGGATTTAAACTTTAGCAGGCAAGAGAATAGAGATCGATATATAGTGGTGAAAACTTTTTAACTACATACCGAATATGATCAATTCATCGCATTCTTACCATTAATTTCACTTGATTTGCAGAAATTAGGCAACGAAGATCAAGATGAAGACGGTGGTCGGAGAATCGACGATGGTTAGGCCGGCGGCGGAGACACCGTCGGTAAAGCTATGGATCTCGAGCCTCGATCTGACAGCCCCTGATTTCCACATACAATTGGTGTATTTTTACCGGCGGAACGGCGATACCAATTTCTTTGATCCGAAAGTGATGAAGGATAGTTTGAGCAGGGCATTGGTTGCGTTTTACCCAATGGCTGGGCGATTTGAGCGAGGAGAAGATGGGCGGATTGTGGTCGATTGTGAAGGACAAGGTGCGTTGTTTCAGGAAGCTGAGTCGGACGGTATGATCGATGAGTTTGGTGACTTTGCGCCAAGGATTGAGTTCATGGAACTCATCCCGGTGGTTGATTACTCGCTGGGAATTCAATCATATCCTCTGCTGATTGTCCAGGTAGAATACAACATGCATCATGCATGATTTCAAAATTGTTCCAATTTAAAATTTAAAATTTTAATTTTTTTTTTGACCGCTTGAAACAATGATAACCAAGACGAGATTTAATCGGACTATCGGATTTGATGCTCTGTAACGTATGTTCAAGCCCATCTCATGAGAATCCACAACTAAATAAACATACGAACTTTGACTTAGCAAATAAGTCTGAGCTTATAGTCTTCAACAGAAAAGTCAATGGTAACCATGTAAAACTAAATATATTTAATATGTGACCCTTATGCTTATTTATCTAATTGATCAATTAATTAAATACTCATATAGATAGGTAATTATTTGATGGACATAATTGCCATTATTATCCTAATTAGGGTTTTCCTTGAATGTATATAAATATGAGACTGAGGTTTATAATTAAGGTTGGCCTAAATTTATACACAACATCACATGAATTCCTTACCTCTTGAATTCGTGAACCTCAACCGAGCCTCTCACTAATTCCATCCTTACCGTACACCCTAAACGAGAACCCACTCGATCCGGTCAAGACTCGTATCAAGAAACGATGTCAGGAATCAACAACACTTTTACTGGATTCACAGGTTTCATCAAATCTTATATTTATTATTATGTTTTCGTATATATTCATGTTTATAATCAAAGGAATCGATCAACATGTGGTATCAGAGCGCGATGTTGATTAATCGATTCCTAATATCGAGTTGAAATCAAAAATCATAAAACCACGACTTATGAATATTCAAAATTTTCACGAATGTTCTTCGTGTTCTTCATTATTTTTTATAAAAATCTCCTTATTTTGGGATGTAATCAAGATTTAATTGTGTTTCTTAAAATTTTGGAAAATTACGAAATTTAAATAAATTTTGAAAAATATTATCCTAAATTAATGTTTTCGGCTAAAAATAGAGAAACTGATGTTCTCTATCGAGAACTTGAGTTCTCTACCGAGAATTTGGCTAAAGACCGAGAACTGATTTCTTTCTCCACCGAAAACTCGGCTCATTACCGAGAACTCGGCTAAGACCGAGAACACATTTTCTTACCGAGAACATATTTTTTAATCAAAAACAGCTCCTTATCCGAGAACTTGTTCCTCACTGAGAACTGTTGTTCTTACCGAGAACATGTTCATTACCAAGAACAGTTTCTCCTAACCGAGAACAAACCCTTCAAATTTTTTTAAATAAATTGTTTTGTTAAAACCTTAAACAATTATATTTTACAAAACCTCACCTTAAGTTTTGTTAAAATCACTAAAATTATCATGATTTTACAAAGACTTAATAAAATACAAAATTTGCTTTAACTCAATAACAAGTGCTTCACTTCTGCCCAAAGGTGATGTGTTACATCTTATTAAACATTGTCACTTACTTGTGTATACCCTTAAAATTAGATATTCACATGACAATTTTTTTTGCCTTAAAGCATGCATGTTTCACTTCTACCCAAAGGTAATGTGTTACACATATGTTTGCAAACTTAACATGTGTATAATGCTTACAATGTCTCACTTCTGTCCAAAGGTGATGTGTTACATTCCTAATGCACAATTTATTTTCTAACTAAAGTGTTTCTAATACTTAGATGAATGATTATTAACCAAAGTGAAACCCATTTGTTTAAGTAGAACCTAATCTAGTCTATTAATTTGATGTTATAGTAGACTTTTATCACAGCTTCATTACTATAATGGTCCTTATGTCTGCCTGCCTGCCTTAGATCTAAGTTACCCCATAGATCACTCTAAGTTCTTCTATAGCCTAAGTATATTACTCTCATCTAATCTAATCCATAGCTCCCAATATGGGAATTGAAACCCTTACTGGTGCGAAATACTCTGCTTGGAAAGATTCACTGATACTGACTCTTGGGATCACGGAGTTCGACTACGCACTGAGAGAGCCCTCACCTCCTGCCCTCACTGATAAGAGCACTGCTGAAGCTAAGCTGCTGTATGAGAAATTGGAGAAGGCTAATCGGATGGCTCTCATGTTTATCAAGAACTCCATTAGCCCAATCATCAGAGGAGCCATTCCTGACTTGGCTAATGCGAAAGCCTACCTTAACTCTGTGGAGGAGCAATTCAAAGGAACCTCCAAGGTGCATGCTAGCACCCTAATCATGAAACTAGTGCCTACTAAGTATGATGGAGTCAGTGGCATTCGTGAGCACAACATGATGATGAACGACATGGTCCGCAAACTTAAGGGATTAGACATGGAGATCAGTGATGGTTTCTTGGTTCACTTCATTATGACTTCTCTTCCTGTATCTTATAAGGCTTTCAAAATCAACTACAACACTCAGAAAGAGAAGTGGATGATGAATGAATTGATTGTCATGTGCGTACAAGAGGAAGAGCGTCAGAAGCTCAAGAAACCAGATGTTTCTTCTTTAATGGCTACTGGTTCGAAGAAAAGGAAGAACAATACTCACAAGGAAGCTTTTAAGGTCCCCAAGTCCAATGCATGTGCTTCTTCCAGCTCTAACAATTCCAATGGCAAGCCTTACTGCAGGTTCTGCCGAAAGGTAGGACATAAGCAGAAAGATTGCCCTGACTTCAAGGAATGGCTGGTTAAGAAAGGTAATCATCTTAATATGATAATTGAGTCCTTTAATTTAAATGTTCCAACTAATACATGGTGGTTTGACTCTGTTTCTATGGTTCATGTGACCAATTCTACTCAGGGATTCCTTACAATCTGGAGGCTGGAAAGAAACCAAAGAACACTTAAGCTTGGGGATGGAAAGGAACTATCTATTGCTGTCGTGGGAACCTTAGAATTAATAATGAAAACCGGTCTGTGTGTTAAACTTTATGATACCTTATATATTCCTGAAATTTCTAGGAATCTTGTATCAGGACCAAAGTTAGACATGGATGGTTTTTATGTTTCTCATGGTAATGGCAGACTTACTATTAGTTCTAATTCTCAAGTATTTGGTACTGGTCTTCTAGATGGTGGTCTCTATAAATTAGAACTAGATGATGATTTCTCTAGGTCTTTGTTATCATATAACATTAATGAGAACTCAACAAAGAATAAAAGAAAAAGTGACTTATAAACTTCTTCCATGTTGTGGCATCAACATTTAGGCCACATCTCACGAGATCGCTTATCTCAACTTGTGAAGGATGAAGTTTTACCTTCTCTTGATTTCACCGATTTTGGAACATGTGTCAAATGCCTTAAAGGCAAAATGACAACAACAACTAAGAAAGGTGCCACTAGGAGTTCTAATTTATTAGAAATTATTCACACTGATATTAGTGGCCCTTACACCATTGCTGGAATAACTGGACATACTTCATTTATCATTTTTATTGATGATTATTCTCGTTACATGTACTTGTATCTAATCAAGGACAAATCTGAATCACTTACAACTTTTAAAGATTATAAAACTGAAGTTGAAAATCAACTAGATCTTAAAATAAAAGTTGTGAGATCAGATAGAGGAGGTGAATATTATGGTATGTTTGTGAGATCAAATAGAGGATGTGAATATTATGGTAGACATACTGATGTGGGTCAGGCTCCTGGTCCATTTTATGAGTTTTGTAAAGGCCAGGGAATCGTGAACCAGTACACCATGCTCGGTACTCATCAACAAAATGGTGTTGCTGAAAGGAGAAATAGAACCCTAATGAATACGGTGCGCAGTATGTTAGCCAACTCATATTTACCCTTATTCCTCTGGACCGAGGCCTTAAAGACAGCAGTTCATATACTCAATAGAGTTCCTTCCAAATCTGTCCCTAAAACTCCTTATGAACTTTGGACAGGAAGGAAACCGAGTCTTAGATATATGAAAGTATGGGGTTGTCTTTCCGAAGCTAAACTCTATAATCCCTTCTTAAAGAAGCTTGACATGAAAACTGTTACATGTCACTTCATCGGGTATCCCGATCACTCAAAGGGTTATAGATTTTATTGTCCTTCCCATGTCACACTAATTGTTGAAACAAAGCATGCTCATTTCCTTGAGGATTCTAAGGTCAGTGGGAGCAGCGAAAATCCTGACTATGATTTGCAAGAAGTACAAGATGCAAGGGGGAGACAATCGTCGACTAACTTACCTCCGATCAGTCCTCTTGTACACCATGCTACTCCGAACTTCACTACACCTACTACTACTCCAAATGTTACCGAGAATGAAGGCACCTCAACTGATCAACATCAAAGCAATACCAGCCATGCTGAACCCGCTAATCAACTCAGGAGGTCATCTAGGCCTAAAGTGCCTACTAACTTTGATGATTGTGTAACCTACCTGACTGAAGCTGAAATGGATGCCAGAAAGTTTACTGATCCTACCTCTTATCATGAAGCCACTACTAGTGATCAGTCTTCTGAATGGAAGATGGCTATGACTGATGAGCTTGATTCCATGAAGAAAAACGATGTTTGGGATTTAGTAGAACTACCCAACGGAGTAAAACCCGTAGGATGTAAATGGGTGTTCAACACAAAACTGGATCCGAAAGGAAACATTGAACGCTTCAAAGCAAGATTGGTTGCGAAAGGTTTCACTCTGAAAGAGGGAATTGACTATCAAGAGACCTTTTCTCCTATCTCTCGAAAAGATTCCTTAAGGATCGTGATGGCCCTCGTAGCTCATTTTGATTTAGAGCTGCATCAGATGGACGTCAAAACTGCTTTCCTAAATGGCGACTTGTATGAAGACGTGTTCATGAAACAACCTGAGGGCTTCATGCCTGAAGGTTAAGAGCATTTAGTCTGCAAGCTAATGAAATCCATATACGGGTTGAAGCAAGCCTCACGTCAAGGGTATCTAAAGTTTAATGAAGTGATGAAGAAGCACGGTTTCCTAAAGAATCAAGTGGATCAATGCACCTACCTTAAGATGAGTGGGAGCAACTTTACTATACTTGTCCTTTATGTCGATGACATTCTTTTGGCAAGTAATAGCTTAGATATATTGCATGAGTTGAAGAGCTTAATTTCGCATAATTTCGACATGAAGGATCTCGTAGAGGCCTCTTATGTTATTGGCATTGAAATTCACCGAGATAGAGTCAATGGACTTTTGGGTTTATCTCAGAAGGCTTACATTGAACGGGTCCTCACACGCTACAACATGCAACACTTATCTCCCTCTGTAGCTCCAGTAGTTAAAGGAGATGTCTTCGGTTCCTTTCAGTGTCCGAAGACTGAGGCTGAAAAGGCGCAAATGAGAATGATACATTATGCATCAGTAGACGGGAGCCTTATGTATGCTCAAGTATATACTCGTCCTGATATCGCTTACATTGCTCGGATGCTTGGCCGTTATCAGACTAATCCTGGCCTTGATCACTGGATAGCAGCTAAGAAAAAGTGCTTCGATATTTTCAAGGGACAAAAGACTTCAAGCTGACTTATAGAAGAAGTGATAATTTGGAAGTGGTTGGTACTCTGATTCTGACTTTGCTAAATGCAAAGATGACAAGAAATCCACTTCGGGGTACATCTTTATGTTAGCAGGCGGACCGATCTCATGGAAGAGTCATAAGCAGCAGCTGACAACAACCTCAACTATGATGGCTGAATATGTTGCAATGTACAATGCAACCTGTCATGGAATGTTGTTGAGAAACCTTATCGCTGGACTCAAAGTCGTTAACTCTATCTCTAGCCCATTGAAGCTTTACTGTGATAACTCAACAGCCGTTAACTTCTCGAACGGTAACAGTTCGATCGGTGCTGGTTTATATCTTGATATAAAGTACTTGTTCGTTCGCGAGCGAGTTGAGGAAAGTAACCTTTGTATTGAGTATATAAGTACTAAAGTTATGCTTGTGGATCCGATGACTAAAGGTCTCCCTCCTAAGATATTCGAAGAACATGTTTCGAAGATGGGCTTATTTAAAGACCTTATTGCATAATGTACTTACTTATGATTAATGAAATTTCCTCACTTATTTGATTTGTTTGTCTCTAAATATATGTTTATGCATGCCTAATGATATATAGACACTAATAACACAAATCATCCGTTAAAAGGGCTTACTTCTTAATTGATCCTAACTTAAGTTTTAAATTTGTATTGTAGTATGATTAATGGGGGTCTTGAAGTGAATAACTGATTCAATGACTGTATTTTTCTGCTGTGATTAAAATTTAGAACTAAAATGAGTATTATCAATCTGCAGACTTATTTAATGCTCATAATAAATAATCACTTGGCCAAGTGGGAGAATGTAAGACTAAATATATTTAATATGTGGCCCTTATGATTATTTATCTAATTGATCAATTAATTAAATACCCATATAGATAGATGATTATTTGATGGACATAATTGCCCTTATTATCCTAATTAGGGTTTCCCCTTGGGTGTATATAAATATGAGACTAAGGTTCATAATTAATGTTGACCTAAATTTATACACAACATCACACTTATTCCTTACCTCTTGAATTCGTGAACCTCAACCGAGCCTCTCACTAATTCCATCCTAACCTTACACCCTAAACGGGAACCCACTCGATCCGGTCAAGACTCGTATCAAGAAACGATGTCAGGAATCAACAACACTTTTACTGGATTCACAGGTTTCATCTAATCTTATATTTATTATTATGTTTTCATATATATTCATGTTTATAATCAAAGGAATCGATCAACAAACCATTACGCATATAAACCTGTTGATTGAAAACAAAACTTGAGGCCGGTGTTAACAATCTGATTCGGGTTTCAAATCACTCACTCGGGTTAGAATAATAAAAGTTAAAAGTTAGAATAATAAAAATTTTATTGTTATTCTCGTTATATAAATTTTAGCATCGTGTGCTTATGTTTGCATCCATATTCTTTGTGAATGCCGCAGATTTTTGTGATGGCTCGGTTTGTTATTTTAAGACGAATTGAAAGCTATTGCAGTCAGTTTTTTGGTCTATGTTTTGATATTTTTAATATTGATACTAACGTTGTGACATGGTATTCACACCGACGAAACAGTATGGCTCAATTTTTTTATTAATTGGGTAACATTGTGTGCGACATATTTTAAGTTTGTTTAAATGTTTTTTTTTCAATATTAAATGTTTACAAATAAACAACAATATTATTTAATAAATAATAACTATTATTTTTTATTTTATATCATTCGTTGGCACTATGTTTGCGATTCTTAATGCTAGATTTTATGACCAAGCACAACTCTTTTTTTGGTGTGACGGTCACACTTACAACAACTACACTTTAGGGTTTAATTTCAAAGTAATAACTATTGTAATGTTTTTTATGTCTGCATTTTGATCCACAAATGCTGAACATTTTTTTTCATATCCATATCCCGATGAGCTGAAACAAAGTGACAATCGTTGTGATATATCTTTATATTTAATTATGCTTTGATAATACGATTCAAGTGGTCAAGTCGAGAAAGTATACATGATCATGTTTGCATTTTGATATTCAAAATCGTGACAAAATTCTAGCCAAAACGCGCGGCAAATCCCACTAGTTTGATACAACTAAAAATTTGTATGGATTAATCGGTTCAAATGAAAAATACATGTGTTGACCTGATTTTTTTTAATTTTTTATTGGCATATTAATGATGTTATAAATTACAATATACTAAATCCTGTTTATTAATCTCATGAGGTTTGTGTCTGAAGCCGGCTTAGTTGCTTGAGTAATTCAGTTAATTTCAAATGGTTAATTGGTTTTAAAATCCTCTGATTAAACTCGATATGCAATATAACTTGAGCAGGTAACTTACTTTAAATGTGGTGGGGTTTCGCTAGGAGTTGGTTTGCACCATCGTGTCATGGATGGGTCATCTGCGATTCACTTCATGAACACATGGTCTGATATGGCTCGTGGCCTTGACATCACTCTCCCACCCTTCATAGACCGAACACTCTTTTGCTTGCAAGACCCACCACAACATGTTTTTGAGCATATCGAATACCAGTCAGATCCAGTAGTGAACTTACCAGTCAACCTAGTCCAATTCCAATCAGCTGAAACTGAAACCGTCTGCTCTATTTTCAAGTTCACACGAGACCAACTCGATGTCCTCAAAGAAAAATCAAAGGAAGATGGTATCGCGATCAGTTACAGCACTTTTGAAATTCTTTCAGGCCATGTTTGGAAGTGCGTGAGTATAGCTCGTGGGCTGCTAGATGATCAAGAAACCAAGCTAATGGTTGCCATCGATGGACGAGCCCGTTTACAACCACAACTTCCACCGGGCTATTTTGGGAATGTTGTCTTCACAACCGTTGTTATAGCAACAGCTGGCGACATTCAATCAAAATCTCCATCATATGTTTCTACCAAAATCCACGATGCTTTAGTCAGGATGAATAACGATTATCTAAAATCATCAGTCAATTATCTGGAACAACACCTTGATGTAAAGACCCGGGCTTCTTATAAATATTCGAATATTAGAATAATAAGTTGGGCTAGGCTTCCTATTCATGATGCTGACTTCGGATGGGGCCGGCCCACTCACACTGGGCCTACATGGATCCCATTGGAAGGTTTGTGTTTTGTTTTACCAAGCCCGAAAAACGATGGAAGCTTATCGATCATCATTGTGCTTGAAGTTGAACAAATGAAAGTTTTTAGTAACTTGTTGTATGCAATCTGAAACTACCACTGGTTGTGAATTTGGGTTTCAATATTGATTTATCATGTTAGAAGCATGTGTATTACGCTCATTAGATAATTCAATGTGTTGTAAGCCAGTAATATTATGAAGATTTGTATGTTGATATCATTTGTTATTCACGAAACAAGAATTCACAAGGACTTAAGAATTGTGAATGAAAAATAAGGAACATTTAATCACAAAATTATATTTTTATAATAGAATATAATTAAACATTTAATAAGGAATAATATATTAGAGTTATAATTTTCAAAAATCAAATTACTACTCAGTATACAACACTTGATGTGATACCGGTGATTTTCCTTTTTTTTTTTTTTATCAAAATATTGATAGTTTTTGAGCAGTTTATGCGGTAACTCTAAAAATATGGCTTTAGCAGGGTAGTATAGCTTAGAATAAAAAATCACTATAAAAAGTTTACAAATAAAAAAGACGTTTAAATTAAAATTATAAATTTCTTTGTACTAGGTTTTAATATTTATCGTTCATACCATAAAAGACTATATATTACAGCCAAAAAACATGATTCAAGACAATTAAAATAATGGGTGA
The DNA here is from genome assembly GCA_009363875.1 of Mikania micrantha. NCBI lineage: Eukaryota > Viridiplantae > Streptophyta > Magnoliopsida > Asterales > Asteraceae > Mikania > Mikania micrantha. The sequence goes on from CM018692.1 coordinate 94,267,066, forward strand.
TATTATAGTAAAAACACTTAAATTGTTGAGAAGTATAAGAATGATTGTGCGCCATTAAATCTATAATTTAATTGTTGAAATCAAATTTGTATTAAAAAGTTAATGAAAGGATATTTTAGTCATTAATATTTTTGTTGAATGTTTATCATGTTCCCCCATTTTTCTAAACGTTCGTAACTTTTATATACGATATTATTTTTAAAAAAAAATAAAAGCAGAAAAACGAATGATTTTATCTTTAAAAAGTATATAATATTGATATACAAAAAATAATAAAAAAAATAATGTTTTTATTCACCTTATATATTTGTAATGCATCATTTTGTCTTTTTGTTTGTCATTGTTTTTTTGTTCGTCATTCTGTCTTACTATTTTTTCTAAAATAATGAGCTTTAAAATAATAATAGTGAAACAACACAATCACATACTTTTTATATATAAATTATAATGATAAAACAAAAATCTATCTATTCTAATAAATCAAGGTTTTTAGGAACACATGGCGTGATTCTAGAGCACATCATCTTTGATTTCCCGCCCCTCTCTCCTATTAAATACAACTTATATGAAATAATAATATTAAATATAAAATACTTTGTTTTACATTTTTACACTAACATATTTTATAATACACTAGAAATATATTAATATTAAAAAATACATTTTAAATATCCAACTTATTATAAAATATACAATTCTTAAAAATAGTATTTTTAAAAAATATATAAGAAACAATATTTGAAAAAAAATATTGTTTAAAGAAATAATATAATTATTTTATTACTTAAATTATTAAATCATACAAAATTTTAGCCATATTTTATATTAAAAAATCTTATATTATTTAAATTTTTATTAATAATTATTTTTAGTATATTTTAATCATTCAGCCCGTGTTATACACGTGATGCTAACCTAGTTAATGTAATATATAAAAAACAATGATAAGATAAAATCAAATTGTCAAAAACATAAAACACAATTATGAATGCATATGACACAATAACCTGAAATATATGTTATTAAAATAAGAATTTTAAAAAAATAAAATGTTGAAATAATAAAATTGTGTATTTTTAATATGGAAACATAAATAATAAATAACAAATTTATTTAATATATAAAAACAATATCAAAAAAATGAAATAAGTTAAAACGTATAACACAATGCGTATAACACAATCATCTGAATGTAGAACAAAGTGATGAGTATATTACACAGTGACCCGTAGAACCTAAAACACAACGATGAGTATATTACACAACAAGCTGAATGTGTTTGAAAAATTAAGATAATTTGAAACAATGACCAAAATTTGTTTTTTGAAAAATTAAGATAATTTATATTATTAAAATTGTGAGTTTGAAAAACATAATGGTCGGATAACACAATTATATATTTTTAATACATGAAACCTAAAAAATTAAATAACAACAATTTATTTAATGCATGAAAAAATAACAAATTAACACACTATGATATAATAATAAAATACAATAATATATGCATATTACACAATGACCTAAATCATTAAATTCAATGATCAAAATATCGTTTTCAAAAAAATAGAAAAATGTCACTTGTCAACTAAACAATCATTCTCACGCTTCTCACTAATTTAATCATTTTTAGTAGAACATAAACCTTAAAATAATAATAAAAAACATAAATAAACAAATGTTGCGTTAAATAACTTAGAAACGACTTTTGATTTAACCTATAATTTTTATTGCTGATGTTTCTTCTCCCTCCCAATTGTCAAAGGCAAATATCTAATTCAAATCAAATTAAACCCCTTTTTACATCTTTACAAAATAAAAATAGCAAAACCATTGAATCCACCCTTTGATCATTTTGTTCCTATCAAATTTAAGTTCAATCAAACTTATAATCATATAGTTGGGATTGTATAATCCCATAATTCATTAACATAAACGTAATTTCAAAGTACTCCAATCATCACGATTCATAAATCAGACTTATGACCATAATCAATTTACATATTTTCATAATATAAATCCAAGTGGAATCAAAAATTACCAAACAAATTCATATCAGATTTGCACACGTGATTATGAAAGATTCAAAAACAACGAATTCTAAGGTTAGGGGTTCTACAAAGATTGACGTTTTGTGATAGCTTTGGTGTTTGGCTAAAGGGATGTTAAGATGGTTATGAGGAGGGCACATGTGATGTATCCTTAGTTCCGGCCGACAGTGGCTTTTATGGAAACATTCCACGACGTTTAAAAATGAAGATGTAAAAGCCAGACATAGTGTGAGGCCCCGATCCCGGACGCCTCGCAGAGGTTGGTTTTCATCATAACACATAGTTCTTAAATTAAAAACTTTCATAAAAATGCAGCAGAATTTAAAACATAGTTTGTCAAACATGAAATAATGTCTGAATATAAACATAAACAATTGCCAACACCATCGGATCATCTATCCTTATGCCCCGAGCTCCATGAATCCTCTTGCCTTAGCTTTAACCTGACATATATGCTAAAATGTCAGCTTACGCCGGTGAGTTCTAGTTTTCATAAAACATCGTAAACGTTTTGGTGAGTTAAAATAGTTTTAACATAAAAATCATTTCATTTACGTAAACCATAACCTAATCACATAAACATCGTCATCATCATCATCATAGCCACTATCGTTAACATGAGCAGTGGGCTTATGCGGCACAAGCCTACATGTTTATAGTTCGATCGACTCTTACCATATTTATAGCCCGATCGGCTCCGTGTTTACAACCCGGTTGGCTCCATGTTTATAGTCAGGTCGATTCCGTGTTTAGTGTCACACCCCGAGCCGGCTGGCTGGATCGACTTTCTCGTCGGGCGAAAGGTTCTCGGGGCGCGATATCGTGTGATAAGCAATATGATCAGATTGTTTACATAGCACACGAGATATACACGAAAAATGCTAACAAGACAATGATATAGAATTACAAAGTTAAATTACAATGTTACGTTCATAATTTAACTAAGTAAATATATCCAAAAGAATCATTGAGTTTTTCTATCTTGTAACTGTACAAGATTTACAAAAGACGATTCACTGATTTGTCATTCAAAAATATGCTCAACACAAAATGAAGGCAGGTCTTCTATAAGTCCTCTAGCTTAATCCCTGAATGATGATGACTAGACCTGTTCGTCACCTGAGAAAACATGCAATTAAACAAAGTCAACATTAGGTTGGTGAGTTCATAAGTTTAGTAATTGAAAACCATTAATTTGTTCACATTCACAATCACAATGTCATACATGATTCTTGTTAATGTTTGATTCATCCGTCTCACACAATGGCCTCTCCATAGTTATATTCACAAGTAGTATTTCATCCTATTAGTTATGCTTATATATAGGGCATACGTAGGGGAACAAGCCCCAGCCGACATCCCACCACATACCTAATAGCACTCAACACCACTTGCAATACGACTATGGATACCCATTTTCATCTCGCATGTGTTCAACCCATTTGATATTCACCCATATGTTTGTGTTCATCACCCAGTGTGATACATGCATGTAGAATAATAGAATATGAGGGTTCAGAGTTATCAAAATCGAAGTGTTGATGAACCCTCAATGTTTTAAGGAAAATAGATTTATTGATCATATCCTTGTTATTATTCTCTCGCTTGTGGGGTTAACTGTCAATCACTACTAGTAATAGAAGTGTTAGTTAACCTATTGATCTTGTTCTCATCTCGAAGTGCATAGACCCTAAAAGGAATCCATTGTTATCCTCACGTAATCAGATCACAATGCATCCGATTTACCTCTATCACTTTTGTGTTCCCATAGCCTTCAATGAAACTACTACCAGTAATGTGACATGAGAGAAAATCAATTCCTCAGTCTATGTCACATCCCGAGCCGGCGGGCAGGATCGACTTCCCGTCGGGCGGAAGGTTCCCGAGGCGCGATATCGAGTGATAATTATAGTGATCAGATTGTTTACATGGCACATGTTATATAATGAGAAATGCTAACATGACATTCAATACATAGAATTACAAAGTTAAATTACACAGTACGTGGTCATAATTTAACTAGGTAAATCTACTCAAAAGAATCATATAGTTTCTATCTTGTAGCTGCACAAGATATACAAAAGAGATTCAGAATGTCATCAAAATGTATTTGCATCCAAAAAGCAAGCTAGTTCTTCTAAAAAGTCCTCTAGCTTAATCACTGATGCTTGGTAACTAGACCTGTTCATCACCTGAGAAAACATGTATTTAAACAAAGTTAACACTAGGTTGGTGAGTTCATAAGATTAGTTATTTAAAAGCTTTCAGAGTTATTTACACAATATCTTGTAATACTCAAGTCTTAGTTATTCTCATTTGGCATTAAGTCATCCCCATGTCCTCTCTATAGATACACCTACAGATAGGATATTGTCCAGTCAAGCATGCTTATATATAGGGCATACGTAGGGGACAAGCCCCAGCCGAATCCCACCACACACTTGACAGAACTCAATACTACTTGTATTGTAGCTATAGATACCCATTTCATCACCCATAGGCTTAATCACAATCAAAATCTCCAATAGGATAAACCATTACATCATCAAGATATTAACATAACACAATAGGTTTCTGAGTGGTACAATTCTCTACAATTATGAATGGTGGATTACCACAGTTACTAATGGTGGTATTACTCTTTGACTTACTATTACTCACATCTGTTTAGGAAGTGAGAGCAAGTCTGACACGTAGTCATATCCCAATAGGTGATTAGAATTTAATTGACCACATTGCAGCCACCACAAAGGCAAACCACAATGTCCTCAATTAAATCCGGATTCACTAGTTTTCACAAGACCTCACAGCTATTTGCCACCAGCTTATGACATGAGTGAAGTCAATCTCTCAGTCTGTCAGTCCACAGAATTGAAGTGGTGAGATAATTAGCAGACACTATCATACTCTCATCACCCGTGTCAGAAATGATAGAGTTGAAATAGGCTGACTAAAAATCAAAAGAGTTCTCATAGTTATCTACCAATAGTCATCAACTCATAGCAATCCAATAGGCATAACACACATGTTCTCATAGGTATAACAGATCAATTCGCTCAAAATTAATTATTATAATTTTTCTTTAGAATTAATAAAATAATTCAATAGAAATAGCATGTATTCCTCATGAAAATTACAGTGTAATCACAGAGGAATCATAGTTTTATCGCTTAGTAATCGTAGATATTGTCTAACAGAAATAACAGTTATAAACTCACAGTCATCAACTTTTACATAATAAGACATATAGTTGTAATAACAAAGTAAAAACCTTGTTACCGTACAGTGTACTAAAACATTTAATAAAAATTTTAGCATGTTCTCAGCCCTGCAGTTAAAACCAAAAGATTAGTAAAAAGGGGAATATGAACTCACCTGGTAGTAGTAGTGGTTGACTAAGTAATCAAATAATGCACGGGCTCGTTGTTGTTCTTGAAGTTATATTCACAACCTTGTGTTTGTTTCCAATGATGTAACATGTAAGTGTAAGTTATGTATTTGAGAGTTAACCCTAAGGTTGGTTAACACTTATCTTTCTTGTGATTTATTTGGTCTTAATTCACTTGTAGTGTTATATACTAATACTTAACCCATTTTAGGTTAAATATTAATATAATAAAGTGTTTGTTGTTCATGTTTTACCCTTGAATTATAGTCTTAACATGAGGTGTTAATTTTAAAAGAAAACTAAACTATTTTCTAAGTATAAGACTTAGAAGTTTAGGTTATAGTTTAGCGTCTTACCCTTATGTTAACTCAAAATGAAAATCATCAATTTCATATGTTAACCTAAGTGATGTGTTATAAAATTTAACCGTTCGATATGCTACAAAAAGAATTGTAGAAATTGTTACATCAACTTAATTTAAAATAGGTTATCACAATTTTGTAATAACCACGATGTTACTCAAACAATATGTAGTTTTTATTTGTCTTAATTGGATTCTTGATAATTTCGATGGCCAACACCAACGGAAACCACAAGATCCAAACCCATTGACTACTTCCCTTACTATCTATATTACAACCATTTGTTGAACTTTTTTCTACTTAACCTTGATCAATTTAGTTCTCATACTCCTTGGACAAGGCTGTAGAGTTAGTATCTATTAGAACAGCCTTTGTGACTATTAAATTTGAATAGACCTGATCCAATTTACTAGAAATTTCAATCCAAGTTAATTAATATCGATCTAGGCCAATATAGAAGCTTTCCCCATGTTATTAATACTACAAACATTCCCCCAAGAACTTATTCAATATTACCGTTTGCATCACCAGCTTTGAACTACATAACATAGCTAATATCGACCAGAATATATATGCAGCCACCACAGCCGATACTATCAATATCGGGCTGCTTAATATCAGTGATTCCTTAACTCCCATGGCTTAGTATCGAGGAGTCCCAACCCAGAACTTTATTATGATGTTATTAAAACCTGGAGATACCATTTTTATGCAAATCTAACATGTTTTAAATGGGTAATTTCGAACCAAAACTCAGCAGCTCGCTCAAAGAACAAAACTCAGAAAAAAATCGTATTTTAGAGCTCGTTTTACCTTCGTTTTAGCTAATTTGAGACCCGATCTTCTGTACTTTTGGATGGTGCTCGTCAATACCTTCGATTTGATACCAAATTCATGAGATTTGGTTAAGATTTGAAGACCAAAACCTGGTTACAAAGCTGGATGACCAAGAAGATGAAAACCCACTTTTTGCAGCAACTTCTCTCTAAGATTCCAGCCAGAATCTTCGAACTAGCTCCAATCCCTTATACTTTCAGCTTCCTATCGTCGATACGGTCGTTTCGATATATTATACGCGCGATTTGGTTAAGAAACGAAAAAGTTATGGTTGATTTTGTGAGGGATTTCTAGCTTAAAACTCAAAACCGGGATTTTGAGTTTTGAGAGAGTGAATGAAATAAATGAAGAAGGATGAAGAGAAATATGGGGTTTTATACCCCAGGTGTTTACCCGCGTGTTCGGTCTCGCTCGTTGTCGATTTCGCGTATTTTTATGCACGTTTTAATTACGATTGCGTAATTAAACTTTTTAGATTGAAATTTAGATTTCTTTGATTATTTTTGATAAGTTATAAAATTGTACAACGTAAAATATTATATTTTACTTATTTTTACTGTTTCGTTCGCGATCAGACCGTTAAACCTCGTCATTTCGTTACGTAATGTTATTTACGTGTAGTTTTACTAAAATAGTTTTATAAAATTCTTTTTAGATTGTAATTCCTAAATAATATTATCATTATTTTTTTTCTTATTCTATTTTTATTATTTTAACGTTCGTAATCGTTTATTTTCGCCGTTTCGTCAGAAAACGTAACTTACGCGCGTTTTCGTACAGAGCGCTAACTATACGAATACGATCGTACGTTTCACTTTCTGATTTGGTTTTCTATTTTTCAGTTGCCGTTCAGAACGTTAAACCCACAGATATATTTGTATGAATCGTCACCCACGCAAACACACTGTCGGTTTATTATTCGTAAACGATACGGAACTATTGTTTTAATTGTACATTCTCACAGACGGACTCAACTAATCTTAACTGTTTTCACATTGTTATGAATAGTTTCACATTGTTTTCTCACTGATTTTATCGGTTATCTGATTTCTGTTATTTGTGGAACTCAGATCACAACCTATTGGTATTTGTCATTTGTTTTCGCCATTGTTATTTCTCGTGATTTGTTGTATTTTTGTACTTGATTTTTCATTCAAATACATACAACTGATATACTGTTCTTTAGCCATATTTTCACTTAACTGTTTATCAAATAGTTATTCACGCATAGTTATACACACATAGTTATCTACACATAGTTATTTACACATAGTATTGGTGTAAGTACACATACCGTACGGATTGCCGGACAATCTGGTACTAGTTGTCACAGTCTACTAGTCAATAGGAACTAAGGATTAATTACAATTAGAACTGTAGATTAATATCACCATGTGTCGTTTACCAAACCTGAATGATGCTGCCCTGTCACCGGTCATACGTTACCGGCCAAATGATAAATACGATCAACATACCGGCCTCAACTGCCGGAGGTTTGTCAAACCTATGGTACCATTACGTTATCGTCGGTTTAGTCCCACTAAATTAACTGGTAAACGATTCGTTGATGAGGGACTTACAATAAACTTGAATACATGGCACATGATTGTTGTGATATAATACAAGCAGTTTAATGGTAATCAATTGTTGTGTGTTCACCATATTCCCCAACTCAATGTTGTTTGTTCTCAGTGTTATGTGATCTTGTAATCCCTAACAAAGTGTTATAAGAACTTGTCTTATTACACGATGTTAATATATGTGTGAATGAGGTTGTTATCATGAAGTTACGTTATCATGTTTATCATTCTTGTTAGTTGTTGTCATTGTCAGCATGTTACCTCGTGATTATCTCATTGTTCATTCATATGAGAATAATAAAATGTTATAAGACACAATCTTACAACTAACATTATTCCATTGTGTGGATGATTCCTGAAACTGTATTATCATGTTTCATCCTAGTTATCTCAGTTGTGTTATGATCAGACAAGCAAGCATACAATGATAAATGATAATAAAGATATACACTATAATCTAAATCAAAGTAAAATCAGTATGTTGTACTAAAACTTTTAAGTAATATAAAAGATTTGGCATGTTTCTCAGCCCCGAGAGTTGAAATCAGTTAAGATTAGAAAAGGGGCGTATGAACTCACCTTGTAGTTGATGTGGTTGACTAAGTATAAACAACATATGCACGCGCTCTTTGTTGATCTTGATGTAGTTTTCATGATCCTGTATTGATTTCACGATGTTTGTAACTTATAAGTATAAGTTATAGGTGTTTGTGCGTGTGTATGTGTTAGCCCTAAAGTTGGCAAACACCTGAACCCTCTTGTTATCACTTGATCTTAATTCCTTTGTGATGGGACATACTAACACTTAACCAAATTAGATTAAGTTTAGCACATTGTTTTAGTTGTGATTAAAGACTTAGTCTTTATTACCTTTGTTTGCCTTAAACCCATTCTTGACACTTTAAAGCATTGTCAAAGTATGATAGTTTGGTTTTAGTGATATGAAAGTTTGTATCTCAAATAGGTTCTAAGATCTTACATGTTGTCCCCATTAAACTTGAAATAGTTGTCATTTATTGAACCCTTTCATCCTATGTTTTAAGTAATACATTACTAGTTACCCATTTATAGAAAAAGATTTCAAGTGTTAGAAGATTAGGCTTACAAACCCTTACACCACCTTTGTAGTAAGAATTTGTAATTCTCATGAATGATGTTCCCATGTAGGTTATCAATGAAATGTGTTTGGGTGTTTGTTTACATCTTTGATTGAGTGGGCCGAACCAGCCAACATGGGCCGAACCAGTAACATGGGCTGATTGAATATTTCCGGTCGAATGAAACATGGCCCGATCGACTGAAGGTGGCCGAATGGGTGCCTAGGCCGATCGAATGGAAGTGGCCGAGAGAATGTGGCTTGGCTAATGTGCTTGGCTGAATGAAGGTGACCCGATCGAATAGTCTGCTCCTTCGGCTGACTGAACCCCTGGCCCGAATCGAACATGGCCGAGTGACTGAGTCATTCGATCGCCCTGGCCCATGCGGCTTCCTTCGGCCGTATGTCCCTCTTCGGCACACAAACTTATTCGGTCGGCATCCTTCGGCCAGGCTGTAGACAGCCACACCTAGGTGTTCATATCGGGTCTCAATCGAGTCCCCTAGTGGTTTACTATGGTTAGGACTAGTTTCCCGGGTGTAGGGTTCGAGTAGAAGGAGTTTTGACCGGTTTCTTCATGCGTTCGGCTAAGGGTTTAGAAAACCCTAATTTTCGTGACTTTGTGACTCAAATACCTCAATTTTTGATGTATTTTTCTTCATATTGGTTGTACTTTCATGTAGAGGATGATTGTAGTTTCGTTTAGACACCAAGAACGCGGAATTTCATAAAGAAACGAGTGAGATCCAAGGGTTTGAAGTTTGAAATTCTTAGAGAGAGAGAGAAAACCAGGTTTGTGGTGTAGAGAGAGAGGAGATGAATTAAATGAGGTTGTTGGCCTCATTTAGGCTTTTTATACTCCGGGTAGGTTCGGGTTCGTTCCGTTTGCTCGGTTTTCGTTTTCGTTTCGTTTCCGGCACGTTACGCGCGTAATTTATGGATTTTAAATAAATGGTTTTATTTTTATGTTTTTAAGGTGGTTATTCCTAGTAATTCTTCTAAATTTATTTTTTTAAATTATTTCATCGAAAACATTTATTTTAAAGGTTTCCTCAGATCGCGTCACCTTCGCGCGTATTCGTTCGAATCGTCACCCGAACGAACATGACGATGGTTTCACTTTCTGATTTTTGTTTTCTATTTTTCAGTTATCATTTCAGAACTTTGAACTCACAGATATGTTTGTGTGAATCGTCACCCACGCAAACACACTGTCAGTTTGTTATTCTGAAACAATACCGAACTTATGTTTTGGATTGTATTTCCTCACAAACGGACTCAACTAAACTTGCCTGTTTCCACATTGTTTCCATTGAATTCACTTTGTTTTCACACTGAGTTGTCGGCTATCTGATTCCTGTCATCTGTGGACATCAGATCGCAACCGATATGTTTTTGTCATTTGTTTACACCTTGTTGTTTCTCATGAGTTGTTGTATTTCCTGTATTTAAGTTTTCACCTAAACACATACAACTGTTGTTTGTTGTGAGTTGTTGTATTTACTGTATTTAAGTTTTCACTTAAACACACACAACTGTTGTTTGTTGTGAGTTGTTATATTTAATGTATTTAAGTTTTCACTTAAACACATACAACTGTTGTTTGTTTTCTGAGTTATGTTGTCACACAACTGTTTACACATTGTATTTACACACAGTGAATAGTAAAAGTACTCGTACCGTACGGACTTTCCGGACGATCAGGTACTGGTTGTCACATCTAGAGCCCGATCGGCTCCATGTTTATAGCCCGATCGACTCTTACCATGTTTATAGCCCGATCGGCTCTATGTTTATAGTCCGATTCACTCTCATGTTTATAGTCAGGTCGACTCCGTGTTTATAGCCCGATCGGCTGTACATACCCTGTTATAGTCAGGTTGACCATGCTTACCCAGTATAAGTACTGGAACATCGCCATACTTACCCCATAAATAGTATGGGAGCAACATCATACTTATCCCACATAAATAAGGGGACAACATTCATATGTTCATAACATTCATAGCGCATCATCATAACATCATATACATGCTATGCTACCATCATATCATCATAATTCTCATAACATCAATACCTCATAACATAACCTGCTAGCATAGTCTCATCATCATTATCTCATCATCATAGTCATCATAACATAGCATGCTAGCATCTTATCATAACATTATCCTACAAATAGGACTTCATCATATCGTAAGCATATCATGCTAGCATCTTTTAACATCATTGTGACAATCCGACTTTTCGAATTAACTTTGCTAACTGAAAATAGTGAGATCACAGGCCCAACAAGACAAATGTAGGCCCAATGAATCAAGGAAGGCCCAATAAGGCCAGAGTAGGCCCAATGGGGTCTAGGTAGGCCCAATAAGGCCCAAGTAGGCCCAATAAGGCCAAGGTAAGCCCAATGAGCCCAAGGTAGACCCAATTATAGTTATGAGGCCCAAAAGGATTAATCGGGCCAAATAAAGTTCAATTGTTCCGATTAGTGACAATTCAGGATTTTTTAGTTCAACTTTGTAAACCGAAATGTCGTGTAATCGAAAAAAAAATCAAATCTAAGAGATTTGAATTAAGTAAAATCAAGTCTAGAATACCTAAATTAAAAGGTTTTGGCTTATAAAGGAGTAGAAGCATCAATTTTGACTTTTAGGAGTCAAAATTCGGAATTTTGTGGCAATTGGAATTCGAATGGCATCTTGTAATCAGTTACTACTGATTTAAGTCTGTTAAAATCATCACATTGATGATTATTAACAGCCAACATGCGTTATTGAACCTTTGATTCACCCAATTAATCTCAAATTATTACTAAAGCATGAAACCGCCACTTGCACCACCACAATTCGTATAATTCGAGCAAAACACTTCCAATTGAACTATCAGAAGCACCATTCGGCACTTTTAGGATACTCTGTATACGGAAATTTGTTCTCAGAAGCGTGGGATTGAAGAATTGATTGGAAGTCGGCCGAATATCAAGTCAATAGTCGATCTAGATCAACATAACATCAAAACAGGCAATTCTTGATGCCTACAACACCTAAATGAGCCGAATAAGAGTAAACAATAGTCAATTTTGGGTTTTAACATAGAATTATACGAGTTTGATTATTAGGGTTCTTGATGGGAAACAATTTAGGGATTTCTATTAGAATGGAATTAAAAATCTAATTGGTTTTTACAGAAAGATTCGTCATATCATATGTAAGGAAATACCTATGTCAATTTCATAAGATGATAGCGAATTCTATGATCTTGATAATTAGGGTTCTTAAGGAACACGTTTTTGGGGAATTCGAATGTAACAGTCCTAAAACTCAAATTAAATAGCATGGGTAGATTCAGAGGATCCCGATTAAGGTTAATGCTATGTCAATTTCATCATGGAACTACGAATTATAAGATTTTGATTTTAGGGTTCTTGAGTAAAAAAGAATTTGGGGAAATTGATATAAATGGATTTAGTTTTCGAATTAAACCAACCTGACATGTTCGCAATATCATTCACACTGAAAAACCTATGAATCCAGAACATGTTGATTATCAAATTGATTAATTCGAAATAGGAGTTGATGAACGTGGGTTCGAATATGTTCACAACCGATTGAATGGGTTATAGTGAATGATAGTTCAAATTAGAATCAACCATATAGTCGTTTGAATGATTAGAACAAAACCCCTAAGGTTTAAGAATAGAATACTGATGAATCGTGGGTCAATTGGGCATGGGTTGCTTCGGCTATAGCAAGATATAGGGGAACCCGATCGGTTTTAGTTAAAACAATTGAAGCAGGAGTTGGTTAATGAAATGTGAAGCAGTTGAGATGGTTGGGTATGTGAGTGTTGAGTTGGAGGTCACGGGTTCGAACCCGGCCCCAACCGTTTTTGGAATTTTAATGTTTTTTAGTAATTAGGCCATATCTCATTCGTCTTAACTCCGATTCGACTCGTTCGAATTGCGTTAGAACCAGAATTCTATCCCGAGCTAATGAAAATGATAAAATCCACATTTTTGATCGAAAACGTAATCGCATATAATTACGTTTATTTAAATAAAATCATATATAATTATATGACTTTATTTAAACGATTTCAAAGGCACGCGTACTTTCGTATGCATGTTCCTAACGAGTCTAACATATGTGCATTGACACGTATGTGATTCCAAGCACAAAACGACATTCCAAATAACTTTAGATTATTGTTTAATCACAGATCCTTCGTAAGAGGATTATCTACACTAGCTCACGTAGTTGATCATTATGCAATACTCAAAAGTGCGTACACGGCCCCTTTCTTATTTTAACTGTTTTGGGGGAGAAAACATGTGCAACAAACACTTTTTAGATACATATCACTTGCATGAGTTAGCTGTTTACATTATGTGACAACATAGCATTTACAAGTCCTTACACACTTCGAACCGTTTAGTTTGCCGTAGCGCAAAGCATGGTAGTTGGAAATAGATCTATTAGGTTTGACAAACCTCACCTGGTAGATGGGATCTACGCAGGTGTTTGACTGACCAAACACACATTACTATTGTTTGTGCTAGACAATAGTGGCAAGGCAAAAACATGCTATAGCATGGCAATCGTCAGCTTCGGTGTCGACCACTTATGTAAATAGTATAAATGACTAGCTATCATGACTATGCATGTGTGATTATGTTATCTGCAAACTTGATATTCAAACTGTTGTTTTGAACATTGTGAATACTTAAACCTGTGTTATGCACCAACCTTTGTGTTGACTTGATTTACATGTTTTCTCAGGACGCTAAGGTGCACGAGAAAGCAGGCATGGACTAGGAGATAGAGTCGCATGCATGTTTTACATTTTAGTAATTGAATTTGAATATTTGAAACTTTGTATTGTAATTTACATTTTACAACTATTACTGGTTTTAAAACGCTTCCGCAAACTTTGAAAACTCTGATGTTATGTTTTTAGACCAAAGTATGTTTTGAAATTCATATAGAGGTCTTCGTTATGTCTAATGATCTGAGATCCTGGTTTGTCACGTTCCCAAACGGTATGATTCCGTTAGTTGAAAATTGGGGGTGTGACAATCATAACATCGTTTCATGTTATCCTAACAATTTAGGAATTAATCATAGCATATCATTCTTTAACTATTATCATAGTTATCATCATCATAACTCGTTAACATACATTCCTCATACGTAGTATATCCTCATGCATAATCATCATACATAATACGCTTTCATGCATCCATCATACTTAACATGTTGTCATGCATACATCATCACATATTAAGAATTCATCATCATAGGCACATAGCATCATAACACATCATAAACATATTAACAGCATGTATGTCAGCCCAAAACATTAGTGCACATAGAGTGTGAAATAGGGCATCTAGAACTCACCTGATAGTAGCTCCTTGTCTTTTTAGCCGAACTCCTTAGCTAAGACTTAAGAACCTACATCAGTACATTGTCTCATTACATTCCATTCTTAGACTTAGAATTTATTCTAAGTCCTCATAGCCTACTAGTTCCCCCCTTATAGTACCAGTTCTCTAAATTGTTTAACTATTCAAAACCGTGGTTCACAAAGTATTCAGTACCCTAACTCTATAGAGTTCACGAAACACCCAAGGTACTCTAAACCCATGAGTACACGAATTCTAGTTCTCGAATTAAGGTTCTCGAAGCATTGTTCTCGAATCCGTAGTTCACGAACATTTGTTCTCGAACTCCTAGTTCACGAATCCTGGTTCACGAACCAGTGTTCTCGAAGACAGTTTCTCGAAATCACCTATACTCGAAGGGATTCGGGTACTCATTTCGTGTACATTTTCGGGTACTCATACTTTCATCTCAAAACATCTCAGAAATCTATCTAAGACACAAGGAGCTTGCTCTGGGTTCCTTATGTCGTTACCAACACGTTGGAACCGCAAAGTTTCGAACTTTATGAATAAAGGTTTGAGCTTTATGCATAAGTTCACATTCATATAAAAACCCAACTTTTTAGTTTAGAACGCTTACTCGATGCTAGATGATCATTTCTGTAGATTCCCGTGGGTTTCCTCCTTCGTTTGGTCGATCAAAAGCTCGTTTCTTGAAGTTTTCGAAATCCTTTTTGTGTACTTGAGAGAGAGAGAGAGAGAGTGCTTCCGGCCAAAGGTGTGCACATTTCCCAAAGCACTAATATATATAGGCAGTGTTCACGAACTGGGTACTCGAAATTGGGTCATTTTCGAGTACTGATTTTCGAGAACTAGGGTTCTCAAAATTAGATTCGAGTACTCCATTTCGTGAACTTAGCTTAGTTTATATTTTTCGTTTATTTCCCGACAAGTTAATTATCTGTTACACGTATGTAAATTCAAATAACTTGTATTTAGAATATTTGGGGTGTTACACATAGTTAATAATTAGGGGTTTACTCGTCGTTAACTTGTTATTAGTTGGTCAAAGCTTGTAATTTAATAAATCGAATTGTTAAATCTTTATTATTATAACATTGTATTTATAAGTTTTTTATTTATTTATTTTAACCCTATTATGTGAGTAATTAATTTGTATATTTAAATATTTATTTATTTACGGGCATTATAAGTTTAATATTTTATTGATTGACTTATAGTAGGATTTATAGAGTTGATTCAGTGTATGATTAATTTAACACATTAGGTAAATTATGACACAATAAATCTATATTACACATTGGAGACTATTTTTGACTCAATAGATTAATTATGACAAAATAGATTAATCAATTTGATCGTGTTATAATTCCGAATTGTTACTTCAACAAAATAACACAAAATCACAATATATTTATTAAGAAAACAAAAAAAAAAGCAAATAACCATGTGAGACAAGTTTTTGCAGTTTATATGACACAATAATCAATAATATGAAAAGTAAAGATGAAAAACTATCATAGAAACAATCAATAACATTCGCTAATCTGTTTTAGATAAAATTCCTGAAATGCTTGTTGATTCAGACGGTATCTTTGTGAAAATCGGTCTTAATTAGCGGGGTTTGGTTTTGATTCCCTCTACTACTTACTTTACCAAATCCTTAGAAATCTGAATACATGTTGATTTTAACATCTACACAAATTGTTTTATTTTTATTTGATTGATAAAAGTTGCATGAAATTAATCATCAAAACAAGTTCATAACAAGCAAACCATTATTGATGACTAAGCAAATGGCGGCAATTAATACAAGTTTGAAACATATGTTAGTTGCAATATATGGAGTTCATGTTAATGGATTTTCGGAATTGTAAAACTGATAATATATAATCATAATACAAGGTTTCAACCTTCAACTCAAACACGTGAAAAAAAAATCAAAAAAATCATTTGTTCTACCTATCTTTATGAAATCATGGCCGACAATAATTAATATATATATATATATATATATATATATATATATATATATATATATATATATATATTAAATAGCAACTTTTCCTCCCCTCACAATTTCCACTTTTCATTTTGTACCACCATCAACGCGTTACGTACAACTCATTTATGCATAGGGATATATATTCTCTTCTCTTATACGCATTGCTTTTTCGCTTCTCTCTCCGGCAATTTACGTCGTCTCTTTCACCGTTCATCAATGTCAATTTCCGACTACAACACCATCGCCGCCATAGATGCACTGCTCAAATGGAAGAACAAACAAACCAATTCCCACAAACCCCAACTGTTACTTATCTATTTAGTCCTCACGCTCAAAAAAATCCCCCAAAAAGGTGCTTGCTCCAGATGTAAATTATTCGGATCGGACAAAAAAATATTCGGATCGGATAATATGAAGACAATAGTAGTTACGAATTTAGAAAAAGAAAACATACCTATAATTGCTCCCTTCGTGGTTTCATCTTTTGAAAACGTTGCATCACATCTTCGACTGAAACTTGTTGTAAGAGCTCCCTTTCAATGTAAGAAATGCAAGTATCGTTTAAGTATCCATAATTCATCCTATTATGCAAATTTGTCTTCAAATGTTTCATTGATGAAAAACTTCTTTCAACACTTGTTTTTACAATGGGTAAAACTAGTGATAACTTTATTAATGCTAAACCAACGGATAAGTAATATGGTTTCTTGTTTCAACCATGCATTTGGCAAGATCACTTACCCCATTCAACATTTGTAATCAATACTAGGGGTGTCAATCGTGTCAGGTTGGCGTGTTAGCGGGTTAACATGTTACAGGTTGGCGGGTTGAATTTCGCAACCCTAACCTGACCCATATAAATATTCGTGTTAAAGTTTTCAACCATAACCCGGATTGATATAAATTCGGGTCAACCCGAACCTGACCCGTTTAATCCGTTTATATAAATAAATCAAACTAATTTATATATTGCAAGTTGGTTGTTGCTTGAAAACACATCAATAATAACGTAATTGGTAGTTGAGTATGAGTAAAAAATAGTTAATATAGTATTTTAAGAAAAAAATTAATATTATTATAATTAAAAATATAATTATGTAATCATAATTATAAAGTATGAAATTTAAAATAAACTAGTTTGTATAGTTAACTGGAAAAAAAATAAAATCATTTTTTAGATGAAAAAATATAAATTTTGTTACTTAAACAATTAAAGTATGGTAGATAATCAAAAGAAAAACAACTAAATATATGTTATAGAAAGAAAAAGTAAAAAATTAATAATTTTGAAACCGGGTTAACGGGTCAACCTGTTTATTAATGGGTCAACCCAAACCCGACCTGGTTTATGTAACACCCTAACTTCTTTCAAGTTTACACGTGTTAAATTTTGGTCCCAGTTTAAAACTTTACCACAAAATAATGTTCGGAAGCATGAAATCACCATTTCATAAGTTAACCACACCATTTACGTCTACGATTAATAAAAACTAGTGTGTTTAATTTTAATCTCACCAAAGATTTACATAACGCTCGATTCCGCTTCAAAATGTGCCCGATCTGATCGCCCGATTCATATCTATTTTTAACCTGTAACATCACATATAAGGTCACAATTAGTTCATATGAACTAAGTAAGTAACCCCTACCAAAATTCCCCCAAAAACTCATTTTACCACATCCACATACATATCATATGGAAGTTTATCAGGTTTAGATAATACTATATCATATTCAACATCAAATTGCACACACCACACATTGTGCATTTATTTCTCTTAACAGGTTATTTTCACAAATATGATTATATTATCTAATCCAACTCTATCACCAGCACTTCTGGCTAATTTAAAACATCATAAATATCATATATACTCCATTGGCTTCACCAATTATCCACACACGTGTGGTTTAATTTAATCAACTCACTCGATTTATCCACACACCTGTGGTTTAATTTACAATATAATAATATCACATTATTATTTACCAACTATTATTTACAATAGTTTAATCATGGTCATACTATGGTGTTCACATTCTCGTTCTTCCACCATAGCTATTTGTCAGCACCTTTGACTATCCACACATATGTGGTTTCATACATATATTAAGTCTGAAGATGTTCACCCACCGGTCCTTCCATCTAAGACAATTGCTAGCACCTCTAGCTATCCACCATTTGTAGAGTTATAAATATATCAAGTCTTAAGATGTTCATCCACAGGTACTTCCATCCAAGACATTTACTAGCACCTCTAGCTATCCACCATTTGTGGAGTCATAAATATATTAAGTCTTAAGATGTTCACCCACAGGTACTTCCATCCAAGACATTTGTCAGCACCTCTGACTATCCACACTTTTGTGGAATCATAAATATTAAGTCTTAATATGTTCACCCAACGGTACTTGCATATAAGACAATTGCTAGCACCTCTAGCTATCCACACATTTGTGGAGTCATAAATATATTAAGTCTTAAGATGTTCACCCACAGGTACTTCCATCCAAGACATTTGTCAGTACCTTTGACTATCCACACATATGTGGAATCATAAATATTAAGTCTTAAGATGTTCACCCACCGGTACTTCCATCCAAGACATTTGTCAGCAACTCTGACTATCCACACGTATGTGGAATCATACTCAAACACCGGCTCATTCGGCTATTCTTATGCAATCTATGTTGCATATTCAATTCAATCGTAACATAAACACATTGGAACTTAACATATGTACTTTAGAGTCTATTAACTCAATTAGTTCCAATCTAGTTATGCACATTCATTCAAATAAATCAATCAATATGTATATATATATATATATATCACAATTAAGTAGACTCTGTCTACTACTTATATGTAATGTTACAGTATGTTGGGTAACTTACCTGGTTCAAACGGTTGTTCACTTCCTACAACCTCTTTTCCATCTCTGTGAATTGTCCCTTGACTTTCACCACCAACACCTAGTTGTAATTCACAGATGTACAATTAGTTTCAATACACATAACATCTATACATATATCACATTGATTCAAACTCATTTGAGTCTCATTACTCAATATGTGGTGTTCATAAGTCAAGTTACTATTTTACCCAATACAATTATGTAAAAATCATTGACTTTTAAAGTCTCAAGCATTTAATCAAATACTTGACGTGCACACATTAATTTAACTAATCTTGGTGATGCGTAAACACCAATCAACCTCCTTTTAAATTTCAAACTCACCAATTCATTACTTTTATATAAGATTAGTCAAATTTGATGCATATCTCATTCAAAACCATCATTTAATCATCCTACTAGTTTTCAAACACAATGATATGGATTTAATAATAACTGGACATTATAACGGCTCAAAACAAAGATTTCACCGTTAAAATATCCAGTTCTTCGTGTTTAACTATTCCTAGCCATCAACTAGGCAATAATCAATAACCATAATCATTGTATTATATTCAAAACTAGATTTAATAATCGCACAAATAAACCAGTAGGATAAAACGAATCGTTACCCTTCCAGACGGATTTCTGGTTGTAAAACAACAATCAAATCTTGCAGATACTTTCCCTGGCTTCAAATATACGATCTGATGGCCTTAAAATTGAGATTTGATGGTAAAAATTCAATTTTTGTTGTCTGGAAACGAAGCATGTTTCAGATAAAGAGTTTTAAAAGTCTTCTGCAAACATTTCTGATCTTTATCTCAAATTTGCCGACTCAAAAGACTCCAGGCGTACCGCGCGGACTCAAGGATTCCCAGATATTTTGTAGACCCCGCGTGTATCGCCTAGCGTGGGCAACTGGGGCTAGGCGTATCGCCTGACACCAGTTTTCTCAAATTTTTGGATTTTTCTTCGTTTCGTGATTCCGGACGATCCGTAACTCCGTTTCGCGCACGGTTTTCTCCCACGTTCATGATTTCTCACATATTTTCAAATTCTAACGACCACAACCGTTCAATTAACGATTATTCCAAATACATTTAATTATTAAAACCGGTTGTTACAAATCTCCCCTCCTTACAAAGGTTTCGTCCCCGAAACCGATTAAACCTTGAAAAGGAAAGGATAATACTTTTCTCATTTCGTTTTCTGACTCTCACGTGGCTTCAGAACCGGTTATATTTTTCCATTGAACCTTCACCTGGGTCAAGGAATTATTTCTCAAAGGTTTGACCTTTCTGTCTAATATAACTACCGGCTTCTCCACGTAGTTCAACTTGTCATCATTTTTTTAGTCTTCTAGTGGCACATAAGCTGATTCATCAGCCAAACATTTTCTCAAATAAAAGACGTGGAATGTGTTATGAGTTCCACTCAACTCGTCTGATAGCTCAAGACGATAAGAAATCTCGCCAATTCGAGCTATAATCTTAAATAGCCCCAAAGAAACATAGGCTTAACTTCCCTCACTTTCTAAAACGTATAACATCTTTCCAGGGGAGACCTTTAACAACAAAACGTATTCCACCTGGAACTCAATAGGCCTCCTACGCTTATTAATATAGGATTTCTGACGGTTATATGCCCTCTTCAAATAAGCTCGTATCTGATCTATACGTTCATTTGTTGCTTTAACTACCCTTTTTATTCACCAATTCTCGTTGCCCAAATTCTCCTCAACTCACAGGAGTACAACATTTCCTCTCGTACAACATTTCATATGGAGGCATTCCAATACTGGAATGATAACTATTATTATATGAGAATTCAATCAAAGGTAGATAATCATTCCCACTACCTTCAAAATCAATTATGCACATTCATAACATATCCTCTAACGTTTGAATGATCCTTTCACTCTGACCATCAGTCTGAGGATGGTACGCCGTGCTTATCAACAATTTTGTATCTAATCATTCTTGAAAATTCATCCAGAATTGAGAATTAAATCGAGTGTCTCGATCAGAATAATCGTCACTGGCACACCATGCCTAGACACCACTTTTCTAACATATATTTCAAGTATAATTGAACATTTACCCTTAAATAAGCATGATCATTATACCTGATTCTCCATACTCGATCTACAATTGATCATTTGTCACACCCCGAGCCGGCGGGGTTGGATAGAGTTCCCCGTCGAGCGGAAAGTTCCCGGGGCGCGATATCGTGAGTGATAATCGTGATTATCAGATTGTTTACATTGCACATGATATAAATGAGAAATGCTAAATAGGATAGAATTACAAAGTTAAATTACATCACTATTGTTCATAACTTAACAATGTAAATCTACCATCAACATCATAAATTTTCTATCTTGTATCTGCACAAGATATACAAAATATATCGTATAATGATGTTCCAAAAGTATGCAGGTCCAAAAATACTAGGTCCTCTATCTGCTGTCCTAGTCCAAAAGCCATAACTTCTTAATTGACCTGTTCGTCACCTGAGAAGTCATGCAAAAAGATCAAGTCAACACATGGTTGGTGAGTTCATATAGTTTAGTATTTGAAAAAAATAGTTTTGTAATCCTTTTTCGGTAAAAACCCTAACCTCACTAACTTCACCTGCAATATCCAGTTCGGTATGCTTATATATAGGGCATACGAAAGGGTCGAGCCTACAACCCGCCCAGACGCCATCCCACCACATACTAAACCACATATGACATTGTTATTAATGATAATTAAGCATTTTTACCTACATTCCATTTTCATTCCACCATAGTTCTACATACACAAAAAACATTTGCTAAACTCCCGGGTAACAACCTTAATCTCATTAACATCACCTGTAATATCCGATTCTGTATGCTTATATATAGGGCATATGTAGGGTCGAGCTTACCGCCCGCCCAGCCAACATCCCACCACATACTAAATCACATATTGCATTGTTGTTAATGATAATTAAGCATTTTTCCCCCATCCTTAACTCACAAGTTCGTCAGTTCTTTGTTCCTGTAAATACAACAAGATGGGAATCTCTATTGATTCCTTAAGTTCATCACACAATTATGATCAACCACAACACTTGTAGAAACAATTTAAATAAATGCTTAATTAAATAAATAAATAAACATTTAATAAAATTTAAGACCTAACGATTGGGCCTTGGTCAACTCGAGTAGACTAGTCTAGCAATCTAGGTTCTTAGTAGAGGAGGAAATCTGTAAATATCATCAAGCATGCGACCTATAATCAATCAGTCTAGCTAGGACATCTTTTGATGTATAGGATTTTATAGTTCGTCTAGATCGTCCATGTTCGTTCTTGTTCGCATAGATCGCTAGTTCTTTGGCATATACTATCTTTGAATATTTCCCAGACATTCCTCTGAAAATAGATCGTTGCGTATAGTTCTTTGAAATAGATCTTTAGTTCTTTGAAATCACACCACTGAAAATAGTTCTTTGTTTTAGATCGTTAGTTCTTTGAAATCACACCACTGAAAATAGTTCTTTCTTTTAGATCGTTAGTTCTTTGAACTCACCACTGAAAATAGTTCTTTGTTTTGAAGAATTATTTACTCATGATGAATAAATAACTTGTTTTAATCCAATAAACAGTTTACCTAGACAGAAGTCTAGAATAACAGTTATACATGTAAAACATATACTAAGTAAAAGCATTTACGTAAAACAATTTAATTAAAACAGTTTACGCATGCTTCTCAGCCCCGCGTTTGTAAAACAAAATCGTTTAGAAAAGGGGCAATGAACTCACATGTGTTGCTGTGCAAATGATTTACCACAAAACGCGCACTCGTTGTTTGTAGACTAAATATCTTCAGTTCCTGAGTTGTTTTAAAAGAATTGGAGTACGATAAGTATACGTATCAATCGTCATATCTAGGGTTTGGTCTTGGTGTGCAACTAAGTGTCCTATGTACTGTTGTGCTTCTAAGATTCAATCTAACTATTCTAACCTAAATACCCATTTGTACCTCCGTATCCCAAGGTTAGTCATACCAGTCTTAATTAATATGTTTTAAATTAACTTTTACTTTAATTAAAATATTAATTCAAAAATTATTCCTTTTAATTCAATAGAATTTATAAAACATTTTCTTTTATTAAAACATCATTAATTAATTTTTTTAAGGTAACTTTCCACACATGGTGGGCTTAGGTTTGGCCCATTGGGCCTACCTTGGCCCATTGATAGCTTTTGATTTCCGATTGATCCCCAAATCAATTTCCTGAATTAATGCGACATAGATAAATCAATGTAAAGGACGTTTAAATCCATGTTTAAACAATACTTGGTTCAAGATCTTCTCATTATTCAATGTAATTCCATGTAAAGAAAACCCTAGATCTCATCCCATGCACACACACATAGGTTTTATTTCATGCATGTGCATGTATGTTGGCTCCCACGCATAAGGCCCTAGAATCAACATCCCTTTTTCATTAATAACTAAGTTTAGTGTGAGGGGGACCAACGAACCTATGGATGGTAGGTTCGGCTAGATCAAGGCTTTAGTCTCACTCCTAGGTTCGTTGCTATCTCAACTAGTTTTAAGAATTCTAAGGTTCGGCTAAGGCAGCAGCTCAGTGAGATTCGCCTTGTCTAAGGTTCGGTCATTCCATGCGGTTTGCTAGGTAAAGGTTCGCTCCATGAGACCTCGGCTGTAGATGAGGTTCGCTGGGCAAAACATCGACCACACAAGGTTCGGCACTTATGAGGTTCGCCTGGACATAGGGTTCGGTTGACATAGGTTCGGCTATGTGTCCTGAGTTCCTAGGTCAAAGGTTCGTGTCTCCCACAGTTTGGTCAGATCAAGGTTCGGCTAAAAGTGCGGCTGGCAGGGGTTCGGTGCTAGGGTTTGGCTGGCTCATGCAGGTTCGCCAACCATTGGAGGTTCGGCCAGAGGAGGAGCTCCCAGGTTCGGCCATAAAGGTTCGCCACTCCAATGGTTCGGCTGTACAAGCAGGTTCGGCTAGGGTTCCATATTTGTCACCCTAAGGTTCGGCCGGCTGCTGATGGGTTCGGCCGGAGGTGTTCACGAACCTGTGGCATTTCATGTATCCCCATCCTCATCCTAGAGAGCTAATACCTGTTACAACTCCATTTCCAAGGTTTCCTAATGTTTCACAATAACCTATTTCATGATTTCTAGTGTTTTAAATCGATTAAAACACAATAATAACAAAGGGTCGTGACACACCCTCGAAACCGAAAATAAACTGGAAATTTACCTCTCGATTGGTGAATGGATGCTTAGATCCTTCGTCCTTTTGTGATCTTCGCGATGAGGGGATCGTTTTGACACCAAAAACTTGTGATTTCGTGAAGAAATGAATGAAATATCTTAGAGAGAAGATTGGAATCCTAGTGAGAGATGGGGAGAACGAAAATTTGGAAGTAAAATGTGTTGGTGGTGGTTGGTGGGAGGTTTAAAGCCTCATTAAATGATTTAGAAATACCCTGTTAAGTTCGGTTCCGCTCGGTTACGCGTAAAATGTCAGTTTGTCGTGGTTCTCGTAACGAAAGACCCGAATTTAAGACAAGATTTACAAATTATTTTAGGTGGTTATTCCTAGTAAATTAACTAAATATCTTTTGTTTATTTTAAATTTTAAAAAAATATTAAGTTTACTGTTTAAAATCGAATCGTACAGTCGTCGCGCGTATTCTTTCGAATCGTCACCCGTACGAACACGACGATAACTATTCTCTTCAATATTGTTTTCTAATTATCGGATATCATTCAGAACATTAAACTTCCAGATTTATTCGTACAGATCGTCACCTATACGAATAATCCGTCGATTTAGCATTCACGTAACGACAGCCGTGTTATTTTGTTTTATAAAGCCTCACATACATTTATACATAATAAAATCCTAACACATAATCACATGATGGTTCTGTAATGTCAGAAAATTATCTGACTAATGAACCATGTTTTCTGAGTTTTGTTTCTCTGTAATGATTCAGAATTTGTTGTTTGATAACACAAACTGATAATGATCTATGATACAATTATGAAATACACTGAAATACATAGAGTTCATACCTGATTATTGTTCATGGCACTGTTGTGATCACTGTTCCGGTACGATTCCGGAACTGATGTTACAGTCTCCCCTTGTTAGAGAAATTTCGTCCCGAAATTTAAGAGTCATTATCAGGTACATCTTCCTCTGTAAACAGTTTGGAATACTTAGTCTTCATGTGATCTTCACGTTCCTAAGTAAACTCAGGTCCGCGCCTTGAGTTCCATCGAACCTTTACAATCGGAATATGGCTTCACCTTAGTTGCTTAACTTTGCGATCCATAATCTCCAAAGGTTCTTCGATAAAGTGTAACTGTTCATCAACTAGAATTTCTTCGATTGGAATGATAAGTGATTCGTCAGCAAGGCATTTCTTTAAGTTCGAGACATGAAACACGTCATGCACACCACTGAATTCATCTGGTAATCTCAGTCTATACCCTACAGGACCAATACGTTCGATGATCTCGAACAGTCCCACGTATCGTGGTGCTAGCTTGCCTTTCTTTCCAAAGCGTACTACACCTTTCCAGGGGGATACCTTCAACATGACCCGATCTCCCACTTGGAATTCCAACGACTTGCGCAGTTTGTCGGCGTAGCTCTTTTGTCTGCTCCTAGTAGCTTGTAGTCTTCGTTGAATCTGGGCAATCTTGTCAGTGGTTTCCTGAATAAGCTCTGGCCCAGTTATTCGATTATCTCCAACTTCAGTCCAACAGATCGGTGATCGACATTTCCGACCATATAAAGCCTCGAACGGTGCACATCCGATGCTACTGTGATAACTGTTGTTGTAGGAGAATTCAATCAGTGGCAAATGAGAGTCCCAATTCCCACCGAACTCCAAAACATAGGTTCTTAACATGTCCTCCAGGGTCTAAATTGTACGTTCGCTTTGACCGTCCGTTTGTGGATGGTAAGCTGTACTCAGATTCAAGTGCGTCCTTAGAGATTTCTGTAATGATTGCAAGAACCTTGATGTGAATATGCTATCTCTATCATAAATAATAGACAATGGCACACCGTGATGTACCACTATCTCATTAATGTACAGTCTTGCCAGTTTATACATCGTGAAAGTCTCACGCATCGGCAAGAAATGAGCAGATTTCATCAAACGATCGATGATAACCCAAATCGTATCATGACCACTGGAAGTGCGGGGTAGCTTGGTAATGAAATCCATAGCTATTTGTTCCCACTTCCAGAGCAGAATTTCAGGCTGTTCCAGCAAACCAGACAGTTTCTAGTGTTCCGCCTTTACCTTCGCACATGTAAGACATCGACCGACATACTCGGCTACGTCTTTCTTCATTCCAGACCACCAATAAAATCCATGCAAGTCTTGGTACATTTTATCAGCACCTGGATGAACGGAGTATTTAGTATTGTGTGCCTCGTCGAAGATAAGTTTTCTCAATTCGTCTACCGCCGGAATCCATATACGATCCTGGTAGTAGATTATTCCATCAGGCTTAGTCTCAAATTGTTTCTCTGCTCCACAGTCAAGTTCCTCCTTCAGGTTTCCTCGATCCATTGATTCTTGTTGTTCCTGAATGATCTTGTCACGTAAGCTCGTCTGTACAGTCATTCCCATTGCTCTGACGCGCAAGGGTTTGACCCGTTCCTTCCGGCTCAAGGCATCAGCTACAACGTTTGCCTTACCCGGATGGTACTTGATTACGCAATCGTAATTGTTCAAAATTTCAACCCAACGACGTTGTCGCATGTTGAGCTCCTTCTGATCAAAGATATCCTGCAAACTCTTGTGATCAATGAATATGGTACACTTGGTGCCATATAAATAATGTCTCCAAATCTTCAATGCGAAGATTACAGCTCCCAGTTCAAGATCATGAGTAGTGTAATTCTTCTCGTGAACCTTTAACTGTGTTGATACATTAGCAATGACTTTGTCCGGTTGCATCAGTACGCAACCAAGCCCCTGATGGGAAGCATCACAATAAACAACAAAGTCATCGCATCCTTTTGGGAGAGATAGAATTGGAGCATCGCATAACTTCTGTTTTAATGTCTGGAAAGAATCTTCCTGTTTCTGCTCCCAGACAAACGGTTCACTTTTCTGAGTTAACTTAGTGAGAGGCAAGGCTATCTTAGAAAAGTTTGAGATAAACCTTCTATAATAACCTGCCAATCCCAGAAAAGACCGTATCTCCATTGGTGTCTTCGGAGTCTCCCAGTTCTTTATAGCTTCAATCTTGGCGGGATCTACGTGTATTCCCTCGCTGTTGACTACATGACCCAGAAATTGAACTTCTCTTAGCCAAAATTCACATTTAGAGAACTTGGCATAAACTTTTTGTTCCTTCAACAGCTCCAAGATCTTTCTGAGATGTTGTTCGTGATCAACTTTGTTCTTAGAATAAATCAGTATGTCATCAATAAAAACAATGACAAACTGAGCCAAGTACAGCTTGCACAATCGGTTCATGAGATCCATGAAAACCGCGGGTGCATTTGTTAAACCAAAAGGCATCACCATGAACTCGTAATGCCCGTATCTGGTTCGAAACACCGTCTTCGGTATATCCTCATCTTGAACTCTGAGCTGATGATATCCGGACCTTAGATCTATCTTCGAGAAATATTGTGCTCCTTGCAGTTGTTCAAACAAATCGTCAATCCTCGGCAATGGATACCGATTCTTGATGGTTAGCTTGTTCAGCTCACGGTAGTCTATGCACATCCGGAACGATCCGTCTTTCTTCTTCACGAACAGAACCGGAGCTCCCCAAGGTGAGTAGCTCGGTCTGATGAAACCTTTATCAAGTAGCTCCTGCAACTGGTTTGACAATTCCTGCATCTCTGAAGGTGCTAACCTGTAAGGAGATTTAGCAACAGGAGTTGCTCCAGGAACTAAGTCAATACGAAACTCTACCGGTCGCGCAGGAGGCAAACCTGGTAGGTCTTCAGGAAATACTTCCGGATACTCTTTCACTACTGGTACGTCTTGAATCTTTTTCTTATCCTTCTCCTTTTCCACCACATGAGCCAGGAACGCCAAGCACTGCTTCTGTAGACACTTACGCGCCTTTATGCAAGAAATGATTTTGACACTTCGTTTTGCTTGTTCCCCTTTGACTTCCAACACACGATCATTCCGCAATGGAACTCGAAGCAGCTTTTCAGAACAGATAACTTCCACTCGATTAGAAGAAAGCCAATCCATTCCAACAATGATGTCGAAACTACCCAACTCCATCGGTATCAAATCGATGGTGAATGTATGACCATTAAGTGTCAACGGGCAATTCCTATATACTGTACTAACTGTGATCCGTTTCCCGTTAGCTACTTATATGATGTAAGGGGATTCTAACTGTTCCTCTATGGAATCTAGTTGGCATGCAAATTCGGTAGAGATAAAACTCTGATCTGCACCAGTATCAAATAGAACAGATGCATAAAAGTCATGTAAGAGAAATGTACCAGTGACCACATTCGGGTCTTGGCGTGCGGCTGGTGCTCCGATAGAGAAGGCTCTTCCACAGGGTGCTTGAACTGCTTGTTGTGCCTTCTTCGGGCAGTTCTTTGCAAAGTGGCCCTGTTTGCCACAGTTATAAAATCCATCGTTGTTCTGATTGGGTGGTGGAGGGAGAGCCAAAGCAGCATTGTTGACTGCTTGGTTAGGTGTCATCCGGCAGTGTTGGACCCAATGGCCCTTTCGTCCATATCCCGTGCATTGCTTGCAGGGAGAGTTAGCAGCATGATGATATTGACACTTGGCACACATAGGATATGTACCAGTGTAGGGTCTTCTGTTAGGGTTTTGTGGTGCAGCTGCTACTTGTTGGAGAGGTGTGGCCATAGTGTAGTTCTTGATGACCTTCTGTTTCTTTTTCTGTTGCTGGTGGGGTTTCTTTGAAGACTCTTCCTTGCGTTTGCCGGAGTCAGCCTCTTTCTTCAAAGTTCCAGAGGCTACCATCAGGTCAGTAAGTTTCCCTGATAGACTAACAGTTGACTCCACTGTGACAGGGTTTGCAGCAACCACTAATCCTTGTATGCAAGCAGGTAACCCGCATACATACCTGTCGATCCGTTTCTCCGGAATCGGTACCATGTCCGGCACCAAAGCAACCAACTCGTCACTCGTGGTAATGAGTGGTATATCCCATGTGGTCTGCCCCTTTCATCACATGGTTAGACAATTCAACCTCCAATCTCTGCAGCTCGTTCTTGGGGCAGAATTCCGTTCTCAGCAGGTTCTTGAAGTCTTCCCAGGTCATTGACATAGCTTCTTCTCTTCCCCTTGCATTGATTTGGCCATTCCACCAAGTCAAGGCTCGCTTGTTGAATGTTCCAGCAGAGTAGCGAACCTTGTGGTGCTCTGGACAACTGCAGAGGTCCAGAGTAGTCTCAATATTTTCGATCCATTGGATCAAACCAACGGCCCCTTCATTCCCGCTAAAGCTAGGCGGTTTACATCCTACAAAAGACTTGTATGAGTAATAAGAGGTACCGCTCGTATTACCATTGGCTTCCCCAGATGAGTTCCCAGTGTTGGTGCTGTCATTACGGAGACGGTTGAGCATCTCCGGTATCACCTCTCTCAGCTGGTTAGTCAGCTGACTGATCAGTAGTGTCGCCAGGGTGATGGTAGCAGGATCCAGTATCTGAGTAGTGCTCGGGCCTGGCGGTGGGTTAAGTGAAGGAGGAGGAGGAAGTGGCGGTGGTGAATCAGGTGGTGAAGGTGTAGATGAATGTGGAGCTAGGTCTTGTGGTGGTGGAGGTAACGAGGGAGTCTGTCTTCCTGGCGGCATTCTGACCATAACCAAAAGAATATTGGTTAGTGCGGTGATCGAATGCAAAAGACAATATGCAAGAAAAGTCTTAAGTCCTATGTTCTCTACATGCAGGGTCCGTAGGTTATAGTCTAGGCCAAACCGTTTAAATAAGTGACCTATATTTCTCTATAACCATGGCTCTGATACCAATCTGTCACACCCCGAGCCGGCAGGGTTGGATCGAATTCCCCGTCGGGCGGAAGGTTCCCGGGGCGCGATATCATGAGTGATAATCGTGATGATCAGATTGTTTACATTGCACATGATATAAATGAGAAATGCTAAATAGGATAGAATTACAAAGTTAAATTACATCAGTATCGTTCATAATTTAACAATGTAAATCTACCATCAACATCATAAATTTTCTATCTTGTATCTGTACAAGATATACAAAATATATGGTATAATGATGTTCCAAAAGTATGCAGGTCCAAAAATACTAGGTCCTCTATCTGCTGTCCTAGTCCAAAAGCAATAACTTCTTAATTGATCTGTTCGTCACCTGAGAAGTCATGCAAAAACATCAAGTCAACACATGGTTGGTGAGTTCATATAGTTTAGTATTTGAAAAAAAATAGTTTTGTAATCCTTTTTCGGTAAAAATCCTAACCTCACTAACTTCACGTGTAATATCCAGTTCGGTATGCTTATATATAGGGCATACGAAAGGGTCGAGCCTACAACCCGCCCAGACGCCATCCCACCACATACGAAACCACATATGACATTGTTGTTATTTATAATTAAGCATTTTTACCTACATTCCATTTTCATTCCACCATAGTTCTACATATACACAAAACATTTGTTAAACTCCCGGGTAACAACCTTAATCTCATTAACATCACCTGCAATATCCGATTTGGTATGCTTATATATAGGGCATATGTAGGGTTGAGCTTACCGCCCGCCCAGCCAACATCCCACCGCATACTAAATCACATATTGCATTATTGTTAATGATAATTAAGCAATTTGCCCCCATCCTTAACTCACTAGTTCTTCAGTTCTTTGTTCCTGTAAATACAACAAGATGGGAATCTCTATTGATTCCTTAAGTTCATCACAAAATTATGATCAACCACAACACTTCTAGAAAAAATTTAAATAAATGCTTAATTAAATAAATAAATAAACATTTAATAAAATATAATACCTAATGATTGGGCCTTGGTCAACTCGAGTAGACTAGTCTAGCAATCTAGGTTCTTAGTAGTGGAGGAAATCTGTAAATATCATCAAGCATGGACCTATAATCAATCAGTCTAGCTAGGACATCTTTTGATGTATAGGATTTTATAGTTCGTCTAGATCGTCCATGTTCGTTCTTGTTCGTATAGATCGTTAGTTATTTGGCACATACTATCTTTGAATATTTCCCAGACATTCCTCTGAAAATAGATCGTTGTGTATAGTTCTTTGAAATAGATCTTTAGTTCTTTGAAATCACACCACTGAAAATAGTTTTTTGTTTTAGATCGTTAGTTCTTTGAATCACACCACTGAAAATAGTTCTTTCTTTTAGATCGTTAGTTCTTTGAACTCACCACTGAAAATAGTTCTTTGTTTTGAAGAGTTATTTACTCATGATGAATAAATAACTTGTTTTAATCCAATAAACAGTTTACCTAGACAGAAGTCTAGAATAACAGTTATACATGTAAAACATATACTAAGTAAAAGCATTTACGTAAAACAATTAAATTAAAACAGTTTACGCATTCTTCTCAGCCCCGCTTTTGTAAAACAAAATCGTTTAGAAAAGGGGCAATGAAATCACCTGTGTTGCTGTGCAAATGATTTAGCACAAAATGCGTGCTCGTTTTTTGTAGACTAAATATCTTCAGTTCCTGAGTTGTTTTAAAAGAATTCGAGTACGATAAGTATACGTATCAATCGTCGTATCTAGGGTTGGGTCTTGGTGTGCAACTAAGTGTCCTATGTACTGTTGTGCTTCTAAGATTCAATCTAACTATTCTAACCTAAATACCAATTTGTAACTCCGTATCCCACAGTTAGTCATACCAGCCTTAATTAATATGTTTTAAATTAACTTTAACTTTAATTAAAATATTAATTCAAAAATTATTCCTTTTAATTCAATAGAATTAATAAAACATTTTCTTTTATTAAAACATCATTAATTAATTTTTTTTAAGGTAACTTTCCACACATGGTGGGCTTAGCTTTGGCCCATTGGGCCTACCTTGGCCCATTGATAGCTTTTGATTGCCGATTGATCCCCAAATCAATTTCCTAAATTAATGCGACATAGATACATCAATTTAAAGGACGTTTAAATCCATGTTTAAACAATACTTGGTTCAAGAGCTTCTCATTATTCAATGTAATTCCATGTAAAGAAAACCCTAGATCTCATCCCATGCACACACACATAGGTTTTATTTCTTGCATGTGCATGTATGTTGGCTCCCACGCATAAGGCCCTAGAATCAACATCTCTTTTTCATTAATAACTAAGTTTAGTGTGAGGGGACCAGCGAACCTACGGATGGTAGGTTCGGCTAGATCAAGGCTTTAGTCTCACTCCTAGGTTCGTTGCTATCTCAACTAGTTGTAACAATTCTAAGGTTCGGCTAAGGCAGCAGCTCAGTGAGATTCGCCTTGTCTAAGGTTCGGTCATTCCATGCGGTTTGCTAGGTAAAGGTTCGCTCCATGAGACCTCGGCTGTAGCTGAGGTTCGTTGGGCAAAACATCGACCACACAAGGTTCGGCACTTATGAGGTTCGCCTGGACATAGTGCTCGGTTGACATAGGTTCGGCTATGGTTCCTCGTAAAATGCCAGTTTCTCGTGGTTCTCGTAACGAAACGACCCGAATTTAAGACAAGATTTACAAATTATTTTAGGTGGTTATTCCTAGTAAATTAACTAAATATCTTTTGTTTATTTAAAATTTTAAAAAAATATTAAGTTTACTGTTTAAAATCGAATCGTACAGTCGTCGCGCGTATTCGTTCGAATCGTCACCCGTACGAACACAACGATAACTATTCTCTTCAATATTGTTTTCTAATTATCGGATATCATTCAGAACGTTAAACTTCCAGATTTATTCGTACAGATCGTCACCTATACGAATAATCCGTCGATTTAGCATTCACGTAACGACATCCGTGTTGTTTTGTTCTATATAGCCTCACATACGTTTATACATAATAAAATCCTAACACATAATCACATGATGGTTCTGTAATGTCAGAAAATTATCTGACTGATGAACCATGTTTTCTGAGTTTTGTTTCTCTGTAATGATTCAGAATTTGTTGTTTGATAACACAAACTGATAATGATCTATGATACAATTATGAAATACACGGAAATACATAGAGTTCATACCTGATTACTGTTCATGGCACTGTTGTGATCACTGTTCCGGTACGATTCCGGTACTGATGTTACATAATTGGATCTGACTTTCTTCATTCAAACCAAATCATACACTCAAGTGTATTTCTACATACATCTTTCACCTCTCATTTGAATATTCACATAAATATTCGTTCCCTCATAAGTATAAATACAATTTATACATATAATGAATATCCTATTTCATTACAAATATGCATAACTTTGACTTTTTAAAGTCAAACATCATGTATAATGTATTTGACACATAACAACCACTGAATAACTTAACATTCGCGTTATTCATTTATTCCATAACCGAATGACTTCACATTCGCGTTATCCGTTATCTCATGAGAGTTGTTAATCATGCATAATGGTAATTACTACATTCATTTACATAATTACCATTTTCATACAATCGCATTCATTTTCATAGATAGACATTCTTATCTATCCTTCATGTGCAACCCTTATCATTTAACACAATACGTATGTGAACACAAAACTCCAATTGTGCATCATATTTCCCAAAAGTCAAACTTAATTAATTTGACTCTTGAAATTGAATGTCTACACTCCTGTAGATCATCTTTTGTTCACACACATTGTGAATCTATTACATTGGATTTGCAAGTCTTATGTTCACACATTTTGTGAATCGAAGCATGCACATTACCAATTAAATGTATATACTTTTGTAGATCATTACCTCTATATTATGATAGTTGTTTACACTTCTGTAAATCAACTCAATCATTATCACCAGTTGAATGTTCACATCCTTGTAAATCATTCAACCACACTAACCATAACCGATTATATCAAATTCAATCAAAACAACAGATCACATATATGCTAATTGCATTAATAATTGTAGTATGGACTCACCCCGTCCTACAACTACAAGTTAAACAAAATGTGTAACTACTATCATGTACATATACATGGATTACCCCCAATGCCACAAAAATGTGGACTTACATGACAAACACCAACGCCATTATGGACTTACATTACAAATACCAACGCCATATCACTATGGACTTACATGTTAATATTAATGCCACACACCAGTGGTCTTACATTAGTTTCACACGAATGTGAATAGTTTTTTATTATCTGTGTCAGTTATTCTAAACATATAATGATACTTTCATTAGTTATGCAATTTATCATAACATTAATCAATTTCAACAAACTCAAAGTGTCACATCCAATATTTAATTCAACAATCCAAATACCACCCCATGTGGTTTCATATTCATATACTTCCACCCAACGTGGATTATCATCATTTTATATGTCAACTATCAGTTAACATTTAGTAACACCTTTCAACCTATGCATTTAGCACATAACATTCATCCAATACTACAAGACATTTATCAAGTAGTTAAATATCATCCCATGTAATTTTACATAACAATTTTTAATGTCACTCACAAGTGGTCTTACATAACAATTTCAATGCCATTTTAATATGGACTTACATGATTACCAATGCCACACACATGTGGTCTTACATAACAATTTCAATGCCATTTTAATATGGACTTACATGATTACCAATGCCACACACATGTGGTCTTACATAACAATTTCAATGCCACTCACCAGTGGTCTTATATTTTAAATTCAATGCCACTCACCAGTGGTCTTACATGTTAAATCCAATGCCACCCACCAGTGGTCTTACATGTTAGATACAATGCCACCCACCAGTGGTCTTATATGTTCAATTATACATTTTTAATTCATGTATACACATCAAGACATTTTCACTGTTCAAATGGATTAATTTCCCCAGCACATCAAGTGTTATTAACTACACTTAGGTAGGTCTTTCCACATAATCTTCCAATTCATTTCTCCTGAATTGGTAACACTATTACATACAAGTAATAGATACATTAGGTTCATAACACCTCACCTAATTTCGATAGCCTAAGTATAAAATGATTCCCATAAGAACTTGTTCATATCATGTTTGCACTAGTAAGTTGGCCAGACGTACTAATTCATTCATTATATGCACAATTCCTTACTTCCTTCATTTCTTACTCCAGATATTGATTTCGGTTTCACATAATCAATCAAATCACATTTAACATGTAATGACTCACATTACATTTAATAATTATAATACAGGACATAGATATGCTGACCTCATACATTCGGCATCATGATTGGGTCTTCGAATCAAACGTTATGTATTCATATCAAGAGCACAAGAGTTTGAGATCAAGACGCACTTGATTCACTCAAACCATTTCTCTGATACCAACCTGTAACACCCTAACTTCTTTCACGTTTACAAATGCCAAATTTTGGTCCCAGTTTAAAACTTTACCACAAAATAATGTTCGGAAGCATGAAATCACCATTTCATAAGTTAAACATACCATTTACGTCTACGATTAATAAAAACTAGTGTGTTTAATTTTAATCTCGCCAAAGATTTACATAACGCTCGATTTCGCTTCAAAACGTGCCCGATCTGATCGCCCGATGCATATCTATTTTTAACCTGTAACATCACATATATGGTCACAATTAGTTCATATGAACTAAGTAAGTAACCCCTACCAAAATTCCCCCAAAAACTCATTTTACCACATCCACATACATATCATATGGATGTTTATCAGGTTTAGATAATAATATATCATATTCAACATCAAATTGCACACACCACACATTGTGCATTTATTTCTCTTAACGGGTTATTTTCACAAATATGATTATATTATCTAATCCAACTCTATCACCAGCACCTCTGGCTAATTTAAAACATCATAAATATCATATATACTCCATTGGCTTCACCAATTATCCACACACCTGTGGTTTAATTTAATCAACTCACTCGATTTATCCACACACCTGTGGTTTAATTTACAATATAATAATATCACATTATTATTTACCAACTATTATTTACAATAGTTTAATCATGGTCATACTATGGTGTTCACATTCCCGTTCTTCCACCATAGCTATTTGTCAGCACCTTTGACTATCCACACATATGTGGTTTCATACATATATTAAGTCTGAAGATGTTCACCCACCGGTCCTTCCATCTAAGACAATTGCTAGCACCTCTAGCTATCCACCATTTGTAGAGTTATAAATATATCAAGTCTTAAGATGTTCATCCACAGGTACTTCCATCCAAGACATTTCTTAGCACCTATAGCTATCCACCATTTGTGGAGTCATAAATATATTAAGTCTTAAGATGTTCACCCACAGGTACTTCCATCCAAGACATTTGTCAGCACCTCTGACTATCCACACTTTTGTGGAATCATAAATATTAAGTCTTAATATGTTCACCCAACGGTACTTGCATATAAGACAATTGCTAGCACCTCTAGCTATCCACACATTTGTGGAGTCATAAATATATTAAGTCTTAAGATGTTCACCCACAGGTACTTCCATCCAAGACATTTGTCAGTACCTTTGACTATCCACACATATGTGGAATCATAAATATTAAGTCTTAAGATGTTCACCCACCGGTACTTCCATCCAAGACATTTGTCAGCAACTCTGACTATCCACACGTATGTGGAATCATACTCAAACACCGGCTCATTCGGCTATTCTTATGCAATCTATGTTGCATATTCAATTGAATCGTAACATAAACACATTGGAACTTAACATATGTACTTTAGAGTCTATTAACTCAATTAGTTCCAATCTAGTTATGCAGATTCATTCAAATAAATCAATCAATATATATATATATATATATATATATATCACAATCAAGTAGACTCTGTCTACTACTTATATGTAATGTTACAGTATGTTGGGTAACTTACCTGGTTCAAACGGTTGTTCACTTCCTATAACCTCTTTTCCATCTCTGTGAATTATCCCTTGACTTTCACCACCAACACCTAGTTGTAATTCACATATGTACAACTAGTTTCAATACACACAACATCTATACATATATCACATTGATTCAAACTCATTTGACTCTCATTACTTATTATGTGGTGTTCATAAGTCAAGTTACTATTTTACCCAATACAATTATGTCAAAATCATTGACTTTTAAAGTCTCAAGCATTTAATCAAATACTTGACGTGCACCCATTAATTTAACTAATCTTGGTGATGCAAATATAAACATGAAAACGACTAATTTAACCCTTCGTTTGGTGATTTAAGCATGACAGTTGTATATTTTATGTAAGAAAAAAGAAAAATAATGAAGTATAGCCTCTTAATTTTTATTATTTTTAAAAAAGTAAAAAATCAAATATTAATTTTTTTGATAAACATGTCTCATCATGTCTTAATACGTACCCTTTTTTAGGCCTGTAAATGAACCGAACGTTCAGTGAACCGTTCGTTGATCGTCCTTTAAAAAGTTCATTCATGTTCGTTTATTTTGTAAATAAACGAACATGAACAAAATTTTTTGTTCATTTAACTAAACGAACGAACGAACATGAACGAACGAACATGAACACACGTCTCGTTCGTTCATTTACGTTCGTGAACGTTCGTTTATGTTCGTTTATATTTGTTCATTTATGTTCGTTCGTTTATTTTTATTAATAAATCATTCATTTATTTTAATAAATCAATGATATATCCGTCTTCTTTATAAATTAACATGCTTGTTTCATTTTTATTTTACCCAAATTTTAATGAATTCACTAACTAAAATGAGCTAATATCAATGCAAGTTTAGAACACAGGTGTTCGTTCATTTGTGTTTAACTATATGTGTTCAATTATGTATGCTTTTGTTTCTTTAGTTATGTTCGTTCAGTTATGTTCATTTAATTTTTGTGTTTACTTATGTTCGTGAACTGTTCGTTTATAGTATTAACGAACAAACACGAAAACACTAAGTTTCTTAACGAACGAACACGAACAAGAAACCATTCTTTCGTTTAAATGTTCGTGTTCGATCGTTTGTTCGGTTAAAGTTAAACAAATGAACATGAACATGCCTCGTTCGTATTCGTTTGGTTTATTTACAGGCCTACCCATTTTGTCAATAACATATGTATATGTAAAGAATTGTCATACCAATAATTGTTTAGGTAACCAAGGGCTTCTAGCCTAATGGTTACCCCCTTAACTTCCCTACGGGAGGTCTTGGGTTCGAATCCGGGCTGAGGCATATTTGCTGAAGCAAGGTTAGGGGGTTTACACAGTTGTAGGGTTCCTCCTGGGGTGGTCTCTGGCATACACCCTAGAGCGTCAAATCCGGGAGGACGGTTGAAATTCCGTCTTGGGTGTCGTTTGTATCAAGCCGTTAAAAAAAAGATAATTGTTTAGGTAGACAATAAATGTGAAATGAAGAGTAGGTTAAAGTACCCGTGGTAGGTAGTATTGTGAATTGATTGTCTTTTAATTTATTGCTGAGTATCTTTATTTTATATATATTTGAAGGATCCGTCAACTAGCAAGTGAGCAAGTAAATGACATCGGGAAGCATAATTAATGGTGTTAGATCTCTAAAAAGAGATTTTTCTCTAAAAATATAAGAATATTATAATTTTGACGCATGTTATTATAAAACAAAAGTATAGTACAAAATCCAATCAAAAAAGCATAATTCAGTACAAAAAATAAAAAGTTTATTACAAAAAAAGTCTTGTAAAAAAAATAAAAATCAAATACAAAAAAAATTAAAATGTAGTACAAAAAAAATTCAGTAAAAATATATATAACAAATCTAGTAAAAAAATATAAATTTAATACAAAGAATAAGATTTTATACATAAATTACGATAAAACGTGTCAAATTTTTATTAGTTTTCACTCTTTTTAGGTAAAAAGCTCTTGTTATTTAATCTTTCTCTTTGAATAATATCTAATAGCCATAATTAATATCTTTTTTTTAACGGCTTGGTACAACGACACCTAATACGGGATTTCAACCGTCCCCTCGGATTTGACGCTCTGGGGCGTATGCCCGAGCCCACGCCAGGAGGAACTCCACAACTGGGTAAACCCCCTGACCTTCTTTCAGCAAATATGCCTCAGCCCGGATTCGAACCCAAAACCCCCCATAGGATAGTTAAGGGGATAACTATTAGGCCGGAAGCCCTTGGTTAGCCATAATTAATATCTAATAGCATAGAAATTAACGACATAATATCTGTCGGTGGTTTTTTTTTGGCTGTGGGTGACCGGCTCAATCCGGTTGTTGTCATCGACGTTCGTTTATTTTACCCACGCTACTCTGAATCAGACCAAAGGATTTAAAATTTAGCAAGCAAAACTTTTTAACTGCATTCTTAGCATTAATTTTACTTGATTTGCAGAAATTAAGCAGCGAAGATCGAGATGAAGACGGTGGTCGGAGAATCGACGATGGTGAGGCCGGCGGCGGAGACACCGTCGGTAAAGCTATGGAACTCGAGCCTCGATCTGACAGCCCCTGATTTTCACATACAAGTGGTGTATTTTTACCGTCGAAACGGTGATTCGAATTTCTTTGATCCGAAAGTGATGAAGGATAGTTTGAGCAGGGCATTGGTTGCGTTTTACCCAATGGCTGGGCGATTTGCGCGAGGAGAAGATGGCCGTATTGCGATCGATTGTCAAGGACAAGGTGCGTTGTTTCAGGAAGCTGAGTCCGACGGTATGATCGATGAGTTTGGTGACTTTGCGCCAAGGATTGAGTTCATGGAACTCATCCCGGTGGTTAATTACTCACGGGGAATTCAATCATGTCCTCTGTTGATCGTCCAGGTATAATACAACATTCATGATTTCAAAATTGTTTCAATTTAAAACTTGCTTGAAACGACAACAACAAAGACATATTTCATCCGTCCTCTTGAATTTGATGCTTTAAACTTCTGACCTTATCTCTTCAAATAAGTATCGACCTGATTTCATACTTCAAACCTACAATAAAATTAGGGGTGTCAATCATGTCGGGTTAGCGGGTTAACATGTTGCGGGTTGGCGGGTCGAATTTTGCAACCCGAACCTGACCCATATATTTATTCGTGTCAAAGTTTCCAACCCTAAATAAAATCAAGAGTTATACTTGTCAACCCATTACTTGATTATTTTCGTGTCGTGTTGCGGGTCGTGTCAACAATTGCCGCCCCTAAATAAAATCAAGAGGAAACTAATAGACCTGTAAGCCATTGGTTTAAAAGTAAAACTAGTAGCCGGTGTTAACAATCTGATTCGGGTTTCAAACCACTCACTCGGGATAGAATAATAAAAGTTAAAAGCTAAATAATTGGTTGGGTTACGTGGTAATGTTTGAGGACTAATAGGTCGAATCTGAGATAAACTTAGGACCGTTTGTAATGTCTGAATCATTAAGTGTTAAATGGTTAAGTTGCCTTAATGGTTAAGAGGGTCTGAACCATTAAGTGCTGAACCGATTAAGACGGTTTATTTTAGAGTCTGAATGAAAAAAAAAAACCCTTTTTATTAAAAAAACCCTAAAAAATAAAAACAACCCCGTTTTCAGATTCATAGTCGCAGCCCCATCGTCGCCACCCGTCGCGGTCGCGTCTACCTCCCGTCATCGACCTCACCACTGGCATCACCATTGCCATGAACCGTCATCTCTTCGCATCATCCCATCACCATCGAGTCATCGACCCATGAATCCATGATTCTTCTTGGCAATTCCTACAAATGGTTCTGGTATGACTGGACCTGTACAGATGATCGAAGGCCAGAAAAAAGGAATGCTTACATGGAGGCGACAGGAGGTCGACGAGAGCGGGCGATCGTGGAGCTAGGCGGTGCAATCATGGCCGACGGGAGCTTCTGTGATCGTGAACAGCGGTGGGATTGGAGGAAGACGGAGATGGGATGGAAGGAAGACGACGATGGGTGAGTGGAGGGGGGAGGCGACGGGAAGGGTAGACGACCACACTCTTTTTTTCCAATTCAGACTTGTTTTCATATCTGAATGATTTAGAGCCTGATTCAGATGTTTTTATTCGTTCAAACATACGAAACAAACAGTCTGAATCTAAATGGTTCAGATTTAGATCCATTGATTCAGACTCATTCAGATGCTACGAAACAGTCCCTTAGAAAATTTGATACAAAGCTAAAAATTTGAATGGATTAATCAGCTCACATGAAAAATACGTGTTGACCTGATTTTTTTTATTGGCATATAATGATTTTATAAATTATAATAAAAAACATGTGTACGAGTTAATGGTTAAATTCTCTAATTAAAAAAATACATATATATTTAAAAATAAAATAAATAACGAGGTTAAGTAGCAAATTCAGTAGGGCTATTTTAACATGACTCTTTTACTAAATACTAGCATAGAATCCCGTGTATTACACGCGTTAAATAGTTAAAAAATACAATTCATTAATATTAAATAAAAATAAGTATTTAATAATTATAAAATTATATTTTATGATTATATATAATTGAAATATTTTTTTTAGTTTATTAGATTAATAAATTATTAAAATAAGAAGATTTATCATTTTTGATATTAATTATATAATTTAATTAGTAAGATTATTAGTATTTATTACGAGAGAGACGAGAAAAAAGCTTTCAGATTGCACCAGATCACGACACGTGTCTCATAATAATACTCCTTTATTATAATAGGTAGATTTTAGTGAATTTGGTTTTAAGAGAACCTGAACTTGTTATACTAAATCCTGCTTATAAATGTCATGAGGTTTGTGTCCGAAAACCGGCTTAGTTGCTTGAGTAGTTCAGTTAATTTCAAATGGTTAATTGGTTTTAAAATCCTCTGAATAAACTCGATATGTAATATAACTTGAGCAGGTGACTTACTTTAAATGTGGTGGGGTTTCGCTAGGAGTTGGTTTGCACCATCGTGTCGTGGATGGGTCATCTGCAATGCACTTTATGAACACATGGTCTGATATGGCTCGTGGCCTTGACATCACTCTCCCACCCTTCATAGACCGAACCCTCATTTGCGCACAAGACCCACCAAAACATGTTTTTGAGCATATCGAATACCATTCAGATCCAATAGTGAACTTACCAGTCGGCCTAGTCCAATTCCAATCACCTGAAACCAAATCCGTATGCTCGATTTTCAAGTTCACACGAGACCAACTCGACGCCCTCAAAGCAAAATCAAAGGAAGATGGTATCACAATCAACTACAGCAGTTTTGTAATTCTCTCGAGCCATGTTTGGAAGTGCGTGAGTAAAGCCCGTGGTCTGCTAGATGATCAGGAAACCAAGCTAATGGTTGCCACTGATGGACGAGCCCGTTTACAACCACAACTTCCATCGGGCTATTTTGGGAATGTTGTCTTCCCGACTGTTGTTATAGCATCAGTCGGCGACATTCAATCAAAATCTCCATCGTATGCTTCTACCAAAATTCATGATGCTTTAGTGAGGATGAATAGCGATTATCTAAAATCAGCAGTCAATTATCTGGAACAACATCTTGATGTAAAGACCCGAACTTCTTATAAATATTCGAATATTAGAATAATAAGTTGGGTTAGGCTTCCGATTCATGATGCTGACTTCGGATGGGGCCGACCCATTCACACTGGGCCTACATGGATCCCATTAGAAGGTTTGTGTTTTGTTTTACCAAGCCCGACAAACGATGGCAGCTTATCGATCATCATTGTGCTTGAAGTTGAACAAATGAAAGTTTTTAGCAACTTGTTGTATGCAATCTGAAACTACCGCTTGTTTTGAATTTGGATTTCAATATTGATTTATCATGTTAGAAACATGCGTATTACGCTCATTAGATAATTCAGTGTGTTGTAAGCCATAAATATTATGAAGATTTGTATGTTGATATCATTTGTTATTGACGAAACAAGAATTAATAAGGACTTAAGAATTGTGAATGAAAAATAAGAAACATTTAATCACAAAATTATATTTTAAAATAGAATATAATTAAACTTTTCCTTGATATAGATTTAATAAACTACTAGAATAAGAAGATATGTTTTAGTATCAAACTAGTAGATTAAAAACCCATGTATCATACACATTTATTTGCTAGAA
Organism: Mikania micrantha; assembly: GCA_009363875.1. Classification (NCBI taxonomy): domain Eukaryota; kingdom Viridiplantae; phylum Streptophyta; class Magnoliopsida; order Asterales; family Asteraceae; genus Mikania; species Mikania micrantha. Next base: position 94,310,953 of record CM018692.1, read on the forward strand.
TCATATTCACTGTTGCAAAAGTCGGCCTTGGAGGCCGAGTACTCGCCAAGTACTCGCTCCAAAGAATTGTCCCGAGGCCGAGTACTTTCTGAGTATTACCCGAGTACTCCCGCCTAGGTCCGAGTACTCTCCGATTACTCACTCCAAGAAGTTATTCCAACCTAGGAACGCCTAGCGACTTTTGCAACCTTGATCATATTAATTTTTGATTTATGTATTTTTTCATTAACGACACATTTTAATGAGGAAATATATATTAGAGTTATAATTTTCAAAAATCTAACTACTACTCAGTATACAACACTTGATGTGATACCGATGATTTCCTTTTTTTTTATCAAAATATCAATAGTTTTTACGCGGTTTATACGGTTAACTCTATAAATATGGCTTTAGCCGGGTAGTTTAGCTTAGAATAAAAAAATCACTATTAAAAGTTTACAAATAAAAAAAAACGTTTAAATTAGATTTATACATTTCTTTGTATTAGGTTTCAATGCTTATCGTTCATACCATAAAAGACGATATATTACAGCCAAAAAAGACGATTCAACACAATTAAAATAATAGGTGACATTATGGTAAAAACACTTAAATTGTTGACAAGTATGAGAAGGATTGTGCGTCGTTAAATATATTATTAAATAGTTGATATCAAATTTGTATTAAAAAGTTAATGGAAGGGTATTTTATTCGTTAATACTTTTGTTGACTTTTATCATGTTTCCCTATTTTTATCAACGTTCGGAACTTTTATATACGATATTATTTTTTAAAAAAACAAAATCAAAAAAACAAATGTTTTTATCTTTAAAACGAATATAATATTGATCGATATACAAAAAATAATAAAAAAATTATGTTTTTATTCACCTTATATATCTGCAATGCATCATTTTGTGTGTTTGTTTGTCATTGTTTTTTTGTTCGTAATTGTGTCTTACTATGTTTTCTAAAAATAATGAGCTTTAAAATAATAATAGTGAAATAACACAATCACGTATTTTTTATATGTAAATTATAATGATAAAACAAAAATTAATGTAATACATAAAAAACAATGATAAGATAAAATCAAATTGTCTAAAACATAAAACACTATTATGAATGCATATGACACAATAACCTGAAATATATGTTATTAAAATAAGTAGTTTTGAAAAATAAAATGTTGAAATAATACGATTGTGTATTTTTAATATGGAAACATAAATAATAAATAACAAATTTATTTAATATATAAAAAACAATATCAAAAAAACATGAAATAAGTTAAAACGTATAACACAATGCGTATAACGCGATCATCAGAATGTAAAACAAAGTGATGAGTATATTACACAATGACCTAAACGTAAAACACAACGATGAGTATATTACACAATAAGTCGAATGTGTTTGAAAAATGTGTTTTTTTTTAAAATTAAGATAATTTGAACATATTACATGTGACAACTAGTACCAGATCGTACTGCAGTCCGTACGGTATGTGTACTCTCACTATTACTATGTGTAAATATTATGTGTTAAACATTTGTGTAACAACAATTCTATAAAAACAATTAACAGTTGTATATACATCTCAATGAGAATTGAGATATAAATATATTACAAAACATGTGAAATAACAATTGTGAAAAGAAATGACAAAAACATATCGGTTGCGATCTGATTTCCATAAATAACAGGAATTAGATGGCCGACAATTCAGTGAGAAAACAATGTGAAAACAGTTAAGTTTAGTTGAGTCCGTTAGTGGGAATGTTCAATGTCACACCCCGACCGACGGCGGAATGCGTCGGGGCGCGAGCTCGACTGTTCATTAGCTCATGGTGCTATTACAATGTTTCATATTTAATGCATCCATTTAATGATAATCAATTCATTCAACCAACATTTAAATAGTCATTACAAGAATTCAAAATAAATAAACTATTACATTGAAAGACTATACAATTGTTTCAAAGTTTAAACTAGGTCACTCAGACTACCCACAATGGGGGTGCATTTGAGAATGCACTTGATGACATGGATGGTGCATGTGGGGAGTGCACAAGGGAGAGGGAGTTGAGGAGAGTTTTTGCACTTGAGGAAGTGCATCAACATGCAACATATGTGGGGCACAAACAATAAAAATCAATTTTTTTTGTTTAAAAAAAAGCAGGCTCTTTGGCAAAATAAAAAAAAAAACCTGTTTTTTTTAAAAAAAGTTTTTTTTTCATACCAACTATTTAAAAAAAATTATATTTGTTTAAAAAAATAGAAAAAGAAAGGATAATGTAAAAAGAGAGGATGCATGTGGGAAGGATGGGTTGGGGGTTAAAAACAGGAGAGAGAATGCATGTGAAAATAATGGTTAAAAAGCTGATGTGGCAGTGATGATTAGGATGCATGTGTTAAATGCATCTACTTGCATTGCGGGTAGTCTAAGCCTATCTTATGTCTTCATCATGCTTCCTTATCCTGTTACACATGTAAAATAGAGTTTGTCAACTATTTGCATAGTTGGTGAGTTCACACACTAAGTTTAAGTAATAAGTATATAAAGGATGCAAACTATAGCCTAACTAGATATGTATCATAAGCATAGCATGAATACAAGTTTGAATAAATTGAATGAATGAATGAATGAATAACAATTGCTTGTGTCCAAACAAGTATCCTTACAACATGTTAATTAAAGTATGGCCACACTATAAATTAACAGTTATAATTCAACAAGTTTGCTAGGTGTACTTTTCACCTTTTTCACACCAAGGAAAAAGCCTTTGCGAAGATAGTATCTAACAATCTTAGGCTACTAGGTACTAGATTGCTTGACTGGCAACACACATAGAATCAACACATAGAATCAACACATTGTATAAGCCTAGCCTCTAACACATAAAGCTAACTAGGTCAAAGGCTTGCATCATAGATTGAATGAATAGTAGAATGAATAAAGTTTGAATAAGACATGTGTAACATCCCAAAAACAAAAAGTAAAAGGGAGTGTGAAGAAACTCACTTGTTTGAATGCTAGCTAGTCCAGAATGAGCTTGAACAATGAACGTGAAACAAAGGCTATCAACTCACCCTAAAGTTTGAGTAACAAGTCTTAGCATCTTAATAGTTCAAAGTTCAAGAATTCTAAAGCTATGGCATCCTAATGGAAATCTTAGTTTAAATGAATATATGTTTGGATGGATAACTTATAATATTGATTTAATAAATAAAATAGAATATCAAATATTCTTTTTACTTATCAATATTATTGTATAAATAAACTAGACTAATGTTAAAGAATATTTAATAATATTCTTTTAATAAATAAAATAGAATATTGAATATTCATTTTATTTATTATTTTGCATTTAATAATACTAATGGAATCGTTTTCAGTTTGTATAATAAACAAAATAGAGTATTGAAAATTCTATTTATTTATTATTTTGCATTTGGAATCCTAAGACTAATATTTGAATAAAATTCCATCCCTTTCTTTTATGCATGTTTATTTGTATATAATTTTGTATGTTTGGTTTATGAAATCATAACATCTTATTTTAAAACTTTGATGTAAATATTTACATAATAATTTATTCAAACTTCCTTTTTGATTTAAAAGTAACTTTTATAAAGAACTACTTTTAAAACCATCCTTTAATTTCATAAAAGATTTATTTAGATTATAAAACTTATGTTTTAAATAAGTTTTTTTTTTTAATTATCGTTCTAAATATACATATACATAAATATAGTATATATAAAAATAATTATATAAATCAAATAAATAGAAAAATATTTGTTTAGCCTTTACAATTTAATAATATTGCTTTTTAACACATGATATGATTTTTAAATAGGTTAGTTTTACGTATTAGATTAATCTTATACAAGAAATTAAATTAAATCTTGTTTCTAATTTAATTAACTTTAACAGAACATGAATAAATCATTTTTATGATTTTTGTTGTAATTTTTATATAAAAAAAATAGGAATGGAATGCAAAAAGAACACAAAACCCAGTTTAGGGGAGAGTGGCAAGGTTCGAATCCTTCGACCCGCAATTGCCCTAGCCATAACCTAACCCATATAATACCAATGAGCCAGCTCTGTCCTTTTTGTTTCAAATTCGTTTTAGTTATATAAAACATAAGAATTTTGATTTCCCCAAATTAAGCCAAGAACCCTAATTAGTTTTCGATCCAATTTGAATGATGAGTTGTTTGTAAGCCCCTAAAAAGTTAGGGCTATTGATCAGTGATTCAAACCGATTCGAATGGCATAAAAATTACCTTGATTTTGTTTGGTTTTGATAGGGTTCGAATGAAGAAATGCCGCGACGGGTTCTTGAGATCGTCCTTGAGATTTGAAGTGTTTCAAAAGATGTTCTTGGCATCTACAGAACCAGAAGGAAGTTGCCAAGATGTGTGCGTGATCAATTTCGATTAATGTTGTCAATTTTAGTTACTTTTGGATGCGCTCAATCACGATTGTAATACCTATATCATTTACGCGTGAATCTTGATTATTTTTGGAATTAATTGAGTAGTTTGATTCGGAATTGAGCGAGGATCCCGCGGTGATTTGAAATCCAAATTAAAAAACGCGTCTGGTGTGATTTGAATCAAAAACCCGGTGGTGAAGGAGTTTGGACGTGAGACCTGTGAAGGAAAGGGAAGAATATGGGTTTGTCAATTATGGCCCTCTATGTTCTAGAATGTTTACATTTAAGCTAGAATTTCCTAATAGCTTAAAACAATTTATTTAATTACCTAAATAGTCCCTCAAATTTCTTATCCTATTTATTTTATGTATTAGGCCTTTATCTATTTTTACAAAAGTTTTATGAAACTTTTTACTTAGCAAATTATAGATAAATGCTTCTAAAAAATATTAAATTTTTAAAATATAATAAAACTTTATAAGTTTTATCAATTGTTTATTATATAAAGTTAGTACCATATTTACGAGTATATGATAACTTTTGATTAAATTTTATTAGCATTTATTTTTTTAAAATTAATCCTAATTAAATATTATTATTATTATTATTATTATTATTATTATTATTAGTTATGTATATACATATTATTTATGTATATATTTTTATAAATAAAAAAAGGTTATTTACTAATAAAATGTTTTTATGCTATTATAACCCATTTATGACTTTAGAAATTATAATTCTTTTATAAAAATAAATTTATACAAGCTTAGATTTTGTTTTGTATCATTATCATTACTTCACTAATGAAATAAACATTTATATATAAATCTATAGATTTATGGATACAAATGTATCAATAAAAATTCAAGTTTCGAATTAAAAACGATTACAATATTCGAACTCGTAACAGAAAACCCTGGGGATTACATTCAATACAAAACGACAATTCAGTATCGTTTACGAATAATAAACTAACAGTGTGTTTGCTTGGGAGACGATTCACACAAACATATCTGTGAGTTTAATGTTCTGAACGATACCTGAAAAGTAGAAAACAAAATCAGAAAGTAAAGCCGTCGTCGTGTTCGTTCGAGTGACAATTCGAACGAATACGCATGAATGTGAAACGATCTGATGAAATAAATAAAATAAACGTTTCGAAACAATAAAATAAAAAAAAGATAAATATAAAACATTTACTAGGAATAACTACCTTAAAAAGGTTTAAAAGAAAACAAATTTATGTAAACTACGAAAAATACGCGTTACGTTTCGTAAACGTAACGTAAATGTAAAACCGAACGAACTAAACGAACCCGAAACAAGACCGGGTATAAAAACCCTAAAATCCTTTATTTTCTCATATATTACACTCACCTACTCTCTCTCTCTCTCTCTCTCTCCCGTCTTTCTCTCTCTCTCTAAAAACCCACCCAAGTATCAAACCCAAAATCTTGATCTCTCAACCAAATTTGACAAACTTGATGTCAAATTGAAGCTTACAACATCTAGAATCCAAAAGTACAACAAATCGAGCCCAAGAACAGCCAAATTGGAGGTAAATTGAGCTCAAACATTCGGTTTAAGGTTTTTTATAAACCCGACAAAAACCGAGGCTTTAGTCGGTTTTAAACACCCCCTTCGACCCATACACCTTCTAAACGAGTTTTCGCACATATACCCACTCAAAACCACCATTTATTTCGACTAAAGCTCGAAATCGCCGTTTGCCATGGCTGAAACCCGTTTCAGGCGAATGGCTCGTAAGACTGAGCCACTCATTCGTGTGAATACTCATTAGCACAAGACATTCGTGTGAATACACATTAGCACAAGTCATTCGTGTGAATGGTCATTAGCATGACTCATTCGTATGAATTGCCATTAGCATGAGTCATTCTTATGAATATCACAAGAATGAGTCATCCTCACTACACTAGTTCAGTTAACAACTCAGATTTAAAAAGAACAATCAAATAAGGGATTATAGCTCAAACAACATTTAATCAAACACAAGACTGTGAATACAACATCAATACGACGACAGTGAGCGCATGCATTTCTTGAGTCTTAGTCAACCACTACAGCAACAAGGTGAGTTCATGTGCCCCTTTACTAATCTTTTGGTTTCAAATGCGGGGCTGAGAAACATGCTAACTCTTTCACTTAAAAGTTTTAGTACATTATTTCAATTATCATGTATTCTAGATAATAAAGGTTTCATCTTTATTATCATATCTATGTGTATGCTTGTGTGTGAAATGACAATTATAACATATCAAGGATGAGATCATGAAAACATAACTTCATGATATCATCACATCATTGAAATAACATAGTGTCTTAAGACTTGATCTTATAACATTATGTGTATAACATGAGATAACATTGACACAATAACAAGAGATAACAAGAATGACATCATGATAACATAATTTCATGATATAATTCAGCACTTATGCTAACATTGTGTATTAAGACTAGTTCTTACAATACATTGTTAAAGACATTAATATAACATAACTCCAGAACCGAATGGAGTGTAGATTTGGTAGTGTAGTGGTTTAACTAACGTTAACCATGAAACTGGACAATGAATCTACATTTATTCAATGGGTTTACTGTCACCTCCAAATTGGAGTGAAAAATAGTAAACTCATTCGAGTGAAAAACAGTAAACTCATTCAAGTGGGAACACATGACAATGAGACAATGACAATGAGAACACATAAGATCAATTTGATTACTATTAAGCCTGATTGCATTATATCACTAGTATTCAAGTTCAGTCGCAAGTCCCTTACTATATCGTTCATTAATTTAGTAGAGGCTAAACCGACGATAGCGTGGTGGTACCATAGGTTTGACAAACCTCCGGAAAGTGAGGTCTGTTATGTTCATCATATTAATTATCATTGGCCGGTATTGTATGATCGGTAAAAGGGCTGCATCAGTCAGGTTTGGTAAATGGACACATGGGTGATATTAATCTTCAGACACTGATTGTAATTGTACCCTTCGTTTCTGTTGATTAGTAGACTGAGGAATTGATTTTCACTCATGACGTATTACTGGGGGCAGATTCGTTATGAAGACACTGATTCTTTTGGGATTTCAAAATGGATAGGGGTAAATTGGAGGCATTGTAGTATGGTTTTGTGAGGACCACAATGGCGTCCCATTTATGTCATTTCAAGTATGAGACAACATTAATAGAGTAAACTGGAACTTCTAATATAGAAGAGAATGCCGGTAAACTCAATCATTGAGACGATAACTAAAATAATAAGATTTAATAAAATCTATATCAAGCGGGACATCAAATGGGGATAAACACATGTGAGTTAGAAATGGGTATCCATAGTTGCATTACCGGTGGTATTGAATTCAGTCAAGTGTGTGGCGAGCTGGCGGCTTCATTTGTGATATGTATGCCCTATATATAAGCATGCTTGATTTGAATGATACACTATCTGTAGGTCCCGATTTCACCACATCGGATCTATTAATCAAAACTTCAACACACGAATCACTTTGGGATGAGCGGAATCCAAACCGAAGGTTAATCGAATAAGAACTTGTAGATGATTAAAGATAAATATCAATCACTGCACACGATTATCATTTAAACGAAACGAAATCGTCTGGTACAATGAAATTAAACAAAATTAGAACAATAGGAATTTTCTCAACCTTGGCTCTTTCTCTCTCTAAGTCTCTCAACAGGTCTAAGAACCAAAGAATTAAACGAAAATGCATTTAAATATCTATTAAACCATCATGGCCCAAGCTAGCCCACAGAGAACCCAAAGCCAACCGAGAACCCGTTAGTTGAACCACCACAATTGAGAACCCATCAATCTGCCAAGAACCAGCCGAGAAGTATTATTAATCTTAACTGAAAACTCTAAATCACTGAACTACTCCAATGATTGCTTAAGTCTGAAATCTAGATCCTAACAATTTCCTCCCTAGACTTATGCTATCATTGTCTTCAATTCATCAATTCAGCGGCGGCACCCATGCTATAGTGATTCTGGGCATCCTGATAAATCAATATAACATACTTCCTGCAAATACCACTTCTTATTTTCATTGAAAATTGGTGCTTCAATAGATTTCATCTCCATATTTGTTTCGGTTTGGCAAATTGTTTCAACACCTTTGAGGCACTAACTTTAGATTTTTTAATTGGTTCAGGCTTCTGAAACTTTTGTTGATTGAAACAATTTTGATTTTGCTTGACTTCACCTTTGCTAAAACCACACGGTTTATTCTTTCAACTTTCCTCGACTTAGAACACACTTTTGCCTTTGGAGTAACTTTCTGATAAAATTCTGTTAGCCGATGAATAAAATTTCGTGCAATGTGACCGGGCTTGCCACATGCAAAGAAAGTTTGCTCCTTTGCATAGAAGCATAAACTGGACTGTTGAATCCATATGTTGACTATTGAGAGTAACACGATCTATCATTCCTGAAGAAATTCTTATTCACAAAACTATGACACCTTCTCTCTTGACATTGTTGTGGAAAATATGGAGTACTTTCTGCACTCAGATCTGATTTAATACTCCCAGAAGCACGACTATGAAAAACACTAGGAATAAATTTCGAACTGCTTGGTCTCACTTTAGTAGATTTCACTTCTTCTGCAGATGTCTCTAAAACACTCGTAACATTCATAGTTTTACCCGTAGAGTCAGCTTCTTTTGTTGACTATGTTACAACATTTTTAGAAGCAATCTTAGGACCATACGTCATGTGTTTCTCATGTGCCTCTTCTTCCACGTTTTCTTTTAAAGCCTTTTCGCTTTTAGTAAGAGCATTTTTTAATCTCTTCAAATCTTGCAAATCCTCTAGTAACTCGGAATATTGTGATTTATAAAAAATCACTTTATCTTGACAAGATTGACAACATAAGTTCTCATTTACCTTAGAAGTAGATAATGATCAAACTGAGGATCCATTTGTACCGAAAACATTTTAACTAGACAATGCTAGATAAAATCCGAGAACGCAAATGTTTGAGTCGAGAACAATTATATCTCTTGCCTTGTAATTTCGGAGAACACAAATAAATGAGCCGAGAACCTCTAATGTTTTTAACGTTTTTTTTTTCAACTTGACAATTGTGTGTAAATCTAATCAAGTCGTGGAACTAAATACAACTTAATTTAGCAAGTTCAGTTGCTATACTGGTTGGTTTGGTGAGGAGCAATATGAAGCAAAAGGCCTATGCACATCAATGATAAAAAAAATGGTGCAGCATAAAGGTATGAAAATGCTTTTATTAAGAAAGTATGCATATGATTTATTTACTTTGATATCATTCAGCAAATAACTCTTTCTCTTTGATATATATATATATATAAAGGGAAAATATAAAATGAAAACCACTTTTCAATGAAAAAACCGCGAAAACCATGCAAAAAACATGTAAAAAAATGTTTTTTTTTGAATTTTTTTACAGGTTTGTAACATTATTTGTCATATTTTTATAAAAAAAAATAAAAAAAGCGTCAAGAAAATATTTAAAAAAAAATATTTTATAAACCCACGTAAAACATACGTAACACTGTGTCCAGATGATATGTTTTACGTGAGTTTATAAGCATAATTTTTATCTCTCCTATTTTATTCTCTCTCCTATTTAATTTTAGAGTAAAATGTCAAAATCGTCCCTGTGTTTGTATCGAAAATGTCATTTTAGTTCCTAAATAAAATTTGTTGCCATTTTAGTCCTTGTGTTTTAATTTAGTTACCAATATAGTCCTTCTAGTTGTCATTTTAGGGACTATATTGGCAATTAAATTTCAAACACAATGATTAAAATGACAACAAAAAATTAGACGAAAGACTATATCGGCCACTAAATTAAAAAACAAGGATTAAAATGGCAACGAATTTTATTTAGGGACTAAAATGACATTTTCGATATAAACACAGTGACCATTTTGACATTTAACTCTTAATTTTATATTTTTTTTCTCTTTTTTCACTCATAAAGTATATTCGAAAAAATCCAATTTCTTTTATGATTAAAAATATTAGTAAATTATTTTTTAACAACTAAACCTGAAACCATAAATATTATTCATTTATATAACATATATTACACATACGTAATCAATCGAATAAATTGTGTTACAAGCATTGTTACATATATGTAATCATGATATGAAGAACATTATCATAACTTGTGCTTACCTGCTTACATATATGTAAGCATGAAATATGTTACACCACCATAACATGTTACATATGTTTCATCTGACAATTAATTTTACAAAATCATGGTTCCACGATAAAAAAAAAAAAAAAACGTACTCAACGCAAAATTGTATATTACCATGCTACATATGTTTCATCTTACAATTCATTTTACAAATTAAATATCTAATTCTTGTTGTAACTCAATAATAAAAACACGAGATTTAAAATAGAAAATGAAAATTCATCTTATTATCACATATAAGAACCCTAAACCAATAAAAAATAAATAATCTGAAAAACCGAATGTTGTTAATGATATAGTATTGATTATATATGTAATCATATTTAGCCGATTACATATATGTAATCATATATCTAAACATTATTTGTCAAACAATCTTGATTTTTGATTCAAAAAATCAGAATTATTTCAACTAAACCATCTGATTACATATATGTAATCATATAACTAGTTACATATACGTAACTAGTTAAAAAAAAAATTAAACACTTTACATATACTTGATTACATATATGTAATCGGGTAACATATATACCTGATTACACATATGTAATCATATACATGTTACATATAATCTAACACTTTTGTTTAAATATATGTAATACATATATTACTTGCTGTTATATGTATATAATCTAAAACTTTTGTTTAAATATAATACATATATTACTTGTTGTTACATAGTACAAATATGCATTGTAACAAATATGATATATCTCATCGATAGGAAATAGAAGAATCATGAGAAGATAATTAAGGATTATACAAATTATACCAACATTTGCTAAATAGCCAATTGTAAGAATAATACTAACTAAATAATTTAAACGACAGACCACCACATTACAAATATAGTAAAAAAAAATTAAAAAAAAAACAACAACCATGTTTGATAAACAACATCATGGTTTGATAAACATCATCCTAAAAAATAATAGGATAAACAAACTCACTGTGATAAGAAAGATATACTTGGGCTCTATATGAGCAAGACAATCTACAATGGAATTTTTGGTGTGTGTGGGGTAGAGGGAGATTGGTCGGGTTTTATGGTGGGTCAGGACAGTCGGTGTTAGAGATAAAAGGCAGAGGATTTGAAGGATCGAGCACGACAGACGGAGAAGGATTCCACGACGAGTTGGCCACCGAACCACATTCCTTTGACTTCCAACAAGGGTTAGAAAGAGTATCCAAATCTTGTGGCTCTTCTAGGAGTTCTGTGATGAGAAGAGTAACAATATAATAGTCGTTTATTGGTATGTAGCAAGCTGAAATCTAACAGAGAAGGAGATGGTGAAAAGGAGGCCACTTGAAGTAGTAGAGGATTTGATAATTTTAGGGTTTAAATTAATTTGAATTGGTGTTAGGAGAGATTTAAGGAAATTCATAAAACAAAAGATAATTAACAAAATTAAAAGGTGTTAAAATTACTAAAAGAACCTTTTATTTAAATAAAATAAATGAAAAAAGAAAACTTTTGATTGGTTGAAAAGAGTTTTCTTGAAATTAAGGAGTTTCTTATGAACCTTCTTCTCTCTCTCTCTATATATATATATATTTGGAAAACTGATACAAAAATCATGTAAGCAGAAACGATACCTCAGGTACAACTTAGTAACGGAACAATCAAGTTTGTTGATGGGGAGGAAATTTGATATTCGGTATATTGTTCTTGTTTCCAGTATTAACCCATTGGTGTTATTCATGACAAACATTTTCCTGGTATGTAATTTAAACTTAAAGCCAACATTTTTTTATTTTCTTTCATTTATTTTATTTTTTGGCAAATTTGATTTATATTTCTTATTTTATCATCCATAAATACACTTTGTATAAGAAAAGTTAGTTCGAGAAATATTACAAACCCATGTTTTTTTTCTTTTATCATTGACATTTACTTGAAAATTGCTTCAATTATAAGGTTACCTGTCTTGGCAATTCTTGGGTTGCAGACTTGCAGATGATTTTGGAATCTTTTCACACATTGGCATCTCATGTAAGTAAATTAGTCATGGCTCGTCTAATAAAACTAAAGAGAAACCGTTGCGTGACTATGAGATATTAAATATCTCTGCAATTTTGAATAAACTAAGGATGGTCTACACATGATTTTATGAAACTAAAGAGCTCCGATATGTAATAGAAAGAAAACTTTTAAATCTTGAGGTATAAATGAATTTGATTCGTTTTATAGCTATACTACAATCAATTGTTGTATTGAACGTGTTATTTGTCTATTCAAGAAGTATAAGGCCAAGAACATAACCACTAATATGCAGCAGGAGTTTACCCAAGAAATCTATATCATAAAGTTTGTCATTTATCATCTTTAAAACTTTAGGGTCATTTATACACTTTTACACTTTTGAGGTATATACGAAAACCATCACTAGTTTTCTATAACAATCCTATTTGTTTATTTTTCTTTTTAAAACATGTTTGTTTTATCCAATTTATTCTAACAAAAATAATATACATATTTCACTACATGATTGATAAACCAACGGTAAACGAGTATCACCTTGTTAATTATCATTGTCGTCGCATCGAGCGGGTTTACAACTATTATATATCTACGGCGTGAGCTTTTGATATGCGTAAATTACAAAAGCTTTTTTATGTTTTATGATGGCAGGGTTGATATCATGAGAAGTTTTCCAGCTAAGTCATACGCAGTGAAATTTTCATCAATGATTAAATTACGCGTGATGTGTAGACATTTGAAAATCGAAAGATGTTCCTTGTTACATTTCTTTTGACATTTTTTGTATTATATTTCGGATCAAACTTTTTAGTGTTATTATTTACAATGTTATTTAACTTTTATTTTATATTTATGTTGTAAATCACGTCTATGTGATAATGTGTTACAAACTGTAGGTAGTTTTCACCGTCACAAAATTTGATCCTCTAAAGGCGTTTTTATATTATGGGAAAATAAAAGTGCCACTAAACTAACAAGGATATGTGACTAAGATAGATTTTTAGTGGCACAAAAATTGTGTTTCAAAGGTCTCCTTTTATTTTGTGGCAGAAAAAAAGTGCACTTAAACTATAAAAACTATGTGTATCACATTCAAAAGGTGCCACTAAAACTCTAAAAACTATGTGTAGCACATTCAAAAGGTGCCACTAAAAGCCTTTAGTGGCACCACTTCTAGTGACACTTTTTTTGTGTGCCACACAATCTTTAAGGGATTTATAGTGACACTTTTTTCCTCTTTTGAGGCACTTTTTGTATGCATTAAATGACAATTTATTTGTAGTGTCCATCGCATTTAGGTTTTTCAACAATGTTTAACATGTACATAAATGTATTAAAATTGTATATAGATTTGAGATTCATATCATTTTTATTAGAAAATGAGTGTAGTACACAAACATAAAGTACAGTGTATGTATATATATTATTGTTTAGACTACGCTCCAATAAACAGGGAATGTATCAGAATGTTTGTTTCTGCAACCGATCATAGCTCCAGACCCGATAAACTCCTGGTAGGCCCATTCGTTGTATCTGGTTACACATGCAACAATTCTCAAGATTCTCATTTTATGAGCAAGTCGAATTGATTAATCAATGACAATATCAAGGATAGAATTATGCAATCCATTCCGTTTTATTTACTTCTGAAGTCCAATTTTTTATACACACACAATATGCATATATATGTATATGTGTGTGTGGAGAAGTTTAGAGGGAGCGGGAATCTAGGCAGAAAATAAAGGGAAAATTACCAATTTGATCATTGTTGACCAAAAAATTACCAAAATGATCACACAGATTCCGGCGTCTAAGACGCCCATTTAGACGCCCCTTTAGACGCCCATTTTGTGTACTTTTTACAACATACGGGCCCACATGTCGGCGGCTTTGTCGGGGTGTCTAAGACTACTTTTCTACGGGCGTCTAAGACGCCCATTTAGACGCCGACTTAGACGCCCATTTTGTGTACTTTTTTGAACATACGGGCCCACATGTCGGCGGCTTTGTCGGGGTGTCTAAGACTCCTTTTCAACCGGCGTCTTAGACGCCGACTTAGACGCCTTTAGACGCCGGTAGAAAAGGAGTCTTAAACAGAAAAAGGGCGTCTAAAGGGGCGTCTAAGTCGGCGTCTAAGACGCCGGTAGAAAAGGAGTCTTAGACACCCCGACAAAGCCGCCGACATGTGGGCCCGTATGTTGTAAAAAAGTACACAAAATGGGCGTCTAAAGGGACGTCTAAATGGGCGTCTTAGACGCCGGAATCTGTGTGATTATTTTGGTAAACATGTGGTCAACAATGCTTATTTTGGTAATTTTCCCGAAAATAAACTGTTGTAAGAAAAAAAATAACCATTCGTTTTTCTGATAAAATTTTTTGAAACAAAAAATAATACTTTGTAATAATTATGGATTCTCACTACTCACTCATAAGTCATAAAAGCTAAAAAATTAACAGATAAATAGATTAAGGACTAAAGGATAAATAAATAAATTCACGATACTTCTTTTATGCATATAATCTATATTGACCTCAACATGTACTTACCATGTACAAAATTACAACTGATGTAAACAAATTACATACACGTAACTCATGAAGTCTCGCATGTAACCTATAAAGTTACATATATGTAACTCATATATGTACGTATAAGTTATATATATGTAAAACATGAGCTAGCCACATACATATATTTCTTCTTTTTGTTAACATTTCCAAACTTATAATAAAATAAATGAAATAAAAAAAATAATTGGTAATGATTATGATTACTTCTAAGTTTTCTCAAAAATGAAATGTTTTTTAACCCTTCCTTACACACACACTCACACATATAAGGTTAGAAATGTTAATAAAAAGAAAAAAAAAAAATATATATATATATATATGTGTGTGTGTGTGTGTGTGTGTGTTGCTCATGTTATTACATGGATGTAACTGTATGCTATATATCTGAGTTAAATCTATATAACTTTATAGGTTACATATGAAACTTCATTATTTACATACACGTAATTTCGTAATCTACATATATTTATTAATGTTTTTTTGTTTATAACATTTCTAACCTTATAAATAAGAAATGATGAAAAAAATTCTAAAAACTTGATTGGTTAGTAAAAGTTTCTTAGTTTTCTATGAAATAAGGAGTTTTCTCTTTTGTATTCTCCTATATATGTATATATGTATGTGTGTATATATATAGTGTGTGTATAGGGAAGAGTTCAATGTTAAATTAAAAACTAATATACTAAAGTAATCATTTATAGTCAAATGATTAAAGGTAAAAATATAAACAAGTAAGTTTCTCTAATTTTAAAGAGAAATTATTTTTATACATATTAAATGATGTGATCATAAATAATTTTTTAGTTTTGTACTTGTTAATTCACATATGAATGCATCCCTTTACAAACACATGCACATACACACATGGATAATTAATTAAGAACCAATATTGGTTGAGATTTAAAAAAAATATATATTTATAGCTAGATAATTTAAAGAACTTAAAAGTAATTTCCTTATTAAGGAAATATATTTTTGTGTCTTCTAAATTATGTACTTATAAACAGTTATTTTTTGTTCTCAATACTTTATTAGTTCTCATTTGATTACGTACATACATAGTATATATATTAACATGTATCAATCAATCAATCCAAACTGCAAGTTTCTTTAGCAAATCCAAGTGTAGATGCCTTTGTGTTGTATACAACCCTTGTGTTTTTCTGCTGATAGTTCCCAATAATACCAATTTCCTCTTCATCAGACAAACCAGCGATGGCTAAGCAAACTTGAGATGCATCAGCCTTTGCAAAATAAAGCATCCCGGTTACATCAACCGTGAGCGTGGCATCATCCATCCCGAAATGCATCTTCAATGTCGGGATCTCGACTTGTTCATAAGCCGAGAGGTTAAAACAAGTGTCCAATATTGAAAAGGCTGGAGCTTTAGGATAACCCGAAAACTGTTTCAAAAACTCGGTTTTCAGCGCGTTGTACACCGCGGGTTTAAGCCGTGTGATCACGGTTCCTGAATCTATAAGCATTTCATTTTTACCAAAACCTGAATCTTGTAATGACACCCCACCAATGCTGATTCCAGTGAGGTTAAGAAAGTAAAAAGTGGGCATCATTGTGTTGGATATCAAATTAGTATAAGAAAATGGTGTAAAATTCTTGTAAAGTGAAGTGTCATCCCCTAGAATCAATGACCCTGACCCACCATTTGTCACTGAAGGTAAACAGTAGGAGAACACACCTTCAAAAACACCATAAGTCTGTGAAACCACTGAAAGAGCACTTCTTCCTAGCCCCATTAGCCCCGAAACACCGCCAAACAACCCGTCATTGACCCGCCCGCAACCGAACACGAAATCTTGGACTAATGTAGTACCAAGTACGAGGTTGTCATTAGCTAGATCTCCGCGTGTATATGACCCGTCTCCATAGCTAACATAGTAGTTACAAGTTGAGGAGTTAAACCCACAAACACCTGATGTACCTGTGGCAGATGCAAGATTTTCACAAGTTGTCGACTTGCATAAAACCGGTTTGTATGAAGGTGACTTTGAGGGGTTAAAGAGTGGTTCTTGTTGATTATAACAAGCACCGCAAGGTTCACATTGAACCCATGTTAGGTCACTCCCAGTATCGACGATAAGGGTTATGTTTCGACCACCTAATCCGACGGTCACGATGTAGTTGAGGGTCTGGAGTTTGGCTCCAGAAACTAAAGGGATTTGAGCATTTGAAAGTTCCTGATTTAAACCTTTGGAAATCAAGATTTTGATTCTTGATTGTAGTGAATCGACCCGAATTTGATCCGAAAGCAGGTTTTTTAGTACTTTTTTGTTCCAATCTGATCTTGGTCCATAGCAATAATCTCGGTTATGCAATTCTAATATAATTGCATTCTTTTCTGATCCTGAAAGTACAGGAAAATGAATGTACATTAAACCACTAATCACTATCAAAATCTATTGAGTTGAATGAACCGAGAACCGACCCAAACAAATAACCAACGTCTTTTTCTTTTTAAAAAGAAAATCCAAAAGTTACAACCAGTTTCAGTTACAACCTGATTCGAATCCAAGCACCGAAACAGGAACCGAACCACACCAAACTTTTATTTTTTGGATTATGACCCAAATAGTTACTTAGAGCTAAAGTTTTGATGTAAACAATGTGAAAATGTATTAAAAAGTCATAAAATTCTTTTTGGAAAAAATTCAGGCCTGAATTTAAAATTTAAGGCCAAAATCTTTTCAAGTCTAAAGGTAAAACTAAAATTGAACTCATTCATAAAACTGAAAACCAAAATTAATGAAAATTCTGATCCTGTGAATTTAGATCTGTTTGACCCAAAACCAACATATTCACGCCCTGTTTATAGGAATCCTTTTTTCTAGATCATCAATTACTAATTCCAAACTAACATTTCTATCCTAACATGTATGATAGGCATACAAAGTTGTACTCTGATCTGGAATTTGAAACTTAAGCCTTGAAAAAGTGAGTTTTTTTCATGCATGGTGGACAGTTTGATGACATTCTGGAAAAGATGGTACAAGATGCTTGATGTTTTAAAAGTCCCATCACCATAATGAGAATCAGGTAATTAATTGTAATATTAAGTTTTTATTAGTGTTTAGTTGACAATTAAGTTATTATTATCTTTGTTGCATCTATTCCTAAATTGAAATTATCAAAATCTAATTAAACCCCTTTAATTATTACTCAACATAATCAGAAAACTATAATGAGACAATAGAAACATATAACATGAAACTTAAAAATGGAAAATATAATCAAATTATCGCTTTCTAAACGCAATTCTAAATCCAAACACCCCTAAACCAAATAGACAAATAGAGCTAGTAATTAATGACACAACCAGTTAACACGAGAGTTATGTAAAGTAGTCAAGTCATAAATAAGTCGACACATAAATGAGAGTTAAAAATGTATCTGAATGGGTTCAACCCGCTCAATTTTTTTTTTTTTTTTTTTTTTTTTTTTTTTTTTCTCTGAGAAAATTGTGTTAGCTAGATAAGTAATCGATGTCGGGTGCTCACTTGATCTTTGAATGAAGCAATTAGCTGTTACCGTTTGTTGTTGTGCCCAGTTGAGTTTCTTCAAAGCAAGAACTTGCGTGTCACCATAGCCATGAAGGCTGGTGATGGTGGCGGCATTAGTGGTGATGGTGGCGGCAGCGGTGGTGGTGGGTTGAGCAGCATGTAAAATGAGAAGTGTAAAGAAGAAGATCATGGTTTGTATATGGAAATGAAAACTGGTTGTTTGTGTGAGTTAAGAATCTTTGAAGGGTTGGAAGGTGGCATGAGAACAAAAGGGAAAGGGTGGCTAAAGAGTGGAAGGACCCCACTCTGGTTGCATGAGAAATTATTGAGGCTTCACATGCACATCTGCATATTATTTTTATTAAATAAAATAATAATAATAATAATAAGATGTTAAATTGGTTGGATAAATTAGTTTGTTTGATAGGTGGGGCTTCATCAACTTGTGATTTTTCAACCATTTTTATTGGTTGTTATGGCTGATCGACCTTCCATTGAAAAGGACTGCCCCTTCACGGGATCAAATACCACTATTTTCTATACAATACATACACCCTTACCTACATACATACATGCATCCATACATATAACACACACACACACATATATATATATATATATATATATATGCTACAAAACAAAGAATTTCACCCCTGGACATATATGATATACGACAGTATATATTCTGTTGGTAAAGGTAGGTCTCCTGAAACTCTATCGGTAATAAGGCGCGAGCAATGCATATTTTGTGGATTACTGCCAAGGACGAAGCTTAAGAAGGGCCTGGGTGGTGCCCCGGCCCCTCCTTTTTTTCCGGTCAAAAGGGTAGATTTTGTGTTATTTCGTCGAAAAATCCTTCGGTCTCCTCCGTTTTATTCTTAAAAATCCTTCGGTCCCGATTGGTTTTTTATTCCTAAAAGTCATTCGGCCCCCTTCGTTTTCTTCCTAAAAATCCTTCAGCCCCTACGTTTTTCCGTTCAAGCTCCGTCAATTGTTACTGCACGTCCTTACAAGAATAGGAAAAAAGAAGATTTAACATTGGCATGAGGCACTCTTCTCGTGTCAATCGAGTCAAAGGTTGAACTCGTGATACACGCCCGAACCTCGGTGGCTACACTACTAATGGTCTTTGACGACCCTTTTGCAAAGATTTTTATCAACAACATATTGTCGCTATAGGTTTTTCTGACATACAGGGAGGACATTTCGTAGCTAACGAAGTTATCACTATATATTTGTCCGTACAAGCCTCAATCGTCGTCGCAATACATGTCGTCTCTCTTGGTGTTTTCACGACATAAAATGTCTGTGTGTGTTTGTAGAAAATAGAATTATGAAGCACATAAAATGCATATATTCAACTTACTATTTACATATATATAAACAAACAAACAAACTTATCCACTATATTCCCACAATTTAGTAGGGTATGGAGAGATAAAGACAAACCTTACCCCTATTCCAGTTAGGTTGGAGAGGCTGCTACGAAAGAGTTTTCGGCTAAAAGGTGTCTTTTGAAGTTAATCATCTCAACGTTTTTAACGTTATTTTCACAAATTAAGAAAACTAGCGTTAAAATTAATGCAATTTTACTTTTGATTCTTGAGGGCTCACACATGTATACATACATATGTTAGGCAATTTAGAGCCTTCAAATGAAAGTTACATGGTAGCTATTTCTAACTGATGCAACTAACTAATAGTACAACTAATAACACTTCTATTTACATAATATTCGTACGATACCCCAATTGACCCATTTGTCTTTTTAAAGCGTTAATCATGTTTACATCCAACAATCACCCCCCAACCCCCAAAAAAAAAATAATAATTATGGTCTTCATTGTCTTCATTTGGCTTTTATCCCTTTTCATGGATCTTGTTTTTCTTGATTTTATCTTCTTTAATATGAACAAAATATTTCATATCTTCATATATCTTTTGAGTATCACTATCTTCAACTTGTATCAGTAAGAGAGTTATTCAATATGAGGCATAATGTTTAAAATTATTGCAGTTATAACACCTTACCATGTTTATGCCTAACTCAAACTTGTTTTGGTTTTCGAATTCCTCTTTCTTTCATCATAATCACCATTTTTTTTCTGCAGTTTGACCGACTTTCTTTTTTCTTATCTCTTTGTGATGAATTGAATCTCTTTTGTTCAAAGCGTCTTACATGACTTGACTTATCCTCTGTGAAAACAAAAGTTTTCCTTGATTGTTTTCTGGATGTTCATTTATCAAACTAGTCCTTTCTTCAAAAGTTTTTAACCTTCTAATAGTTTCATAAAAATGATTGCTTCAAAATAGACGAATTGTTCAATTGTTGCAGCAATTTGAACAAACATCTTTGTCATTGAACTTATTAGTTTTCTCACTAATGTTGGTTGATCATAAATTATACCAAGATTACCTGCCTTTGTAATAATACCATTATCAATAGTATAGTTGCACACCGGGCTTTCCGACCGCCGAGGGCGTGATTGATTGGTCGAGTCGTGCAAGATCGCAGTCTCCGGTCACACTAGCGAATAACAAGTTGCGGAAGCGGTTTAAGTTGTCTAGTCATTACATAACAAAACAAAATAAATAGGATGTTTCCCACTGCCTAAGACACTTAGTGTAGGTCTAAACCAGATCAAGAACTAAACTTTATCTTCTGAATCATCATCAATAGACTCTAACAAGTGCGGAATCCAAGCTAGAATCAAGAAAACAAGTAGAAAAATATAATCTTTGTATTGATACTGAAAATTCGAGTACAAGTGCCTCAATACGTCTAGAGAGCAAATGCCTCGGGATTCCAACCTAAACCTATACAAAATATGTCTATTTATACTAGGTCTAGGTGTACTCGAAATCTAACATGAACTATTTCGAGTACACGAATACATGGTGTACTCGAAGTAGCTGTACACGAAATTAATCAAAAATCTAGACTTTGACCTTTCACTTCTCTATTGTTTGACTTTGTCAGTCTTCATCGTGTACTAGGCTCTACAAACTCCCCCTAAACTGGCGAAGTCATCCAATAGGAAGAGTGACATTGTGTGGTCCAACTCCTGCATAAAGTTTCAGCTCGATGGCATAAGCAACCGTGCGAGTGAATGGCTTAGCCTCCTCATCGGCACCAGAATAAACTCGTATTGAATATTGGTGGAGCTTCATCATGTCTTCTTTTCCATACTTCAATAGATCCATCGGGTCAAGAATCATATCGATATCATTAATGTCATCTTTGTTCTTGATGATTACTGCTGCATGGTTCAGATCATCAAAATGCCAAGACACGAAGTTAGCCAAAGAATTGTCAGGAACTCTTGGGGAAACTGGCACTGCTATCTCAACATGCGGTGGAGGATATTTGTAGTATATCCATGGCTTTTTCGTCTTTGGATCGATAATACATGTCGAAGCAAAATGCCTTCCTTTTGCGGTGCGCATCATAGGAAAGTCCTTTTCACATTGGTCTTTAATGAATTTGGTGAACAGGTCAGCCTTTGAGTCTTTGGAAGGATTGAAGAACATAGCTTTGTTGATACTTAGAATATCAACCTTTGGCATTGTACAGAAATCTCTCTGTCTCTTATAATATTCAACCTTTCCATTCATCCTTTTGACCAGATAGATGTCCCTCTTGTTGTCATACATCCAGCAACACACGTTGGACCTGTCATTACGAACAGCTAACAGGTTTATATCATCTGAAATAAATGTATGTTCTATATGTTCGTCTCTCATCTCCTTGAACCAAGTATCTTTAACCATAGGAGGTGAAGGTGTCAAATCCTTCTTCTTGTCAAACCAACTGACAATCACTTCGTGAAGAGAGGTGACATCCTGTCCTAATGCATCAATGTATTTGTGGGCATACTATAATCGATATAAGGATCGGAGGAGACGTTGCCAAGTACAATATTTTCCAGTTCTTCTTCGACAGATGCCCCTGTGGAAGATTCAGGTTCTCATTCGATTTCTTTACCGATTCCTTCGAAAAGATAATCATCGGGAAGATCCTTGAAAAAGTCATCAAGCCCTGCATCTCCATATCAGTTCTTGGAAGGCTATCACCGAATAGAATGTCATCGGGAATATCTCCAAATAGATCATCATAGTGACTAGTGGGCTTTCCTGAAGAGGATGGATTTCCAGTGGCTCCTCCTTGATCTTTGTCATCTGGAGGTCCTTGATCCCTTTTGTCAGAGTTATCCTTTTCTTTATTGTCTCCACCACCATCATCATCCTTGTCATCCTTCTTTTCAGATGAATCCTTTTCCCTCTGATCATCACCATCATCATTATCATCACTGTCATCATCATCACTATCATCACTGTCATCACTGGCATCGTCTTCTTTTTCATTATCATCAGATTCTAGAACCTCTTCTCCTTTCAGTCTCTTGATCTCCTTGCTCATTTCGTGGTTCTCCATAGAAAGGAATCTGATGACCTTTCGGTGTGCCTTGAGTTGCCCCTGAAATTTCTCCAGTTTGTGAGCTATCTTGAGCATTCCATCTTGCATGATTCGGATATTGGCATCCTTTTCTTCAACTTCTCTTTCAAGCATGAAGACTCTGTCTTGCAAACCCACAAGATCGACAAGCACTTTTTTCGGCTCGTATGGTGATTCTGCGTGCAAGGGAGATTTTCCCTTGTCACTTTGTAAACGAGGTGGAGATGGTGGAGTATCGGTGTGGAAAATAGGAGTGGTTGAAGATGAAAGTAGAGAACGAGCGGGAATTTTGATGACTAGGTTGGTTTTGGTTTGTTGAGAAGGTGGCTTGGGTTGTGTGGGTGGCTTGGGTTGTGTGGGTGGTTTTGGTTGTGCGGGTGGCTTTGGTCGTGAGGGTGGCTTGGGTTTTGCAGTTGGAGGTGATTGTGAAGATGAAAGTGGTTGTAAGGGTGGAGGTGGTTGTGTAGGTGGAGGTGGTATTGTAGGTGGAGGTGGTAGAATCGATGCAGCTGATGAGAAGAATAAACCGGAGAACATTTGCTGTAATCTGGGATCTCTGGTCAACTTGGACATAGTCTTCAATCTCTTTCTCTTAGGCGATGACTCAGGGGTAGGAGTATAATCCAAATCCTGTGCTTCCTCCCTTTCTTCCCTTGTCGGTGGAGGCTTCTCAGCAATGAAATCTTCACTAGAAGATGAGGAGGCTTCGGAAATGTGTCTCTCTGCAGTCGTGTTTGTCTGTGTTCCCGTAGGAATGTCATGTTCATCAACGACAAAGGCAACAGGAGTGCCTTGATCCTCTACCACTCCCACGTGTCCCACAAAATGTCCAAACTTTATCAGTGGTCTCTCACCAATGTATTGATTTTTCCCACGCTTGTTCATCTTCATGTATCCGAAGATGTCTTCTCGCATTTTCTTGATCTCAAGAGAACCGAACGTACGATCCAAGCTTGGATATCTTTTGTCGATAACGATCTGTACAAAGCGGGGAAAGGCCAGAAATCGTTCTTTCCTTTTTCCTTTGATATTGGCATGCATATCAAGGAATATCATCCTGGAGAAGTTGAAATCAACTCCAAAGGCCAGAGCTACAAGACATGAACTGAGAGTCTGATTAAGTACATCGTAACCGCCTTTTCTTCCAGAGAGACACTGAGTGACGACATGAGCCAAATATCTCCAATATGGGTGCAGTAATTTCTTCTCAGTGGGTGGATAGGCACCTTCATGTCCCATCTGATAAACGGTCCTGTTAACCAGATCTTGATCAAGCTCAACGGGATCAGTTTCCTTGTCTTCAAATTGCAAACACTCTCTAAGAATCTGCTAAGTGATAACAATGGGTTTGCCCTGAATCTTTCCAACAATGCTGACAGTCCCCTTGTCATCAGTATGCTCTTCTACAGTACTCCAGAAATCTCGAATAAAATCAGTCACAATCAAGGGATGTTCCATGATTAGGGATGTTCCATGATTGCGTAGTTGACTGGTGACAGGATCAATCCTTCAACCAGACTCTTGAATTCGGAATGCTTCTCGGGTGGATTTCCAAGATATGCCGTCATGTTGTGATCCGGCACAAACCGTAAGTCAGCCATCTGAGAAACAAAACAGATTAAGTTAGTTCAAGATTGAGAAACATGAAAAGATGAAAATTTTCTAAGTCCGAATAGGTTTGTTCTCGAACCAACAGTTGTACTCGAAATAACATTGCTTATTTGAAGTTACAGGTGTACACGAAGTACATGCTGTACACGAAGTGAAGCATGTACATGAAATGAATCGTGTATTCGAAATACAGGCTGTACAAGAAGTGCGTTTGTACTCGAAACTCAGTCTGTACACGAAATACATGCTGTATTCAAAATGTGCCTGTATTCGAAATGTACCTGTATTCGAAATTTTAGATTTCGAGAACACAAGAAAGCCTTTAAAAGTTCATCATTTTTGCTCCTTAGAACTTCTAATTTCATGTGAAATACTCGGAATTGATAGGCAAGCAACATATCTAAAGATCGCCTTTCAATTTAAAGTATTTCGAAGTCAATTTAGCCAAGAACTCCCTGTATTCAAAAAACACGTATTCGAAATTTATTTTTGATAATAACTTTCGAATCCACAGTCAAAAGTTAACAAAACTCTATACCTAAGGTCGCCTATAGATGATCTAAAAGATGACTGGAGTAGAATTTCGAAAAAGACTCTAGAAAACGAGATCGCCTAAGGAGGATCAAGTCTGTACACGAACGGAAAAATCTATACTTGAACTCAAATGGTATTCGAAATTTAAGAAAGTTGGGCTATTTATAGCCGTTGTTTCGAGTATGCAATTTTCGTGTACTCGATTTCGAGTACACACTGTTTATTTATTTAGTTTAAACTTTAACTTTCTGAAAGATAAAATAAAATAAAATAAAATAAAATAAAACTTGGAAACTTTGGACAAGTTTATGGTTTAGTCGGGTCAAATTCGTGGGATCAAATCTGTTGTCAAAATTTTACTGGCTTAAGTAATTTTTTAATGAAGCGCAACTTTTAAACAACTATACCCCACCAATGATTTCCACTCGTTAATCCATAACTTAGAAATAAGACACATGATCAAGGTTTTGAAAATATCTTATGGGAAATTTGTGAGCAGTCAGACTGTAAAACCAGATTAACATGCAACCTATCAATTTTGTAAAATCTTTTGTTTCAAACTTTTATTGTGTTTCAACGAACTTAAAATGTTTTGACAGAGTTAAAGGTGAGAAAAGAAAAGAACAGATCTATTAGATTAGAATCAAGAACAAGAAGGGGTTCTATCATCTTGTGCTCATTGGCATCTTTTATTTACTGATCTGCAGGCACATTGGCCTTAACGTCACACATCCAGGTCTTTTCTTACGCAAAGCAAAGGATGCTTCAGTAGATATTTCCCTCTCTTTGTTTGCACAAAACATAGGAAATACCCGAGTTTTTCAAAACAATTTCAAGTTTATTGAAACACAATCTAGTTTTGACTTAAGGACTTTAGTCAAAAAGTCAAATAGTTGTCACACATTTCTAGTTATCTAATGATCACAATTTCACGCTTATTTTTATACATATATTTTAATTCGATCCAGTCTAATTCTTTTATTTGGAAAACTTGTTTCAATTTCTTAGTGCATAATAGATATTCAAAGTTGTTATTCTTTAGAAATTTTATTAAGTTTGTGAAATTTTGAACCTCAGAAATTATTTCACTTCCCAATTTGACTGATTTACTTTGCTTGTTCAAATAAACTCTTTTTGTATTTTCTTAAGTTTTGAAAGGATAAAATCTTTTTGGAATTTTCTTGAATAATACTAGGCAGAATCTCCTTTTCTTAGTTTTTCAAAAACTCAACTCTCCCTAAACTTGTAGATTATCTTAGACTGACTCAAAAACCAAAATCTTTTTGTTGTTTTTGTAAATTTTCTCCCCCTAAATTTGTGATCTAAAATTAAAATAATCAAAACACAAATTTTAACGTATTTACAAAAATTTGCTTTTATTCAAAGCTTATTAGTTTGAGAGATGCAAGTAAGTGATGAAAGCGTGCTGTATCGAACGGTTTTGTGAAAAGATCCGCCAGATTGTCATCTGTATGGACCTTTTCAAGATGAATTAGTTTCCGTTCGAAACAGTCACGGATGAAGTGAATCCGGATATCAATATGTTTAGTTTTGGAGTGTTGTACCGGATTCTTGACGATCTGTAAAGCGGCTTCGTTGTCACAATAAATAGGAGAGTCAAGAAAATTCAAACCGTAATCGAGGAGTTGATGTTGCATCCATATAACCTGGGAGCAGCAACTGGAAGCAGCAACATATTCAGCTTCCGCAGTAGATGTGGATACGGTTGTTTGTTTCTTGCACTGCCATGAGACAAGGCGATCTCCTAAGTATTGGCATCCTCCTGTGGTGGGCTTCCTATCTAAGTTACAACCACCAAAATCAATGTCAGAATAAGCATGCAAACGAATTTCAGAGTTCTTAGGATACCATATACCGAGACGAGGTTTCCCGACAAGGTACCGAAAGATCCTCTTGACATCAATCAGGTGAGATGCCTTTGGATTTGCTTGATATCTGGCGCATTGACATACAGAGAACATGATGTCTGGTTGGCTAGCGGTCAAGTACATCAAGGAACCAATCATCGAGCGATATAGGTGTTGATCAACATCTTCACCATCAGAGTCCGAAGTTAAGACCGGACGTGCAGCCATGGGGGTAGATGCAGGCTTTGATTCCAACATCTTGAATTTTGTCAGAATGTCAGTGACATACTTTCCTTGATGAATCAGCACGCCTTTTGGATCTTGCTTCACCTGAAGACCCAGAAAGAAGGTCATTTCTCCCATTGCACTCATCTCAAACTTCTTCTTCATTACCCCTTCAAATTTCTTGCACAATGTTGAACTTGTGGAGCCAAAAATAATGTCATCCACATAGATTTGGACGAGAATCAAATCATCCTTATCCTTGCGAACAAACAAAGTCTGATCGATGGCTCCACGGGTATATCCATTTGCAAGCAAGTGATCAGTAAGCATAGCATACCAGCTCGCGGTGCTTGATGAAGACCATAAAGTGCTTTGTCTAACTTGTAGACATGGTCTGGATACTGAGAATCTTCAAAGCCTGGGGGCTGGCACACATAGATTTCTTCCTTTACCTTTTCATACAAGAAGCCGGTCTTCACATCCATCTGATACACTGTGAAGTTCATGTATGAGGCATAGGCCAAGAAAATTCATATGGCTTCAAGTCTTGCAAATGGTGCAAAGACTTCCTCATAATCTATCCCCTCTTGTTGGTAGAAGCCCTGAACTATCAAACGTGCCTTGTTCCTGATAATGACTCCTGAGTCATCTCTTTTGTTCCTGAACACCCATCTGGTTCTGATATGCAGCTTTCCTTTGGGTAGGGGAACCAGATTCCAGACCTTGAGTTTCTGAAACTGCATCAGCTCTTCCTGCATTACCTCGACCCAGCTGTACTCTTTGAGAGCCATTTTGACATTCTTGGGCTCAACCTGCGAAATGAAACAAGAATATAAACAAGAATTAATCAGACCTGATTGACTTCTGGCCGTTGTCTCTTCAGGCAAGAGGTTCTGAGTTGTAAAGGATCGGCTTCGAGTGAGAACGCCTTCTGAGAGAGGTCCAATGATATTTTCAACCGGGTGATTCTTGTTTATGCTGAGTGTCGGTACTTCCTCCACAGCTAGATTATCTAGCAAGTTGCTGATGTTGTTCACTTGATCTTCATTTGAGGAAGAGATGTTGTTGACAGGAACAGTTTTACTTACTTCAGCTTCATGATCCACACAATGTTCCTCAGGGATGTTATCTGAGAAGAGTGGATTATCAAAGGTGTGGTGAGAGGAGGATGAAACTTGATCTGTTTATGGTAGGGAGGATGTTTCTGGAAGTGGCTGAGCAGACTCAGAAGTATCTGAATCTGAAGGGAGAACTTCATGTATCAGAGTTGGCTGATTAGGAGGAGCATTATTGTACATGCCTGGAGGGTCAACTGTCAAAAGTTTGGGATCACAGGGAACATAGTCAACCCTATAGTCGCCATCATCACTTTTGTAGAAATCATCAGCTTGCTCAGATGATCCTGCACTCTCGGAAGTAGTGTTGAAAGGCCTAAAAGTGGAATCATACTCAAATAGCCAGTTTGGACCAGAACCGGCATCAGTAGAGTTCATTTCTTGCCAATCAATGTAGTACGATTCCACAATCATCCGAGTCTTCTTGTTGTAAACTCTGTAGGCAGCCTTCTCGGATGAATAACCCACAAAGTAACACTCATCTGCCTTATCATCAAACTTGTGTTTTGGCTTTGTATGAAGAAGAGTGCAAGGACATCCAGAAGACTTGAAGTGAACAACTTTAGGCTTTTGATTGAAAAGAATTTCATACGGAGTCTTCTGATGGCGCTTGTTCAGGAGTGCTCGATTTTGAACATAACACGCTGTATTAACAGCTTCGGCCCAGAAGAAGATTGGTAGCTTTGATTCTGATAGCATTGTTCATGCAGCCTCTATAAGCGTTCTGTTCTGCCTTTCTGCAACTCCATTTTGCTGAGGTGTTCTGGCTGCACTGTATTGCCTAGCAATCCCTTTTTCATAGCAGAAATCTATAAGAGTCTGATTTCTAAATTCAGTGCCATTATCAGTTCTAATCACCTTAACCTTTAGATTCTTCTGATTTACGATCAAGGTAATAAACTTCTTCAGGATCTCTGGTGTTTCATCCTTCTTGGCCAAAAAGAACACCCAAGTAAATATGGAATAATCATCTATCACAACAAGACAATATGACTTCTTCCCGATGCTCATTACGTTGATTGGTCCGAAGAGATCCATATGAAGAAGCTAGAGAACTGAAGAAATATAATTGAACAGTTTAGGCTTATGGGGTCTCTTGTGCTGCTTCCCCTTGGCACAAGCTATGCACTTTTCAATAGTAGAGAAGTCTTTAGAAGGCAAGCCGATAACGTGATCTCCCTTGGCGAGTCTGTTTAGATTCTTCAAATTTACGTGACCCAGTCGGCGATGCCATAACAGACAACCATGCTCCGATGCCTTTGAGAACAAACAAGTATTCTCTGTGAATGACTCTGAGTTCATGTTGATAATGTAGGCATTGTTTATCCTTGGAGTTCTCATCAGAATCCACTTCTCAGGCACTACAAATCCAGGCTTCAGAATGAGACACTCCTTGTTTGTGAAGTGTGTGGAAAAACTCTTGTCACAAATATGAGAAACACTCAATAGACTGTGATTGAGTTCTTCAACATAATAAACATCTTCAAAACTAAGAGTTCCATTTGTCACCGTGCCCTTCATGCTTATCTTTCCTCCCTTGTCTCCAGCAAATGAGACATATCCTCCATTAAAAGGTGTGACCTCGTGTAACTGAGAAAAATCCCCAATCATGTGCCGGGAGCAACCACTATCAACATACCAAACATTTTTAAGCTTGCTTGGTCGTCCCTGCATCACATACAATCAACTAATGAGAGACCGGTACCCAAATCATAACAGACTTAGGCACTTTGGGAATCGTATAGACTTTGTTTTTAGGTCTGGGTATGTTTTTGGGCCTGTTTTTGGGTCTGTCTGATTTGTTTTTAACAAATTTTGACTTGCTTCCACTGCCATGGTCAACTGGTTTTACTTTAGGTTTTTGAAGAGAGTTAGTTTTAGTTTTAAAAATCCTTGGATTTTGCTTATGAAAACCATATTGAGTTTGGTTCGATTTCATGTCCCTTTTAGCAGTGGAAGGAATCTGAGTCTGAGTCCCCTTTTGAGAGGTTACCTTAGGCTTGGAGGATGGAATGGTCCTCACATGTTTGCTAACCAGTTTAGTCTTAGGTGTGACCTTCTGATTCTTCCCATAGAAGAACTCAGTAGGTCGGTGCATACAGTGTCGAGCAATGTGGCCTGGTTTCCCACATGCATAGCAGCAGACTTTCTGATGAAATTCAATTGGGTCAAAGGGCTTTACATCACAGTTACTTCGACCAGAGGATAAGTTTGAAGAAACTTGTTCCAAGGATCCAGTTGGAACATAAGGTTCACAGTTAGGATTCAACTGTGAACCCCCGTCCTTGGTAACTGTGGAATGAGCCTGTGCTGCCTGCTTTGTCAAAGGAGAGGAAGTTGATTTTGAGACATGATTTATAGCAAATGTCTTCTGAAAAATTTTCAACATATCATTAGGCTTAATTTTAATTTCATCAAATTTTCCAACAAAAATAGTTTTTGGAACAAAAGATAATTTGCTTGCAGATGTTGAACAATCTGTGCTCCTCCCAGCACTTCCTTCTACCTCCTTCTCCTCTAAACCTGTAACACTTAGTTTTTCTGCACAAACCTCAGAATCATTAGTCATAAGGGGGTCAACTGTGAGCATAACAGGTTTGGTGGGAAAATCACAAGCACGATCAGAATCCAATTCCAAGTCATCAACAAATGTGTTGATTCTTGGCATGCTTGAGTAATTATGGTTAAAATGTGGTTCACATTCCTTAAAACCAAGACCCTTGCCCCTATTTTCCCTAAATTGAATGCTTATCATGTTTTCCAAAACCTTACTTGAGTAGTCAAACTTTTCACATTTTACGGATGTTTTGGAAAGTAGATTTTTGACTTGGTCCAATTCTATTGTGAGTTCATCGATCTTGCGTCTCGCATCACGTTAGTTGGATTCCTTATCACTTAAAAGTTCTTTAAGCCTTGCCACATCCCTTCCCTCGGCCTCAAGTTTTCTTTTGAAAATTCCTTCATTTTTAAGAAATTCTGAATTAATGTATTTAAGTTTGGTTACTTCTTTGATTAGTGATTCATTATGTGACCTATACTTAAATACTTTATCTATGCAAGAGGTAGAGCAAAGATTTTCAGTTACCTCCTTTTGTTTGTCGTCTACCTCGGCCATGAAGGCGCGACTCAGAGTAAGCTCCAACTCCTGCACCTGATCACTCCAATCATAGGAGTCAGTCTCTTGAGTTACCAGTGCTTTGGACGTGCTAGTACTTCCTCCTGCGGCTGTAGTCACAGTTTTCTCTTCAGGCTTCTTCTCTCCTTCCTTTGCCCCTTTTGGCTGCTTACATTCCCTGGCATAGTGACCTGGTTGATCACAGTTGTAGCACCGCAGCTTGGACTTATCAAATCCAAGTTTCTTTCCCGGGTTATTTCCAAAGCTATTCTTTCCATATCGTTTAATGAACTTCTTTGCCCGAAACACATCCATTGCCATCTGCCATGAGATATCCATTTCCTCCACATCAGCTGGATTTATCTGTTCTAAGTTATCCTGAGTTAGGTTTGCAGGTGCTAACTCTCCTTCTATGAAGGCATTGTAGCTGTTCATAAAACCCTTAAACAACAGCAAATTTTCTTCACTCTCTGGATTGATCTTGGATACTGATCCAGCTTGTCCAGATGATAGGAATGCAGTCTCAAAAGGAATTGACTGCAATGAAGTTGACTGATATTGTTGCATCCCTATAGCTTGAAGATTGATAGCTGACAGGAGAGCAGAGTTTTCAGACAGGGTGCAATGCCCATCGAGCTGGCATGGTTTAATGCTCTCTGTTTATCGTCCATATCATAAGAATTAATGATCGAGATCAGGTCACTCAGAGATGTCTTGTACATATCCTTTGTTCTTTTGATTGTTGTACAATTTGAATTCTAGGTGTAAGGCAGTGAGTTTAGAAGCTTCTTGTTTACTTCTCCTTTGGTCATCTCAATTCCAAAACTTGTCATCTCAGTCGTTAGATGAGTGAATCTATTAAGTTGTGCTTCAAGAGACTCTCCTTTGATGTGATTGAACACATTGAACCTTTGTCTAAGCATATCCTTGCGGCTCTCTCGCATATCTTCGTTTCCTTCAAACCATTCAACCAAATCACTCCAAAGTTCCTTTGCTATCTTGTGTTCTTTAAATCCATGAGCAACATCAGTCAATAGAGCCATTGTAATTGAAGCATAAGCCTTTTCATCCTTTTCCATCATTAAGATGTCATTGTCAGTGTACAATTCTGGATCTTTGGGAACAAGGGGACCATTGATCTCACTCTGGTATGAGGGCACAAACGAACCCTCTTCAATGGATCTCCAAAGCTTTGGATCAGTGTATTTGATAAAGGATTGGAATTTGAATTTCCAATCTTGGAAGTTATCTCCCGACACGAGCCTTGGTGGCTTTGTTCCGGTACCTATCTCATTGTCCAGATTTAGTAGATTGGACAGGTTAGTCAGATTCTTAGATGCCATGTCTGAAAAATTTCTAAGTGTAGTTCACGAAATCCCTGTAGAACATATCACCAAACACCCTTGTAATCGAAATCCTCTTGGATTCGAAAAGGAATGTGTACTCGAAAATCCCTGGTAATCGAACTTAAGCTTGTACTCGAAGATCTTTTGTAGTTGAAATTGCCTTGTATTCGAATTCAACTTGTGTATTCGAACCTATTTGTAATCGAACTGAACTGTAATCGAAGATCCCCTGTTGTTGAACTCAATGGTCCTTGTAGTCAAACTTCTAACACCCTTTCGAACACTCTGTATGTACTTGAAATAGTTGAACTCAAAAATTTCGAACTCGAAAATACTTAAGAAAATTTTATAAAAATATTTCTTAAGATCTGGAGTTCCAAATTCACACAGTAGCTAGATGGAGTAGAATAGACTTATAAATTACTAATCTTGCTTAAGAAAGTTGTTACCTTGACGATGAAAAGAGCACTCTAGCTCTGATACCACTTGTAGGTCTCAAACCAGATCTAGAACTAAACTTTATCTTCTGAATCATCATCAATAGACTCTAACAAGTGCGGAATCCAAGCTAGAATCAAGAAAGCAAGTAGAAAAATATAATCTTTGTATTGATACTGAAAATTCGAGTACAAGTGCCTCAATACGTCTAGAGAGCAAATGCATCGGGATTTCAACCTAAACCTGTACAAAATACGTCTATTTATACTAGCTCTAGTTGTACTCGAAATCTAACATGAACTATTTTGAGTACACGAATACATGGTGTACTCGAAGTAGCTGTACACGAAATTAATCAAAAATCTGGACTTTGACCTTTCACTTCCCTATTGTTTGACTTTGTCAGTCTTCATCGTGTACTGGGCTCTACACTTAGTGGATGCATGTGACCTCGTCTTAGCATCCTATTTCCTAAGTGTGTGCCTTAGTTACCGGAGAAAACATGCGAGTAAATGTTAACACAACGGTTGGTGAGAGCGCATGTTTTTTATCAGCAGTAACAGTAAATGTTTAATGTAAATGTTGCATGACTACATATCATTACAATGCAATATCGATTGATAGCTAGTCAATATAGTTATATCATATGTGGGTTCGAAACTAAAGCTAACTGCATGCCTGCCGCCAGTTCATCACACAAGACAATGGCAATGTGATTGGTCAATTTTTCTATGTTCCGACTCTTAGTTGTGGTGGCCTCCAGGCGCGCAACAGAAGGGTTTGTCAGACACAAATAGTGTTATCCAGAATTTCGACGCTGTGCACGCCACGCTATTAACGGTTCGAGATGTGTTTATGAGGACTTAGTTATGATGTGTGCCACACATATACATATAAGTGATAATGCATGTCCATATGTATCCAAAAATATGTTAGTATTAAAAACAATTATATGCAATGTTTCTCCCCCAAAGGTTGAAAATAATGAAAAAAGGGCTATGAACTCACCTGATAGTCCAGTTCCTGTTTGTGTGTTCGCAAATCACGTGTGCTAGAACCTGCTAGTGATCACCTATAATCATATAGGTCATGAGTATGTTTTTTGTGGTCTGTTGTATCCCATACAACTCCAAGTGTCGGTGTGCTCATCCGTGTGTTCGTGTTAACTTGTGTTCACTCGACGAATTGTTGGCGACACGTTTGTTGTGTTTAGTTCGTTTATGTGTCATATTGGTCATAACACGCAAGAAGGACATTATCATACATCCTACGATTCTAGTCACGACAATGTTCACGTAAGTCACGTATAAAAATCATAAAAGTTTCCATTTCTAAAAAGTTACTATTTTTAGAAAGTTTCTATTTTTGGAAAGTCGAGTTAGGAAATTCCATTTCATTCATACTACTACTTCTAGTATGCTCATAAAACACATTAAACACATATATAAGTATCTTAAGTTGCCATTTCATCCTATTTGGCATTTTCCCCAAATAAAGTTTCCATTTTTAGTAAGTGGTCATTTAAAAATCCGTTTTCCCAAATCAAGATCCCAAATATGTTTATATGACACTCTTAAACATATTGTAAAATCAACATAACATCCATTTATGCCAAGTCATCCGAATTGACACTTTTGATTTATAAAAGTTACTATTTTTAGTAAGTCATTAAACAAATTCATATTTTCACAAATCCAACTGATCAAATATGTTTCTATTTATTCTAATAGACATTTAGAATCATTCAATAACATCTAACACATCTAGAACATCATTTAACATGAACATGCATTCTATACTTCAAAATCAGTCAAGATACATCAAATAACATTCAAGAACATCACAAATTTCGTGCATGTGAGCATATGGAGTTGCATGTGATCATTCACACATGCATGTGGGTTTTTAGACTTTGCATGTGTGATCTAAGTGTAGATAAACAGATAAA
Organism: Mikania micrantha; assembly: GCA_009363875.1. NCBI lineage: Eukaryota > Viridiplantae > Streptophyta > Magnoliopsida > Asterales > Asteraceae > Mikania > Mikania micrantha. The sequence goes on from CM018692.1 coordinate 94,346,349, forward strand.
ACTACCTTAGATGAATGGATTAGACAGAAATGAGAGCTCAGAAGCTTGGATGAAGGTTGTGGAGATCGTTCTTGCTTGTGGATGGCTTCCAACACCTTCTTGTAGCGCCAATGATTCAAGGACACCACCAAATGAGCGTGTACAAGCTAGAAATGGATTGACAGAGGTTTGGAGGTGACTTGCCTGAGATTTGGTCGAGAACAATGTAGTGAACTCGTATGTGGGTAAAAGAAATGAGGTGTGAAGAAGGGGGTTGCTTTTATAGAATTTTTGAGTACTGGGACTCTTCGCATACCATGAAGGACAAAATAGTCGGGTTGTTTACCGAGACACGTCACGAACCGCCAAGGTGGGAAATGATCGGTCGTGGCGTACCGTCGAGTGTTTTGGTTGAATTCAAAATTCCAGCCCACTGGTCGCGTACCACGACGAGTTTCGCCGAGGCTCTTGGCGTACCGCAAAAGGTTTTCTTTTCAGATTTTTAATTTTTATTTTGTTTATTATAAATGTTTAATTCGTGTTAATGACACAAGAACATATTGAGACATTTGTTTGTTCGATTCATTGTTTCGTTTGTCTACCAACATTCGTGAAATAAGACTCGTGTGTGTTTCGGTAATTTCTCGAATTATCGTTTCGTGATTGTTTGTGTTCGTCTTTACGAAATGTTTGCACACTTGATTAATCATAATCAATGTGTAATGTACAATTCGATAATTCCTTGAACTATCATTTTGCAGTTGAGTTTATGTTTAACTCATTTAATTAATCCTAATTAAATGAAATGCAAGAAGTATGAATGTGAATAAGTGATGAGTGTTGCAATTTACCTTAAATTGTCGGGTGTCACATCATCCCCTTTCTGAAAGAAATTTCATCCCGAAATTTGGTTGTTGTCGGTAGTGTTTGAAAACAAAATTTTTCAGTTGTCACATCATCCCCTTGTTGAAACAGAATTTCGCCCCGAAACTTATTCGTTGTTATCGGTGTTTGATGTTTTCTAGTTGAACTTATGGGGATATTTGCGCATAATTTGGTCTTCACATTCCCAGGTGAATTCAGGTCCATGCTTTTAGTTCAATCGGACTCTGACAATCAGAGTCAGGCCTTGCTTGAGTTGTGTTACTTCACTGTCCATGATCTCTGCTGGTTCTTACACGAATCGTAATTGTTCATCCACCTGGATCTCATCCGGTGGAATTACGAGTGTCTCATCAGACAAGCACTTTTTCAAGTTCGAGACATGAAACACGTTGTGAAATCCGTTGAGTTCAGTAGGTAGGTTGAGCTGGTATGCCACTGGACCAATCCTCTTTAGGATTTCAAACTGTCCAACATAACGTGGGTTCAGTTTGCCTCGTTTTCCAAAACGGATAACGCCTTTGCAAGGTGTAACTTTCAAAAGGACTTTATCTCCTACCTAAAATTCCAAAGGCTTACGACGCTTATCGGGATAGATCTTCTGACGGTAACGAGCGGCTTCCATGCGGTTTTTGATTTGCACAATCTTTTCTATTGTTTCATGCACCAGTTCTGGGCTAGTGAGCTGGCTTTCGTCCACTTCCGCCCAACAGATCAACACTTTCTGCCATATAGTGCCTCAAAAGGCGTAGCTTCGAAGCTTGTGTGGTAGCTGTTGTTGTAGCAGAACTTTACCAATGGTAGATGAGTTTCCCAGCTGTTACCGAAGTCTAATACGCAAGCTCGTATCATGTATTTGAGAGTTTGTATCGTGGTTTCGCTTTGGCCATAGGTTTGTGGGTGATATGTTGTACACATATCCAACCGTGTGCCAAGCGACTTTTGTAGTGATCTCCAGAAGTTCGAAGTGAATCGAGCATCTCGATCAGATATGATGGTGATTGGCTGTAACATCAGTGCCGGAAACGTAACCAGAATAGTGCTCTGTACAGTAACTTGCACAGTAACTCAGGTACAAACTATGTGAACTATATGCTATTATCATGTAATGCTTGACACAAAACTATTATGCAATTGATTCCATAACCTGATTCAAACTCACGGTTTAACAGTCAGAAACCTATCACAACACTGAACTGTCACATAAAGGCTTGTTAGGAATGCTATTGTGTATAAATGTATGCGAGGTTGAACAGAACAAAACGATAACGGACGTCGTTACGGGAATGCTAAATGGACGGATTATTTGTATAGATGACGATCTATACGAATATATCTGAAATTTTAACGTTCTAAATGATGTCTAATAATTAGAAAACCATATTGAAAAGTGTAGTTATCGTTGTATTCGTACGGGTGACGATTCGAACGAATACGCGTGACGACTATACGATTCGATTTAAACAGTAAATTAACTGTTTTCAGAAAATTTAAAATAAACCGAAGATATCTAGTTAATTTACTAGGAATTACCACCAAAAATAAATTTACAAACTTTATTTTTAGTTCCGAGACGTTTGTTGCGAAAAAGAAACTAAAATGACACTTTTACGCGAAACCGAGCGAAACCGAACGGACCCGAACATAATCGGGTAAATTGAAACCATTTATTATGCCATTTAATGCCATAACAACCACCACCAACCAGCTCATCTTTTCCAAAAATGGTCCCCCTCTCTCTAACTTTCTCTCTCTATGTTCTTCATTTCTCAACCAAATCTAGCTATTTTGGTGTCTAAATGACCACCACATCATGTAGATCTTAAAAGTACAAGCGATCTGAGCCAAGAACAGTCCAAATCGAGGTAAAAATGTGTTTAAACTCTCGGTTTTAGGGTTTTTAAACCCCTTGGTCGACCCCTCCTTCTAACCAACTAGATCCACTTAAAAACTTAGGGAAACCACACCATATCATCTTAGGATCATGAGGGAACTTGGGAAAAACACCATCTCTAAGTCTAGAGCTCGAGGATGTGAGCAAGGGTCTGACCAGGTTCGAACACCCGAATGGAATGCCCAGCTTGCCGTATGAGACTACATTCGGCCAAATGGCCTGCGGCAGAAGCAGCCTAGGCCGGGTGGCCTCCCAGCCGAAGGAGTTCATTCGATCGGCCAAGTTCATGCGGCCCAGTCTTATTCGGTCTGAGCCAGGTTCGGTCAAGACCCATTCGCACCACTATTCCATTCGCTAAGCCCCTCAATCGGTCCAGATACTCTTTCGGTCGCCCAAGCTAGTTGGCCAAGGTCATACGGCCAAGCTTCCTTCGTCCACAGCCTCATGCGGCCAAACCCATTCGGCCATGCTGTTTGGCCTAAGCTACATACGGCCAAGAATTCATTCGGCCAAGTGCCTAAGCACATTCATTCAGCTAGGCCACATAATCGGGATTATGGTAAAACTACGTGCATGGAATGCATGGGTGGGGTATGCGAGATACGTGCATGGGAAACTTATTAGGGTTCCAAGATATGAAACCAACTTACAATATCTAAGGTTTTAAACATGAGTTGTAACAAGAAGAGCGTTATTGCATGTGGGCTGGTTTAAGATGCATGAGTTTACAATAAGAAACCATGATTAGGGTTTCCAACAACAAGACCTTTCAAAATCATATTGGCTTGCAACAGGTAAGCTTCAATAAAACAAATGGCCTAAACTTATTAAGTCAAGGTACGTGCTACAAAGACTAAAACTACTTTCATTCAAAGGATCTAAGATCTAGAAGTTGAGCAGAAATCACGAAATCAATTAAGTCCGGGAGTTGGTTCATGACTATCACCTAATACTTAGCGATTTCTATGCAATCATATAACTAAGTTAGAGAGCTTCATTGGATTCTCTAAGCTAAGTTATACACAAGGCTAATTCAAAAATCGTGGGAAAGCAAAAAATCTAGCAAAGGACTTAGGATTAATCATGTGAGATTAACTCGAGTCCAACAATGTAACATATATTTTCTTAAAATGACTTATGTGTTAATAAAAGGGTAATTGATTTGTAAATTTCTTTACATTTAATAAAATGATTTTTAACTTAAATGAATTATTTAAAATGATTAAATTAAGGACTTTGAATATAATTAACATAAACCTTACATAGCTAAGGTTTAATAGTCATTACCTATGGGATAAGGGTATACAAATGGGTAATACCTTGGGCTAGTTAGAGAGACTTATAGTAAGAACATTAGTAACATCTAAGACACATAGTGCACACCGAGACCAAAACCCTAGATACGACTTTGATAAATACTTATAGTATTCGAATCTCTTAAACAACTCAGGTGTTGAAGATACTTCAACTACAAATTCACAAGCGCGCATTATCTGTTGTAATTCATGCTTAGCAACACAGGTGAGTTCATTTGTCCCTATTCAAACTATTTTGTTTTTACTTGGGGACTGAGAAGCATGTTTATACATTTTAAATAAATGTTTAAATGTTTCTTAAATGCTTTTATACTTATTCATAATGCTAATGCTTTATACACTTATGCTAAAAACTAATGCCTTACACTTATCCTAAATGCTAATGCTTTATACACTTATCCTCAATGCTAATGTTTCATACACTTATACTTATCGCTTAAAGCTCTGAAAGCTTCTTAATGCTTAAGAAAACAAATACCGAAAGTCTGAAATGCTTTATAAACTATACTTTTGAAGCTCGTATACTTAAACACATAAAGACTCATATGCTTGAAATGCCTGATATGCTCGATACACTTGAAATGCTTGGAAATGCTCGAAATGCTATAAACACTTGTATGCTTGAAATGCTAAGACAACAAGCTAGTACTTGTGCACAAGATATGTAAATGCTAAGCTATGTGAATGCTATAAACTTGTATGTTATAAACTTGTATGCTAAAGCTATCTGCTATTGTAGAACGGACTAATTGGCCTCTTAGTGCTTGCCATAAGGTATTCTTCATAGTCAGGACCTTGAGGAGCAGATTGTTGGCCTCTCAGTGCTTGCCATACAATGATTCCTCATTGTCCACCCATGTTTTGTGATGAGCGACTGTTGACTTCGTGTCATCTTGGGAAATCCTTTATCAACACACCGATGTTGCGAATCACATTTAGTCCCGTTATGGATTGATGTTGGATTCTTAGGGTGTCCAGCTGTCCATAAAGGTGACTCTTATACTTGACTTTTAAATGCTATGGTGTGTATGCTTGAAACTCATAAACAGAATGCTTGATAGCTATGATGGAAATGGGGTTGGATGGTAGGTAAAATGCTTAATTATCATTAACAATAATATGCTATGTGGTCCAGTATGTGGTGGGATGTCGGATGGGGCTTCTTCCCTTACGTATGCCCTATATATAAGCATACTTGGCTGGATAGTTTAGGTGGTTGTTAATGAGGTTAAGGTTGTTACCGAAAAGGTTTGCAAAAGCTAATTTCAAATACTAAACTATATGAACTCACCAACCATTGTGTTGACTTTGCTTTCTTACATGCTTTCTCAGGTGACGCACATGAATAAGCTAAGGCTCAGGAATGCATGCTAGGATGCCCAGTTAAAGGATCTAGTAGTTTTTGGAAAGCACATAATTTGTTGATTGTTGTGAATCAATTTTGATATCTTGTACAGTTACAAGATAGTAAACATTTGATTCTTTTGATAGGTTTACTCAGTTAAATTATCAAACATAGACGATTGTAATTAAACTTTGTAATCCTAGTTTAATGTCATTGTGCTTTAGTTATCTCAATGTTGATGCTATGTAAACAATCTGATCATCACGATTATCATTCCCGATATCGCACCCCGGGAACCTTTCGCCCGACGGGATACACGATCCGACCCGCCGGCTCGGGGTGTGACATTGGCACTCCATGCCGTGAGACTGCTTCCTCAACATAGATTCTGGCTAGCTTTTCCATCTTGCCATTCTCCTTAATCACAAGGAAATGTGCTGATTTAGTCAACCGGTTCACAATTTCCCAGATAATGTCGCATCCACTAGGAGTACAGGGTAATTTGGTAATGAAATCCATGGAGATTTGTTCCCCCTTCCACATGGGGATATCTGGTTGTGTTGGTAATCCGGATGGTTTTTGGTCTTAAATCATTACTTTGGCACAAGTTAAACATTTGCTCACATAGGTGGAAATGTCAGCTTTCATGTTTGGCCACCAATAAAGTACCTTGAGATCATGATACATCTTATCTGATCCAGGGTGAATAGAATGCCGAGACTTATGAGCATCGTCCATCACAAGGTCTCGTAAGCTCCCACGATGTGGAACCCAGACGCGTTCCATGAAATAGTGGAAGCCATCGGCTTTTACTTCAAGTTGTTTCTCCATCTCCTTAGTTATTCGGTCACTTGGTTTTCTTCTTTCAGTGCCTCAACTTGAGCACTGCATATTTGCTCATGGAGATTGGGATGAATGGTGAGTTGTAAAGCTCATACCCTCTTGGGCCTTGAGTTGTTTTTCTTGCTTAGGGCGTCGGCCACTACATTGTCTTTCCCCGAATGATATTTGATAGCACATTCATAGTCATTTAGAAGTTCAAGCCAGCGACGCTGTCGCTTACTCAATTCATTCTGCCCGAATATATGCGGGAGACTTTTATGGTTAGTGTATACAATACACTTTTTACCGTACAAGTAATGTCTCCAAATGTTGAGTGCAAACACCACGGATCCTAATTCCAAGTTGTGGGTTGTGTAGTTCCTCTCGGGGACCTTCAGTTTTCGAGAGGTGTATGCGATCACCTTCTATCGCTGCATCAGCAGGCAGCCAAGTCCTTGTATCAAGGCATCGGAGAATACCACGAAATTGTTCGTTCCCTTGGGAAAGGATAAGATAGGTGCACTACAGAGTTTTTGTTGAGAAGCTAAAATGCAGCTTCTTGTTTTTCAGTCTAGAGATATTTCTTGTCTTTATGAGTTAAAACTATGAGTGGTTGTGCTATCTTGGAAAATCCTACAAAGAGTCATCGATAATAACCTGCCAAACCTAGGAATTGTCGCTCCTCATTTGGAGTCTTTGCTGCTTCCCAGTTCTTGATGGCCTCTATCTTGGATTTATCCACGTGTATTCCTTCTTCATTAACAACGTGCCCCAAGAATTGGACCTCTCGGCCACAGAAGTCTCATTTGTAGAGTTTAGTGTACAACTTCTTTTGTTGCAAGAGTTCAAGAGCTAATTGAAGGTGCTCTTTGCGTTCTTCTTGGGATTTGAAGTAGAGGAGAATATCATCGATGAAGACAATGATAAACTTGTCAAGATAAAGTTTTCACACTCAGTTCATGAGATCCATGAATATTGCAGGTGCATTTGTGAGACCGAACGACATGACCAAAAATTCATAATGACCATACCGAGTACGAAAGGCCGTTCTAGGAATGTCTTCCTCTTGGATTCTAAATTGATGGTATCCAGATCGCAGATTCATCTTAAAGTAGTAACTCGATACTTGCAGTAGATCGAACAGATCATCAATGCGTAGTAAGGGGTAACGATTCTTGATCGTCACTATTGAACTCACGGTAGTCGATGCACATGCAAAAGGTGACATCCTTCTTCTTATCGAACAATACAAGAGCTCCCCAAGACGAAAAGCTAGGTTTAATGAAACCCTTGTCCAACAGCTCTTGCAATTGGTTGGACAATTCCTGCATCTCCAAAGGTTCAAATCGATAGGGTGCTCGTACAATAGGTGTTGCTCTCGGCGTGAGGTCTATGCAGAATTCCGCTTGTCGCGGAGTTGGAAGTCCTGGTAGCTCCTTAGGAAAAACGTCTGGATAGTCGCATACGACTGGTATTTCTTCAATATTCTTCTCTTCTTCGGTTTTCTCGGTGATGAGGGCGAAGATGGCTGTGTATCCCTTTCGTAGGCAATTGTAAGCTTTCATGCACGAGACGATATTCAAAGGGGTGTCGCTCCTTTCGCCCTTGATGGCATGAGATCAATCTTAAACTTGTGATTTGCTAGCTCTAGGGTGAATCCTTTCAGAATGTGTTTAGTTACTATTAATTTACCATCAGCTAGCTCTACTATACATTCCACCTCTAAGAGTGTTGGGGTTATAGTAAGTATCTCACTGAATTTCTTAGATATAAAGCTCGTTCCTGCCCCATTATCAAACAATACAGAAGCGTGATGATCTTTTAGGAGATACGTACCTATAAAGAGGTTGGGATCCCTTTTGGCATCTTTAGCTCCGATCACGAAAGCTCGTCCCTTCGGACCGTTGTTGTTCCCATTGTTGTTGTTGTTGTTGTTGTTTGGATGGTTATGGTTGTTGTTCTTCAGATGTAGGCAATCCTTCTTGAAATGCCTAGGCTTTCCACAATCGAATCAGCCTTTCGGTGCTTCATGTTGCTGTTGTGGTTGTAGGGTTTTGTTCAGTAGCTCACCCATGCAGTCCTAAGGTGCATGTCCTACATTTCCACAGCGTTGGCTTCTGAAGGCACCACAAAATTTCACTTGTTACACTTGGGGTGTTTGCTAGCATAGGGTCCTTTGTTCTGGTTGATTAGGGTGCGTGGAGTGTAAGCTTGGGGTGATCCAAACTTACGTTGTTGTGGTGGTGGTTGAAGATTGGAAGTTTTGCTTTGGGTGTTATCCCATTTGCGTTTGTTGTTAGTGGGTTTGGCTAATGAGCCACGATGTGGTAAGAGTCCTTGTGCAACCTCCGAGTCAGTAAGCCAATAGGCTAATCAGACGGCTTGCTGTAGGGTGGTGGGCTCAGCAGAAAGTACCATACCCTGGATTTGTGGGGGTAATCCCTCAATGTACTTCCCTATGTGTTAGTAGGCTAGGGTTATCATCTCTGGGCACAAGTGTGCCAACTCATAGGATCGAGCAGTATAGGCCTCGATCTCGAAACCGACCATCTTGTGGTTCCAGAATTCAGTCTCTAGCTTCTGCACTTCACCGCGAGGGCAGTATTCATGGTTCATCATTCTTTTGAACTCATCTCAAGGTAGGGCGTTGACTGCTTCCAGCCCTAAGTTTTGTATGTTGGCATTCCATCAAGTGAGGACATTTCCCTCAAGAGTTCCAGCTACGAATTTGACCTGGTATTCGTTCCTATAATTGCTCATGGCGATGGCCGACTCTGCCTTCTGCATCCAGCGCAAAAGACTGGCGGCACCCTCTGTACCGTTGAATGAGTGGGGTTTGCAGTCAAGGAATAATTTAAATGTATAGATTGGTGGGTTAGGGTTTGCTCTTGAAATACATAAGGATAAGGAGTTTGTTTAGGATTAGGTAACAAGTTATGATTTGCATGTGTGGTAATCATGCAAAAGTGGATATGGAAAAAGAAGTTCGTCACCTTGATTCAGTTGGTTCTAATTGCGGGCAGCTTCGCGAGCAACAATTGCCTTTTCAACTCGCTCGTTGATGAGTGAATTTAGTTTTCCCGCAGTCAAGTTGATGTTTCCACGTCCTCGCGCGTTTCGGCGTCCACCGTGTCTTCCGGCCATGATCTTCATGGCGAGAATAAGCGTTAGAATGTTACTAAGGTCTAATGTAAAGTGTGCAGTTGGTACAGAAATGAAACATGTATTTGTATGCATAGACACAACTTCCAACAATAGATAATAGTTTTTGATATATAATAAGTTGTACTGGATACAACTCATTTAATACCAAAACATCAAAATCCCAAAATATCCAGTTACAGGGACACAGCTCGTCCCTTCTAGGTCTATGCTAAATCAATATAAGGCATCATCAATAGTAGAATCAGAATCATCATCCTCTGCTGGCTCCTCCTCCTCCTCAGATTCAGGCTTCTCTGGGTATGGGACTACGACCATTTCCTCCAGCTCTGCGAGCCTTGCCTCAGCAATGGTGGGTCGGTTCTCTGCCGCCTGAAGACGTTAAGTCGGCTGGTCATATCTCTATCCATCCTGTTGACTATACTATGGAGCTCTGCGTGTTGAGTGTGCATATTTCTCAACTCCTATGCGAGGTACACGATCCTGTAGTCTGCCCATTTCACTTCCAAGTCAGTCAAGCAATGTCGTCTGAATCAAGTTGTGGCCTCTTGGGCTCAGGGGCGTGTAGTATAAGTGATGCACTGTCATTGACTCTTCCTTGGGATCCTACTCATGATCCTCCTTAGGGTCCTCCTCAGGATTCTCCTCAGAATCCTCCACGGGATCATCCGTCTCGCTCCCCTTAGATGGTAATGGATGCTGCTTAGGTGACTCTACAGCCACCGGTAGGGGTGATGCTGGTAGTGCTGGAGCTATCGACTCCTCCTCCTCGAGTGCGAGCATATGTGGTGATGATGGTGACACCATATCTAAAATGCGTGTAATAAGTATGTGTACGACGATCATGTACGCAGGTAATGACAATACTAGTACAATGTGTGTGTGTGTGTCGAGACTAATGGTTATAGACTAAGTTGACTAATGCAAACCTAATTCGCAGTAACTGAGGGCTCTGATACCAATATGTCGCACCCTTGGCTTTCCGACCGCCGAAGGCGCGATCGATTGGTTAAGTCGTGCAGAATCACAGTCTCCGGTCACACTTGGATACATATGAACTTATTATCTTTATCACTAATTTTGGTTGATCATAAATTATACCAAGATTACTTGCCTTTGTAACAATACCATTATCAATGGTATTTTCCTCTTTCATCTTCAACATTTCAAATTCTGTTTCCAGTATTTGAAGACGTGCCTTCTGTACTCTATCTACATCGACATTCATATTCTTGAGTACATCCCAAATTTCCCTTACACTCTTACAATTAGAAATTTGTATTATCATATCTTCAATTTGTATTATCATATCGTTTGGTAGTGCTTAAAATAGACATGCAGTTGCAGTCATATGTTTCTTTTCATTAGGTATGTATCAACACTAGCTTCCATCATTTCCCATAATCCATTTGCCTTAAGCATGATTTTAACTCGGATTGCCCATACAGCATAATTTTTGGCATTCAAGATAGGACATTGAAAATGTGTCCTGTATCCAACATCCTGTTTTATAACTATCTTCTTATTCTTGTTTACATTTACTGATCCCATACCTGGCATGTTTACTTATCTTATTTAAAATTTAACATAATTGTCCTAACAGGTAAACTAATAACTGGAATTTTCTAAATTTTTATCCTAACTGGGATAAATAATAATGATGCTAAAATGAATCAATTTTAATATGACTCTAATTCTACAAACTGAAATTCCAAAAAAATAACGATATAACTTGGAATTTTGTGAATCTTTTCTATGTTATTATGCTTTCTTGAATACCAAACTTCTTTTGATATTGTGATGTAATCACTTAAACACCGCTCAAGAATCAATTATTGATTAATTGTCCCTAACTTTATCAAATTTTTCTTTCAATATCCTTTCAATAAATACCTTTTGATTTTACGAGTTACTATAATTTCTTGAATTTGCCTTTGCCTTCAATTACATGTAGCCAAAATTGCTATCTTTTTGACTTTTTACCAATAATAAATAATTTGTTTTGTTTCCTTCATTGTATTGTCTTCATTCATTATTTCTAAATCACCCATTCCTTTCTATGTATATTGTCAAAACTAGGGCACAAACGATGGTCCTTCTTTGGTAGGAACACATGATGGCAAGAACAAGATGGCTATATGAAATTTGAACTCTCCCAAACGGTATGTCCTTCTTCCTTAAACTGATTTTTTGATCGAAAATATATGGGATTTGATTTTGTTTTCTCTGAATCAATTTTGACTGGGTTTTGTTTGTTTTGTCCTTGGCTTCACAACTTTCTATTTCTGAATCGAATTGATCATAATTGATTTTTTGTTTTGAATCAATTTTGTTACTGAAATTGATTTTTAATGGTCTTGTGTCTTCTGGATCAATTCGTTTTCTTTGAATTGATTTCTGACTAAATCAATTTTTTTAAACTGATCAGTTTTTCTTTGGGCTTATTTAGAATATCTAAATCGATTATCCTCTGAGCTGAATTGACTTTTAATCCCGAAATCAATTTATTCACTTCCCCCACAACCTTTGAATCATAGCTCTGATGCCAATTCATGGTGTTTTCATGATAGAAAATATTTGTGTGCGTTTGTAGAAAATAGAAATATGAAGCACAGAAAATACATGTATTTGACTTATTGTTTACATACATATGTTAGGCTATTTATAGTCTCCAAATGCAATTTAATGGCAGTAATTTCTGACCGATATAATTAACTAAAATTACAACTAATAAACCATCAATTTACATAATATTTGTATGACATATTTGTCTTCTAAAGCCTTAATCATGTTTACTTCTAATAGTCTTTATATTCCCCTATATAGTAACCGCATTTTGTTGGAAAAAACTTCTAAAAATATCATTTATAAAATATAGTCTTTTCTAAAAGATAAAAGTAAATATCCTTACATTAATTATTATATTTGCGACGACATGTCGTCTAGTGTCACATCCATGAAACTTTTCAATAGGTTCACGATTTTCAAACGTTACAGGTAAATAGAAGCAGACAAAAATATTCCTGAACGGCTTGACGGCTCGGGTCTTGTAAGCTTCGTCACGTAAGAATAGTGCAAAATATTAAGTCAATAATTTAAAAAATGTCATTAAAGAGTTCAAAGGTGCAGAGTGCACCCTCATTTAAGATTTTTGAGTTTCAAACCAAGTGGGAGTCAAAGGGTTCGTGCCCCCCTGTGCAGTCCAAAAGGCAACGCCCTTGGAAGGGTCCGTCCAAGGGACATAGCCCTTGGTGTCGATTTTGCTTGTGGGGTTCAAGGGCAACGCAATATGGGGTTCAAGGCAATTCCATGAAACCCAAATGAAATTTGGGGAAAATATATTTTTCAGAAAGTGATTATAATATGATCCTATAGAGATTCAAACAATGATTATCGAAAATTTTCTAACAAAAATCGCTTATCCCAATCAAGTTGGTAAACTGCTGGAAAATTACAATAAGGATTCACCCATAAGCGCCCAATTTGCGGTGTACACATGTAATGTATATATGTGCGAGCCCTAAATGGGAAAAAGTAAAAGTGCACGAATTTTGACATTATTTTACTTATTTTGTGATAATAACGTCAAAAGCATTGGGATGATTAACTTTAAACGATAACTTTGATCCGGGGACTCCTTCAAAGCAGCCTCTCTATCCCAACTGGGATAGGAGTAAGCGGATTGACCGATATGGTGCCGACCTTGGAAAAGCGGATTGACCGATATGTAGGAGGATTGCCATCCTGCATTCAGGGCATTGTACTTGCTGCAAACCCTGCAACTCTAGAGTCAGCCATTTCTCTGTCCGCTAAACTCACTGACGTAATGGTGAAGTCAGGAGTTTTGAAGAACGACTCAAGTAAGACTAAAGAGGAACAACCGAAGAAGAAGCAGAAGGTCTCTCAAGAATACACGATGCCCATACCTCTCCATCAAGTTGCTACAGTACCTACTAAAGCTGCACGCAAACCTTACTCTGGCATACACCCTCAATGTGCACAATGCCAGTTTCATCATGCTGCCACAATGCCATGTAGACACTGTACCAACTGTGGCCGAAAAGGCCATCTGGTTCAACACTGCCGAACTCCACCAGCACCGGCTGTAAACAATGCTACCATGGTAATACCACCACCTAGGGGTGTTCAAAATAACCGAAAACCGTTTAAAACCGTTATCCGAACCGCATCCGTAACCGAAAAAACCGAACCGAATTCTGAATTCGGTTTTCGGTTCGATTATTAACCGTAACCGAATTCCGAATTCGGTTTTCGGTTAAACCTTTTTTTTGAATTCGGTTTGTTCGGTTAACCGTTTAAACCGATTATTTAATTAAATATATTAATTTTTATATATTTTATATATCATAAAATTAGAACCCTTGTTTGGTAGTTCCCATTTTCAAACTTTTCAGTCCCGATGAGGCTTAGGCGGCGACCAAGACCGGCGATTTCAACTTCTCAACTCTTCTCAGGCGGCGATCGGCGGTCCGGCAGGAGGCAGGCGGCGGTCCGGCAGTCTCAGCCTCTTTCAGTTTCAGCAGCTTTCTGTCTCTTCTCCTTCGGGCTTCGACAGTTCGGCGAGGGCGACCACCAAGCTTTCAGTTTCAGCCGCTTCTTCTCCTTCTTGAGTTCTCTGTGAGTAATTTACATCTACAATCTTAGATCTATAGAATGTCATTCATGATTTCATGCTTCTCTATTAGATCTATTGCGAAGTTGGGAGTTCGTTGACTGGCTCGTACACGTCTCAGCTCTCTCTCAGATCTCCTGTTTTGGATTTCTATTACATATGTAATCTGCTTGTTTTGGATTTTGATTGCGTATATAATCTGGTTGTTTTGTATTACATGTATAATCTAGTTGTTTTTGATTACATAATACACATATAATCTGCTTGTTTTGACTGAATTCGGTTAAAACGGTTGAATTCGGTTTGTTCGGTTATAACCTAAAACCGAACCGTTTTGAATTCGGTTGGAATCGGTTCGGATAACCATACAATGAATTCGGTTCGGTTTGGTTAACGGATGAGACTTTTTTTTTCAAAAACCGAACAAACCGAACCGAACAAACCGTTAACCGAACCGATGAACACCCCTACCACCACCGCCAAACCCTGGAAATCACAACAACAACAATCGGGGATGCTATAACTGTGGAGAACTAGGTCATTTCTCTAGGGACTGTCCAAAGAGAGCACAACAAGAAATTCAAGCAACTCGTGGGAGGGCATTTATGATTGGAGCCGCTGCAGCACACCACGACCCGGAGACAGGTACTGGTATGTAGTGCCTCTTTACTCATAAGTCTTTGCTTTATTTTAATACTAGTAGGAATAAGAAATTATCATGTCCCTATTAGTATAAGCACATAGGTATTCCATGAAAACTTAGGAATTCTTTTATTGCGGTAGAAACAACGAAAGGACCCTTGGTTAATGCATATAACATACGTAGGAAACCACAGCTAACACTAAGGTTGTGTAACCATTAATGCTCCTAGCATCAATGAGTTTGAACAATAAGGTGTTAGAACTATGCAAAGAATTAGCAAGGCATAGCAGTAAGACAACTACGAGCAATAAGGCGAAGAAAACTATGAAGTCATACATAAGGAATCCCAAACGCGACCCAGAGTCTATTTGGGGAGCGTGGGGACATCATACCAAACAAAAGTCTATCCACTTGTTTACAAAGAAAGTCATACCTAATAATAACTTGTAAATTTCGAGACGAAATTTCTTTAAAAAGGGGAGACTGTAACATCAGTGTCGGAACCGTTACCGGAACAGTGAACTGCACAGTAACGTGCACAGTAACTCAGGTACACATTACGTGAAACTATTTATATGCAATTGACACTTGATGCTTGACACTAAACTATTATTCTATTTGTCTGAAATCTGCTTTAAACCTCATGATTTAATAATCAGAAACACCTCATACAACACTGAACTAACACACAGATGTTTGATTTAATGATATTATGTAGAAACGTATCTGAGGTTAAACAGAGCAAAACCATAACGGTTTTTGTTACAGAATGGTAAACCGAAGAATTATTCGTATAGGTGACGATCTGTATGATAAATCTGAAAGCTTAAAGTTCTGAAATAATGACTGGAAAGTAGAAAACAAGAATCAGAAAGCAAAACCATCGTCGTGTTAGTTCGAATGACGATTCGAACGAATACGCGCGATGATGACGCGTTCTGGCGAAACAAAATCGAAAAACAATACGAATGATAATAAATTTAAGAAAATATAATATTTTCTATTTTACAATTTTGAAACTCATCAGAAACAAATTAAAAAGGAAACTATTTTAGTTAAAACGCGTAAAATAAAGTTATTTAATAAACATTTAATAGAATACGCGAACGAGCTAAAGAAACGCTTAAAATAATAAATTTCGATAAATAATTTAAGAGAAATAATTTTAAGAAACATTTACAAGGAATAACCATCTTCAAATTAATTCAAACAAAGTCTTTTCATTTAGGTTACAAAAACACGCACGTAGCGTGCCAGAAACGCGACGAAGATATGAACCGAGCAACCGAAACGAACCCGAATACCCTCGGGGTATTTAAAGTCACAAATGAGGCTTTCACCTTATTTCTTACATTTCCACTTTCTCTTTAAAAGCAATTTCCGGCTATCTCTCTCTCACTAGGATAATCACCCTTCAAACCTTCATAATTTGCTCGTTTCTCAACAAAATCGGGCGTTCTTGGTGTACACTCGAAGCTCTCGACCTCCTCTACAAGGAAGTACAGCAGATCTGAAATTTTATCCGACCAAATTTAAGGCATGAGCAATAGAAATCTACGAAAAATAGGGTTTTATAACCTTTGGTCGACCACCTCGTTTAACCACTTTAAAAACCATGCTTTAACTCAACCCTAGGACTCCATTTGAACACCATTCGGCTTAGGGTAAACCGGTAGGAGTGCGAAGCAGCCATGGGAATGATTCAGGTTTGAGGACGATGAATAGGGTTCGGAGACCACTAGCCGAACCTGTGCAGGCCATAGCCGAACCTGTGCAGGCCATAGCCGAACCCTATTGTTTTTTACACCATGAGAACCTGTTGTCATCATCAACGAACCTACTAGTAAGCCACGAACCCATGAACTGAACGAACCCACGAAGGGCGAACCTTCTGCGCATGGATGAACCCTTCCCATGCGAACCTCTCATCCTTAACCACCGAAACTGATTTGGCCGAACCTACTCTCACCATAGCCGAACCTCCTTATCACCGGCGAACCTGTGGAGATGAACTACCTAGCCAAACCTCTGACATGTAGATCCACCAGCCGAACCTTAGGGGCTAACCTCCACGAACCCATGAACCTTTACCTATAGTCGAACCATTACCGAGACGAGCCTACATGTGCTTGGGTCGAAGCTAAACTGCCGGCCGAACCTTAGTGGGTGCACATAGGTTCGCTGGTCAAGTGGCGCGATGATGCCAACATTTTTCAGCTAATTCCTTTCGTTTGATCCAATGCCTAGTTAATTTGGATTGGTCGGCTAAGCCCATCTCAAATTTCAGTCACACTATTCGGCCTAGAACCGAGTAGGTGGCGGCCCAAATCCTTTGGCCCAGAATGCTTGTGCATTGGCCCAACACCCCACTTCTTGACCATCCGGCCCATACGCTTACACTACTCAAACACCTTAAATGATTCAGCCCAAATTGAATGTGTCGGCCCAAGTGGTTATATCGGCCCAAAATCATTGTTTTGGCCTATGGCCATTTGCTCGGCCCAACACAACCATTGTAATCAAACAAACATTTAGGCCTAACTAGTTAGCCTAAACCCTTATCACATCCCATTTACATTCGGCCCACTTGGTTAAGAGTACAACCTAATACATTCATAACACCTAAAACATTAAGTTTTACAAGAATAATGTTATGGTTATTTACAAACTATGAAACCATCTATTGAAGATCTTATAAAGTGTAAAGATTTATAATCTTTAAACTAAAACTTAAGTTTTATAGTTATGAACTATGAAAGTTCAAGACTATACATTATAATAAAGTTCATATCAAGTCAAACGATAACACATGATGGAATATGCTAAACTCAATCAGAATGGATAGAGGATTAACATGAATTATAACAAATAAATAGGGCCGAATGAATACCGAGACTCACATGTGTTAGCCAACTTTAGGGCTAACACGTACTCACACATAATTTACTATGACTTATACATATAAGTTACAACAACATGAAATCAATACAGGATCGTGAACACAACAAATACTACAACGAGAGTGCGAATTCTTGTTTTACATAGTCAACCACTTCAAACACAGGTGAGTTCATTTGTCCTTTTTCAAACATATTTGTTTTTACCTCGGGACTGAGAAGCATGTTATACATTTTAAATAATTATTGAAATGTTTATTTAATGCTTTTACACATATTCATGATGCTTATATTAACACTTAAGCTTGAAACTCTTAATTTGGAAGCTATAAACTCGATGCTTAAACTATATGCTTGATGCTTACGCTACAAACTAGATGCTTAAACTATACGCTTGATGATTATGCTACAAACTTGAAGCTTAAACTAGATGTTGGATGCTTACGCTATAAACTCTATGTTTAAACTATATGCTCGATGACTATGCTATAAACTCTATGCTTAAACTACATGCTCGATGCTAAGGCTTTGAATACTCACGCTAAATGCTAATACTTGATACACTCGTTCTAAAGGCTAACACTGTATACACTAACTCTAATTGCTAATACTTCGTACACTTATTTTTAAAAGTTAATATCTTATACTCTTAATCTTAATACTAATGCTGTTTACACTTATATTTATTTGCTTAAAACTCTCGAAGTTTTTAAATGCATAAGAAAGACAAACACTAAAACTAGGAATGCTTTTGAAAACCATACTTAAGTAATCCTGAAAACATAAACTCAGAAAGGCTCACTTGCGCAAAAGGCTATAAAGACTTAAACACTTGAATGCTCGATGTGCTTGGAATACTTGAAACATTTGAATGCTCGATGTGCTTGGAATACTTGAAACACTTGAATGCTCCATGTGCTTGGAATACTTGAAACACTTGAAGGCTCGATGTGCTTAGAATACTTGAAACACTTGAATGCTTGATAAACTTGGAATGCTCAGATAACAGGCTGATTGACCGCCGCGTATTGACCTAAGTGTCAAACCCTACTAGTCATCAGTAAAACTATGCGAATGCTCTAGACTTGTATGCTTAAGCTATCGGACATCGTAAGACAGACTGTTGGCCAACGCGTCTTGACATTGGTCAAGCCCTACTAGTCGTCAGTGTTCTTTGTTGTCGGACATCGTAAGACAGACTGTTGGCCATCGCGTCTTGACATTGGTCAAGCCCTACTAGTCATCAGTGTTCTTCGTTGTCAGAATCATGTAAGACAGATTGACTGGCCGCCACGTCTTGACAGTGCTCAAGCCCTACTAGTCATTCAGTGTTCTTCTTGATTCACTCATGGTTGTGACGAGTGACTAGGATGATTTTGGTCTCTTTTAGTTGACTATGTGTTATCTTGAAGACTCCTCTATCAAAACACCGATGTCACGAGTCCTATTTAGTTCCGTTATGGATGGATGCTGAATTCCTTAGGGTGTCCAGCTGTCCATAATGGTATCTCTCAAAACTTGATACTCAAATGCTACTCTTAGCATGTTGAAACTCATAATCAGAACACTTAAAGCTATGATGGGATTTGATGGTAGGTAAGACGCTTAATTATCATTAACAACAGTGTCATATATGGATTAGTATGTGGTGGGATGGTGTCTGGGCGGGTTGTAGGCTCGGCCCTTTCGTATGCCCTATATATAAGCATACCGATCTGGATATTACATGTGATGTTAATGAGATTAAGGTTGTTACCGAAGGGATTTGGGAATGCTATTGGGTAGATATCCTAAACTTCTAAACAGAATGCTTGAAACTATGATGAACTTGAATGGTTGGTAAAACGCTTAATTATCATTAACAGCAATGTCATATGTGGCTTTGTATGTGGTGGGATGGCGTCTGGGCGGGTTGTAGGCTCGACCCTTTCATATTCTCTATATATAAGCATACCGAGTTGGATGATACAGGTGATGCTAATGAGGTTAAGGTTTTACCGAAAAGGTTTGCAAAACTATTTTTCAAATACTAAAACTATATGAACTCACCAACCATTGTGTTGACTTTGTTTTCTTACATGCTTTCTCAGGTGACGCACATGATTAAGCTATGGCTCAGGATTGCATACTAGGATGCCCAGTTAGAGGACCTAGTAGACTTTTAGGAAGCACATATTTTGTTATTGACGTGAATTACTTTTGTTATCTTGTACAGATAGAAGATAGAAACATTTGATTCTTTGAATAGGTTTACTTAGTTAAATTATCAAACATTGATGTTGTAATTTTACTTTGTAATCCTAGTTTAATGTTATTGTGCTTTAGTTATTCTCAATGTTGATGCTATGCAAACAATCTGATCATAACGATTATCAGTCACGATATCACGCCCCGAGAACCTTCCGCCCGGCGGGGAACTCGATCCGTCCCGCCTGCTCGGGGTGCGGCAGATTGGTATCAGAGCCCAAGGTTATAGAGAATAATAGGTCATTTACTTAAAACTGTTTGGCCTAGACTATAACTTAGGGACCCTCATGTAGCGAACATAAGATTTATGTTTGCATTGTGTCTTCTGCATTCGATCACTGCACTAACCAATATCCTTTTGGTTATGATCAGAATGCCGCCCAGAAGACAACCGACCCCGATACCTACTCCACAAACCTCAGCACCACATTCTTCAACACCATCACAGGCTGATTCACCATCACCCCCTCCTCCTCCACTAAACCCTCCTCCGAACCCGAATGCAACTCTAGTTCTGGACCCTGCTACTGTTGCCTTGGCAACATTACTGAGTAGTCAGCTGACTAACCAGCTGAGGGATGTTATCCCGGAGATGATCAACAGAATTCAAGGCCACGGTAACAACTCCGGGCATACTACGGGGGAAGCTAGTGGAAACACCGGCACTACTGCAGACTGTTCCTACAAATCATTCGTAGGTTGCAAACCGCCCAGTTTTAGTGGTGTTGTAGGAGCTGTTGGACTGATCCAATGGCTAGAGAAGATGGAAACTACCCTGGACATCAGTGGATGTCCAGAACACCATAAGATTCGCTATGCTGCTGGATCTTTCAGCAAGCGTGCCCTAACATGGTGGAACTCTCAGATACAAGCTCGAGGCAGGAAGAAGCACTAGCGATGCCATGGGCAGACTTCAAAATTCTGTTAAGGAATGAATTCTGTCCCAAGCACGAACTTCAGAAGCTAGAGATGGAACTGTCAAATCATGTGATGAAGGGAGCCGATCACATGACATTCACTACTCGCTATCATGAACTGGAAGCCTTGGTGCCTGAGATGGTGCCGACCTTGGAAAAGCGGATTGACCGATATGTAGGAGGATTGCCATCCTGCATTCAGGGCATTGTACTTGCTGGCAAACCCTGCAACTCTAGAGTCAGCCATTTCTCTGTCCGCTAAACTCACTGACGTAATGGTGAAGTCAGGAGTTTTGAAGAACGGCTCAAGTAAGACTAAAGAGGAACAACCGAAGAAGAAGCAGAAGGTCACTCAAGACTACACGATGCCCATACCTCTCCATCAAGTTGCTACAGTACCTACTAAAGCTGCACGCAAACCTTACTCTAGCGTACACCCTTAATGTGCACAATGCCAGTTTCATCATGCTGCTACAATGCCATGTAGACAGTGTACCCACTGTGGCCGAAAAGGCCATTTGGTTCAACACTCCCGAACTCCACCGGCACCGGCTGTAAACAATGCTACCATGGTAATACCACCACCGCCAAACCCTGGCAATCACAACAACAAAAATAGGGGATGCCATAACTGTGGAGAACTAGGTCATTTCTCCAGGGACTGTCCAAAGAGAGCACAACAAGAAATTCAAGTAACTCGTGGGAGGGCATTTATGATTGGAGCCACTGCAGCACGCCAAGACCCGGAGATGGGTACTGGTATGTAGTGCCTCTTTACTCATAAGTCTTTGCTTTATTTTAATACTAGTAGGAATAAGAAATTATCATGTCCCTATTAGTATAAGCACATAGGTATTCCATGAAAACTTAGGAATTCTTTTATTGCGGTAGAGAAAACGAAAGGACCCTTGGTTAATGCATATAACATACGTAGGAAACCACATCTAACACTAAGGTTGTGTAACCATTAATGCTCCTAGCATCAATGAGTTTGAACAATAAGGTGTTAGAACTATGCAAAGAATTAGCAAGGCATAGCAATAAGACAACTACGAGCAATAAGGCGCAGAAAACTATGAAGTCATACATAAGGAATCCCAAACGTGACCCAGAGTCTATTTGGGGAGCGTGGGGACATCATAACAAACAAAAGTCTCTCCACTTGTTTACAAATAAAGTCGTACCTGATAATAACTTGTAAATTTCGGGACGCAATTTCTTTAACAAGGGGAGACTGTAAGATCAGTGCCGGAACCGTTACCGGAACAGAGAACTACACAGTAACGTGCACAGTAACTCAGGTACACATTACGTGAAACTATTTATATGCTATTGACACTTGATGCTTGACACTAAACTATTATTCTATTGGTCTGAAATCTGCTTTTAACCTCATGGTTTAACAATCAGAAACACCTCATACAACACTGAACTGACACACAGATGTTTGATTTAATGATATTATGTAGAAACGTATGTGAGGTTAAACAGAGCAAAACCATAACGGTTGTTGTTACAGAATGCTAAACCGAAGAATTATTCATATAGGTGACGATCTGTATGGATAAATATGAAAGTTTAAAGTTCTGAGATGATGACTAGAAAGTAGAAAACAAGAATCAGAAAGCCAAACCATCGTCGTGTTCGTTCGAATGACGATTCGAACTAATACGCGCGATGATGACGCGTTCTGACAAAACAAAAACGAAAAACAATACGAACGATAATAAATTTAAGAAAATATTATATTTTCTATTTTACAATTTTGAAACTCATCAGAAATAAATTAAAAAGGAAACTATTTTAGTTAAAACGCGTAAAATAAAGTTATTTAATAAACATTTAATAGAATACGCGAACGAGCTAAAGTAACGCTTAAAATAATAAATTTCGATAAATAATTTAAGAGAAATAATTTTAAGAAACATTTACAAGGAATAATCATCTTCAAATTAATTCAAGCGAAGTCTTTTCATTTAGGTTACAAAAACACGTGCGTAGCGTGCCGGAAACGCGACGAAGATACGAACCGAGCAACCGAAACGAACCCGAATACCCTCGGGGTATTTAAAGTCACAAATGAGGCTTTAACCTCATTTCTTACATTTCCACTCTCTCTCTCTAAAAGCAATTTCTGGCTATCTCTCTCTCCCTAGCATAATCACCCTTCAAACCTTCATAATTTGCTCGTTTCTCAGCGAAATCAGGTTCTTGGTGTCCACTCGAAGCTCTCGACCTCCTCTACAAGGAAGTACAGCAGATCTGAGATTTTATCCGGCCAAATTTGAGGTATGAGCAAAAGAAAGCTACGAAAAATAGGGTTTTATAACCTTTGTTCGACCACCTCGCTCAAAAAACCGTGCTTTAAGTCAACCCTAGGACTCCATTTGAACACCATTTGGCTTAGGGTAAACCGGTAGGAGTGCGAAGCAGCCATGGGAATGATTCAGGTTTGAGGACGATGAACAGGGTTCGGAGACCACTAGCCGAACCTGTGCAGGCCATAGTCGAACCCTATTGTTTTTCACACCATGCGAACCTGTTGTCATCATCTACGAACCTACTAGTGAGCCACAAACCCATGAACTGAACGAACCCACGAAGGGCGAACCTTCTGCGCATGGACGAACCCTTCCCATGCGAACCTCTCATCCTTAACCACCGAACCTGATTTGGCCGAACCTACTCTCACCATAGCCGAACCTCCTTATCTCCGGCGAACCTGTGGAGATGAACTACCTGGCCGAACCTCCGACATGTAGATCCACCAGCCGAACCTTAGGGGCTAACCTCCACGAACCCATGCACCTTTACCTATAGTCGAACCATTACCTGGACGAGCCTACATGTGCTTGGGTCGAAGCTAAAGTGCATGCCGAACCTTAGTGGGTGCACATAGGTTCGCTGGTCAAGTGGCGTGATGATGCCAACATTTTTTCAGCTAATTCCTTTCGTTTGATCCAATGCCTAGTTAATTTGGATTGGTCGGCTAAGCCCATCTCAAATTTCAGTCACACTATTCGGCCTAGAACCGAGTAGGTGGCGGCCCAAATCCTTTGGCCCAGAATGCTTGTGCATTGGTCCAACACCCCACTTCTTGACCATCCGGCCCATACGCTTACACTACTCAAACACCTTAAATGATTCAGCCCAAATTGAATGTGTCGGCCCAAGTGGTTATATCGGCCCAACATCATTGTTTTGACCTATGGCCATTTGCTCGGCCCAACACAACCATTGTAATCAAACAAACATTTAGGCCCAACGAGTTAGCCCAAACCCTTATCACAGCCCATTTACATTCGGCCCACTTGGTTAAGAGTACAACCTAATACATTTATAACATCTAAAACATTAAGTTTTACAAGAATAATGTTATGGTTATTTACAAACTATGAAACCATCTATTGAAGATCTTATAAAGTGTAAAGATTTATAATCTTTAAAGTAAAACTTAAGTTTTATAGTTATGAACTATGAAAGTTCAAGACTATACATTATAATAAAGTTCATCTCAAGTCAAACGATAACACGTGATGGAATATGCTAAACTCAATCTGAATGGATAGAGGATTAACATGAATTATAAGAAGTAAATAGGGCTGAATGAATACCGAGACTCACAAGTGTTAGCCAACTTTAGGGCTAACACGTACTCACACACAATTCACTATGATTTATACATATAAGTTACAACAACATGAAATCAATACAGGATCGTGAACACAACAAATACTACAACGAGCGTGCGCATTCTTGTTTTACAAAGTCAACAACAACTTGAAACACAGGTGAGTTCATTTGTCCCTTTTCAAACATATTTGTTTTTACCTCGGGACTGAGAAGCATGTTATACATTTTAAATAATTATTGAAATGTTTATTTAATGCTTTTACGCATATTCATGATGCTTATATTAAAACTTAAGCTTGAAACTCTGACTTTGGAAGCTATAAACTCGATGCTTAAACTATATGCTTGATGCTTACGCTACAAACTAGATGCTTAAACTATATGCTTGATGCTTATGCTACAAACTTGAAGCTTAAACTAGATGTTGGATGCTTACGCTATAAACTCTATGTTTAAACTATATGCTCGATGACTATGCTATAAACTCTATGCTTAAACTACATGCTCGATGCTAAGGCTTTGAATACTCACGTTAAATGCTAATACTTGATACACTTGTTCTAAAGGTTAACACTGTATACACTAACTCTAATTGCTAATACTTCGTACACTTATTTTTAAAAGTTAATATCTTATACTCTTAATCTTAATACTAATGCTGTTTACACTTATACTTATTTGCTTAAAACTCTCAAAGTTTTAAAATGCATAAGAAAGACAAACACTAAAACTAGGAATGCTTTTGAAAACCATACTTAAGTAATCTTGAAAACTTAAACTCAGAAAGGCTCACTTGCTCAAAAGGCTATAAAGACTTAAACACTTGAATGCTCGATGTGCTTGGAATACTTGAAACACTTGAATGCTAGATGTGCTTGGAATACTTGAAACACTTGAATGCTCGATGTGCTTGGAATACTTGAAACACTTGAAGGCTCGATGTGCTTAGAATACTTGAAAGACTTGAATGCTTGATAAACTTGGAATGCTCAGATAACAGGCTGATTGACCGCCACGTATTGACCTATGTGTCAACCCCTACTAGTCATCAGTAAAACTATGTGAATGCTCTAGACTTGTATGCTTAAGCTATCGGACATCGTAAGACAGACTGTTGGCCAACGCGTCTTGACATTGCTCAAGCCCTACTAGTCATCAGTGTTCTTCGTTGTCAGACATCGTAAAACAGACTGTTGGCCATCGCGTCTTGACATTGGTCAAGCCCTACTAGTCATCAGTGTTCTTCGTTTTCAGAATCATGTAAGACACACTGATTGGTCGCCGCGTCTTGACAGTGGTCAAGCCCTACTAGTCATTAAGTGTTCTTCTTGATTCACTCATGGTTGTGACGAGTGACTAGGATGATTTTGGTCTCTTTTAGTTGACTATGTGTTATCTTGAAGACTGCTCTATCAAAACACCGATGTCGCGAGTCCTATTTAGTTCCGTTATGGATGGATGCTGAATTCCTTAAGTGTCCAGCTGTCCATAATGGTAACTCTCAAAACTTGATACTCAAATGCTACTCTTTGCGTGTTGAAACTCATAATCAGAACACTTAAAGCTATGATGGGATTTGATGGTAGGTAAGACGCTTAATTATCATTAACAACAGTGTCATATGTGGATTAGTATGTGGTGGGATGGCGTGTGGGCGGGTTGTAGGCTCGAACCTTTCGTATGCCCTATATATAAGCATACCGATCTGGATATTACATGTGATGTTAATGAGATTAAGGTTGTTACAGAAGGGATTTGGGAATGCTATTGGGTAGATATCTTAAACTTCTAAACAGAATGCTTGAAACTATGATGAACTTGAATGGTAGGTAAAATGCTTAATTATCATTAACAACAATGTCCTATGGGGCTTAGTATGTGGTGGGATGGCGTCTGGGTGGGTTGTAGGCTCGACCCTTTCGTATGCCCTATATATACGCATACCGAGTTGGATGATACAGGTGATGTTAATGAGGTTAAGGTTTTACGAAAAAGGTTTGCAAAACTATTTTTCAAATACTAAAACTATATGAACTCACCAACCATTGTTTTGACTTTGTTTTCTTACATGCTTTCTCAGGTGACGCACATGATTAAGCTAATGCTCAGGATTGCATACTAGGATGCCCAGTTAGAGGACCTAGTAGACTTTTGGGAAGCACATATTTTGTTATTGACGTGAATCACTTTTGTTATCTTGTACAGATACAAGATAGGAACATTTGATTCTTTGAATAGGTTTACTTAGTTAAATTATCAAACATTGATGTTGTAATTTAACTTTGTAATCCTAGTTTAATGTTATTGTGATTTAGTTATTCTCAATGTTGATGCTATGTAAACAATCTGATCATCATGATTATCACTCACGATATCATGCCCCGAGAACCTTCTGCCCGGAGGGGAACTCGATTCGTCTCGCCGGCTCGGGGTGTGACATTTTGAGGTGTGCATGAAACCGAAAAAACTGATCAAAAACCGAAAAAACAGATCAAAAACCCAAAAACCGGAAAATCCAAACCGAAATAACCCACAAGTTTGGTAAAAATTTTCAAAAACCGAAAGTTTGGGTTTGGGTTTGGGTTACCTAAGATAAAAACCAAAAGACCAAAAAAACTAAATACATGCATATGCATGTGTGTGTATTACCTTTCAAAAATATAAATAGTTTATAAAGCGTCTATTTTGATTTTATGCGTTCTTAATAGGGGTGTTCATCGGGTCGGATAATGGGTTATTTGTATTTGAAAATTTTAAAACTCAATCCAAAACCCGGCCCGATTCGAATTCGAAATTTGTTAATCCGATCCAAATCTATCCAAAAAATCCGAATAAACTTATTTTTTCTTCATAATAATCCAAACAACCAGAATAAAGATGGTTTATTTGGGTTATTCAGATCGAATTCGGATATCCGATCTTAATAAACAAGATTTTGTATATCCGATATCCGATCTGATTCAAATTTGAAAAACGGTTATCTGATCCAAATCTTTGAATTTGGGTTCACACGAACCCATCAATTTTAAAGATTTAGTTGGTATTTTTTGTATTCGAAAGGCTTAAAAGGTAAGGCTGTTGTGTAATGACAAGGTGTTGTTATAGTATTTCCATATTAGTTTTTTTAGATGTCTATAACGAAGAAAAACAAAAAAATTGAATACATGTCTACAATAACTACATGTCTTCGTTAAACTCTTATAATTCTATTTTATATAGTAATTTATGTACATGTATACATATACATATAAGCACATATATACATACATTCATATACAAATAAGCCTTCACGTATTTAAATGTACGTACACATATACATGCACATGTACATGAACATATACAAGCATACATTTACCTGTATCCATACAATATACATACACATTCAAATATAGGCACTTACATCTATGCTTACACATACATATACATTTACATGCACACACTTATATGTATTCATACGCATACACAAGGACACACACTGTAACACCCTGACCGATGGCGGAAACGTCGGGATGCTACGAGGGATGTGTAGATTGTTCACAAGCTCATGGACATCTAAAGTATCATCACATAACATTTAATTCAATTAAAGTATTTACACAAAAATCATGTTCGTCATGATTCAAATACAATGATTACTCAAAAGATATAGCTAAATTAACTAAACCCTAATATTCGTTGATCCAGTTAATTTAGCTAAGTCCGAGATCCTATGTGATGAAGTCCAAAAGATGTAGAGCTACCCTGCTCTACCTACTTCTCCTCGTTTCCTGAAACATGTGGAAAATCAAGTGCCAACTATGAAAGTAGTTGGTGAGTAATCATAAGTTTTATATTCTTCAAAATGTTTATAAAATTTTAATGAGTAACACGTATGAACCTGTAATATAACACCAATCTGTATATTCACAACAAACACACCAAGTCAAATAATCTATATAATCACAAGTAATCATTCAAATACATTCTGTCAATCTCATCCAATCATATCAATTCAACAACCATCATTCATCTCAATATTCTCAATATAATATACCGTGGAGGACCTTAGTCAGCTCAATCAACAGTGGAATCATCGCGGAGGATCGCAGTCAACTCAATCAGCGATATTCCTAATATTCATAAGTATCAATATTGTGCACCGCAGAGGACCGAAGTCAACTCAATCAACAGTAGAATCACTGTAGAGGACCAAAGTCAACTCAATCAACAGAATTCAATCATCACGAAGGACCGAAGTCAACTCAATCAACAATGACTCACCCAAAGTATAGCATCCCATAATCACAATACATCTCAATAATAATCTTGGTTCCACACTTGTTATATCAAAATCAGGTTTATTTTGGTATACATGTTTCACCCTTAAGTTTAAAAGCAAAAGATTTATAAGGAGGTTATGAGAACTCACACTGATGTTTAAGTTTCATGTTTGCAGAACGCGCACTCACTATTGTGGAATCAACAATGACTCAACAACCTGTGTTAGATTCAATATTGTTTGCAACTAATAAGTATAAGTTATGATTTCGTATGTTAACCCTAAAGTTGGTTAACTTTTGTAACTCTTTGTTATTTGATTTGATCTAACTCAATTGTGATGTAATACACTAACACTTAGCCAATATAGTTTAAGCATTAGTATATTGTACATTCTTGGTTTATGTGTTTGAACTTGACTTAAACCTTAACAGGTTTATATGAATCTTGAACTCATCATAATTTCTAAGTATAGACTTAGGTTTTTAGGTTAACACTTAGTATTTTACCCATATGTTAACCTATAATGGTTATTATTATTTGAGTGTGTTCATACAAATGATGTCATAATTATTTAATCATTTTGTATATTACGAAAGAGTTTAAATAATATTAGGTTAATCTTTAAAAATATTTCATCAACTTTGTAGTAAAGTTGACTAATTTATAAATATCACCTTTTGTTATCTTGATCAACAATGAATGTGTTATAAACCTTTAATATGTTTTAAAACCATGTATAGAATTTAAAATACTTGTTATAAGATTCATCTATGTTTCTAGTCAATGTTTTAGTAATATGGATATGAGTAACAAAAAACCCGTTGTACTCAAGTCCGGTCGATTCTTGACTACACATAGATGTTCTTGACTTCAAGGATGAGTTTTCAAATGTTTGTATGGTTCTAGAATGGTTGGTGCCCTCTAAAGAGGTTCTCGAAATTTAGTACCCTCCCTATTTAGGTTCTCGAGTTATTGGCGAAGAACCACATGGCTCTCGAATTTGAAGTGTGATTCTCGAATTTGGGCTCTACCCCATGGTGTTCTCGAATTGGAGATTGAATTCCCTCTTTAATGGCCTTCCAAAATGGTTCTCGAATGAATATTGATTCTCGAATTCTAAGGTTTCTATACAAATGTGTTTCTCGACTTTGAAGGAATAATTGGGGTTCTTAGTTAAAAATGAAATGGTTCTCGAGTGGCTAAAGGGTTTGGTAGCTCACAAGGCTCATAACCTTGAGGTAAAGGTTCAAATCCTGACAGGGCGGTGCTCTTGCCTATTGAACTGCAGTCCGAGTCTAGCATTTGTGACCTCTACCGCAATGATGCTGTCCATAGATCAAATTATTTCATGGAATTCTGTTTACTCACTTTAAATTGAGTATCTGTTTCCCTCCTTTTCCTGCAAGGATTGGAAATCCTGTATTTTATAGAAAAGGGCCGAAAATAGGTTTTGAATCTTTAGGACAATTCATATATTCAGAATCAGCTCGGATTGCAGGTTGCAACTCGCCTGCATGAAGCCGGAATCGCTAGTAATCGCCTGTCAGCCATACGACAGTGAATCCGTTCGTCGAAAATTTCAACTAAAAAATAAAAAAATGAAATGATTTTTCATTATCGCAATTGAAGTAATGAGCCTCCCAATATTGAGAGGCTCATTACTTCAATTAGTCCCCATGTTCCTCTGGCTAAACTAAAAAAAATAATAAAAAATGGTGTTGAAATGGATTTCTATTAACCAATCAGAATTGCCTACCAGAATCTATAATTGCCTCAAAAGGTCTAACATGGGAGTGTTCTCGAGTTCTTCTTCTTCAATCTCCTGTTTACCCAGATCCCCCGTAAAGTTGCAGGTTTATTAAAACCTTCATTTTTCACGTTATCTATACTCTAATGTTTCAGCGTACTCATTAAAAAGTGAAGAAACTCTATGATTTGTGTTTTAGTTAAAGAAAACCCAAATGAAACTTATAGATTTACCTCAACTCTTGATCCTTAGCTTGATCGACTTGTACTTCCGTGTTCTACGCGAGTGGAGAAACGTTTTGAGACGAAAATCAATCAAAATGGTCGAGAATTGAATAGTTTCACGTTTTGGATTTTAGAGAGAGATATATGTAACAGTGAAGAGGTTTTTAGAGAGAGAGTTCAAGAAAAAATGAAAGAAAAAGGAAGGGGATGGGCTTTTATAGCCCGGGTTCTTCCCGTGTGTTCGATTCGTAACGTTTACTCATTAATTATATTAAGTTGCTCGGTTTTCTCGTAATTTATATTTTAAATACGAAGCGTTTAATAAAAGGATTTTATTAAAATCGTTTAAGGTGTTTATTCCTAGTAAACGTTTTAAATTCCTTTTTATTAATTTAAGTGTCGTAAATATTATTTCGGTTATCTCGTTGAAGCGTGTTACTTACGTACGCATTTATAAAGATCATCACCTTTATAAATACAACGCTCGTATCGTATTTCAACTTGATTTATGATTCATGGAATATCGTATCAGAACATTATTCCTAATAATCGTATTCGTGTGAATCGTCACTCACGAGAACACATTATTAGTTTAACGTTTCTGAAATAATATTCGCGTTATAAATTATATTTGTGACCTCACCATCGCATAAATGTTTTCATTATTACTTTCGTCATTTTAATTAAACATGTTTATCAATTATTAATTTCCCAATCCATCATCCCCACTATATCATATCACTGACACATCCATGATAGATCGAAATAAGTTTATGTATAGGGCATACGTAGGAGTTGGTCGCAACCTATCCAGCCGCCGTCCCACCACCATTTCGATAAACCATGACCATGTGTCCTAGACTTTATTTAGTGACCAAACCATAGCCTTTACCAATTCCAAACAAAACCAGATCATATCATAATTATTCCACTGCAATAAACACTATGGTTAAGTGTAACTATATTTCAAACTAACTTCCCCATGGTTTATGCTTAATAATCATATGTTCTCATCAATGTATACCAATTAATATTATCATCAATAATCATCAAATTATCATAACATGTTCTATCAATACAAGTATATATGTAATTACGTACCTGAAAAGCAGTGATGTTACACACACACATATCCATACATATACATACATGCTTACATGTATTGATACACATGCACATACTTATACTTGTCTATACATATTTATATACAAACACACATAAATAGACATACATTTACTTAAACGCATCCATACACATACATAGACATACACACGCCTACACATCTCTATCCCCATACATGTCTCACACTTACATGCACAACGACACACATATTTACATCCACACACTTACATGTGTCCAAATACATAAACACATGCATAGACTTAGACAAACCTTCACATATTCGTACCTATACATACGTACGTACATATATACATGCACACATGCATATATACACACATAGTTACACATGTCCATACATATACTCATACATACATTTATAAACACACTTAAGTATTCATACATATACACTCACACATACGTATATATGCACGAGCGCACGCGCGCGCGCACTTACACGTGTCCATATGCATTCACTCATACATACATATATACACTAAACTATACGTCTCCATACACATACATGTACACACACTTACATGTGCATCTACACACACAGATACACACATACACATATAAACATGTACTCACTTACCCATATCCATAAACATACATGTGTAAATTAGCACACACTTACACATATTGATACACATACATACATACATACATACACATACTTACACTAGCCCATACACATATATTCATACATACATATACACATATGCCTACTTCTTTTAGACACATGCATGCACACATAGTTCATGCATAGCTACACATACATATACACTCACACAATTACATGTATTCATAAACAAGCACAAAAACATATACTTACACACACATGTGTATGTGTGTGTTCACATGTCCATACACATACAGTAGTCATAGATACATGTATATCCACAAATTTACTTGTGTCCACGAGCATAGACTTATACATACATATATAAACACGCCTCCATCGAAACATATACATGTACACACACTTACATGTATACATACACATAATTATGCACTCACACACTATATCAATCAAAACATACCCATACAAAGATTTACACGCACTTACATGTATGTAGTTATAAAAGAAAACATGAGTGTATTTAATTATATAATATTTTTAATTTTAACCGTATATTTTATATTTTGTAATTTTATTTAATTATAATGTCACACGTATTCTATAAAGTAATTAATTGAAAACAACTTATTTTTTAACATAATAGCAAAATTTTAATTTAAGTAAATAGATATGACATTTCTTTGCAATATAAATAAATTATTTTTTTTATATATAACTAATATAATTAAATTAAAGTAAATTCAAAATTTCTTTAAATATGTTGCAACAACATGCCATCTAGATAAACATGTAACCTTTTTTTATTAGATTATAGAAAACAAAAAAAATATATTTATAATGATTGCTTATATATATCAAAAACATGTGATTTTTTTTACTGATTGCTTATTTACAACGAAAACATGTGAACATCATACATTAATTATTTATTTATACCGTGGTAAAGTAAAAATGACGTAGCCTAGTGAAAACGCTATGGCTATGACGCTTGTCTTGAAAAACATAAACATTTATTTTTATTTAATGAGCGTGTTTGTTATTTCAATAGAAATCCAAAACTAAATTACAATTTAAACTATAGCAACGACATGTCGTTGTGATAGAGTAACTGAAACTTTTCTGAGTTTACCAACATATTAGTGGTTCACACGTGAACATATTAGTTACATTTTTAAAGAACTTTATAGTGATAACATATTGTTGCTATATGATATCATATGTAACTACGACATATAAATTTTTGTATCTGTCGTTGCCTCAAAACTGATTTTCTTTTAATCATCACATGTATAAGAACCATTACTTCAAATATATTAGTCTCATGCTCACTTGGGAAGGAGTTACTAACTTGCTATGTTGGGTGCCATATAAGACCTGATGGCATCCCTCGTCATGTGAATTAAAAACTTCCTTGCTATCAAACGCTTCATTTTTTGTATATTTACACCAAAAGATAAAAGGAAATCGTTTATATGTGTTTTTATCATTTGATTATATTTGGGGATGTTTATTAAATTTAGGTATGATCAATAGAACGTAAGGTGTCGATCGGCAAATAATTAAACATGTGATTGTTGAATTATTGATCTACTTCCCTACGCCCTAGTCTATTAGAATATCTTAATATTTTCTTGATGTATATCGAATATTCAATTATATATTACATAAAATGACATAACATATGATTGAAAAAAATTAAGTATAATTAATATTATATGTAATAATACATAACTTCTTTTAATTAATAAGAATTTAACATCTAAACATCTTTTTAGAAAATTTAAAATTTTAGTTTAGTCATTTGACCTAATGGAATAATCTGTTTGATAAAAGTGATACAAATGTAAAACTCTTAAAAATTTCTTTATTTTCCTATTGTTATATCAAAGATTCCTCCTATTAATTTTTATACACTAACCTTTTTTACATGATGTTATTTTTTTCATAAAACTATATCATTAAACACATCGTAATTTTTTTTTTTTAATTTCATGATAATCATGTCAACTTTTTCCCAAAACGTTGTAATTACACCAATGTAATGAGCATTAATAATGCCAAACTAAGTATACCCTTTGCAAAACTGAGAATTATATATTTCGTCTTTCTAACTCGCAAAATCACATATTTTACCAAGGTAAAAATTTTTAATGGATAATATACAATACTCTTAAAACATGATTTGAGGAAATATGTAACTTTGCAAGTTAGGAAGGAAAAAATATATATATGCTCCATGTAAAAAAACGAAACCATCTTTATAAAATAATAATTCCCCCACATTTTTAATATTAACTACAATGTTTTTTTTAGTAAATATTAATTCATTAAATAAATTTACATCAATAAAAGTCAGAGGTGCAATTAATCTTAATGAGTTGTAGTATCAATATAAAATTATAAATTACATTAATGTAACGAGATGTAACATAAATACAAACTACAAATTACGTAACAAACTATGATTACACTAATGTAAAAATAACATTTGTATAGAAGTCTTATAAGGATTTTTAAAAGTGTATATTTTTTTTCAAATGGGGTTTCTTTTTACAAAATGAGAGGAAATTTTTTTTTTTTTTTGTAAAATCATGAAAAGTTATAATAGTAATGTTACAACTCATTTATATTAATGTAATTATGAATACTTTGAAAATTTTTGATGAGACTATAGTTGAATTAAATATAAAATTGCGATAAGTTAAACGATGTAACATTATGTAAAAAGTATATAATAGTTACGAAGGTTTTAAAAATAAGGGCAACTTTTATTATATAATGAGTTGTAATTACACTAATGTAATAATCTATATTTAATGATACAACTCATTTACACTAATATAATTACAAATACTTTAAAAAATTGGCTAGAGTATAATTAAATTAAAGATAAAAATGAGATGGGTTTAATAGTGTAATTACTATATATATTTAGGGGTGTAAACGAAACTCTTTATGTTTCTTTTATTTGCAAACAATTCATAGTTTGTACAAGCTTCCGCACAAACTATTTACATTCCCGTTGTGTAATTTTTATAACTATTTTGGGATATTCATGATATATCCACATGGCATCATATCATTCATCATGGCATCATAAACACATTATGCTAGAATCTAATCATCATAGCATCATACTTTCATCCTAGCAGCCTAGGATTTCACCATAACATAACATTTATAATTATCATCATAGCTTGTTATCATATAGTTCATCAGCATAACTCACTAATATGCATTCATCATACTTAGTATACTTTCATGCATAAATCATACTAACACATTAACTTGCATTCATCATCATGTCATGGTCACATAACATCATAACATATTAACAGCATGTATGCTAGCCCAAAACATAGTTACACTTAACTTGTTAAAGTAGGGCATCTAGAACTCACCTGACCGTACAGTAGCTCTTATCCCCTTAGCCGAACTCCCTTTGCTAAGACTTAAGAACCTACACCATTACATCGTCTCATTACATTACATTACATTACCAAGTGAAGTTCACTAAGTTGAGTACTCTAACACTACAAATAAAATGTCATTTAGTGGCATACATTTTTAGCGTCATTTAATTTTTGTGCCACTATTATAGTATTTAGTGTCACTTTGAGTGTGCCACATTTGTTTGACTTTTACTTTTAGTGGCACTTATTATTTATGCCTTTAAATTATATTTTTAGTGACACTTTAATATGCCACACTTAATTAACATGTATTTTTATGGCATTTAACTTATGCCACTAAATCAATTTAACATTTTACACTAAATTTTACTAAAACTAATTCCCTCTTCAAATTCATTCCCCCCTTAAAATTAACTAAAACAAATTTTATTAAAATTAATTCCCTCTATACTTTTTACCATTTTCTAATAATTCCCTCCAATCTTTTTCTACCTTAATCGACTTTCAAAAACAAATTTAACCCTGGTTTCACAACAAAATTCACGACAACAACGATCTAGCTTGTTTCATAAACCCGACATTACCATCAGACTCTAAGATCCGGTCAGGGTCGACACATCAGGGGCGACTACATCAGGGGCGGCGGCATCATGGTGGACGACCTAAGGATCGACGACATCAGGGGCGCGATTTGTGGTTTTTCTTCTTGATAACTTATTTCAATCAAGTTAAGGTAATTCGTGTTTGTTTTTACTTTAATTATTAATTTGTTAGTTGTTTGCGTTAGTAATTAGATAAATGTTTAGTTTGATGGTGTACGTGATATAGATTTTCTAGGTTTTTGAGGAGTTTATAATGTTTGGATGTTAATGAAGTTAGGGCTTATTGAATTAGCTATTTAATTTGGTTTTCTATGTAAAATGAAATGCCGATTTGTTTTAATTTTGATGGGTTAATGATGATCTAGTAATATGTTATTGATGATCTGGTAATGTGTTTTTGATGATCTGGTATACTAATATTGGTTTGGTGTTTTTGTTAATGAAGTTGGGGCTTATTGCATGCTCAAGTTGCATCATCTGATACAACTAATATAGAGTGTTCTATAAGAAGGTATTCTATCAAGCAACATTGAAAGATTGAAATTAAATGAGAATTTTGTCAAAATAATAATATAATGAAGTTGATTAACATGAACAGAGAAGGTGATACATATGTTATAAATGGAAAGAAATGTTGGACAAGTGAAGCAATGGATCCTAGATGAAAACTCCTTATAGTTATGGTTAGCTTCATGAAAAGAAACAAGCTTTCACTTTCATAGGGTAAAATATGGTAATGTTGTGTTGACCTTATTTGACCACATTATAATGCAAGGGAAAACTGGCTTCAATGCATATTTTTATAAGCAGAAACCCATGATTCTTTTGGATATTAGTACTACTCGTGTAAAAATATTAGGACCTCATAATGTATTTGTTTTTGATGATGCACCTCATGGGCATGTAGAAGTTTCATTTAAAAAATTCATGTTCTAGTGAAGAATATAATTTTGGGGGTGGGTCGTGGCTTTGAGATTGCACCGGTTATTACGAAATTACCCTCATAGCGGATTGGTTAACTTGTTGATGAAATAAACCTGTTGTATTTGTAGGGTAGGTTGGGTCTAGGGAGATTGCATGGCTGCATGAGATTGATAGGTGCAGTAGACAGAGGAATGTAATTAATGGTTCAGAGGCGCTTCAAAGAATAACATTTGGGAAATTTATTGCTCATCATGGCTCCTTTGTGTCTGATTTAGCCAAGGTAAATATGTTAATATAGCTATTTATTATTAATATCATTATTATTTTTTTGCCTTAGGGTTTGTTTTTGCTTTATTTACAAAATTAATTTTTTTAATACAGTATCGAATAGAATTAGATAAAACTATACTATTTGTATTTGAAGTTTCATACCAGCTTGATAAGTTTGGGAACTAGAAAACTTTATTCCTCTCATCAAATGAACAATTGATACGAAATAAAGGTTTATAAGTTGATTAAAATTGAATGAAAGTTACATAACTTATATGATTGTTCAAGTAAATATATATTAATTGATAAATCTACAAGTGTACTATTGAAGATTGTGAGCATAGACAGTGGTTTTTTATACTTCTATCTATTTTTCCATAGAAGTTGGTAAATAGAATTCTAATAACAAACTGATTAGACCTGAATAAATATTTCTCGGATGAAAGTGCTTGATTCTCTAACTGCATGGTATTTAAATGAAAACGAAAAAAGCAGAAGGCAGAAGCTAATACACGTACCATCTATTATAATAATGTGATTCATTGGATACAACGTAGCAAGAAGAGCTAAAGATCGAGATGGCAAAGTTTATGGGCCAGGCCGGATAGGTAACCAGCCAAAATGATTTAGCTTTCACTCATTTTACTTAATCAGGATTTAGCTAAAATAAGGTTGTATGATTCATATTTATATGTTTTCGGACAGATGGCAGCTCCAAACATTGCGATGAAGGTGCTGGACGAGGCAATGCAAGTGCATGGTGCACCTCGGGTGTCTGGAGACACTGTTTTGGCTCATCTTTGGTCTACAGCGTCTACAGCTAGGACACTAGGAATTGCAATGGCCCAGATGAAGTTCTTCTAGGAAAAATTGCCAAATTAGAATTAAAAAGAGCTAAACTTTGAAGTATCATGTAAGTTATTACTACTCCTTTTCGGTAGTTCCCAATAAAGTGTTGTTTTTATCCAATTAGTGATTTCTTGATGTATGACTTTTGGTGATGAGGATATGCACTTAAAAGTTAGAATACTGGCTAAGGATGAATTGAAAGCAACACTTTAGGGGTATATGTAAGGATTATGAAATAGATAGACTATAATGATGCTAGATTAAGAAAAACCTAACACACGGATATGCAATATATCATTAGATGAATGATAAACTAACATAATATGAATATCGTGATGTAAATTGTTTCCACTTCCGCGTTGCGCGGGTTCTCTACTAGATGGTCTTCTAACAAGAAAACATAGTACAAGATGATCCCCAACAAGCAAGCTTAATTAGCCATAGTTCATGGGAGCCGAAGGATAAACAGGGAGAACAAGATCAAAGGTACATATGTCTGGTTTCAAGAACTTTTTTTGGCATGGTGGCTTTGTATATATGTATTATTACCAAAGAATATATTCTTATTTACAACCTATATAATGGATTTCTTATCAGTTGGAAAAAGAAGCTTCAGTCTCCATAATAAACCCAAGTAATATTTATTGTTATTAAGTTAGATTTGCGATTGGAATATTATTTAACATAACAATAATGATGTAAATATGAAAACTTACATCTTAGGATGTTATTTCAACTTATTTACATCTCAATATTTTTTTTTGTGATATGTTTTTTGCATATGTAAATTTGTTCATAATATGGGTATAGGTTTGTATATATTCTTCCTGTTTTTAATCTGTAAAATATACTAATTTTTTTAATCTGTAAAATATTATAATCCGTAAAATATACTAATCTGCAGAGGAGATCAATGCTGGAAACGAACCAACAGCTCTCATGGCAAACATTGCACCCTAAGCAAAGTTAATAACATTACAGTGGAGTTAGGCACCTATTGTGATCGGCTGTAAATATGTTATATACATCAGATTGACGTAGTATTAAATTAATTAATAGATTGTACGATACATTGGAAGCAAAGTTGGATTTATTAAATTAATTAATAATTCATATATATTTATATGTTTTATAACAGTCTATTTATAACAACATTTTGATCAAGTGGAAGCAAGTAAAAATCAAACCCAGTTTATTTTGAGGTCCATTGTCCTTTGGTTTCGTTTTTCTATTTCAATTAAGTTTGTAATTTATCTAAGTGCAGTCCGATAAAAACAAACCAGTTTATATTGTGCTATGTTAATATATACTTCTAAAAACATTTTGATCATATGAGTGATTTATATCAGAAGCTACCAAGGTGTTATTGCTCTGAACATGGAGGATGGCACATTACGTCGGTTCCATGCTTCATCAAAGGGTCTTGCATCAAGAGATGTTTGAAGATCTGACCATGGAAATTCATGAAGGTTGTGGTGTAGGTATGTTCAATAGTCAACTTTATTTTCACTGCCAAAAATAGCAATTCATTTTGCTTGTGTTACTCTTCATAGAGAGCAAATGAGAGTTCATTTCTTATAGTACTCCAATAATAACATTTGGTATCAAAAAGTATACTTAGTTTTCTTGAAATTCATTTTTGATACTTTTGTGGACATAAAAATGAGAGACTATATATTTGCATTATATCTCTATAGAGATTAGTGTGTATCCTTGTTTATCTTTATTTTAATCAAGGGTTCTATTCCAAACATGTAGGCTGATTTATTTTGTGAAGATGTGAACATTTTGTCAAGCTAAATATTGAGGCAACAAGGTAGTTTTATATTATATGAATTTTATGTATATACATGTTAGGAGAATCTAACTTTTAGAATTTTATATCTTAGTATTGAATTGAAAATTTGTTTATCTTGTGAAGTATTAGTTAAACGTGAAGATGTAAATTACATGCTTAACTTATATCTCAATAGCTCTGCAGATTTTAATACAAATATATGGGTGAAGCACATTTATTTAATCACATTGTAATTTGTCACTGCCGCCGCATCGCTCGAGTTTACTACTAGTATATGTATATATTGCGAGAGCTTTTGATATGCGTAAATTTCTAATGCTTTTTTATACGGTTGATGATGACAGGGTTGATATCAAGAAAAGTTTTCGAGCTAAGTCATATGGCGGTGAAATTTTCATCAATGATTAGATTAAGTGTGAAGTGTAAACATTTGAAAACCGATATATGTTTCTTGTTACATTGCTTTTGACATATTTTGTATTACATTTGGAATCAAACCTTTTAATGTTATTATTTTCATTCTTATCCAACTTTTATTTTATATTTGTATTGTGAAGAATGTGTCTTTGTGACAATATGTTATACGACGAACTATAGGTAGTTTTTACCGGCACAAAATTTGAGCCTCTAAAAGTGTTTTAATATTGTGGCAAAATAAAAGTGCCGCTAAAACCAACATGTATATGTGACTAAAACTAAGTTTTAGAGGCACAAAAGTTGTGCTACAAAAGTGTTTTTTTTGTGACACAAAAAAAGTGCCACTAAAAGTCCAAAAACTTTGTGCAGCACATTGAAAAAGTGTCACTAAAAGGCTTTAATGTCATCACTTCTAGTGGCACTTTTTTTGTGTGCCACACAATCTTCAAGGGGTTTCTAGTGGCATTTTTTGGGTCTTTTGAGGCGCTTTTTGTATGCCATTAAATGGCATTTTATTTGTAGTGTAAGTTGAGTTGTCACACCCCCATCTCTGCTATCACTTGATGCAATCACTGTATGATATATGAAGTCGGTAACTAACATAACGTGTCGCGGAAGCTTGGTGGTAAAGTCTCCGAGATGGGGTGTGACTTTCAATGTGGTTGTATCAAAACACATACATGGCATTCTAAACATAAGTTATGTTACATGATATGTTAAAACTTCAACATTTGTGTTACGTTCATCCATAGACAAAGGGTTCCTAACATGTGATCTTGTTGTGCATCCTCACCATTGTTTCTTTTGTTATTCAATGTTCACCTGAAATTGGTTTTTGTAATGTAAAAGATCAGCAAGGATGCTGGTGAGTTCATAGATGTAATAAAATTGATATGATATGATTTGATATAACATAATATGATATGATAAATATGCAGGCATACATAACTTTATGAATATGATTCACTATGAAAACCCATAACCAAAGCCTATGTGACTGTAATGTAATTGGCGGCAGTACCCGAAGGTAAAACCTTAGCCTCACTCTTAATGCCTATCGTTGCATTAAGCTGTTATCTTGTAATGTAATAAATGGTAACAGACATTCACACAAGGGTAGATGCTATCTACCCGTGAATAGGGTTGTCAGCTCGATAGTACTATCATTGTTATCATTCGGCTCATCCATGAGTTTATTGGTTACAGTTGTTATGTGAGGACTTTTACGATAGCATGGCACAATTTTCATGTAATCATCAGACAAGAGTTGAAATGCACATGCAACATGCAAGCATATCAGTGTAATTGAAATATGTAACCATCATATAATTGTAATGCGAACCCCAAGTTTTAGAAATCAAAAGATTTGAAAAGGGGTAATGAAATCATGTAAGTATACCACTGTAATTGAAATACATAACCATATTGTTATTGTAATGCAAACCCCGAGTTTTAGAAATTCGAAGATTTGAAAAGGGGTAATGAAATCATGTAGGTATACCATTGTAATTGAAATATGTTACCATATTGTCATTGTAATATAATCACATTGTAATTGTATTGCTATTCCCGAGTTTTGGAAAACAAAACATTAAAAGGGGGAGCTATGAAACTCACTTAAGCATATCATTGTAATGTGACCACATTGTAATTGTATTGGCATCCCCGAGTTTTGGAAAAACAAAACATTGAAAAGGGGGTCTATGAAACTCACCTGTGTTATTGGAGCACTTATATCCTGTGAATGAAATATCACACAAGACCTGAAGTGAATTCTGCCATTTATTAATGTTCTATGAGTTCTTTGTACTTGAATTGGATTATCAGAACATTCCTTAATGTTTAATATCAAGGATAATGTAAACCGAATCATCGAGCTGATTCCGAATTACGAGTTCGTTCAGAATCCTGGTGATACGCTTATTAGTTAACTTGTAATGTCAAAATCGTTGATTTTGATTAATAATTGAATTCTGAATGAATTCTTATATTCATTTGATTGTAAAGCGATGTTCATTGCATTCCGTTGTTAAAAACAGAATCTTAATCGATTTTCAGATCAAAAATCGGGTTTTCGGGTTACGAAATCGATTGCAAAATCGAGTTCGGAATGCGAAATCGATTGAGAATATGTTTTCATATTGAATTTCAATGATTAAATTAAGTTCTGTATTGAAACCGGAGTTTTCATCAGAAATCAGATAAAAATCGAGTCACCGGATTGCAAAATGGTTATCGAAATCGAGTCCGGAACATGAAATCGATTCAAAATATGTCCTTTTTATTGAAAACGAATCATCGGATTGCGAACCGGAGTGCGAAACGCATTTCAGAACGCAAAACAGACAAATTTAGGGTTTGCCGGAATATTTCGCCGGAATATTCCTTTTGGCCGGAATATTCGCTGGAATATTCTACCGGCGGCGACTCTCTCCGGAATTTTGGCCGGAAGTTGGCCGGAGACCGGCGGTGGCTCGGTGGGGGCTCGGGGGCCTAGCCGGGGGCCTTGGCCTTGGCCGGCGGCCTTGGCCTAGGTTGGTGGCTCGAGGACGGTCGGGAATGGTCGGCGCCCCCTTGGTCGCGATCTGCAAATGCCCGGGACAAAGCCACGCATGGGCCGCGCTGGGCCGCTCTGGGGCCGCGCCCGGGCCGCTGTGGCCAACTATGAGCCATTCAAAGTTTTTGTGAGCCAAAATCTCCAGATCTTAGTTTTTAACATATATATAGTGTTTTGTGAAGAAAAATCTCAATTTTGACAACTTTGAAAAATCCACTTTTAGGACCAAAATGCCCTTTTCATGGGTTTTCAAGATCTGATGATTTTCAAACTTCACCAATCATTCAAACATGTTTATATAAATCATATGAAGCTATTAGAACTTAGAATTGAGGTTAGAACTTACTGATTTAAGTTTGAAGTAGAAAACCCACCAAAAATCAAGCTTTCAAGTTGGATTCCTTGGATTCTCTTGTTCTTGGCCTGGATTCTCAATTGGGATTGCTTAGAAATGTTATTTGGGATGATTCTTGAGCTCCAGAAAGGGTAGGGGAAGAGGAGGGTCGAATTTGAGAGAAAAGTGTGATTTTTGTTGACTTGAAAAGTCAACTATGAGGCATTTTTGATCTAAGCAACTTGGGCAGCAAGTTTGGACACCTAATCAGCTTCTAGAAGCCAGATCAAGTCAGTTTTGAAGCTTAAGTGTGAAAAGGGTTTGAGATTTTGAGTATTTTGCAATTTTTGCAATCATTTGTTCGGCTTTTTCGCGCGTAACTTCGGAAATTG
This sequence comes from Mikania micrantha, assembly GCA_009363875.1. Taxonomy (NCBI): domain Eukaryota; kingdom Viridiplantae; phylum Streptophyta; class Magnoliopsida; order Asterales; family Asteraceae; genus Mikania; species Mikania micrantha. The sequence continues at coordinate 94,390,208 of CM018692.1, forward strand.
CTACATTTGATCAAACACCTTTGTTATATTTTCAATTACATTCCATTAAGAATATAATGTGGTTAGGAAGTTAGGGTTGTCATGAATTTGTCAATTACGCATGCCGAATTGCCTTTTCGCAAAAATTAGCGATTTGATTTGCCAAAACCTATGGATTTCCCCATTGGGCTTTGTTATTGATATTCATTGTTTTAATTTGTTGTATAAGTCATATTAACTTGATTATGACTTTTGGATTTGGTTTTGGTTCTCGAATCCTCATAGTTTTGACATTATTATCGCAATTACGCGTAATTCGGCAGTTCTGCGTAATGCCTTTTGTAATTGGTCCTTCTTGTAAGTCCCTTACATAATACACACATTCGCATGTATATACATATTTAATCATAATTTAATTAATTAAAATGTTAATTCATGAATTTAGGAAATTATTCGCAGTAAAGAACGAAATGTCACATGAGTACACGACGTGAAGTTCACGAACTTGAGTACACTAAGTGAAGTTCATGGACATGAGTACACTAAGTGAAGTTCACGAACTTGAGTACACAAGGTGAAGTTCACGAAATCGAGTACTCGTCTTTTCTTCATAAAATATCTTAGAAATCTATCCAAGACTTTGGGGAGTTAGTTCTAGGTCTCTTATGACCTTACTAACGTATTGGAACCAAAAAGGAACAAACTTTCTGCATATAGGCGTGACCTTTATGCATGTTTTCCTTTTTGTCTAAAAATCGAAACTTTCGTGCATCAAACCCTTACCTGGTGTTAGTTTCCTGTGCGTTTCGTCCTTCGTTTGGCAGATCAAAAGTCGTTTCTTGAAATTCTCGAACCTGCCCTCTTCGAGTTCTTGAGAGAGAATGCTTCCAACCAATGGTTAGCACGTTTCCCAAGGCACTCATATATATAGGCAAGGTTCACGAAAATGGAGTACACTAAGTGAAGTTCACGAAATTGAGTTCCCTAAGTGGAGTTCACGAAATTTAGTACACTAAATGAAGTTCTCTAAATTGAGTACACTAAGTGGAGTACACTAAGTTGAGTACACTAAGTTGAGTACTCTAAGTTGAGTACTCTAAGTTGAGTACTCTAAGTGAAGTTCTTTAACTGAGTACACTAAGTGAGTACACTAAGTGAGTACACTAAGTTGAGTACTCTAAGTTGAGTACTCTAAGTGAAGTTCATTAACTGAGTACACTAAGTGAGTACACTAAGTTGAATACTCTAAGTTGAGTACTCTAAGTTGAGTACTCTATGTGAAGTTCACTAAGTGAGTTCACTTAGTGAAGTTCACGAAAATGGGGTTAGTGTACTTCCAATTTCGTGATCTTTTGTTTGGCTGGTTTTCATCTATTGCCGGCAACTAAATTATCCGTTACCCATTCGTAAGTTCAAATAATTTTTATAGAAAATTCAGGGTGTTACACTTCTAATGCTTGTATTTCCTTCTGCATGGCTTTTCCCCAGTTTTCATCCTGTACGATTTGTTTGAAAAACTTTGGCTCATCAATCGGGCCGATGGCCACCAAGAAAGCGTTATGAGTGTTAGAAAATTATTTATATGAAATAAAATTTGCTATGCTATGTATCGTTGAAGGTTCTTGACCGGCAATAGGTAATGCATTATCAATGGATGATAGGAGATCAACAACGGAATCGTCTAGTCGCTTTGGCTAAGTTCGATTTCTTTGTTGTCTTGTTGGTTCAGATTCCTCATGGACAATTTCTTCCATGTTTTTAGTTTGAAGATTTTCTTTTCCACAATTAATAGTAGACTCATGTGACCCATCTTCATTTTCATTTTCGGTTTGGTGGCTTTGTTGTGTGGGAAGTTAAATGGTAGTAGGGGGCCTATTTTCATTTTGATCAGGCTCATGTTCATTTTCAGGTTGGGATGTGTTACTTGAGTTCAACATTTCTGGACCACCTTCTTGTGATTCATTCACGATTAGGCTTCCAATTTGGCTTGTTGTTATCTCAATGGTTTCATCGGCATCTGTATAATATCGAGGAAAACTAAATATTTTGTTATTTTCTTCTTTCTCAATATGCTTAGAGCTACCATAGAGAAATATAATTTCAGCTAATGTTACATTCCTTGACACCACTAGTTTATCATGAACCGTGCCATATATTTTGTATCCTTTCGTCCCTGGTGGGTGACCCAAGAAGATTCCCGGTTTCCCTTTTAATTCGAATTTATCTCCGTTGGTGTCGGTATTTAGGAAATAGGCCAGACATCCAAAAACTTTCATGAGCTCATAATCGGGTTTTCATTCGTATAGGATCTCAAAAGGGGTCTTGTTGTCAATGGTCTTTGAAGGAAGTCGATTAATTATATAGGCCGTAGTCATGACCCACTCACCCCAAAATGTTTTTGGCAAATTTGCCTCAAATCTAAGGGATTGTGCGGTCTCGAGTAGGTGCTTGTGCTTGCGTTCCACAACACTGTTTCACTGTGGCGTGTGTGGGCAAGTCGTTTCAACAATCTTTCTTTGTTCGGTATAAAAACTATTCATTCGATTTGAAATAAATTCTCCCCCGTTGTCACAACGAATCCTTTTAACTAACTTTCCAAATTCTGTCTTAACCATTTTATGAAATCTTATTATGTAGTCACCTGCTTCATACTTATGTTTCAAAAGGAAAACCCAAACAGATTGACTATAGTCATCCACGATGGTTAAAAAATAGCTTGCTCATGTAAGTGACAGGTGTTTATACCTCCTCCATTTATCACAATGAATTAATTCAAAGCATTCATTACTTTTAATAGATCTTACTTGAAAGGGCGATCGGGTATGCTTAGCCTTAGCACATGAGTCACAATCCATGGTTTTAAAGGAAATGTTCTTAGCAAAATCAAATTGAGAATGTTTGTTACTAGAGGTATGGCCCAGTCTTTTGTGCCATATGTCGTTGGTGGACATCATTGTCAACCTTGTATTATCTACTATCTCGATCCAATATAAGCCGTGCTAGCATTTACCCACTCCAATCACTTCCCTTGAACGCAAGTTCGGCATGTAACAAAACTCGGGGAAAAATGTTATGGAGCATTGTTGCTCTCTTGACGGGCGACTTACGGATAATAAATTGCATCTAAATTTTGGCACATGCAAGACTCGCTTTATAGTGGTTCCATTTGGAAAATAATAGTTTTCTCTACCCTCAACAGGTATGGAATCATCATTTGGTATCATAACAGGAGACTCGTGAATGAATATTGTTTTACCTTCTAGCCATTCGGGCTTTGTGAGTTATATGTTCGGTGCCACCCGAATCAATTATCCAATCATAATCTTGATTTATCTTGCCTGCCATGTTGGCTTCTCGTGGCAGCTCATCCTTGTTGTGCCCATAACAACAACAGAAATCACAACACCCTCTTTGATCACTTTCGTTGCCTTTGGAAGCGTGAATATAGAATGGTGAACTAGTGCCGACATGGGTTTCTTCCCTTTTCTTTTCATCGGCCATGGGTGCATATCACAGTAGGGCGATATACCTATTTTTTTTATTTGTTTATTGAGTGATTTAGGATATTCGCTCTTATGCCATCTTAATTTTGGTAACAACAGATTTGTTCTAAATTCTATTAAAGAAAGGTGTACAGGAAAAACATAAATATGCATGGGTACACGATATTCATTCCTAAATTAAGCTCTAAACATAAAAGGAGATAAATATATAAAAATAATAGATAAGACTGAATAATAGTCAGATGTCCAAGAGGTAAATAGGCTGCAATTTAGCGAGTGGGTCCCATTGTTTAATATATATATATATATATATATATATATATTATTTAGGTGTCTGACTCATATAGTGACGTTTTGAAAATTTAGACTTGGATCACCAAAAGATCTTTAACTTTGAAAAGTAGTAAACAAATATAAGGAATATTAAACTTGAGATATTTATCTAAAGATTTGGGTTTTTATTAAATTTGAGAGTTTTGCTTATAGATTTGGGTTTTTCTTTTAATTCAAATGATTGGCTGCTGATGAGACGGATTTTGTAAGCAATTTTTCTATTTTTTAATAACATATTTCTAAGGATTTTTTATGATTTATATTTTTATGAAAAATTTATATAGAGTTCGTGATGAGATATATGATTTTGCTATTTCACTTATGCTTCTCCAAATGATATGAAATACTCATTCTCAAGAGTGTACTGTGATAAACCGCCGTAACACACATGGGGGACAAACCTATTTTTTATAAAATAATAATAACAGTGTATATAAAGGTTATAAATTTTTTAAAAATAGGCGGTAATTTTTTTTGAAGAAATTATGTTTGTGTGCAAATATCTAAAATAACCTTAAATATATCTCAACTACTCAGTTTCTAATTTAAATTATATTATTTAAATCAATCAATCATAATTGGTTAATATGTTATATAATTAATATGGTTTATCAATAAGAGCATGCGTAGTGAGGCGTGAAGAGGGCTTGACCACCCTCCGTCATGCCCTCACCACTCACATTTCCACTACACACAGGGGAGTAACCACCCTATGGTTTCAAATCCTTGACCACCTTTACGGAATGAGGGAGGAAGGAAAGGGAAAAAGAAAGGGGGAGATGAGGCTTGATTAGTGGGTGATGATAACAAATGTGGTGATGACGTGGAGTCATGAGCGAGTGATGGTGTTGGTTATTTTTATGACGCCTACGTGGAGTAATGGGTATGTGATCATTACACATAGCCTAATGCTAAGTCCTATCGACGTGTATTAGTATTTAAATAGTTAGCTGGTTCATTCAGTGACATATTGATTAGGAAATGCTTCAATCAAAATAAGAACATATATAAAAGAAATTACGATTGTTTCACTATAATGTAAATCATTAAAGCATTTCCCATAATATATAAAATGCATATAACAACATGTTTTGGTATTTAAATTACTAGTGTGTTCATCAAGTGACATGTTGGGGTTAAAGTAAAAGGGCAAAAGTAAAATTGCACTAATTAGCATCAAAAGCATTAGGGTGATTAACTTCAAACAATAAGTTTGAGCTAGGGACTCATTCGAAGCAGTCTTTCTATCCCAACTGAGATACGGGTAAAGTTAGTCTTCATCCATCCCCCCACTAGGTAAGTTATCTTGTTTGTTTGTTTGTGTTCATCGAATGACATGTTTAGCACCCAAATCCTTCAAAAATAATTAAAACACTTATATAAAAGTGATACGTGTTTTCACTTAGATATAAAACCATAAAGTAGGTCTCATAAGATATAAAAACAACAATATTACTATTTCATAAACCTTTAGAGTACACTCTATCATAAAAATGGTTACGGAGAAACTCAAATATAAATGTAATGGCAAGAATAAAACTACTAATAATAAAATGTTTGTACACCTTGTAGCAATAGTTTCAGATGATTTACTGAATACCGAAGCATCAAGACCATTTGTAAAGATCATGTAGTTAGATTTTTGTTTTTGATGTAAAGAGTTAGTATTTTAGTAAATATTGGAAGTATTGGAGATTAGTGTCTGCCGATATTGTTATTATCGATAGTTTGTTTATGCTGATATTAATATTTCGATGAAGACTGTTGATATTGTTAGTACTGGTGCCTTGATACTAATGGTATCAGTGGTATGTAATATCCTGTATATATAGTTTTGTAATGTCGTTTTCTTGTGAACTTTGAGAATTCATTGAACATGAATGAACCGAAGTTTACATTCTATCTTCATGTTGTTTTATCTTATTTCATTTATTGATTTCTTCTCATTCTAGTTTACATACAACACACATCATATGATTATGGATTCCGCAAATTTTGATATGATTATGAGAACTCAGTTGATCCGATTTATTGGACCGACAAGTGGTATTAGAGTCATTTGCTCTGTTTTGAGATTCATTGTGTCTTGAAGAGTTCACAACCGATGCTTAATTCTCTAAATTGAAGAAGTTGTTATGATTTTCGAGCTAATTTGACTGATTGATGTATTTGTGACACTTTAGTGGTCATTTTGACATTAAAATTGTGTTGTTATTCAACGATATGAGGATTTTAATAAATTTTCAGTCAGCTTCGTGCATAAATTTCTTTGAAAGTTTCTTGGGTGATCTTGAGTGGAATTTACTAATATCAACATACCGATAATGTTAGTTTCGATAGTTGAAGTTCTAGATTAATAAATTAGTTGGTGACACTCTATTATCGGCAAGATTATCCGATGCTTATTAGTATTGGTACCAAGTTTCTTCGATATTACTAGTATCGGTACAAGTTATACCGATATTACCAATATAGGTAATAGGATTGATTGATTTTAATGAAATTTTTCTAATTGTTGGAGAAGTCAAATTTTAAAAGTTCAACAATGGCCAATACATAATCTTTGTATGCATTGTTGATTGACAATGAGGTTGGTATAAAGACAAATCCTTCTAAGCTCACATTCATGAGTGATTATTTGTCATGGAGATTAAGATTTGAATCTCTCTTATCAATCGTCAACCCAAGTTTGATTATTACATTTATAGGAAGGGTATAAGCAACCTCAGCTGAATGGAGTTTTCAAGAATGTATCTAGACTTAGTAAACAGGAGAAGAAAGGCTATGACTAAAAGAAGAAAGCTTATGCTTTAATTAACGTGGCTCTTTCAAAGGAAATTCTCTAGTCATTCAAAATGCACAAGTGATCTAAAAAAATTTGAGATAGCCTAGCTAAGAGATGTGAAAGCAGTGATGTCACACCCCCAAATTTACCACTTGCGGTGTTAAACCTCTTGGTGTGATGTGGCAGGATCAGATACGTTGGTCATATAGAACGACTTTGCATGCTTTTGAAAACACGTGGATATGTCTTTGAATATCCCAAATAAATTAAATAGTTTTATAGCGGAAATAAAGTAATATTGCGTCACTACCGAGACTGGACTGTTTGTTCTTGTCTCCGCCATGTCTATCGTAAAAACAATGGCATGTCAGGTTGAAGTTACACATGTCCTAAGCTCTAGTCAGTATTGGCGTCGTATGGGATTCATCAAACCAAATAGTACTATCCAAGTTCACCTTGTTACGAGTTTGTTCAATAAAACTAGTAACATATCAGAATGTTCGTCAAATTTTTTTCATGCATTCTTCACCAATTGGAGCTCATAAAGGTCCATTTACGGGCCCCCTGTGAATACTCCGCCAGTATGAAAAGTTCTATAAAAGCAATGATAAATAGATACGAAAATGGAAACAATTGGGATTTTTTTAGAAATTGGAGAACATTCCATATGCACAAAAATCACGACGGCATTTAAATATCGAAAAATCCAATATTTTAAAATTAGTTTGAAAAGAATTAAAGAGAAAGGGGTCGTAAACTCACCTTTGATTGAGTTTTGTTTGCATTTGTGTATGTTTGTCCTTAGTCAGTTTCCTGTATCACATAGGTGGTATGCGTTTGAGTTTACGTTTGTCTATCTAGATCGTGTTCATGTCCAAACAACTCTATGTTCATGTGTTTGACTATGTTTGATCATGTTTGTCCGTGTTTAACAAAGTTTGACTGGGTTGACTCAACGACCCATTGGTGACATGCTTAGTTTGTTTACGTTTATTTAGTGTTTGTTTAGTTTCCTTATGTAACACCCCGAATTTTCCAATTCAAGTTATTTGAATTTACACATCCGTAACGGATAATATACTTGTAGTGGAAAAATACGAAACATAAAACAAATTAAAAAGGGCTCGAAATCGTGTACTCGAACCCAATTTCGAGTACACGAGTTCTCGAAATTCCTGTAGTTGAAATCTCACATTTCGAGTATGGGGACACTTCCTATTAATAGGGGTGCCTTGGGAAATGTGCGAACCTTTGGCTGGAAGCACATTTCCTCTCAAGTACACGAAGTAGTGTCCAAGAATTTCAAGAATCGAGCTTTGATCGACCAAACGAAGGAGGAAACGCACGGGAATCTACAGGAGTGATCATCTAGCATCAAGTAAGTGATCTAAACTAAAAATTTAGGATTTTTAGTCAAAAGTTAACCTATGCATAATGCTCACACCCTTATGCATAAAGTCCGGAACTTTGAGGTTTCATTGTGTTGGAAACAACCTAAGAAAGTTGTAACTAGCTCCCCATGGTCTTAGATGAATTTCTGAGATGGTTTATGATGGAAAAATGAGTACTCGAAATTATGCACAAAATAATACTCGCAACCCTCATAAACATCGAGTATACTAATTCGAATACACCGATCGGGGTATAAACATGGTAAGAGCCGATCAGGCTATAAACATGGAGTCGACAGGACTATAAAATGAGAGTCAATCGTACTATAAACATGGAGCCGACCAGGCTATAAAGATGGAGCCGACCGGGCTATAAACACGGAGCCAATCGGGCTATAAGCATGGTAAGAGTCGATCGGACTATAAACATGGAGCCTTATGCCGGCATAAGCCCACTGCTCGGGTTGATGACAGTGGTTTTGAAGATGACGATGGTTATATGGCTACGATGATGAAATGGTTATGTGCTATGGTTTATGTGTATGAAATGATGTTTTCATGTTAAAATATTTAAGTCACTAAATGATTATGATGTTTTATGAAAACTAGAACTCACCACCGTAAGCTGACTTGATTTAGCATGAATGTCAGGTTAAAGCTATGATAAGAGAAGGCATGGAACTCATGCATCAACTCAGACGATCTGTTGGTTTTGGCAATTCGATATGTTTTTGATACATACACTTTATTGTATTCTGTTTATCAAACTATGTTTACATTTCCGCTGCATGATTATGAAAGTTTTTGGTTTAAGAGCTATGTGTTATGATGAAAACCAACCTCTGTGGGATCGCCCGGGAACGGGGCCTCACACCTTAGTTAGGAAGTAGTACACATAAGCATGTCACGCACATTTATCAAGAAACTTAATATTTATACTATGTTTCTATTTTTGGCAGTTTTCTATATTTAGCAAGTTTCTATATTTGGTAAGTTTGCATCAAAAATCATCTTTTATCCACCTATGTGTAACAATTACATTTGAAAGTCTACGTCATCGTTTTTTAGAATCCATGTCATCAAATTTGAAATTCACGTTAAAAGAATGATTGTGATCATCATGATTTGATTGTATGCTAGGAATCGTGAACGTGGGTGAAAACCGTGTGAAAAACGGAGTTCTCGATTCTCCGGAATCGTAAAAAAAGAAAATTTTGAAGTTATTGAGCTCCGGAAATCTTCGTGGTATGCCAAGATGTTTTTGACATCCCTTGGCGGTACGCAAAGAGTCTAAAATATCTAAATTTCCCATGATTTCTTCGCGGTATGCCAAGCCCCTTTTCAGGAGTCTTGGCGGTACGTGAAGATAGGTCGGTCATATTGGATCAGATTGAAGAAGCATTTTGCATGCCGAAAGTTCTCTATCTTTTTCACTCGAACATACTTGCTTCCCAGATGAACTAATTGACCCTCTAGCATCAAACCCTGGTTTTCAAGCTGTAGGATCATCACAATCTAGCTAGAGATCGTCTCTACAACACCTGATCGTTGTTTTTCATCCGAAAATCCGCTCGAACGGGTTACGATTTATTTTCTCCTACTAGTTCGATAATGCCTAGATTAGATCTAGTTTTTGAACGTAATGCAATAGTTATTGTTGTTGATTATTGCCTATATGATGGCTAGGAATGGTTTGAAACGAAGAAGTCGATATGTTAACGGTTAAATCCTTGTTTTGATACGTTATAATGCCCGGTTATCATGAAACCACATCATGGATCACAATGGTTTTAACAATTTCATTGTAGCAATGGCTATGATTGTCTTGATCATTCCTTGAAATTTTAGGTTAAATCCAAGTGTTTTAAGCTAATGAGAAGCATTAAGATGATCATTGGAATAACGATATGATGTTTATGTTAACAATCATATTAGCATATTAAATATGGTTATTAAACCTATTCTAGTATCATATACTTATGTTTCATGATATCTAAATGATCAATAACAAGGATTGACTATTCATAAACCAGAAATCCATCTGGAAAATGTTTCAGTGATATAATCAACAACAATACCTATTTGGTTAATCTTAGGACATTCTGATTAATCCAATGAGTCATCAATCTTGTATGAGGAACCTGAACCATTATAGGTTCCCAAATTATCATACATTGTATGATATTCAATTCAAAACAACTGATTACGAGTTTAATATATGTTCGATGACTTTAAATGCAATGTCCTTGACATTGAACGTTAAGATATATCTAATAAGTAATTTAAAACACAAATAAATTATAAAACATTAACTAATGCAGAAATAAACCACAAGCACAAGTCTACACGTTATCTGTTGTCTTCGATATCTTAGGTGAGTTTCATACAACCTCTTTTCTTTTTCAGGTTTTACAAGCATCGGGGTATTACTATGAAACTGTTCTCAAACATATGATATGTGTCACTATTATCTGTGTGATTTCATGTGAACTTGTGGTGAACTTGAGGGATTTCATGGGATTTTGCACGTAACTTTCAATCACAACATCAAAAAGTCCTCATCTTTCGAATCGTATCTGGTGAACCCGCGTGAGGCCGAACATGTGTCACACTCCGAGCTGGCGGGCTGGATAGACTTTCTCGTCGGGCGGAAAGGTCTCGAGGCGCTATATCGTGTGATAATCGAAATGATCAGATTGTTTATATAGCACATGATATATGAAATGAGAACACTAAACATACATGCAATAAAAATTACAAAGTTAGATTAAATCAGTTTGCGTTCCATAATTTAACCTTGCAATTCTATGAAAATACATATGATATAAATCTGCCTTGCACTGCTAAATGTTCTTAATCATATGTGAATCCTGCACAAAATGCGCAAAATGTGCTAGGTCCTTCTACAAGGCCGCCTAGCTAATTCCTTGATCTTGGTGACTAGACATGTCCGTCACCTGAGAAGAATCATGCATAAACGGGTCAACAATAGGTTGGTAAGTTCATTTGTTTATTTGCTTTTAAAATGTTTTATGAAAACATTTATTCAATCAAACGTGATTTAAGATTAACAAAAGTTTGTACACATCTCAAGATACGGTTTACCCCCAATTGGTTGTTATAGTTCTCAAAGAGTATTATAACTAACTACTAGAGTAAGCCATATAACTCTAGATTAGTCAATAATATAGTAGATTGAGGAATTTCTCACCAAACTTTCATTTGGTAAAAAGTTCATGTTTGTCTCGAAATGATTTGCATTTCCCCACGCACAACTTCCACCTTAGACGTCACCGCTGACATCACCCTGTCTTGACAAGTATCGTTTATGTATAGGGCATACGTAGGGTCAAGGTTACTGCCAGCCCAGTTGCCAGCCCACCACACCCTTATCAAGACACAATCATGTCCTTAGCGGAAACTAAGGCTTCCGCTTTGGAATCACACACACACACACACATTCATGTCTCATTGATCTCACTTTGTTCACATTGAATGAATTTATTGTTTCTCACCTCCGATTGTTGATGATAGTCAACCCTTTAAATGAATGTAGATTCCTTAACCGGCTTGGTGGTCAATGTTAGTTGAGCCACTAGGCCACTAATCTACCCTTCATTTGTCTTGTTATTTGTTCTCACATTTCCTTCACACTGTCTGCCACTGATCAAAACTTAGGTTGAGTATCAGTCAACCAGCATATAGTCTGTGCAACAGAACAGTGTGGTAGTTAATAGTAAATGGGCTGTCAATTTAATATCACTCATGTGGTCGTTTACCAAACCTGACTGATGCTGCCCTGTTACCGGTCGTACGTGTCCGGCCAAATGATAAATGTCACAATTGAAAAAAAAGTATCGGCCTCACGCACCAGAGGTTTGTCAAGCCCTATGGTACCACTATATTACCGTCGGTCATGGCCAATGCCATTCAATGGTAAAAGAACAAATAAAGGGACTTACGATTATACATGAATACTGGACACATGAATACAGTGATATAATTGAACAGTTTCACTAGAAACCAATTACATGTCATCAATACCACAATTGTCATCCACACAATGTTATATGCACACAATGTTGTCATTTACCCAATAACCCATTTTAGAAATTTAAAACATGTTATACTTAGGTAGTATGGAGTTAATGTTGTTTGTTGTGAATTCCACTAAATTCAAAAGTGTCTTGTGAAATCTGGAAATATCATCACACATGTGGTATATACCAAAAGTCTAGTCAGGACATTTGGAGTTATAGGACTTCGTGTTTACTCTTGTGTTTCTATTGAGTCTGACTCACTAGTTATGATTTGCCTCAATAGTTATCGTCTCAGAAGTTATTTCAAGATTGATATTGGTAATCCAGTATACGAACATTTAGGATAACCTAAGTGTTCCTGGACACTTGGCATATTTGTTTCTGAACTCCCATACACACTTGAAATGATAGCATTATAGAATAATGTGAAAACATTACATACATTTTATAAAAATAAAATATATCTATGCACGCGTCTCAGCCCCATAGTATAAAACAAAATGTTTAGAAAAGGGGCAAGGAACTCACCTGTGTTGTGTTGACTGTTGACTTACTTCGAGAATGCTCGCGCTCGTTATTTGAAATGAGAGTGTATTCAACCTGTGTTTGATTTGTTTGTCTTCAATACTGTTATCATCAGTATGTGTTTAAGAATTGTGATGAGAATCGTGCGATTCATCTCAGTGTCCTAATGACCTTTTGAATGATTTGCTAAGTTTGTCACTAAATGATTTTACGATGTTATTCCCAATAAACCTTAACCATAATCATGAGTTACTTATTTAAATATTATTTGTAACCAAAACATGTTTTAAGTCCTTATAAAACATTACATTTCAATGTTGTATCTTGAACATAAAGAAAACTTAATTTGTTTGTGAAAGAGTTGTTTTAATACCAAAACTTATGATTTTCTTATAAAATATACTTATTCATGCAATTTTGTTTGAAGTACTTAAATAGAAGATAATGCTTAATTTATAAAACCAAGTTTAGGTTATAATTGTTTTGTTTAACATTTTATAAAAACCTTTAGTTTATACATTATATGCCTTTATGAAAGATTGTAGATAGCATTCATGATCCACAAAACCAAATGTCATTTTAAAACCCTAATCGGTTTTGTGATTCTTTAACCTCGTTGGTTTACTTCATAAAAGATATATAGTTGGCTTTGTTGTTATGAAAAACACTTGAACATTTGATCTAAAGTAGTATCGATGAGTATTTTGTATTATCGATGGGGCATATAATCGGTTAACACCTAGAAAGGCCGGATTACTCCATCACCGATACTATCATCCTTCAACTCATCTTGTGATCTTAATTCATACAAAAAATTCCTGTTTTTTTAGACTTAAATTACTTGGATGACATACTCTGCTAATATCGATGGTTTAGAAGCGAAAACGGGTGTTAGTATCGAAGCCTAGTATCGATGGAGTCATGAAACTTCAACTGATGCATGTATCGATACTATAATATCGATATGAACATGCTCATCGATACTAGCCCACCGATATTGTCAATCTCGATGGCTGTGGGTTCAATGCTCCTTGGATCACGTCGACCTTATAATATCGACAGTTCTTATGTCGATCCGAATTCCATCGAGACTATTAGTCTCAATGAAAGTGAGTTCCAGCCTGCCATCGATTCTACATCTTCTTTTCCATTTCATTCGTCAATACTAGCAACTCATGCATCGATACTATCTGACCAGCCCCAAAACTATTCATTTTGACATTATCCAAATAAGGTGAACTCATATTCGTGCAAAACTAATGAGATTTAACATGTGAAAATCGGTTTACAAGTGCAGGTCTTCCAATTCAAGAAAAACACTAAATCCCGTAACTTTGATCTCGATTTTACCTCGATTCTGGTTGTTTTGAGCTCCGATCGATTGTACTTCCTCGTTCTACTCGTTGAGAGGATCGTTTGGACACCAAATTTGCGAAAATTGGTGAAGATTTGACGTGGTTTGGCTGTGAAGTTCTAGAGAGAGAGAGAGTTTAGAAAGAGAGAAAGAGCTGCTCGTCAGCTTTTTAGAGTGAGAGAGAGAAAGCTGAAAAGTAAGAAGGAAAGAAAAAGTGAGGGTTCTTATACCATGTTTATCCCGTTCGTGTTCGATTCTTATTCGGTTTCATTTATTACGAGTTTTCGTAACGTTACGTTATTTGCGTATAATTTTATAAAAATAGTTTAATTTAAATCTTTTTAGGTTGTAATTCCTAATAAATATTATTTTATCTTTATTTCTATTATTTTAAAGTTCGAAATCATTTAATTTCAACGTTTCGTCAGAAACGCAACTTACGCGCGTTTTCGTAAAGAGGGCTAACTGTACAAATACGATCGTCAATTTTATTTTCTGATTTGTTTTTCTATTACCAGATATCATTTAAAATATTAAACCAACAGATATATTCGTAAGAATCGTCACCCAAACGAATACGCTGTTTGTTTTCCACTTTCGTAACGATATCGGATTATTATTAAATATTGATTTCCTAGTAGTCGTTTGTAAGTTTAGTCACGATATTTCTCATTCGTTTGTATTTTCCCATTGAGTAATCTGTCGTCTGATCCTCATTACCAAAAGATATGTATAATGACTGTTGTATTTTGGTTTTAGTACACATTGTTATTTGTACTGAATCTGTTCATCCTGTTATATGATCTCATCATAGTTTCTCTGTTTTGTGCTTTGTCCTTAGTTTATTTCATAAATACGCTACATTATTTATACTAAGGCCTATAACTGTTGTACTACCGTATAGTTTCCTGCCGGTTTCATACCAGATGTTACAACAGGAAACAATGATAGCACTATTGGCTGACAACCCATTTTGCCAGGAGCTTGCAAATCCCCTTGGTGAAAATTTTTGTTACCTTTTCCAATATCAACTTAATGTTTGTGATAGACATTAAGAATGAGGCACAAAGATATTTACCGACGGGTAGTATCTTCACAGAATAGAACATTTCAGTCTGAAAGGAACTAGATATGGGTCCCATGGTTATCTTTGAAATTGTGTATCAATAACTTGCATAACTTATGATATTGTGTGGATCAGTCATTAAGAACTTACCATCTTTGTGCTTACCTTTCAAACCTATCCACATTTTGCAGGTAGAATTTGATAACGGGTGAGAGTTGCATAATCATGCATATGTACTTAAGGATCTTAGTTTGTGTAGTATGTTTAGGTTGTGAACTGTACATGGTGACTTGTAATAATGCTATTACCCTTGTAATGTATTATCTGTAAGTTAAACTTATGTGTTGTGATACCGGATCAAGTAAGTTTCACCCCATCTATGAGACATCACCACTATGCATCCGCAACCTTCTCAGAGTGATAAGTGACATCATCGGGTGACGAGAGGTGGGGGTGTGACAGGGTGGTATCAGAGCCACTGGTTATAGAAATTAGGTTTACCTAGAGACCTAGACTAAAACCATAGGCTCGTATAGTGACACGGAGTGTACCGAACATAACTAAAGAACAAAACTTGTTTTGATTTAAGCCAGGATACTCACATGGTACAAATTCCAGTTATGAGAAGCGAGCATAACTAGACTTTGTAGCACATGCGCGTTCTATTAAATTTCAAGACAATCATAACAATAATAACATCAATTGTGAATAGTTGCTTTAAGATAGGAATGGATATAATATCGTGGTTGCGTTGAATATTATTATTGAATTTTCATTTCATGATACTGATCTAAAAACTGTGTTTGTATTGTGATGGCAAATCCAGGAGAACGGTATATCTACCAGAAAAATCCATATGTGATACTAGATGACACGCCCAGCTCTAGCGAGGGATCAAATTCAGAGTCTTCTTCAGCAGCATCTAGAGTGGTACCTCAGGTTTCTCACACACCACCACTAGTACCACAGACACCACCACCTGTACCACACACCACCATGATATCCTCAGGTATCTGATGAGGATACCTCCGCTATCAGACGGGCTAGTAGCCCTACACCACAGAGTGTCCTGGTCTTTACAGGGATTAGACGGATGCGGGGACAAGCCTGCAAGACCACTGGACCACCACCGAGATATCAGCTCGCTCCCAGATTTTGCATGTAACTTACTTTCACAATATCAAAAATTTCTCATCTCTCGAACCGCATCTAGTGAACCTATGTGGGGCCGACCATGAAACAATGATAGTACTTTTGGCTAACAACCCATTTGCCAGGAGCTTGCAACTCCTCTTAGTGTAAATGTTTGTACATGTTTCCAATATTAGCTTAATGTGTGTGATAGACACTAAGAATGAGGCATAAAGATATTTACTGACAGGTAGTATCTTCACATAACAGAACATTCAGTCCGAAAGAAACTAGATATGGGTCCCATGGTTATCAGTGGCACTGTGTATCAATAACTTGCATATCATATCATATTGTGTTGAATCATTAATTACGAACTCACCAGCTTTGTGCAGACTTTTCAAACTTACACACTTTTGCAAGTAGACAGTGACGACGGGTGAGAATTGCACAATCAGGCACTTGCACTTAAGTAACTAAATTTGTTTAAGTGTGTTTAAGTTGTGAACAGTAACTTGTGGCTTGCAATGACGTTATTATCCTTGTAATATATTGCTTTTAAGTTAATATGTGTGTTGTGATACTGGATCAAGTAAGTTGCACCCCATCTTTGAGACATCACCACTATGCTTCCGCAACCTTCACAGAGTGATCAGTGACATCATCATCAGGTGACGAGAGGTGGGGGTGTGACAGGGTGGTATCAGAGCCACATGTTATAGAAATGTAGGTTGACCTAGTGACCTAAACTATAACCATAGGCTTGTATAGAGACACTGAGTGCACCGAACATAACTAAAGAACAAAACTTGTTTTGAATTAAGCCCGAATAATCGGGTGGTACAAATTACGGTTATGAGTGGCCGACATAACTGGAATGTGCAACATGTGTGCGTTATAGTAAATTTCAACACAAGCATAACAATAACAACATCAATTGTGAATACTTGCTTTAGGATAAAAATACATATCATGGTTGCGTTGAATATTATTATTGAATATTCATTTCATGATACTAATTTGAAAATTGTGTTTGTACAGCAATGGCAAATACGGGAGAACGATATATCTACAAGAGGATCCCATATGTGATTTTAGATGACACGCCCATCTCTAGCGAGGGCTCAGATGTAGAATCATCTTCTGCAGCATCCAAAGTGGTACCTCAGATTTCTCACACGCCACCTTTAGTACCACAGACACCACCACTTATACCGCACACACCACCATGATGTCCTTGGGTATCTTATAAGGATACCTCGGCTATCAGACGGGCTAGGAGCACAACAACATTGGGAGTCCCGTCCTTTACAGGGATTAGACGGATGAGGGGACAAGCCCGCAAGACCGCTAGACTACCTCCTAGACATCAGCTCGCTCCTAGAGATTTCTAGGATCTACCTACGAAAAGAACCGAGCACCACCCGTGGTATAAAAACCTTAAAATGAGAGTTTTCTCTCATTTCTATCATCCACACTCTCTCTCTACCTCCATTTTCCGGCTACCACCACTCACCACCATCTTTCACTTTCAAAACCCCATAACTTCTTCATTTCTCAACGGAATTGGGTGATTATTGAACCCACGTGAAGCTCTCGACATCCTCTACACGAAAGTACAACAGATCTGGATTGACAACCGCTGAAATTTGAGGAATATGAGCGTGAATAATCTGAATATTAGGGCTTTCTACACCCTCCTTGTTCGACACACACACATAGCCGGCCGACCCCTCCCTTAGTTGGAACCACAACCACCAGTGTTCGATGATGGGGAGGAAAACATTACAGTTTTTGCTGAGCTACTGGTTGTCGCCGAGCTTGCTGACGCAGGTATCACCATCAGCCGAACCTGCACACCCAACCCTAGCTACAAACCTTGCTTGTGAGTTGACAACCGAACCTACCATGGGGACACACGAACCCATTTTGTACGCAGACGAACCTTTGGTGTGGCGAACCTACGTGCATGCACCGAACCCTATGATCTGCGGCGAACCCTGCTCCTGTCACGAACCTTGGGACCATGATGCAGCCGAACCCTCGTCTATGCAGGTGCCGAACCATTTGAGCATCACCAAACTCTGCTGCGAAATTTAAAGAGCTACGAACCTATGGCCATCTTTTGGAGACGAACCTTCACGACCATCACCTTAGCCGAACCTAACCACCTATGTACCCAAAGGGTTCGCTGCCTTGAGTGGTCGAACCATGTTACTGCGTCTGTTCACCCCCGGATAACACATTCGGTCCAATAAGTTACTTTGGCCCATCTAGTTTACACAGCCCAGCTGCCTTACTGCGGCCCACCTGCTGTTCTGCCCAAATCCGCTTCACTTGTCCCACGTTGGGCTCACAACTTTTGTGATCCAAGAAAACTCAATCGGCCCAACCCCTTAGCCCAACAGCCGGCCCAATCATTTGTCTCGGCCATAAAGGCTTAACGAGCCAAAGAGTTTAATTGATTTGGGCCACATGTCACAAATACATAATGGGCAGCCCATGTAACCCTCAATCGGCCCACTTACATGTGCTCGGCCCATGTTGATTATTATGGCAAAGCCCGTACACATTTGGGCCCACAAAATTCACAAGGTCTACGGTTTCCTTCGGCCCAATAAGGATTTACTCATAAAAGCCCAGACACAATGCTTTCGATATGACTCAAATATTAAACATACAACCAAACGGTTAGCATGTAATCTAAAAGAAACATCAAATGGTTAAGGATCATCATACTTACAATTTTACAGTGGTGTTATTTAACCTACTACAAAGGTGGTGGATTTAAATTCTTAACACCTAGGATAAGGTGGATTTAACAAAGTAATGAAACATGTCAAGTCAACAACAATTAAACAGGGCCGAATATGGATAATGGAGACCCTCAGGTGTTAACTAAAACTTAGGGCTAACACATACACGCGCACGAAACCTTACAATGTATACTTATAAGTACAAACGATGTGAAATCAATATAGGAACGTGAAAACTATTACAAGAACAACAAAGAGCGCGTGCATTTCTTCTTTTAAGCTAAGTCAACCCTACAACAACAAGGTGAGTTCATATGCCCCTTTTTCTTTAATCTTACTGATTTTAAACTCTCGAGGCTAAGAAACATGCTTACTTTTACTTGTTCAAAAGTTTTTCTTAACATATTGCTTATGCTTTGATTTAGATAATATTAAATTGTTTATTGTCGCCTATCATTGCATGCTTGTATGATCATGAGACAACAGGGAAACTCAGATGAATATGATAATATAATTTCATAGTTCATCAACACACTAGAATAACATAGTTGTAAGATTTTATCTCACAACACCTAGTTATTTTTACATGAGCAAACATTGAGATATTTCATACACAGACAAAAAATGAGAACAATTACAGTGAAACATGATGACTACACAACACATGAATGATTAGAAGATAAAATATCTTCTAAATATCATTCCACTTTATAATTGACTAAGTGTGATTAATCAAGTATTTATAACACTTAGTTACACCCTAAAAACATACTATGAGATGGTATGATCGCATTTATCAATCCACCACCTGAGCGGATTAAGGGTGGCAAGACTAGTTCTTACCACGGCTTAGTGGCAACATGGTGAACATATGGATCATTCAGAATGATAATCATGATAACGTATCTTCATGATAACAATATCATTCTCACATCGGTTGACATAACGTAATAAGAAGTTCTTATTCAACCTTGTTAGCTACATTGAGAACACACGGCGGGATAGAGGTAAATCGAATGCATTGTAGTCTGATTACGTGAGGATTACAAAGGATTCCTTTTAGGCTCTATACGTTGCATTGAGAATACATTACAAATGGTTAACTAACGCTTTTATTGATTTAAAAGTGTAACAACAGTTAATCTACAAGACTCGGAACAAGATAAGGAACAGATTAAATAAATCTAATATCCTTAATGCATATAAGAGTTATCAATACTTTGGTTTGATGATAACAACTCTTCATTGTAATATTTCAATACATGATATCACAGGGGATAAACAATGAGATGAACAAGTGGGAATTGAGATGGAAATCAATAGTTGTGTTGCAAGTAGTGTGGAGTTCTAGTAGTGATGTGGTGGGATGTTGGCTAGGGCTTAGTTCCCTTACATATGCCCTATATATAAGCTTCACTATTAGGATGACATAACACTTGTAAACATAACTATTGAGAAGCCATTTGGTGAACAGATAATCATACAACATACAAGTAACATAATATACATTGTGATTGTGCATGTGAATGAAACAAGGTTTTCAATCAACTTACTTATGAACTCACCAACCTAGTGTTGACTTTGTTTAAATACATGTTTTCTCAGGTGATGAACAGGTGTAGATACATACATGCAAGGATTAAGATAGTGGACTTTTAGAAGACCTAGCTTTATTTTGTGTTGCATGCTTTTGGTGACAAGAACAATGAATCATCTTTTGTATATCTTGTACATATACAAGTTATAGTTATATTGATTCTTTTGATAGATTTACTCGATTAAATTATGAACGATACACTGTAATTTAATCTTGTAATTATATATCATGGATGTGTTAGCATTTCTTATTTATATTATCATGTGCTATGTAAACAATCTGATCAATTGATTATCACTCAAGATATCGCGCCCCGGGAACCTTCCGCCCAACGGGAAAACACGATCCGTTCTCGCCGGCCTGGGGTGTGACACGTATTGACTTAATATCAAGCGCATCGCCTGTTGCTAAAGCTTCTTATCGTTTAGCAACCTCAGAGATTCAAGAGCTTTCAGGTCAATTACAAGAACTATTAGACAAATGTCACACCATGACCCGTAGCGGAAGACTTAACAGGGTCTTGGTGTCAACAGTAAATAACATAAGCATAAGTTAAGCGAACGATTTAAATAAAACATGGCTACTTAATTATAGAAGTCATCGATAAATTTATTAAAACATTATAAGTTCGACATCTAGTTTATAAAACATCAGTTTCAACAATTCGATAACTGGTCCTGATAAATATCCCAAGTACGCTTGCTTTAATGAACCAGATTTTTCTATCCCCAAACAGTAATGCTACTTACCTGAGAAACATACCAATTTTAAAACAAGTGTCACACCCCAAGCCGGCGGGGTTGGATCGGAGTCCCCGTCAGGCGGAAGGTTCTCGGGGCGCGATATCGTAAGTGATAATCAAAGTGATCAGATTGTTTACATTGCACATGATATAAATGAGAAATGCTAACTAGAATAGAATTACAAAGTTAAATTTCATCCGTATCGTTCAGAATTTAACAATGTAAATCTATCATAAACATCATAACATATCTATCTTGTAACTGTACAAGATATACAAAATAACTGAATAATGATGTTCAAAAATATGCAGGTACAAAATACTAAGCCTTCTATCTGAAGTCCTAGTCCAAAAACATAAGCTTCTTAGTTGACCTGTTCATCACCTGAGAAGTCATGCAAAAATAATGTCAACACATGGTTGGTGAGTTCATATAGTTTAGTAATTGAAAAATGATTTGTAAACCTCCTTCGGTAAAGACCCTAACCTCATTAAAATCACATGCAATATCCACATCGGTATGCTTATATATAGGGCATACCCCTGAGTCGAGCCTACAACCCGCCCAGACGCCATCTCACCACATACTAATATGCATATAACACTGTTGTTAATGATAGTTAAGCATTTTTACCTAACACACACTTCCATTCACAATGATTCAAATGTACCCTCAAAACCTTTGTTAAACCCTCGGATAACAACCTTAATCTCATTAACATCACATGTATCATCCAGATCGGTATGCTTATATATAGGGCATACCCCTGAGTCGAGCCTACAACCCGCCCAGACGCCGTCCCACCACATACTAATCCACATGGGACATTGGTGTTAATGAAAATTAAGCATTTTACCCTACCAATAAACCAATGATTCTTCAGTTCTTTGTTCCTGTAATTACAATAACTTGGAATCTATGTTGATTCCTCAAGTTCATCACAATAATGATCAACCACAGTATTTGTAGAAACAGTCATAAATGCTTAATTTAAATAAATAAATAAAAATTTAATAAAATCGAAGTCCTAATGATTGGGCCTTGGTCAACTCGAGTGGACTAGTCTATCAATCAAGGTTCTTAGTAGTTATGGAATTCTGTAAATATCATCAAACATATGACCTACAAATCAAACGGTCTAGCTAGGACTTCTTGAAATGTAGGATTTCTTGTTTCGTTCTTGATTCTTTGTGTTGGCATATGTTATCTCTGATATTTCCCAGACTTTCCCTTGAAAATGATTTATTGATTCGTCTGATTCTGTCACAAGATGTACTTGATTCGTTGATCATGGAATACTAGATTCGTTGATCAAATGTGCTCTTGATTCGTTGTTCATCAAACACTTGATTCGTTGAACGTCGAATATTAACTTTGCAAAGATAGTTTCATTTGATTCGTTGAACTCACACTTGTTTTGCCAAAATAGTTTCGTTTGATTCGTTGAACTCCCACACTTGTTTTGTCAAAATAGTTTCGTTTGATTTGTTTGAAATGTTTAGTTTAACTCAATTATTCACTTAAATTATAAGTAAATAAACTTAGTAAAACCTGCATAAAATTTACCTAGACATGATCTAGGATATCAATCTTACATGTAAACATATGAAATTTAAAAGCATTTAAGTAAACAATTTAAATAAACAGTTTACGGATGCTTCTCAGCCCCGCGTTTTAAAACAAAATGTTAGAAAAGAGGCAATTAACTCACACTTGTGTTGATGTCTAATGTTCTATCACAGAATGCGCACTCTTGTTTGTAGGCTAAGTATCTTCGGTTCCTGAGTTGTTTTAAAGAATTTCGAATACGATAAGTATGCGTATTAGTCGTCGAGTCTAAGGTTTGATCTCGGTGTGTGTATCTAAGTGTCCTAATACTAAGTGCTTCTATGGTTTAATCTAATAAATCTAACTCATTTACCCACTTGTGACCCAATCCCATAAATAAATTTTAGCAACTTACATTTAAATTTTCCCAAAATTTGGGCAGAGTTTCCTTTGTTTTCTGTTCAAATCCAGACAATCAATATTGTCTATTTTACAACAAATTTCCCAACAAGATAATCAAAATAACCTTTAACTAAACATTTATAAATAAATTCCATTTAAATTTAACATACTTTGTAACATCATTAAACTTAATTCAACAAAGTTTATAAAACATTTTTTTTAATTATCATGACAATACTTAATTTATATGACATTTGACATGTGACGGCTTCATTCAACCCATTGAGCCTACTTAAGCCCAATTAATGATTCTCGGTTCCCCATTGCTTGTTATCCTTTTGTTTTGATTCCCATTAACTTATAAGGATGTCATATGTTTATCAAACAATCTTATACATACTAACCACTCATGTTGGGGTGTCATTGTGTGTCAAAAGACTCTTGTCACAATAACCCTTAACTCATGCACACAAATCTGCTCATGCGTTGGTTAATTGGCATGAAATTCTATGATTAAATTGTTCATCCTAGAACTTAGGTAACTCCTCATGCACTCACATACACATCTCATTCCATGCACGTGAGAGAGTTAAAGATTTTTATAGTTTGAAGTTTAACTCCTCACAAGGCAGCGAACCTTCTTGCTATTTCCCTAAGGTTCGGCTGAGGTTAAACAGGTTCAGCTGTGTTTGGTTTGTGGTTCTCAAAGAGGTTCGGCTAGAAAACCCTCCGGTTCGTGGCCATCTTATGCAAAGGTTCGGTCCAGCCCTTGTGTTTGGTTCGTGTAGGGTTCGAGAATATAAGGTTCGCATGTTTTCTAGTTCATTAACCGAAGGTTCGTCCTTATCTAGGGTTCGTTGCTCCTAATTCCCTATTCTAGGTTCGTTGTTCATGCGTCTGGTTCGTTCACCTAAGGGTTCGGCTGAATGAACATGGTTCGGCCAACATAAAATAATGGTTCACTCGAAGACTAAGGGTTCCTTAACCAGGGTTCGGTGCAGGTGTAGTGCAGGTTCGTTGCAGCAATCCCCCATGTTGGTGCAGGGTTTGTTGCAGGTCATTAATAGGTTCGTTGCAGGGGTGGTTAGTCACTGAAGGTTCGGCTAATGAAAAGGAAGAAAGGTTCGGCCAACTCCATCTTCATCTACAGGTTCGGCCGATCACTACCCATCACCATCATCGTTTCTCCGATCTCTAACCTGTATAGATCAGTCTCTAGGGTCTTCTAGTTTGTTAACCACAACTTATCTTAACATTTCTAAGTGTTTAGACCTGACGATCATAGAGATAAACACAAGGATCGTGACCTATCATAAAACCGAACTTAAATCTGAAATTTACCTCGAAATCGATGGATGAAAGATCAAACTTCTTGTACTTTCTTGATCTACGGTGCGTGGTGGTTGTTTTGGCACCAACTAGGCTTGAATCCAACAAGAAATGAGCACCAAATCTTAGAGGAAGTGGGTTTCTTGAGAGAAAACTAGAGAGAGGGTGAGAAAACGAAATTGTAGGAAGAGAAAGGGTTAGATGGTGGTGGTTGTGGCATTTAATTGCCATATTAAATGTCCAAACACCCGGTATCTCGGTCTAGTTAGGTTTCGTGTAAAATGCCGGTTCGCGAGGTTTTCGCGATGATACAACACAGTTTATAAAAAAAAAATATTTATAAATATATTTAAGTGGTTATTCCTAGTAAATTAACTAATATCTATTATTCATTTTAAATTTTAAAATATTAATTTACTGTTTAAATCGAAATGTACGGTCGTCGCGCCTATTCGTTTGAATCGTCATTCGTACGAACACGACGATAACTATACTTTTCAATCTTTTTTTCTAATTAGAGAATACCATTCAGAACGTTAAACTTTCAGATATATTCGTACAGATCGTCACCTATACGAATAACCCGTCAATTTAGCATTCGCATAACAATATTCGTGTGTTTTGTTCTATCAAGCCTCACGTACGTTTATACATAATAAATCCTAACAAATAGACCCATGATGGTTCTGTGTTGCCAGATAATTATCTGACTCAAGAACCATTGTTCTGAACTTTGTTTCTGTTAACTGTTTATGAATTTGTTGTTTCATAACACAAAATGATATTGATTATTGAATATGAATATGAAATGTATTGAAATGTATATACTTTGTACCTGTTTACTGTTCCTGTCACTGTTTAAGATCGCTGTTCCGGTACGGTTCCGGCACTGATGTTACAGTCTCCCCTTGTTAGAGAAATTTCGTCCCAAAATTTAAGAGTTGTTATTGGGTATAGCTTCCTCTTCAAACAGCTGGGGATACTTTATCTTCATGTGATCTTCACGTTCCCAAGTAAACTCGGGTCCGCGCCTTGAATTCCATCGAACCTGTACAATCGGAATACGGCTTCGCCTCAGTTGCTTAACTTTGCGATCAATAATTTCCAAAGGTTCTTCAATGAAGTGTAACTGTTCATCTACTTGTATTTCTTCGATTGGAATTACGAGAGACTCGTCAGCAAGGCATTTCTTTAGGTTTGAGACGTGAAACACGTCATGCACGCCACTGAGTTCATCCGGTAATCTCAGTCTATACGCCACAGGACCAATACGTTCAATGATCTCGAACGGTCCCACGTATCATGGTGCTAACTTGCCTTTCTTTCCAAAGCGTACAACGCCTTTCCATGGGGATACCTTCAACATTACTCGGTCTCCCACTTGGAATTCCAACGGCTTGCGCCGTTTGTCGGCGTAGCTCTTTTGTCTGCTCCTAGTAGCTTGTAGTCTTCTTTGAATCTGAGCAATCTTGTCGGTAGTCTCTTGCACAAGCTCGGGCCCAGTTATGCAGTTATCTCCAACTTCAGTCCAACAGATCGGTGATCGACATTTCCGGCCATAAAGAGCCTCAAATGGTGCACATCCGATACTGCTGTGGAAACTGTTATTGTAGGATAATTCGATCAGTGGCAAATGGGAATCCCAATTCCCACCGAAATCCAACACACAGGTTCTTAAAATGTCCTCTAGGGTTTGAATAGTACGTTCGCTTTGACCATCCGTTTGCGGGTGGTAAGCTGTACTCAAATTTAACTGCGTCCCTAGAGATTTCTGTAATGATTGCCAGAACCTTGATGTAAATCTGCTGTCTCGATCAGAAAGAATAGACAATGGCACACCGTGGCGTACCACTATCTCGTTGATGTACAATCTTGCCAGTTTATCCATCGTGAAAGTCTCACGCATCGGCAAGAAATGAGCAGATTTTGTTAAACGGTCAATGATCACCCAAATCGTATCATGACCACTGGAAGTGCGTGGTAGCTTGGTAATGAAATACATAGCTATTTGTTCCCACTTCCAGAGCGGAATCTCAGGCTGTTCCAGTAAACCAGACGGTCTCTGGTGTTCCGCCTTTACCTTCGCACACGTTAGACATTGACCGACGTATTCGGCTATGTCCTTCTTCATTCCAGGCCACCAATAAAATCCACGCAAGTCTTGGTACATTTTATCAGCACCTGGATGAACAGAGTACTTAGTCTTGTGTGCCTCATCGAAGATAAGTTTTTTCAATTCATCTACCGCCAGGATCCATATACGTTCTCGGTAGTAGATCACTCCATCAGGCTTCGTGTCAAACTGTTTCTCTGCTCCGCAATCAAGTTCCTTCTTCAGATTACCTCGGTCAAGTGCTTCTTGTTGTGCTTGAATAATCTTGTTACTTAAACTGGTCTGCACGGTTATCCCCATTGCTATAACACGTAGGGGTTTGACCCGTTCCTTCCGGCTCAAGGCATCAGCTACAACGTTCGCCTTTCCCGGATGGTACTTGATCACACAATCGTAATCATTCAGAAGTTCAACCCAATGGCGTTGTCGCATGTTGAGCTCCTTCTCATCAAAGATGTGCTGCAGACTTTTGTGATCAGTGAATATGGTACACTTGGTGCCATATAAGTAATGTCTCCAGATCTTCAATGCGAAGATTACAGCTCCCAGTACAAGATCATGAGTAGTGTAGTTCTTCTCATGAACATTTACCTGTCTTGATGCATAGGATATGACTTTGTCCCGTTGCATTAACACGCAACCAAGTCCCTGATGGGAAGCATCACAGTATACAACAAAGTCATCACAGCCTTCTGGGAGAGATAGAATTGGAGCATCGCATAATTTCTGTTTCAATGTCTGAAAAGCATCTTCTTGTTTCTGCTCCCAGACAAACGGTTCACTTTTCTAAGTTAGTTTAGTAAGAGGCAAAGCTATCTTAGAAAGGTTTGAGATAAACCTTCTATAATAACCCGCCAATCCCAGAAAAGACCGTATCTCCGTCGGTGTCTTCGGAGTATCCCAGTTCTTTATCGCCTCGATCTTTGCAGGGTCTACGTGTATTCCCTCACTGTTGACCACATGACCCAGAAATTGAACTTCTCTAAGCCAAAACTCACATTTAGAGAATTTAGCATAGAGTTGTTCTTTCTTCAACAGCTCCAAGATCTTTATAAGGTGTTGTTCATGATCTGCTTTGCTCTTAGAATAAATCAGTATGTCATCAATAAAGACAATGACACCCTGATCCAGATACGGCTTGCACACTCGGTTCATGAGATCCATGAAAACCGCTGGTGCATTTGTTAATCCGAAAGACATCACTATGAATTCGCAATGCCCGTATCGTGTTCGAAATGCCGTCTTCGGTATGTCTTCGTCTTGAACTCTAAGCTGATGATATCCAGACCGCAAGTCAATCTTTGAGAAATATTGAGCTCCTTGCAGTTGGTCAAACAAATCATCAATCCTCGGTAATG
Source organism: Mikania micrantha (assembly GCA_009363875.1). Classification (NCBI taxonomy): domain Eukaryota; kingdom Viridiplantae; phylum Streptophyta; class Magnoliopsida; order Asterales; family Asteraceae; genus Mikania; species Mikania micrantha. The sequence continues at coordinate 94,418,161 of CM018692.1, forward strand.
GATATCGATTCTTGATGGTTAGTTTGTTCAGCTCACGGTAATCTATGCACATTCTGAACGATCCTTCTTTCTGCTTCACAAACAAGACCGGAGCTCCCCATGGTGAATAGCTCGGTCTGATAAAACCTTTGTCAAGTAACTCCTGTAAATGGTTTGACAATTCCTGCATCTCTGAAGGTGCTAACCTGTAAGGAGATTTAGCAATAGGAGTTGCTCCAGGAATTAAGTCAATACGAAACTCTACCGGTCGCACAGGAGGCAAACCTGGTAGGTCTTCAGGAAATACTTCCGGATACTCTTTCACAACTGGTACGTCTTGAATCTTTTTCTTATCCTTCTCTTTCTTCACCACATGAGCCAAGAACATAACGCACCGCTTCTGTAGACATTTACGTGCTTTTATGCAAGAAATAATTTTAACACTGCTTTTTGCTCGATCCCCTTTAACTTCCAATACGCGATCACTCGACAATGGAACGCGAAGCAGCTTTTCAGAACAGATAACTTCCACTCGATTAGAGGATAGCCAATCCATTCCGACTATGATGTCGAAACTACTCAACTCCATCGGTATCAAATCAATGGTGAATGTATGACCGTTAAGGGTCAATGGGCAATTCCTATAAACTGTACTAACTGTGATCTGTTTCCCATTAGCTACTTCTATGATGTAAGGGGAATCTAACTGTTCTTCTATAGAATCTAGTTGGCATGCAAAATCGGTAGAGATAAAACTCTGATCCGCACTAGTATCAAATAGAACAGATGCATAAAAGTCATGTAAAATAAACGTACCAGTGACCACATTCGGATCCTGGCGTGCAGCTGGTGCTCCAATAACAAAAGCTCTTCCACAAGGAGCTTGGACTGCCTGTTGAGCCTTCTTTGGGCAGTTCTTTACAAAGTGGCATTGTTCGCCACAACTGAAGCATCCACCGTTGTTCTAGTTGGCTGGTGGAGGGAGAGCCAAAGCAGCATTGTTGACTGCTTGGTTAGGGGTCATCTGACAGTGTTGGACCCAATGGCCCTTTCACCCACATCCCGTGCAATGCTTGCAGGGAGTGTCAGCAATATGATGATATTGAAACTTGGCACACAGAGGAAACGTACCAGTGTAGGGCCTCTTCTTAGGGTTTTATGGTGTTGCTGCTACTTGTTGAAGAGGTGTGGCCACTGTGTAGTTCTTGATGGTCATCTGTTTCTTCTTCTGATGGTGGTGGGGTTTCTTTGACGATTCGGCTTTGTTCTTGCCGGAGTCAGCCTCTTTCTTTAGAACTCCAGAGGCTACCATTAGATCAGTGAGTTTCCCGGACAATCTCACTGCAAACTCGACAGTAGTAGGATTAGCTGTAACAACTAATCCCTGAATGCAGGCGGGAAGTCCAACTACATATCGATCAATTCTCTTCTCCGAAGTTGGTACCATGTCTGGTACCAACGCAACCAACTCGTGATAACGAGTCGTATACCCCATGTGATCAGCCCCTTTCATCACATGGTTTGACAATTCCACCTCCAATTTCTGCAGTTCATTCTTGGGGCAGAATTTCGTTCTCAGCAACGTCTTGAAATCTTCCCATGGCATGGTCATAGCTTCTTCTCTTCCTCTAGCATTGATTTCACCATTCCACCAAGTCAAAGCCCGCTTGTTGAATGTTCCAGCTGAATAGCGGACTTTATGGTGCTTTGGGCAGCTACAGAGATCCAGAGTAGCTTCTATCTTTTCAATCCGTTGGATTAATCCAACGGCTCCTTCAGACCCACTAAAACTGGGTGGCTTACATCCCACAAATGATTTGTAGGAGTAGTGTGATGAACTACCAGTATTTCCACTGGCTTCCCCTGATGAGTTGCCAGTGTTGTTGATTTCATTGCGGAGACGGAGGAACATCTCCGGTATCGCCTCCTTCATTTGGTTGGTCATCTGATTACTCAGAAAAGTCATCATGGCAATAGTGGCAGGATCCATCATCGGTGTTGTGCTCAGGCCTGGTGGTGGGTTGAGTAGATGAGGAGGGACAAATGGAGGAGGAGGAGGTGGCGGGGGTGAATCAAATGGTGAAGGAGTAGATGAATGTGGTGCCAAGTCTTGTGGTGGTGGAGGTAACGAAGGAGCCTGTCTTCTCGGCGGCATTCTGATCATAACCAATGAAGTTATCGATTAGTGCAATGATCGAATACAGAAGACAATATGCAAGTAAGTCTTAAGCTCTATGTACTCTACATGCAGGGTCCCTAGGTTATAGTCTAGGCCAAACCATTTAAATAAGTGACCTATATTTCTCTATAACCTGGCTCTGATACCAATCTGTCACACCCCAAGCCGGCGGGGTTGGATCGGAGTCCTCGTCGGGCGGAAGGTTCTCGGGGCGCGATATCGTAAGTGATAATCAAAGTGATCAGATTGTTTACATTGCACATGATATAAATGAGAAATGCTAACTAGAATAGAATTACAAAGTTAAATTACATCCGTATCGTTCAGAATTTAACAATGTAAATCTATCATAAACATCATAACATATCTATCTTGTAACTGTACAAGATATACAAAATAACTGAATAATGATGTTCAAAAATATGCAGGTCCAAAATACTAAGCCTTCTATCTGAAGTCCTAGTCCAAAAACATAAGCTTCTTAGTTGACCTGTTCATCACCTGAGAGTCATGCAAAAATAATGTCAACACATGGTTGGTGAGTTCATATAGTTTAGTAATTGAAAAATGATTTGTAAACCTCCTTCGGTAAAGACCCTAACCTCATTAATATCACATGCAATATCCACATCGGTATGCTTATATATAGGGCATACCCCTGAGTCGAGCCTACAACCCGCCCAGACGCCATCCCGCCACATACTAATATGCATATAACAATGTTGTTAATGATAGTTAAGCATTTTTACCTAACACACACTTCCATTCACAATGATTCAAATGTACCCTCAAAACCTTTGTTAAACCCTCGGATAACAACCTTAATCTCATTAACATCACATGTATCATCCAGTTCTTTGTTCCTGTAATTACAATAACTTGGAATCTATGTTGATTCCTCAAGTTCATCACAATAATGATCAACCACAGTATTTGTAGAAACAGTCATAAATGCTTAATTTAAATAAATAAATAAACACTTAATAAAATCTAAGTCCTAATGATTGGGCCTTGGTCAACTCGAGTGGACTAGTCTATCAATCAAGGTTCTTAGTAGTTAGGGAATTCTGTAAATATCATCAAACATATAACCTACAAATCAAACTGTCTAGCTAGGACTTCTTGAAATGTAGGATTTCTTGTTTCATTCTTGATTCGTTGTGTTAGCATATGTTATCTCTGATATTTCCCAGACTTTCCCTTGAAATTTATTGATTCGTCTGATTCTGTCACAAGATGTACTTGATTCGTTGATCATGGAATGCTAGATTTGTTGATCAAATGTACTCTTGATTCATTGTTCATCAAACACTTGATTCGTTGAACATCGAATATTAACTTTGCAAAGATAGTTTCATTTGATTCGTTGAACTCACACTTGTTTTGGCAAAATAGTTTCGTTTGATTCGTTGAACTCCCACACTTGTTTTGTCAAAATAATTTCGTTTGATTCATTTGAACTCACACTTGTTTTGTCAAAATAGTTTCGTTTGATTCGTTTGAAATGTTTAGTTTAACTCAATTATTCACTTAAATTATAAGTAAATAAACTTAGTAAAACCTGCATAAAATTTACCTAGACATGATCTAGGATATCAATCATACATGTAAACATATGAAATTTAAAAGCATTTAGGTAAACAATTTAAATAAACAGTTTACGCATGCTTCTCAGCCCCGCGTTTTAAAAAAAAATGTTAGAAAAGAGGCAACGAACTCACACTTGTGTTGATGTCTAATGTTCTGTCACAGAATGCGCACTCTTGTTTGTAGGCTAAGTATCTTCGGTTCCTTAGTTGTTTTAAAGAAATTTGAATACGATAAGTATGCGTATTAGTCGTCGCGTCTAAGGTTTGATCTCGGTGTGTGTATCTAAGTGTCCTAATACTAAGTGCTTCTATGGTTTAATCTAATAAATCTAACTCATTTACCCACTTGTGACCCAATCCCATAAATAAATTTTAGCAACTTACATTTAAATTTTCCCAAAATTTGGGCAGAGTTTCCTTTGTTTTCTGTTCAAATCCAGACAATCAATATTGTCTATTTTACAACAAATTTCCCAACAAGATAATCAAAATAACCTTTAACTAAACAGTTACAAATAAATTCCATTTAAATTTAACATACTTAGTAACATCATTAAACTTAATTCAACAAAGTTTATAAAACATTTTTCTTTAATTATCATGACAATACTTAATTTATATGACATTTGACATGTGACGGCTTCATTCAACCCATTGAGCCTACTTAAGCCCAATTAATGATTCTTGGTTCCCTATTGCTTGTTATCCTTTTGTTTTGATTCCCATGAACTTATAAGGATGTCATATGTTTATCTAACAATCTTATACATACTAACCACTCATGTTGGGGTGTCATTGTGTGTCAAAAGACTCTTGTCACAATAAACCCTAACTCATGCACACAAATATGCTCATGCGTTGGTTAATTGGCATGAAATTCTATGATTAAATTGTTCATCCTAGAACTTAGGTAACTCCTCATGCACTCACATACACATCTCATTCCATGCACCTGAGAGAGTTAAAGATTTTTATAGTTTGAAGTTTAACTCCTCACAAGGCAGCGAACCTTCTTGCTATTTCCCTAAGGTTCGACTGAGGTTAAACAGGTTCAGTCGTGATTGGTTCGTGGTTCTCAAAGAGGTTCGGCTAGAAAACCCTCAGGTTCGTGGCCATCTTATGCAAAGGTTCGGTCCAGCCCTTGTGTTTGGTTCGTGTAGGGTTCGGGAATATAAGGTTCGCATGTTTTCTAGTTCATTAACCGAAGGTTCGTCCTTATCTAGGGTTCGTTGCTCCTAATTCCCTATTCTAGGTTCGCTGTTCATGCGTCTGGTTCGTTCACCTAAGGGTTCGGCTGAATGAACATGGTTCGGCCAACATAAAATAATGGTTCGCTCGACGACTAAGGGTTCGTGAACCAGGGTTCGGTGCAGGTGTAGTGCAGGTTGGTTGCAGCAATCCCCCGTGTTGGTGCAGGGTTCGTTGCAGGTCATCAATAGGTTCGTTGCAGTGGTGGTTAGTCACTGAAGGTTCGGCCAACTCCATCTTCATCTACAGGTTCGGCCGATCACTACCCATCACCATCATCGTTTCTCCGATCTCTAACCTGTACAGATCAGTCTATAGGGGCTTCTAGTTTGTTAACCACAACTTATCTTAACATTTCTAAGTGTTTAGACCTGATGATCATAGAGATAAACACAAGGATCGTGACCTATCATAAAACCGAACTTAAAACTGAAATTTACCTCGAAATCGATGGATGAAAGGCCAAACTTCTTGTACTTTCTTGATCTACGGTGCGTGGTGGTTGTTTTGGCACCAACTAGGCTTGAATCCAACAAGAAATGAGCACCAAATCTTAGAGAGTAGTGGGTTTCTTGAGAGAAAACTAGAGAGAGGGTGAGAAAACGAAATTGTAGGAAGAGAAAGGGTTAGATGGTGGTGGTTGTGGCATTTAATTGCCACATTAAATGTCCAAACACCTGGTATCTCGGTCTAGTTAGGTTTCGCGTAAAATGCCGGTTCGTGAGGTTTTCGCGATGACACAACACAATTTATAAAAAAAATAATATTTATAAATATATTTAAGTGGTTATTCCTAGTAAATTAACTAATATCTATTATTCATTTTAAATTTTAAAATATTAATTTTCTGTTTAAATCGAAATGTATGGTCGTCGCGCGTATTCGTTCGAATCGTCATTCGTACGAACACTACGATAACTATACTTTTCAATCTTGTTTTCTAATTAGAGAATACCATTCAGAACGTTAAACTTTCAGATATATTCGTACAGATCGTCACCTATACGAATAACCCGTCAATTTAGCATTCGCATAACAATATTCGTGTGTTTTGTTCTATCAAGCCTCGCATACGTTTATACATAATAAATCCTAACAAATAGACCCATGATGGTTCTGTGTTGCCAGATAATTATCTGACTCAAGAGTCATTGTTCTGAACTTTGTTTCTGTTAACTGTTTATGAATTTTTTGTTTGATAACACAAAATGATATTGATTATTGAATATGAATATTAAATGTATTGAAATGTATATAGTTCGTACCTGTTTACTGTTCCTGTCACTGTTTAAGATCACTGTTCCGGTACGGTTCCGGCACTGATGTTACAACAAGTGTCAACCAAACGGGTTGGTGAGTTCACTGGTTTTAAAAATAAATCATTTCAACAGTTTATCACGGAAAAGAAGGTAATATTTCAATTATATTCTAGTGAACATCTCGTAGACTAGCTACGTCCTACGAACCGATAGACACCATGAGCTCATAATCAAACCGAAACCAAGGAGCAGACTCCCTGCAACATATATTCTCCCGCTACTCAAGGACCATGAAACCTGGCCGGGGAGTGGGTTGTCAAGCCCGATAGAACTACTAATATATCATGCGGTCCCTCATGAGACTAATGATTATGACTGTGGGCACAAAAATTATCCATGCGCAAAACCACTCAGGAACAAATCCACGAGAACCATGCCCAACTGCACTTACTCAAGAGCTATCAACCATCACATACAACACAAGCATAAATATTACAAATATTCTTTTCCCAAACATAGGCAATTTCTTCCCCTATTTATAAAAACAAAATAGTTTAAAAATGGCCTTGAAACTCACCTTAATGTGTTCCTGCTAGCAACAGAGATTCCAAATAACCCAAATATTCTCACTAGCGCCCTAAAACCCAAGGGACACATTAACAGTCTAAATACAAGTCCATCATGTAAGTTGTTCACCCAACTTAACTAGACTTAAACACATTCCACTAAGGAAAAACATATTTCACACAAACGACCCATTGGTTACTCGAATTTAGTTATTTATCATAAATAATAAGTTAACATTTTTATGTCATATCATATCCACATAATTAAGTTATCTTTGTTAAAATCTATTTAACTCCAAACTTAGTTATTTATAACTTGTCAAAAATGACAATTTCATCGTATTTTACCAACAAAACTGACAACGCATCGTACAAGCACATCAACTTGCATTATGACCTAAGTGACTTCTAATGCTTAAAAGTAAGTAATTTATACTTATTTTCACAGAAAATTTGCTGCTTAAAATCAGCTTCAAAATTATATCGAAATTTTGCGTTAAAACGACGTTTTCACACCGTTTTTAGACATAGTTTTCAAATATTTCATTTTATATTTTTCTTACAACACTTATTGTCACACCCCTGCGCCGTGTGCGGAATCCATGACGCGGTGACGTATGAACAGTTGAATCATGCACAAGTATTGAATAAGAACAACCACAATGGATTACTAAATTTCATAATGTTTAGACAGTTGTTTAGTTACAGACAATCTATCTACCAAAAGAATGACAACTAAAGACCGAAAATATAGTTTACAAAATAAGACTTCAAACAAGACAATTAAACAATTAGGATTTTAGTGTGTTTCTAATTCCATCCTAGCATGTTTCTTCATCTTGTTCTATCTTAATCGGTCTCCTTAGTTGTCCTTAAAATGCTTTACACCTGATTACCTGAAACACGTGAAAAGTAACTGTCAACTACAGAAGTAGTTGGTGAGAACAATAGGTTTAACATATGTAAACATGATTTTGTAATATAAGGCATAGGTAGATTAAAGCAATAATAGAATTACATGGATGGGTTGCAACCCAAACTAACATCAAGTATGTAAAACGTGATAAACAGTCCGAAGACTATTTACTAAAGAAGCCAACAAAAAAATCAAGTCCCAAACTACGTTTGGAGTTAGATAATGTATCAGCAGTTTTGATAAAACCATAATGAAACCAAACCTGCAGTTAGCTTATAAAACAAATTTAAAAGCTAACTCCATTTTGCTATGAACCAATGTGTCCGCTTTCCCTTGTTGTGATCACCCAGTACTAACGCTAATGAATGTGAAACCTGATGTGTTTATAAGTTTGTTCACAACGATGGACACCATGCTTTTGAACTCTGCTTTAAAATTTGCGTGTTAATGCCTTATATGATAATATGATTTTGAAAGCCTTGTTTGAATACCATGAATTGAATCCTTTGTTTTGAATACCATGAGATAAATCCTTTGTTTTGATAACTAGAATGGTGACCTTGTATAGTAACAAGGTTTATAACATATTACTTTCGAAAACACGGGTTTACAACAAAAGAGTTTATAAAATCGTTTATTTTAAAGTGTTTATCCTTTATAAATCCATTCGAATAAATCGTTTATAAACCAGTTCAAATATCCTTTATAAAACCTTTTTAGAAGAATAAATTTAATAGTTGATAAAAACCATTATAAACAGTTTATAATTCCTTTGAAACAGTTGAGAAATCCCTTGGATTTCTAGAGTGAACCTGTAATGTTTGTAAAGTAACATAAACATGTATCATGTAATATGATTAAAGCAAGGGTATTTGATCATGTGTTCCACCCCAAAACAGTTGCAAAAACAGTAAAAAGAGGGGCTAATGTTCTCACCTGTCTGCAGTAGACTCTGAACTACAACAAATAGCAAGTAGCAAACAGGACTTCTAACTGGTTCCTATATCATTGTAATCATACATAAGATATAAGATTTATAATTGTATAGACCTTGATTCATTGATTGACTTGTGTTGACATGATTTGTGATTAACATCTTGAATAACTTGTTCTCATGTTTGAAAATGTTGTGTGAACTTGAAAGTCATGATTGTGTTACTTGCTTGATCATGGATCCATGAAAAGGATGTGTGATGTTCTTTTATGCACAATCTTGTTTGTACAACATCACATGTGTTTAAGAGTTTGATAAACCATTGATAAACCATTGATTAACATGTATTTCAGAAATAAATGTTGAATTGTTATGTCTTTGGAATTATGAATTGATCTCATGATTTATGTTAAGTTACAACTTAACCTATTCATGCTCAATTCACAAGTATCATAAGTCGAGGGCCACACAATTGGGCCTTAAGCCGATGAAACCATGAGGACTTAACCAAAGGCCATGGGCCACTTGAATGTGGTATTGGGCCGACAATATGTATATGGGCCATGTAGTGTACTAATGATAAGATTGGGCCAACTAGAATCATAATGGACCGAATGGCATCTAATTGGGCCAAGAGTTCTATTGGGCTTGATCTAACGTGGCCAAAGTTAATTAATCACTTGGGTCAATTAGGATCAAAATGGGCCGACCTAACTTCCTTGGGCTCGGTTTAACCTATGGGGCCGGTTACTAGTGAAGTTGGGCCGTATGAAAACTGAATTGGGCCGAGAGGTTACGGGCTGCTAATCCTGGGCAGCGAACCTATCCCCTTTTCTTCTAAGGTTCGGCTTGCATGACTAAGGGTTCGTCCGAGATGAGATTAGTTCGTGAAAGCAAGGGTTCGTTCATGATGAGATGTCCAAAATTTGGTAACAATCAACGAACCATGCAGGGTTCGTCTTCACAGGGTTCGGCATAGGAGGGTTCGGCTGCATGGCTAAATGGTTCGGGAAGGAACAAATGGTTCAGTGATAGCTCGTGGAAACCCCTAGGGTTCGGCTGATACGTCCACGAACCATGTAGGGTTAGGTTGCTTGCATGGAGGGTTCGCCGAAGATGCTCATACCCATGAAGGTTCGCTGCATGTTGATAAGGGTTCGTGAAGCCATGTAAGGTTCGTGTAGGTTCCCTATAGTTCGGCTGATCATGAAACGAACCATGCAGGGTTCGTTATGGTTCGCCGAGACTCCAAAGGTTCACAGGGGTTCGGCTAGGAGTTGAATGGGTTCGGCTTTGAGCAGATGGGGGTTCGGCAGCCACCAAATGGTTCGGCACTCACGCATCCAACGAACCTGTCGAGCTGCACCACCTCCATCATCACCACCTTGGTTCCTGACCTCGATCTAAGCTAACCTAGCATCAGAGAATGTTGCTATAGGTGTGAAAATGGAAATGGGTTGCTAGAACCGGCTAAGTGTCGGGTTTGAACAAAAACACACAAGAAAACCCTATTTTCCTGAAACTTCCTTGGTTCATACCTCGTTTTTGGCCAGTGAAAACCTCCGATCCATTGTACTTTCTTGTAGTACTCGTTGAGAGCTTCGCGTAGACACCGAGAACACCGAAATCCGTTGAGAAACGAGCGAGTTATTCGCGTTTGAAGCTCGGTTTTCTAGAGAGAGAGAGGTTGAACGAAAATTCAAGAGAGAGAAGTGGTTGTTGGTGGATTTAATGAGAAAATGGCCATCTTTAGGGCTTTTATAGCCCGTGTGGTATTCGGGTCCGTTTTGGTTGCTCGGTTCGCGTTTCCGGAACGTATCGCGTATTTTACGCGATTTTAAATAAAAGAGTTGTTAAACTCAATAAAATGATGAGTTTCAAAATTGTAAAAATATAAAATAATTATTTTAACTATTTTTACTCTTCGTGCGTTATCAGATCGTTAAACACATACAATTACGTGTATACCCGCAATTGCGTACGTTTTCCGATCGTATTAATTATTAAGGCGTTTAATCATAATTATAAGTTCAACATTCGTATCATTATGGATCGTCACCCATAACTATACTCAGTCTCGCTTACGTATTACGATTCTTGTTGAATTAATTAATTGTCATAATATTCGTCTTAACACTACGCACTAACACTATCCTGTTACACCGAACGCAGTATATATATAGGGCTCACTCTCGCTGCCCACCACTGTTTCGATATAACACGATACTGTTCTTGCCTAGTGTAATCGACTGTAAATAAATAATACATAGTTGTTGTCAAATAGTAAAGATTCTAACACACAAGCACATAATGAACACATGATTCTCATTGACTGACTGCACATAGATACACACTGTTCTAACACTGTTTACGACTACTATGACTGAATGTACGAATGTTACAGTCTCCCCTAGTTAAGGGAATTTCGTCCCGAAATTAACTAGCCGAAGGTACTGTAAAAAGATGAGGGTACTTAAGCTTCATCTGGTCTTCACGTTCCCAGGTGAACTCAGCACCGCGTTTGCCCTCCCATCGTACCTTTACGATCGGGATACGGATGCGTTTAAGTTTCTTGACCCCATGATCCATGATTTCAACCGGACGTTCTATGAATTGCATGTTGTTTTGAATCTGTATGTCTTCCAGTGGAATCTGAACATCATGATCTGCCAAGCATTTCTTAAGATTTGATAAATGAAAAGTATCATGAACATTGCTTAGCTCCACTGGAAGTTTGAGTTTGTAGGCTACGGGACCAATCCGTTCCAGGATCTCAAAAGATCCAACGTACCTTGGTGCAAGTTTCCCTTTCTTCCCGAATCGGACAACGCCTTTCCAGGGAGAAACTTTGAGTAAGACTGGTCACCGACTTGAAACTCAAGCGGTTTCCGACGTCGATCAGCATAACTCTTCTGCCGATCTCGTGCGGCCTTAAGCCGTGACTGAATGATTGTGATCTTGTCTGATGTTTCCTGAATGAGTTCTGGTCCTACGACCTGTGAGTCACCAATCTCGGTCCAACAGACCGGTGATCGGCACTTCCTACCATATAAAGCTTCGAATGGTGCACATTGAATGCTCGTATGGTAGCTGTTGTTGTACGAAAACTCGATGAGTGGAAGATGAGTGTCCCAACTTCCACCGAAGTCCATGACACAAGAACGAAGCATGTCCTTGAGTGTTTGGATAGTCCTCTCGCTTTGACCGTCGGTTTGGGGATGATACGCCGTGCTAAGATTAACACGAGTTCCCAAAGCCTTTTGCAATGATTGCCAAAAGCGAGAAGTGAAACGACTATCACGATCAGAAATGATTGATGTTGGTGTACCATGACGTGCAATGATTTCGTTGATGTATAGAGTGGATAGCTTCTCCATTTTATAATCCTCTAGGATTGGGAGAAAATGAGCAGATTTGGTGAGTCGATCAACGATCACCCAAATCGAATCGAAACCTCGCGGAGTTCTCGGCAACTTAGTTATAAAATCCATGGAAATTTGCTCCCATTTCCATTGAGGAATTTCAGGTTGCTGCAGAAGTCCCGAAGGCTTTTGATGTTCTGCTTTGACTTTTGAACATGTAAGACATTTTCCCACATACAGTGCTAAGTCTTTCTTCATTCCCGGCCACCAGTAAGATGTCCTCAAGTCCTGATACATCTTATCGGCTCCAGGATTAACTGAGTATCGCGACTTATGAGCCTCATGACAGATGAGTGTGCGCAATTCTTCTGACTTTGGAATCCAGATGCGGCCGTTGAGATATAGCACCCCGTCAGATCGAGGTTCCAGTTTCTTCTCAATCCCGCAATCTAAGTCTGTTTTCAGCTGATCGTTTGTCACCACTTGTTGCTGTGCAATACGAATCAAATCTTTCAAGTTTGGCTGTGTGTTGATTTCCATGGCTCTTACAAGAATTGGCTTGACTGGTTCCTTGTGACTAAGAGCATCCGCCACCACATTGGCTTTACCCGGATGGTAACGAATCTCACAGTCGCAATCAGTTAGAAGTTCAACCCAACGTCGTTGTCTCATGTTGAGTTCTTTCTGATTAAGGATGTGTTGCAGGCTCTTATGGTCTGTATAGATGACACATTTAGTACCATACAAGTAGTGTCTCCAAATCTTCAATGCAAAGACCACAGCCCTTAACTCAAGATCATGAGTAGTTTAATTCTTCTCATGAACCTTAAGTTGTCTTGAAGCATATGCAATGACCTTATCCCGTTGCATAAGTACACAACCGAGACCAAGGTTTGAAGCATCACAGTAGACAATGAAATCATCACTGCCTTCTGGAAGATTAAGGATAGGGGAATTGCATAAATTCTGTTTAAGAAGTTGAAATGCATCTTCTTGTTTCTGTCCCCATATAAAGGCTTGACTTTTGTGGGATAGTGTGGTAAGTGGCAAGGCAATCTTGGAGAAATTCGCAATGAATCTCCTGTAATAGCCTGCCAGACCCAGAAATGAACGAATCTCTGTTGGAGTAGATGGGGTAGTCCAGTTCTTAATCGCCTCAATCTTTGCTGGATCTACATGTATCCCATCTTTGTTTATGACATGTCCTAAGAAGTGAACCTCCTTTAGCCAAAATTCACACTTTGAGAATTTAGCATAAAGTTGTTCTTCTCTTAGTAATTCTAGGACTTTCCTCAAATGATCTTCATGCTCTTGTTCCGTCCTTGAATAGATCAATATATCGTCAATAAAGACAATAACAAACTGATCTAAATACGGCCTGCAGACTCGATTCATCAAGTCCATGAACACCGTAGGTGCATTGGTCAGCCCAAATGGCATAACCACAAACTCGTAGTGTCCATATCGAGTCCTAAATGCAGTCTTTGGTATATCCTCATCATTCACTCGCAACTGATGATACCCGGATCGTAAGTCAATCTTAGAGAAGCAAGTTGCTCCCTGTAATTGATCAAACTGATCATCGATCCTGGGCAGAGGATATCTATTCTTGATCGTCAACTTGTTTAGCTCACGATAATCGATGCACATACGAAATGAACCGTCTTTCTTCTTGACAAAAAGAACCGGAGCTCCCCATGGAGAGAAACTCGGTCTAATGAAACCTTTGTCTAAGAGTTCTTGAAGCTGACTAGACAGTTCTTGCATCTCAGACGGTGCTAATCGATACGGTGACTTCGCCACTGGATTTGCTCCAGGGACGAGATCTATTCTAAACTCCACTTGCCGGATCGGTGGTAATCCAGGCAAGTCTTCTGGAAACACATCAGGAAAATCTCTGATGACTGGAACGTCTCCAACTGCTTTCTTCTCAGGTTTCTTCTCTACTACGTGAGCCAAGAATGCATAGTATTTCTTTCGCAGGTACTTCCTAGCCTTGATGCACGACACAATCTTCAATCCGCGGCATGGTTTCTCGCCATAGATTCTCATCGTTTCACCAGACGGTAAAGGAATTCGAATAAGTTTCTCCGAACATACAATTTCGGCATTGTTTTTGGATAACCAATCCATTCCTATCACAACTTCAAAACTTCCGAGTGTCATAGGAATAAGATCGATGAGGAAAAGATGGTCGTTTAATCCTAATTCACAACCATGAATTATAGAATCTACAAGTATGGTGTTACCATCAGCTACTTCTACGGTATAGGGAGCAGTAAGAATAGATGGTTCTATGTTAAACAAAGAAGCAGTATGGGCAGAGATAAAGCTTTTATCAGCACCAGTATCAAATATGATAGAAACGTAATGACCATTAAGAAGAAATGTACCCGTGACGACTGCTGGCTCCTCGCGTGCTTCGGCAGCTCCGATAACAAAGGCACGAGCAACAGCAGTATTGTTGTTGAGTTTTGGACACTGGTTTCTGAAGTGTCCTTCTGCTCCACAATTATAACAGGCCCTTCCACCAGTAGCAGCAGTGGTAGTGGTAACAGTAGTGGCAGCAGCAAGATGAGCAGATCTACATGTAGCTGCCAAGTGTCCCATCCGTCCACACTTGAGACACTTTTTGCATGGAATGTTGGGTAGGTGATGATATTGGCACTTGGTGCAAAGTGGAAATGGGCCAGTATATGGCTTTCTGACCGAAGCAGATTGAGGCATAGCAGTAATGGGTGTGGAATGAGTAGGTGCAGCTGCGGTCAGGGCTGCAAAGTTCTTGATTGTCTTTTGCTTCTTCTTCTTGTGATGTTGTTGTTCAGGCTTCTTACTTTCATCAATCTGTGCTCTCTTGTACCCCTTTCGGGTGAGCACCCCTGACTTAACGTATTCTTCGGTAAGGCTAGCTCCAAGATGAATCGCTGCCTCTAGAGTAGTGGGGTTATTCCCCATCACAGTTCCTCTGACAACTAGAGGTAAGCCTTCGATGTACTTCTCGATCCTGCGGGATAGAGGAGTAACCAGGTGTGGCACTAGAATGCACAACTCATGGAAACGAGTTGTATACTTCACATTCTCACCACTATCTTGCACCAGATTCCACATCTCTACCTCAACTTTCTTCAGCTTATATAGTGGACAAAACTTATCCACAAGTAACTTCTTGAAATCCTCCCAAGATAAGGCCAAAGCAACCTCTCTTCCTCTGGTGTTCTTCTCAGAATTCCACCAGGTGAGTGCGCCTTTGTGAAAAGCGCTTGAGGCCATCTTGACCTTTAGATTTTTAGGACATCCCGTGAAATCGAGAATATCCTCAATGCTTTCCAGCCACTACAGTAGGCCAGTAGCTCCTTCCGTACCAGCGTACTTAGGAGGTTTAGCATCATTGAACTGCTTGAAAGTGAAGTTAGCAGTTCCTGCGTTAGTGGCATTTGAATTATGTGCTGAATCACTGGTAGTTCCCCGAAGATTCTGGGTGATATCAGTGACCATGCCCGGAATGACTTCCTTCATATGTACCGCGATGGCTCGGGCAATCTTGTTGATCTCATCGTCATTGCCACTTGTCGAACCCCCTCCGTTAGGATCACGTCGGGGAGGCATTCTACGAATAGAAGCCACAAGTGGGTCAGTAATGAGGAAGGATACAATTGAATCTTCATGATAAAGTCAGTAATATATCCATACTACTAGTATTATCATTCAATTGTAATATGAGTATGTATACATACGAGCACTCAGCTCATTAGTATACTTCTCATACGAATATGTATGATGTTCCATGATCTCACTCCACCAAACCTACACACTGACACTTTCCCGATATACCGAAGATAGCTTATATATAGGGCATACGAAAGGGTCAAGCAAACTGCCAGCCCAGACGCCATCCCACCACCGCTTCGATATACCACGATCATGTCCTTGCTAACATTTGGCAACACGTTTGTACTGATTTCCATGTATGTTCCATTGATTATGAATCCCATGAACTTTGATCAATTTGAACTATGATTGATTCCATGATTGAACTATGATTATAAACTATGTTAGTAAGTACTAATGATGTAATCACTTATGAACTTCACTTAAGGTTTACATAAACGAAATGTTCACAACTTGATTGATTCACCAAAATGTTTGGTTCATCCAAGTTGAATTGCACTATGATTTGATTTACCAATAGTTGTATCTCATGTGTTTGACTAATGTTCAATGATCCAGTTGCTCCCGAATCCTCACTTCAAATACGAACGCCGGGTTCCCCCTGACATACAGAAATAAGCTTATATATAGGGTAAGCTCTCACCGACCCACCACTTACCTCAGCACATCAGCGTTAATCCGCCGTTTGCATTTGGAGCTAAGATTCCAACTCTTGATTGATTATGATGGTTTCATGATTTCCTCTTGTACTATGGATATGATTATGACTGTGTAAACCACGGTTCTTAATTTACCTGAAATTAAAACCTTAGGTTTCTGTATATGTGTATCCTAGGTTGATTAACCTAGGTTCTCAATACCTACAGTATCGAGTATAATGATCTCCTGTGAAAACTTCAACTAAAGATTACTGTTACACAGATTCTAAGTTATAAAGTTCCTATGTTAATGAACACCTGATAATGATAATATGACAAGGATTTCAAATCAAGATTCTAAAATTAATAGATCTTGACCTCTGAATTCCTATGATAAATATGACAAGGACTTCAAATCAAGATTCTAAATTAATACATCTTGACCTCTGAATTCCTATGATAAACATGACAAGGACTTCAAATCAAGATTCTAAATTAATAGATCTTGACCTCTGAATTCCTATGATAAACATGACAAGGACTTCAAATCAAGATTCTAAATTAATAGATCTTGACCTCTGAATTCCTATGATAAACATGACAAGGATTTTAGATCAAAGATACTAAGAATATAGATCTTTGCCTCTAAATTCCTATAATGAACTTTGATGGAGAATTCCAGATCAAGGATACTAAGAATACAGATCCTTGCCTCTGGAATCCTATAATGAACTCTGTGTGAGAATTTCAGATCAAGGATACTAAGAATACAGATCCTTGCCTCTGAAATCCTTAAATGAATACGTGTGAGAAATTTAATTCGGTTTCTAAAATAATAGAATTCCGATTAAATTTCCTTGACTCGATGTCTAATCTTAGAAAATATCCCTAAGATCTTTCAAGCTTAATGTAGACTTAATGCTCACTTAAGTTACTTAGATCCTAAGTATCCTCAAGCCTGTAGCACTTAGTCCTATTGGGTAGCTTAGGTTATAGTCTAGGTCATTAAACATTGGGTTTTTCCTAGTTCTCTACAACCTTGGCTCTGATACCAACCTGTCACACCCCTGCGCCGTGTGCGGAATCCACGGCGCGGTGATGTATGAACAGTTGAATCATGCACAAGTATTGAATAAGAACAACCACGTGAAAAGTAACTGTCAACTACAGAAGTAGTTGGTGAGAACAATAGGTTTAACATATGTAAACATGATTTTGTAATATAAGGCATAGGTAGATTAAATCAATAATAGAATTACATGGATGGGTTGCAACCCAAACTAACATCAAGTATGTAAAACGTGATAAACAGTCCGAAGACTATTTACTAAAGAAGCCAACATAAAAATAAGTCCCAAACTACGTTTGGAGTTAGATAATGTATCAGCAGTTTTGATAAAACCATAATGAAACCAAACCTGCAGTTAGCTTATAAAACAAATTTAAAAGCTAACTCCATTTTGGTATGAACCAATGTGTCCGCTTTCCCTTGTTGTGATCACCCAGTACTAACGCTAATGAATGTGAAACCTGATGTGTTTATAAGTTTGTTCACAACGATGCACACCATGCTTTTGAACTTTGCTTTAAAATTTGCGTGTTAATGCCTTATATGATAATATGATTTTGAAAGCCTTGTTTGAATACCATGAATTGAATCCTTTGTTTTGAATACCATGAGATAAATCCTTTGTTTTGATAACTAGAATGGTGACCTTGTATAGTAACAAGGTTTATAACATATTACTTTCGAAAACACGGGTTTACAACAAAAGAGTTTATAAAATCGTTTATTTTAAAGTGTTTATCCTTTATAAATCCATTCGAATAAATCGTTTATAAACCAGTTCAAATATCCTTTATAAAACCTTTTTAGAAGAATAAATTTAATAGTTGATAAAAACCATTATAAACGGTTTATAATTCCTTTGAAACAGTTGAGAAATCCCTTGGATTTCTAGAGTGAACCTGTAATGTTTGTAAAGTAACATAAACATGTATCATGTAATATGATTGAAGCAAGGGTATTTGATCACGTGTTCCACCCCAAAACAGTTGCAAACACAGTAAAAAGAGGGGCTAATGTTCTCACCTGTCTGCAGTAGACTCTGAACTACAACAAATAGCAAGTAGCAAACAGGACTTCTAACTGGTTCCTATAACATTGTAATCATACATAAGATATAAGATTTATAATTGTATAGACCTTGATTCATTGATTGACTTGTGTTGACATGATTTGTGATTAACATCTTGAATAACTTGTTCTCATGTTTGAAAATGTTGTGTGAACTTGAAAGTCATGATTGTGTTACTTGCTTGATCATGGATCCATGAAAAGGATGTGTGATGTTCTTTTATGCACAATCTTGTTTGTACAACATCACATGTGTTTAAGAGTTTGATAAACCATTGATAAACCATTGATTAACATGTATTTCAGAAATAAATGTTGAATTGTTATGTCTTTGGAATTATGAATTGATCTCATGATTTATGTTAAGTTACAACTTAACCTATTCATGCTCAATTCACAAGTATCATAAGTCGAGGGCCACACAATTGGGCCTTAAGCCCATGAAACCATGAGGACTTAACCAAAGGCCATGGGCCACTTGAATGTGCTATTGGGCCGACAATATGTATATGGGCCATGTAGTGTACTAATGATAAGATTGGGCCAATTAGAATCATAATGGACCGAATGGCATCTAATTGGGCCAAGAGTTCTATTGGGCTTGATCTAACGTGGCCAAAGTTAATTAATCACTTGGGTAAATTTGGATCAAAATGGGCCGACCTAACTTCCTTGGGCTCGGTTTAACCTATGGGGCCGGTTACTAGTGAAGTTGGGCCGTATGAAAACTGAATTGGGCCGAGAGGTTATGGGCTGCCAATCCTGGATAGCGAACCTATTCCCTTTTCTTCTAAGGTTCGGCTTGCATGACTAAGGGTTCGTCCGAGATGAGATTAGTTCGTGAAAGCAAGGGTTCGTTCATGATGAGATGTCCAAGATTCGGTAACAACCAACGAACCATGCAGGGTTCGTCTTCACAGGGTTCGGCATAGGAGGGTTCGGCTGCATGGCTAAATGGTTCGGGAAGGAACAAATGGTTCGGTGATAGCTCGTGGAAACCCCTAGGGTTCGGCTGATACGTCCACGAACCATGTAGGGTTAGGCTGCTTGCATGGAGGGTTCGCCGAAGATGCTCATACCCATGAAGGTTCGCTGCATGTTGATAAGGGTTCGTGAAGCCATGTAAGGTTCGTGTAGGTTCCCTATAGTTCGGCTGATCATGAAACGAACCATGCAGGGTTCGTTATGGTTCGTCGAGACTCCAAAGGTTCGCAGGGGTTCGGCTAGGAGTTGAATGGGTTCGGCTTTGAGCAGATGGGGGTTCGGCAGCCACCAAATGGTTCGGCACTCACGCATCCAACGAACCTGTCGAGCTGCACCACCTAAATCATCACCACCCTGGTTCCAGACCTCGATCTAAGCTAACCTAGCATCAGAGAATGTTTCTATAGGTGCGAAAATGGAAATGGGTTGCTAGAACCGGCTAAGTGTCGGGTTTGAACAAAAACACAC
The DNA here is from genome assembly GCA_009363875.1 of Mikania micrantha. Lineage (NCBI taxonomy): Eukaryota > Viridiplantae > Streptophyta > Magnoliopsida > Asterales > Asteraceae > Mikania > Mikania micrantha. Next base: position 94,438,089 of record CM018692.1, read on the forward strand.
AAGAAAACCCTATTTTCCCGAAACTTCCTTGGTTCATACCTCGTTTTTGGCCAGTGAAAACCTCCGATCCGTTGTACTTTCTTGTAGTACTCGTTGAGAGCTTCGCGTAGACACCGAGAACACCGAAATCCGTTGAGAAACGAGCGAGTTATTCGCGTTTGAAGCTCGGTTTTCTAGAGAGAGAGAGGTTGAACGAAAATTCTAGAGAGAGAAGTGGTTGTTGGTGGATTTAATGAGAAAATGGCCATCTTTAGGGCTTTTATAGCCCGTGTGGTATTCGGGTCCGTTTTGGTTGCTCGGTTCGCGTTTCCGGAAAGTAACGCGTATTTTACGCGATTTTAAACAAAAGAGTTGTTAAACTCAATAAAATGATGAGTTTCAAAATTCCTTTATACTTCAAATATCCTATAAAATTTATTTTTATAGTTACATAACCTGTTCCATATTATTTTTATAGAAAACTTTATTTTTTTAGTTTTTATCTTATCAAAACATTCATTTTAAAGTAATAAAAATTATGGCTAAGTTATGTAACCATTGTTTATTCATTTACCACAAAAATATTAATATTTTTAGGTATATTACAACTTTTAAATCAGATATGATATATTTCATAAAATATCAATTATTATTATCATGTTATTTTTAAAATTCAATACCTATATAAATAGTTACATACATACCCATGCATTCAAACATGAACAACCATCATGCATATCATGTTTTCTGCCATACATATACTTATGTATATATACATTATCCTCATGCACATGTATACTTGAAATAATCATACATACATACCCATACATACATTCATATGTATACATACACATGCATGCATGTAAAATCAAATCATGTATATCTCCATACATGTATGTAAAATCAACATTATGCTTACATATACATACATACATACATACATACATGCATGCATACATACATACATACATACATACATACATACATACATACATACATACATACATACATACATACATACATACATACATACATACATACATACATACATACATACATACATACATACATACATACATACATACATACATACATACATACATACATACATACATACATACATACATACATACATACATGCATATATACACACGATCACATACATATATATACATGCATGTCAACAAAACCCACTTATACATACATACATACATATATATATATACACACATATATACATATATGTTCATGTATGCAACTTATATCACATACACTTACATGTATATGTACATGCATGTGATTATAATCACCATCCAAGCAAAATCATCCATGTATATATGTATGTATATTTTGATAGATTTATATACACCCATATATACATACATTACTACGCACACACCCATGTGTGTGTGTATTTTCACGTCACACACATACACATATTTATAAACACTACTTTTCATCTTTTACACTAAAACCCACTTGTTTTAAAACACATTCTTTGGGTGACCCAACTTATAACAAAAACCCACATAATGTGATCAAAAGTTTACCTTAATGAGCTTGAAATTTGTTTTTTTTTTCTTGATCAAAAGTCTTCCAAAAATTCAAGAATCACTTCAAAAAATCTAGATTGGAAGAAGATACTTGAAGATGCGCAAAAATGAAGGTTTAGAGAGAGTGGGGAAAAGTGACGGGAAGACAGAGAGAGATCTGGAGAAAGTTGGAGTGAGATTGGAGATGTGATGATTATGGAAAGATTTGAGAGTTTTTGTAATATCTCTAGAAATCTTGTCTTGCAGACATACATGACGTGTCCAACACATGTCATACTCTTGTCTCAACCAAATAAAAACTGGTATATTCTGAGTCCTACGGTGTATAAAATTTGTTATGGATATTTTATAAAAATCCGATTTTTATTCTAAAATTAATAAAATATTTAATCGTAATAAAACGATCAAATTTTAGTCAAAACAATGACCTTAAATATTATCTGGATAATTAATTCCATTTTGCTCGGCTAAAATGCACACAAAGTCGGTTGTTTGTAAAATCAACAGTTTATATCAAAATTCACGGTTTTAAATCGTTAACTTAATTTATCCATTTATGATTTATCATTGTATGCTAACCCAAGCATATCCACTAAATTCGTCACCAACGTTCGTTAAAACACCTCCGAACGGTTCTGAAATCTCAAAAATTCACCAAATGCAAATCCATGCATTTAAACAACACTGTGAGCTAGACTTTTTAATCAACATTAATTTAATAATAAATATTAAATTATTAACGCATTAAATAAATCAAGTTTAGTACACTAACCATTACGGAGTATCGTTCGTAAAGACCCGGATGTCACAGTCTTCCCTAGTTTAGGAAATTCCGTCCCGAAATTATAAAGCACTACGACATTTTCACATCATAAGGAAACATGTGGGGATACTTGTTTCTCATCTGATCCTCACGCTCCAGTAAATTCTGGGCCGCGTCTTGAATTCCATCTCACTTTCACTAACTTCATCCGACTATGTCGAAGCTTATGAATTTCCCAATCTGAGATCTCAATCGGCTCTTTGACAAAATGAAGTCTTTCAACAACATGAGTCTCTTCAATCGTAAAAAAATTTGTCTCATCAGAAAGACATCTCTTCAAGCTAGATACATGGAATAAATTGTGCACACCGCTAAGCTGCGACGGTAACTTGAGTCGATACGCAACTGGACCAATTCGATTCAAAATCTCGAAAGGACCAACATAACAGGGACTAAGCTTCCCTTGATTGCCAAATCTAACAACACCTTTCCAAGGCAAGGCTTTTAACATTACACGATCTCCGATCTGGAATTCCAATAGTTTCCGTCGATTGTCAGCATAACTTTTCTGCCTATCCATGGCAGCTTTCAACCTATCCTTTGTTCGAAAGACCTTGTCAGTGGTCTCTTGAATAATTTCAGCTCCAGTAAGTTGTTTTCCACCAAATTTTTCCCAACATAATGGCGAGCGACACTTTCTGCCATAAAGAGCTTCGAATGGTGCAGCTTTAATACTCGAGTGGTAACTATTATTGTAAGAAAATTCTGCTAGCGGTAAATGAACATCCTAGCTACCACTGAAATCAAGTACGCATGCCCGAAGCATATCCTCAAGTATCTGAATACTTCTTTAGCTCTGACCATCTGTCTGTGGATGATAAGTAGTACTCATATCCAGATGAGTACCCAAGGCTTTTTGCAAAGATTGCCAAAATCTTGATGTAAACTGACTGTCCATGTCTGATATAATTGACACAGGAACGCCATGCCTTGAAGCGATTTCCTTCATGTCTAATCTCACTAACTTCTCTGTTTTATTTTATCCGTCTCTTTAATTGGAAGGAAGTGGTATATTCTGAGTCCTACGTTACGGATATTTTATAAGAATCCTATTTTTATTCTGAAATTAATAAAATATTTAATCGCACTAAAACGATCAAATTTTAGTCAAAACAATGGCCTTAAATATTATCTGGATAATTAATTCTATTTTGCCTGGCTAAAATGCAGATAATGTCGGTTGTTATAAAATCAACAGTTTATATCAAATTATAATCAAAAAGCAACATGCCCTATACATCTAAACTCAACATAAAATGAAATAAACCATAATCATAACATAAATACCCACGGACCAACTACATAGGTATAGTGGGAGGACCACTAAATAAAATGGATAGCACTAGGGCTCCATAGAGGTTGGAGAAAGACTGAACTGAGCCTAACCCCTCAGTCAGTATATCCATCCTCTGCTCAGTGGTTGCCTACCATCCCTCTAGTAGTCCCATCTGGGTCTCTAGGGCGCCCACATGCTTCTCCAGAGAGACTTGAGCTATCTCCTGGTCAGTCACTCTGAAATGAAGCTGATGTAGTGCATTGTTGTAAAGGAAGCGCTCCTCCTCCATAGACAACATACGCCATCCTGTGCGGTCGTGATATCCTCCGGTGCTCGCACCCTTTAGCGCAATCTTCTGACGGTGTTCTCATGGCGAGCACATCTCTCCATCAAAGTGCATACAGTCTCCTCCAAAGACTGACCTACCACTGTGGTAGAAGGTCCTCCTTTCTGAAGGCCAAGGATCACTCCTTCCACATCTTGGTCCCTTGCACCTACCACTGGTGCAAAGGTCGATCCGATCTCATACTGTGGACCCACCATATAGTGGGTGGCAGTGTCGTCGAACTCGGCACGTGGCCTCTTACCGAGGTCATGCCGTTTTAAATGCTCGTATACCAACCTTATAGGTGGCGACTGTAGTACGGTCCTGATAGGCGTAGGGACGTCAAGAACAGTGGTGATGGGCTTAGTCTCATCCTTTCATATCCATCAACATCTATCGGGCCTATGTGGGTTCAAGCCAAGTGCAAAGTGAGATAAATATGAAGGGTGTGGCTCATCATTGGAGCCGTGCATGTCTATCCTATGATTAGCCAACTAGAGAAAGAAATACATCCATAAGAATTTGGTTAGTCATGTACTAATAAACACAATTCCACACATATAAATTTTCTCAGGCTAAGTACGCATGCAATACCATATTGGGAAAGAAACCTTTCTTAAAATAATGTTTAATTGGTTATAGTCTATATTTATAAAAATATTTTACTAGTTCGCTATAACCTAGGCTCTGGTGCCACTTTTACTGTCACACCCCGACCCGCAGCTGAAGACTTAAAAGAATCTTGGTGTCAACAGTAAACAAATAAGCATAAGTTAAACGAATGATTTAAATAAAACATGGATATTTAATTATAGAAGTCATCGATAAATTTATTAAAACATTATAAGTTCAACACCTAGTTTATAAAACATCAATTTCAACAATTCAATAATGGGTCCTAGATAAATATCCCATGTACACTCGCTTTCAAAACCGATTTTTCCTTTCCCCAAACAGCAATGCTACTTACCTGAGAAACATACCAATTTAAAAACAAGTGTCAACCAAACGGGTTGGTGAGTTCACAGGTTTTAATAATAAGTAATTTCAATTGTTTATCATGGAAAAGAAGGTAATATTTCAATGATGTGCTAGTGAACATATCATAGACTAGCTGGTCCTACGAACCGATAGACACCCTGAGCTCATAATCAAACTGAAACCAAGGAGAAGACTCCCTGCAACATATATTCTCCCGTTACTCAAGGACCATGACACCTGGCCGGGGAGCGGGTTGTCAAGCCCGATAGACCTACCATTATATCATGTGGTCCATCGCGAGACTAATGATTGTGACTGCGGGCACAAAAATTATCCATGCGCAAAACCACTCGGTAACAAATCCACGAGAACCATGCCCAACTGCACTTACTCAAGAGCTATCAACGATCACATACCACACAAGCATAAATATTACAAATATTCTTTTCCCAAACATACACAGTTTCTCCCCCGATTAATAAAAACAAAACAATTTAAAAACGGATCGCGAAACTCCCCTTAATGTGTTCCTGCTAGCAACAAAGATTCAAAATAACCCGACTGTTCGCACTAGCACCCTAAAACCCAAGGGACACATTAAAAGTCTAAATTTATGTTCATCATGTAAGTTGTTCACCCAACTTAACTAGACTTAAACACATTCCACTAAGGGAAAATAGATTTCACACAAATGACCTGATGCGCACAAACTAGTTCAATTAAAATGAACAAAATCAAAACTAAACTAAGCACTAAGTAATATTCTAGACTCTCTAAAACCGAACTACTGACAGGCAAGTGAACCTATCGAAACTAGTAAAGTAAAAGCAAGTCCAGATATCGAATCCACTGACTTCTACATAAAATACTAACTAGACTCCATTACTTATCTATACAACTTTGTTTAAGTAAAATTTATAATTTGAAAGTGGGGTTTTGCAACATAATTAAAATTATACTAAAAGAAATAAATGACCCAAAACGACTTAAGACTAAATAGCAAGAATTAATCAAGAAGTGATGATGATGAAGTTAGTACCTAGGGTTGAATCCTATACATGCTTAACACCTCTTATATTGATTATGGAACTATTGTGAAATCGGGATCTTAAGATACTAAATTACAAGTAACCTAGAGCATCTTCGACCCTTTTCAGAGATGTCAACCAAGATACCTAAAAGGTGTTAAACTACAGGTTTTATGGGTTTCTTTCACAAGTTACCCAATCCCATCAATGACATATCCAAAAGACAATCTACCTCACAAAAACGAAAGTCTCAAACACACTAATGTGCACGGGATAACAAGGAGCCTCAAATTGGATTCGATAAACAAAGAAATGTCCAATTAACTAGATATAATATTCTCACAAAGACATTAACTAGAAACCAAACATCCAAGACAAACCAACAATCTCTCACTTTACAGCTTATGAGATCGGTTAAACATTTAAAACATTACCATTATTCCTATGAACCACTATGTCTAGCAATCCATTTAATAATCAAAAACACAAAGTAATTGATCTAACATGCACCTATTTTATGAAAGACATTCATCGAAGCACATGAGGAATAAGTAATTATACCATAAACGCATCTAAATATTCATACACATCCAAGAATAAAAACCAAATCTTTAGGTCATTGAATCATCACAAAAAAATGTTTCATAATATTAAAAATCAATGTTAAACATGCATAGTCATCATAACCTAGGTAGTTCTAAGGTCTAGCCCACAATCATTTCACAAATAATGAAAGATCTCGTCAAAAACCGAATAGAAAACATCATCATTCAATGTAAAACAGGAAAGAATCCAAAACCGATTGTTGTACACCCTTATCCTAGGGCTTCCAAATGTCGAATCTTGCCTTCCAAGTCTTCCAAGCACTCCTGGTCGCCTCTTTTCTTCGTCTCAGATCGTGTGTAACCCTAATTCTCCACCCCCAGCCGTTTTTAATCGATCAAATACAATTTTTCTGATTTTTTCTTTTCTTCGCATATCGCGACGGCCACAGCACCACCCTTCGTGTAGCGCGAATGGTTTCATAAACTGACAAACCAGTTGGGTCAACCCAATGATTAAATGAGGGGAATTTTGGTCATTTCCACCCCTCGCGTAGCACGATCGGGTTTCCCATGGTCCTCGCGGTACGCGACGAGCCTAGATTTTCTGATTTATTGTTCTCTCTATTTCCATATTCATCCTCTCACTACCGGGAGCTCGTTTCTTTGCATTCTTGTACCAAATGTGTATGTTTATGACCTGCAGGCAACAATTTCTAGAACTGTGAAGTACCAGCTATAAACAATTAAAAATCTAAACAAACATGTATAAAAACCAAAGAAAAAACTAATAAACAGATGTGTTTTGCAACACATCACATCCCCACACTTAACCCTTTTTCATTCCTAAAAATGACTTATGCAAAAAGGAATCACAATCAAGCAATAAAATCTCAAATCAATTAAGCATATTATGTCAAAATCATATGCATTGGAAAATATTGTAGGTATGTTTGTCCTTCTAAACCCATAAACTGGTTATTTAATTCCTTAATCATGATTCCTTTGTGTTCATGTTCAAGCACTCAATCCATGAGACCCACACTTAACAAATCTGGAACCAAATCAATCCCAAATTCAAGCTCTTAAGAAAAAGGCTTTTCTTACCCTCACATATAAACAAACTAAAGATTACTAAAATCATATTTTTAAGATGGAAGCGGATGGAAGTATGGGCATTTTTTTTTTTTATTTTTTTCTTTTTCTTTCATTGAACCTAACTTAGTGGTGTTTCAACCAGGCTGTAACCCGGCGTGTGACACATAAGTTGCAGCTCATTTTGTCTCTTTTTTTAGCTCAACTCATTTGGTGGAATGGAGGCACCATAAGACTCGAATTTATTCTCATAAAAAGAGTACTTACTTGCCAATAAAAATCAGATTTTAAAAACAATAGTTTACTATTATGTAAAGGTTCCTTTAATAACAAGAAAACAGTTTCATTGATTCCAAATTCCCTAAGATGTTTCCCACAAAAATCATGCACTTAAGTAATGTTATATCAACCCTAAGGAACAAATAGACCAATTGAGCCTACCCACATATCCCATAACCAAAGCATAGATCTAGATCAAATCAGTTTATTATGATTGAAACCATAAAACTTGACTTTACTATCATTTTCCACTTAAAAGTTGCAACTATCTAACAAGGGAGAAAAAAATTTAAAGTTTATTTACAAAAATTGAAAAGAAATGACTCAAATGGCTAAAATTCAAAAATTAAAAATGCAGTTTCCCATCCCCACACTTAATTTACATTGTCCCCAATGTAGAGATGAAAAACCAACGATAAAAGAAAATGAAAACTAGAAAAGACTTAGATGGTTACAAAACAAGACTGTCGAATGCCAATTTTTCACAAGAAACAGCTCCCCAAGCCAGATGTGCTCCAACATGCCACAAACATACAATTTCATCAACACAAGAGCAAAGCCAACCAAATATCACAATACCCAAAATATGATATGACCATATTCAAGTTCAATCAACAACCAACCCTTAACCCCCTAAAATAGCCAAGTTCAAAGCATCACAAATACAAGATTAGCATGACAAACATGAATATAATAAAAGCAACCAACTGCATCCTTACCCTAATCTTCATCATCTCCTCCTCCTGTCTCATCCTGCTGGTCAGGTGTTATGTAGAACTCTGGGACGTCTATATGCAGTGATGTCATCAGGCAAAGCATCGCATCCTCATGCCTCCTCTGGCCTGTCATGTACCACTCTCTGTGCTGATCGTGATAGTTATCCATCCTATCACAAAAAGACTCCAAGGTAAGTGGGTCGGGAATCAATTCCCAGAGTGGGTACTGCCGTGGTGGCATATCTCACCTGAAAACGGGTCTCTGACGGTGTGTCGGGATAGAACCTCTCATAACATCTGCCGCTGCAGACCCATGCGGGGGCATCACCTGTGGTCCCACCACAAAACCAGCCCATCTTGGTGGCTCATCCCTCTCTAGTATTCCTGCCCTACGCAGGTCCCTCAAATCAATCGGGGTGGTCACCAGCCCTACAGTCATCAAATCAGGCCTATACTTATCAAAAACTCCTAAGAAATCTGCAATCCTATAGATATAAGGCCCGATATCCAATCTAGCTCTAGCTCCTCCCCTCATTCCTCTAGCAAACGACTGAGCCAACACACAGGCTATATTAGCCTCCCTACCTCTCACCATACAGTTAAACAAAACAAGTCAATCCAATTTACCTTCTCCTCACCTGAATATCCGCCAACCACCGTACATGCCAAAACCCTATGAATATATCGCAGAACTTGGTTTCGAATCTCAGACTCCACCATACTAGTAGAGAATGGTGAATAAGCTATAGTACCCCAAAACTCACTCAGATCAACCTCAGTAAAACATAAATCTTTTTTCTTCTTGGAAGCACCTCTAAGACAAGTAGGAAACCTAGTTGACAGCACCTCATCCTCAGTATAGAACCAGTAGCCACATCAAACTGTGGGATAGACATCTCATAAACCCTCCTCCCTAGAGAAAATGATATTGTATTCTCATCCTCAAACTCAACATCATCATTTGTAAAAGTGGAATGAAACTCTATAGCCAACTCCTTATACTGAGGCCAATCACATCCCAAAACAGTCATCCACTTTTGCTCTAGGAGCATCTCAATCCTATCCCTCTAGCCTAACTGACTCAACAAGTCCTAATTTATATTCCTATGATGTAACAGCTCAAGGGAAAACAATCCTGTCAAGTCTATCACTCTCACATGTACCAATCTCAAAACTGAGTAGTGTGTGCTAGCGAATACTGCTAGTCTTTGCAGTTGGCACCCGTTCAACATCCGAATACTTGATATTCTGTTCACTCCTTTCATCCTAAACTGGGGGATCTGTTTCTCCCCTAGGGCGTGGAGCTAGCCCTCTCCTTCTTTTGGATGCTGCTCATGAAGATTCTGCTCCTGACATGTTTGATAATAGGCTGAGAAACACTCCTAAAAGATGAAAAAAATGAAGAACTCTTTCTTTCCTTGGTGTATGAACCGGCTATGGTGGGATTTGTGGTGGAAATGGTGAAATGTGTTGGTGAAGATGATGAAAAAGGATGGAGGGGTGGTGGTGGATGGTCGGAATTGGGTTGTTGGTGGTAGAAGGTGATGAACGGCGGTGGTTGTGGTGGAAGAAGGTGGGTCGCCGGTGTGGGAAGGGTGAATTTGGGGTTAAAAGTGGTTTAGGGCTCGAATTAAAGAGTTTTACTGTCTGGGGAGTTGTCGCGTACCGCGACACGTGTATGAGCAAATCCTCGTGGTACGCGAGGGATCTTTGACCCGCGTGTTGACCATATTCTGTCGTGTAGCGCAACAGAGTCCCCTGTGTGCGTCGCGTGACGCGACGATGCGTACCTGGTGGCCCCAAATTCATCTTCCTTGCATCAAAATGTTCAAAACCTGGAAAAAACATTAAAACACACAAAAACAAAAAACGTAAAACAAATCGAAAACGATTAAAGATTACCAAATTACACACTTTGCACTTGGGTTTTCATCCCAAGAACGCTTCATCCATCCTCTCACTCGGGTTTCTCGAGAAGGATCTCTTCCCCCTCATTGTTCTCTTCAAACGGTCCCCCGATGTAATGTTTCAACCTATGACATTCACCTTCCACATGTTTCGATCCACTTCATTTTGCAACTCAAGCGTACCATAGGGAAATACTTCTTCAACCACGTAAGGACCCGATCACCCTTCTAAAACTCTTTCAAACCCTTCAACTTCCGGTCATGCAATATTTTGCCTTTTCCATGATACTTAAAAAAACGTGCACAGACCGCATCACGAAGTGATTCCAACTCATGGATTTGGAAAAACCGTTTCCTCGTCGCCTTGGTAAGATCAATATTTACCGTTTTGAGAGCCCAAAGAGCTCTATATTCCAACTCTACGTGAAGATGGCATGCTTTGCCATAGACGATCATATAAGGTTTGGCACATCTCCTAAGCACTCTATCTCCTCCTACACGATATAGATACGGGTCATTCCAAATGTACTTACCCGCATCCCGAAAGAACTTCTTCTGTTGAGTGGTCATACCCTCACTTACCACTCCATGAGCAAGATAGTTTGCCAAATCAGTGAACCATGGCATACCTTGCTTCTCCGCCTCCACAAAATCAATCACCTCATGAGGGAACCTATCTCCTATCTCCTCCTCACAAATATCACTTCTCTCCGGATACTCCAATCAGGAGAGATGATCAGCAGCTACATTCTCCGCCCCTTTCTTGTCCTTAATCGCTATGTCAAATTCTGATAGCAAAAGAATCCACCTAATGAGACGAGGTTTGGCATCTTTCTTTGTGAAAACAAATCTCAATGCCGAATGGTCGGTAAAAACGGTGGTCTTAGAAAGCACAAGGTATGATCGGAATTTGTCAAAGGCAAACACTACCGCTAGAAGCTCTTTCTCAGTGGTCGTATAATTCTCTTGAGCATCATTAAGATTCTTACTAGCATAGTAAATGGGGTGAAAGTGTTTCTCTCGCCTTTGCCCTAAAACAGCCCCAACTGCTTGGTCACTAGCATCACACATGAGTTCAAATGGTAAGCTCCAATCTGGGGCAACTAAAATGGGGGCACTCACTAACTTATCCTTCAAAAACTCAAATGCCTTAATGCATTCCTCATCAAATACGAATGGGACGTCTTTCTCTAGAAGATGGGTCATAGGACTAGTGATTTTTGAGAAATCCTCAATAAACTGTCTATAGAAACCCGCATGACAAAGAAAACTTCTAGTGGATTTCACACTAGAAGGTGCTGGAGGTTTACTAATGGTCTCTATCTAAGCCTGATCCACCTCAATACATGCTCTAGAGATCTTATGTCCTAACACTATCCCCTCAGTCTCCATGAAGTGACACTTCTCCCAATTCAGCATCAACTTGGTCTCCACACATCTCTTAAGTATCCTCTCCAAATTCAACAAGCACTGATCAAACGAGCTACCATAAACTGAGAAATCATCCATGAAAACCTCCATAGATGGCCCTATCATATCCTGAAAGATAGCTACCATACACCTCTGAAATGTAGCTGGAGCGTTGCATAACCAGAATGCCATGCGACGATAAGCATAAGTGTCATAGGGGCATGTGAAGGTGGTCTTTTACTGATCCTCTGGTGCAATGGGGATCTGGAAATACCCAGAAAAGCCATCTAAGAAGCAGTAAAACTGATGGCCTGCCGAACACTCCAACATCTGGTCAATGAAGGGAAGGGGAAAATGATCCTTCCGAGTGGCATCGTTAACTTTCCTATAATCGATGCATACTCGCCACCCCGTGACCGTGCGAGTAGGAATGAGCTCGTTCTTCTCATTCATGATGACCTTCATCAACCCTTTTAAGGGAAAACCTGAGTCGGGCTCACCCATGATGAGTCAGAAATGAGATAAATCAATCCCTCATCCATCAACTTCAACACTTCTTTCTTCACAACCTCTTGCATATTAGGATTTAAATGCCTCCAAGGTTGTACCACCGGCTTATACTCATCTTCCATGAGTATCCTATGTGTGCAATAAGCAGGACTAATGCCTTGGATATCTGAGACTCTCAAAGCAATAGCACTCTTATGAACCTTCAGCACATCAAGCAAACGACTCTTCTCCTCCTCACTCAACCTACAAGAGATCACAACAGGTAGAGTAAAATCCTCACCTAAAAATGTGTAAAAACCGGTTTTCAATAGTATTTTAATAAATTTATATATAATAAAGTATTTAAATTTTTCTATAAATAGTGTTTTGATAATGACATGATAAAGTCGCTATGTGGCTACTTTTCTATAAATGGTGGTCACATGACACTAGCAACTGGTTTATGGGTTAATAATATCCCATTATCAAGACAACAAAGTAATGATCATAATGAGAGAAAGCGAAATTAGCAAACGATGCTCTGAATGAAAGTTATGATAAATCGAGTTTTGAACAATAATCATAAAATGACCTATATAATCAATGCATCCATAGGAGGAGTGCTTGATATGGTTAGAAATGTAATTAAAAATCGTGAACGTGGGCAAAAAAGGTGCGCAAAACGATGTTCGTATGAACTGAGAATCGCGAAAACAAGTTCAAGACACTACCTGCGTTTATGGACAAGTGTCCTAGGTTGCAAGACACGTGTTTTCAAGGATTGCCACGTGTCATAGGTGGCTGCCACGTGTCATAGGTGGATGCCACATGTCCCACATGATTGCCAAGTGTCCGGCGATGTGTCGCAGCCTAGTTATCTCGATTCGCGTGCCAGTTCCTATAAATAGTTCATACCACGTCATTTTTCGAACAAAGTTTCAAGTTCCAACCCTATTATCACGAAATAAATATCCCTAGACGGTAATCGGGACTAGCCAGACGGTTAAACAAGCTGTTGTCCGGATATAGCGAGGTAAGCTTATGCTTAAATTTTAATTGTTAAGGTTATCTTCATAAGTATATATGGGGTTGTATTGACTAAATAAACCATCTGATATGATGTGGTTATGCCCATGTGATACGGCGAACACCCCTGATAGAAATAAGGAGTTAAAAACTCATATTGGAGATATCTTAACATAGTCATTGTGTTGTCCGTTTGGAAACCCGAATTATGGTTTATGGGATATGTGAATATTTTTATGATCTTGCTAGGATATCCAGATTGTTAGGATTCCTTGAGGAAACGTGAGATCAACGTGCGATATTAACTTTACCGTGTGGGACCAATCAGGTGAGTTCTATGATGCCCATTTTATGTTTCAAAATGTTTTGGGCTGATATGCATACTCTTAATTGTTTGTATTTGACAATGTTACATTTAAACTATGTTTGAGACCATGTGTTTGTATAATTGAATGTTAGTAAAACAATGATTGTTGCCCGGGGGATTTTTTTGGTCAACACACGGTTTTGGGATGCCATACTCAGGATAGTACGAGTTGAATGATTTTGTTTAAAGATACATAAAAGTGATGAGTTGTATGGGCATGGGGAAAACGTTTTGACACGTATTATGGTTGCGTGTCACTAGTTGAGACTAGTTGGACGATTTAAACGTTATACGACTGTGATTTGGACAGACGTCCTGTAACAAGTTTTGAAAACATTTTGCGCACTGCGATGCTGGTTTGAGTAGGGAAAAATGTTATATAAAACAGCGATTGTTGAGTCAAAATTGTGTGTTTGATAAATGTGTCAACCATGGTCGACAGTGTCCTTGCTATAATTTAAAGCAAGCGCTGTCCTATCTTTGTTGCATGTTTCTAGTGGGAAACAGCCCTTGCATATGTGTCGGTATAGGCGGGTTAATTGATCAACTAACTGTATTTGGCTGGTGACGACCGGGCCTGCAGAGGGTGAACGTGACCCTAGACAGTGGCTTGATATTACTATATATGCAATATAATGACTACCACACTGTGGACTTGGCAGATGGTAACCATACCTTGGACTTGGCGGATTGGTGTGACATCCAGTACCTGATCGTCCGGCAAGCCTGTACGGTATGTGTACTTTCACCTTTTACTGTGTGTAAATACGATATATGAACAGTGGTTGTGATAAAAGAATTCAAAATACAAGAAACAATTGTACGTATTTATGTGAAAACTTAAATACCGTAAGTACAACAACTCACGATAAACAATAGTTGTATATATTTAGGTGAAAACCTAAGGACAATTAATACAACGAATCAAGAAAAACAACAGTGTACAAGTAAACAACAAGAATATGTTGGTTGCGATCTGATATCCATAGATGACATGAATTAGATGGCCGACAAATCAATACGAAAACAATGTGAAAACAGGAAGTTAGTTGAGTCCGTCAGTGAGGAAACACAATTCAAAACACAATTTCAGTGTTATTTCAGAATAACGAACTGACAGTGTGTTGCGTGGGTGACGATTCACACAAACATATCTGTGAGTTTAATGTTATGAAATGATGACTGAAAAGTAGAAAACAAGAATCAGAAAGTGAAGCCAACGTCGTGTTCGTTCGAGTGACGATTCGAACGAATACGCGCGAAGGTGACGCAATCTGACGAAACGGAAACGAAACACGAATCGAACGATAACAAAATAAAGAAAATAAATATAAAACATTTATTAGGAATCACAACCTTTTAAAAGCTTCAAAAAATAAATTTCTTTTATTGAAATCCGTAAAACACGCGCGTAATAATCCGGAAACACAACGAAAACACGAACCGAGCAAACGAAATGAACCCGAATACCCGCGGGGTATATAAAGCCTAAATAAGGCTTTTTGTTCATTTATCACTCTCATTCTCTCTCTCTAAACCCATTTTCCCGAACCTTTCTCTCTCTCTAGTTTTCATCTTCAAATCATCATATCTAGCTCGATTCTTGATGAAAATGGGTGTTCTTGGTGTCTACACGTAGCTACAATCATCCTCTACAAGGAAGTATAGCATATCTAAGAAGTTATCCAGCCAAAAACGAGGTAATGAGCCATGAAATTTATGGAAAATAGGGTTTTCTCAACCCTTGTTCGACCGACAACCCTAATCGGTTACCAACCATCCCATTCGACCCCTACACCTTCAAGGACCCCTCAGCGATTAACACTAACCTGGGAAAAAGTGGGAATAGCTTAGATTCGATGGGATGATGATGAAGAATAATCGAAGTGCAGGGTTCGTGGGTTTGCTGGTGACCGAACCTGCTAACTGGCCGAACCTTCATGTGTCATGAACCAGGAGGGGGAGAAACGAACCTGAGCGGGACACACACTAATGCCATGAACCCACTTGACCTAACCCCTGCTCTACCGAACCTCCTGGCTGGCAAACATTGAGGTTGCGGAACCTGCTACCATCACCGAACCTAATAGTGGCGAACCAAGATGTTGGCCGAACCCCAGGGCAATGAAACTTTCAGTGAACCCCAGGGGAGCTGCAAACCTCCATTGGAATGAACCCTGAGGTTCGCCAAACCCATGGCGGAGCCGAACCTCAGTCAAATGAGCCATAAGGTTCGCTGAAATTGGAGTGGGTTCACCATTTCTCTCGATCACCCTCTATCTAACAGGACAACATGCGCACCCCTCCTCACAGCATTTGGCCCAAACTAGCAGGCCCAAACGACAACTTTGGCCCACCTTTTAATTGGTTTATCCAAATAACACCTACGACCCATTTCATTCGGCCCATGTGATTAATCCAGTCCATTTAAAGTTCGGCCCAATTGATTCAAGATGCAAATTAACATATGAAATCAAATGTTAAATGATAACATGCAAGTAATTATATACCGATTATAATTTTACTACAAAAGGTGGTAGATGGAATTGAATTAGAAGGTTTATTAACACAAAACCCAAAGGTATATTTATTAATTAAAATGATTTTCAAGACTACACTTTATGAGAAAGTTCACATAGGGTATGACATGAGATCGAAAACAAAGTATATTAACTTTACTTAAATGGAATAAGTGCTAGTAATATCTCTAACAAGCAAATCAGGCAGAATAAAGACCGAGACTCACAAGTGTTAGCCAACTCTAGGGCTAACACATACACGTACGTAAATCACTACAATTTATACTTATAAATTACAACAACATGAAATCAATGCAGTATCGTGAATACACAACAAGTACAATCAAGAGCGCGTGCACTTCTTGTTTAAGCTAAGTCAACCACAACTACTACAAGGTGAGTTCATACGCCCCATTTCTAATCTTAACTGATTTTAAACTCTCGGGGCTGAGAAACATGCTTAACTGTTATTTATTTAAAAGTTTTAGTTTAACATACTGCTTATACTTTGACTTAGATAATATTGCTTGACTTATTATCATTTATCATTGTATGCATGCTTGTATGATCATGATATGACAGGAACAAATAAGATGAATATGATAATATAATTTCATAAATCATCAACACAATAGAATAACTTAGTTGTAAGATTCTATCTTATAGCACTTAGTTATACTTACAAGAACAAACATTGTGATAATCACAGGTGAACATGATGAGAACAACAACAAAACATATGAATGATATGAAGATAATATATCTTCATAATATCATTCAACACCAAAGTTAATGAAGTATAATAAGACAAGTGATTATAACACTTAACTTACAACTCGACACATATAACAAGATAACATGAAACAAGTATCATCCACCACCTGAGTCGACTAAGTGTAGTAAGACTAGTTCTTACCACATCTTAGTGACAACAGGGTGACTATATGGAACAACAAGGAATGATAATCATGATAAGGTAACTTCATGATAACAACATCTTTCATACAACAATTAACATAATGTAATAATACAAGTTCTTATTTTCCTTTGTTAACAACAACGAGAACATACAAAAATGGGAACAAACAACATTCGTGAACACAATACAATTGATTAGTATTGAACTGTCTGCATTATATCATTTCAATCATGTGCCATGTATTCAAGTTGATCATTGTAAGTCCCTTTCATAAATCGCTGACCAGTTAGTTTCACGTGACTAAACCGACGAGAGCATAGTGGTACCATAGGTCTGACAAACCTCTAGCTTGTAGGGCTAGTATGTTGATCGTATTGATCATTTGCCGGTAACGTATGACCAGTGATAGGGCGACGAATAGTCAGGGTCTGGTAAGCGACACATGGTGATATTAATATGCAGTGGTAAGTAATTAATCCATCGTTTCTTGTTGACTAGTAGACTGAGGAATTTATTTTCTCTCATGTCATATTACTAGTAATAGTTTCGATGAGGCCTACGGTAATACAAGGTGGTAGAGATAAATCGGATGCATTGTAATCTGATTACGTGAGGATTGCAATGCATTCCTTTTAGACTGTATGCACTTCAAGTTGAGAACAAAGATCAATTGGTTAACTAACACTCTGTTATTATTTAAAAGTGATCAAGAGTTAACCCCCACAAGTAATAGAATAATAACAAGGAATATATTAAATTAATCTAACTCCCTTAATACAATGAGGGTGTATCAATACTTCGGTTTGATAACTAATCCCCTCTCAACATATTACTCTACATATGATTCAACAGGTGAATATCAAACGGAATGAACATGGGAAATGTTAATGGGTGTCTATAATTGTACTACAAGTGGTGTTAAGTTCTATTAGGTATGTCATGGGATGTTGGCTGGGGCTTGTTCCCCTACATATGCCCTATATATAAACATAACTAATAGGATGAGATACTACTTGTGATTATAACTATGGAGAGGCCATTTGGTGAACGGGTGAATCAAACAACTTACAAGTAACATGTATGACATTGTGATGCATATGTGAACAATTCAAGGTTTTCAATTGTCAAACTTATGAACTCACCAACCTAGTGTTGACTTTGTATAAGTGCATGTTTTCTAAGGTGACGAACATGTTTAGTCACAAGTATTCAAGAACATAGCTAGTGGACTTTTAGAAGACCTAGCTACATTTTGTGTAATCTTTTTATTCTACGTACCAATCCTTACATCTCCTACTACCGGTGGGGTGACAACTAGTTCTGGTATGTTGGGGGATATTATTATTGTTGTATCCAATGCCTACATTGCCTTTGCAGGTAAAAGAGTAATGAACAAACATTGAATAAAACAGTACCCAACGGTTCACAAGCGGCTGAATATTTATTCCAGAAGGGCTTATTCGATCTAATCGTACCACGTAATCCTTTAAAAAGCGTTCTGAGTGAGTTATTTCAACTCTACACTTTCTTTCCTTTGAATCAAAATTAAAACATTAAGTTCAATTATTTTGAGCAAACAAGTAATTAGTTTATCGGAATCCAAGTCAAAATTAGACGAATGGTTTTTTTTTTGTTGACATAAGATCTAATTAAAGTCACAGAAAATCGAAAACCCGCCCCCTTTTCTATATTCCTGATTATTGATCAAGAAACCTCTATTAACAAGATAAAAGATGAAATTCTTATTTTCGTAAAATAAAACTAGGCAAATAAAAAAAGATCTTCTTCTCGTCATATATAATGAAAATCTAGAAAATATAGAATTTTTTATCTATCTATATCTTACGATAATCCTATTTTGAATAAGAATCCCTGCTGGATGGGATTCTAACAAACTCTTTAATACAAATATAAATAGAATCTAAATAAGTAGAATATAATTCATTTTTAAGAAACTTTTTTGCTTAATAAATGAAATTCGAAAACAAGAGCAAAAAATGAAGAAAATAATATCTCATCCATATCCTTTCAAATCCTTCATGTAGAAAGATAAAAAACTACATTATATACTCACTTAGATAGATACTTATATCTATAGATATTAAGTTTAGAATTATCAAATTACAATAAGTAAGATATCCTTATATATAATAAGATATCTTTCTATTATCAATAATAAATATAAAATCTAAAAGATAATAACAGGTACAAATAGTAAAATTGAGGTGCCCATTCTATGACAACTCTTAACTTTCCCTCTGTTTTGGTCCCTTTAGTAGGCCTAGTATTTCCGGCAATCGCAATGGCTTCTTTATTTCTTCAAGTTCAAAAAAACAAGATTGTTTAGAGCCGATGGCACAAAATCTCATTTATATAAATATATATAATTTTTTTCCAATTGATGTTTGTATCATAACACAGATATCCATTTAACAAAATAGGGTATAAGCGGCTTCCGCCGAAAAATGATTATGTCTTCAGAAAATGCTATGTTCTAGCTATTTTCAAATAGACCCGAATCGGCGGATGGATGAACTGTAACGTTGGTCTATCTATATGTATGTGGCTATCTTTAGTGAGATCATACGAAGGGTATTTATTAGTTTAGATCTAACCAATTTAATGAATTACTCCTAAAGGTTCACATCAAACTAGTGCTAGTTGATGCGAGTTACATCAGAAACAAACAGACTAAAGTCAAATTCATTAAGGGTATTCTCTTAATTCCAAAAAAGCAACGGGATCAAGTATGAGTTGTCGATCAGAACATATATGGAGAACCTATAAAGGGGGCTCGAAAAACAAGTAATTTCTGTTGGGCAATTATCCTTTTTTTAGGTTCATTAGGATTCTTGTTGGTTGGAACCTCGAGTTATCTTGGTAGAAATTTGATATCTTTATTTCCATCTCAGCAAATAGTTTTTTTCCACAAGGAATTGTGATGTGTTTCTATAGGATCGCGAGTCTTTTTATTAGCTCCTATTTGTGGTGCACAATTTCGTGGAATGTACGTAGTGGTTATGATCGATTTGATGTAAAAGACGGAATAGTGTGTATCTTTTGTTGGGGATTTCCTGGAAAAAATACTTTTGGAATGACAAAACAATGAATCATCTTTTGTGAATCTTGTACAGTTACAAGATATAAGCTCATTGATTCTATTGATTAGATTTACTTAGTTAAATTATGAGGAAACAATATAATTTAACTTTGTAATTCTATTTCATTGTCATGTTAGCATTTCACATTTATTTATCATGTGCTATGTAAACAATCTGATCATTTCGATTATCAAACGATATCGTGCCCCGAGAACTTTCCGCCCGACGGGAGAGTCGATCCAGCCCGCCGGCTCGGGGTGTGACAGATTGGTATTAGAGCCATGGTTATAAAGAAATATAGGTCATATTGCTTAAACTGTTTGGCCTAGACTATAACCTAGGGACCCTCATGTAGAGATCATACCACATAGGATTACATTTGCATCTGTCTTCTGCGTCTGATCACTTAACTAACCGATTTTCTTTCGGTTATGATCAGAGTTCCGCCAAGAAGACCACGACTAGCTTTACTGCCACCGCCGCAAGATTCAGCACCGCATTCATCGACACCGACACCACTTGACTCTCCTCCACACCTACCTCCTCCCCCTCCTCCTCCGCCACCATATGTTCATGAGTTGGATCCCGCTACTATAGCACTGGCCACACTTGTTAGTGCACATATGTAATAGTTTGCTATTCAAAAGTTGTATTTATTTTGAGTTTTAAATAGGTTCGGGTAATAGGTTTGTCTAAGGTTTGTCTGGCCCACGAACCTAGACAGGTTCGGCGAATCTATTGCTTTGATAGGTTCGGCGAACCTATAACCTGGAGAAGGTCCAGCGAACCTATAGGTTTGGCAACCTAGGTTTCGCCTAGCGAACCTAAGGGTTCGCCCAGTGAACCTTAGGGTTCGGCTCTAGATAGGTTCGGCTGATTAACTGTTTGTATATATAGGAGGTTTGTCTGAATTCTTCATAACTTTGACAGAACTTCAGCAAACCTGTGAGAATTCTCTGTGTGAGAAATTATTTCTGAGTGAACTTCTTGTAATCATTTGTTGATTAATAGAAGATTGTTTATGAAATTGCTTGTCTTCTTTTGATTCTATATATATCAATCATGGATTTCGCACGTGGTTGATAGTTCGTAGAGCTTCGTTATCGATCCTGATCTGTATCACCAAACCAACAGTGGTATCAGAGCGTTTGGTGAGGTTCTACACAACAAATTCAAAGAATTCAAGTGATTTTGAAGATTTGAAGACTTGAAGATCATTGATGGCTCAAAATTTTCTTTTCTTGATCGATTGATTGTTGTTTTCGGTAGATATTGTTATCAATTGTTGTTGAACTACAACAATTCATAATTTGGGGTGTGATTTTGGAGTTTTGGAAGGATTTTTCAAAGTTTTGGAAGATTTCCCTTCCAAAATTTTCGAATTTTGTGCTACTCGTGAGACGAACATGTGAATTGCTGAACAGAAAGGTTCGCTGTTTAGAAGGTTTTTCAGAAGGTTGGTTTGTGTCTTTGAGGAGGTTCGTCCAAGGTTCGACCAAGGTTCGTCCAAGGTTTGGCCAAGGTTGTGTGATAGTTCGCCAGAGGTTTGCTGGTTACTTTTCAAGGTTTGTCTGAGGTTCGGGTGCAAGATTCGTTCAAGGTTCGTCTGTGTTGCAAGGTTCGTCTGAGATTCGGTTGGAAGGTTCGTGGGATATAGTTCGCCTGAAGGTTCGTTTGGGCTGAAGGTTCGTCTGGTTTCAAGGTTCGCTTGTTTCAGGGTTCGTCTGTTTAAGGGTTCGCTTGTTTAAAGGTTCGCCTGTCTATAGGTTCGCCTGTCTGGAGGTTCGCTTGAGATCAAGGTTCGCTGCTCAAAGGTTCGGTTGGTTGACTGTAGGTTCGTCAGTTTGAAAAGGTTCGGCTAGGGTTGTTCTTGAAAAGGTTCGCTACTTAAAAATCAAAAATTATGTCTGACATGTACGCAGCTATGGCTAGTCAGAATTCCAAACTCCGGAGCATTTTGATTAGTGAGACAGAAGTTGGTAGTGCCAATAAAGTGCCAAAGTTATTGGATTTAGCTGATTATGATAATTGGAAGGGACGTTTTGAGACTCATCTAAATGGCACAGATACAAATCTGTGGGCGAGAATGTTATATCCTTATGAGAGACCCAGGGTGGTTGGTACTGATCTGTTTCAACTTTTAGAAAGATTGGATGTAGATGAGCGAAAGAAATATGACTACGAGAAAAAGGCTTATTGGTTATTGAGTCAAGCAATTCCAAACCAAATTCTACATCAATTCGATGAACACAAGACTGCTTACAGTCTTTGGAATGCATTAAAGGCTAGAGTTGAAGGCAACACAAATCTGAAGAAGATGAAGGCAACAGATATCAGGAAGGAGTTTGAAAACTTTAACAACATTGGAAATGAGACTCTGGATGCGTTAATCAGCAGATACAGACATTTGCTAACCGAAGTGAGAAAATATGGCATTGAGTATTCAAAAGATGAGAAGATTGATTGTTTAGCTGATGCCTTACCAGATAAATGGAACTCATTGGTGATGATATTGAGAGAAAAATCTACCTGGATTGACATTGGTAGAATTTATTCAGAAACTTGAGGAACAAGAAATAAAGGACCAAAGGAAAGCGAGACGAGTAAATGTCACACCAGATCCTTCCTTGTATGGTGGTTCTGCTGCTACACCACCTGCATCATCTGCCAAAATACATACTGCTTTTGTCTCTAGTACGTCATAGCGTACTAATGTTCCTTCTGCTTCTACAAGTACAAGTTCATCATACTCTAACAATGAGAAGAAGTCTGACACAATACCACCTCCTATACAGCTTAACACTACCAATTTGGGAAAAGTTACAGTTGAAGCTGTTAAAGATCATATGTCTATTCTTTCATGTGTTGTCAGCGCATACGATGAACAGGTGGCAGGTAGAATTGGGAATGCAAATCTGACTTTTGAAGATTATGCACAAATTGATGAGGATGAAATGGAATTGATAGATACGCAAACGGCACTGGCGAGTGTTATCCGCAGAATCATTCGGTATGGGAAGAAGACGGGAAAGAAATTCACCTTTGACCGCAACACCAAATTTGGATTCAATCCTAAATCCACTCAGTGCTATAACTGTGGTGAACATGGTCACTTTGCAAGAGAATGCAAGAACCCAAAGAAGCAGGGAAATCTGAATCCATTTAAGCCAAAGGAAGACCATCAAAAAAAGAAAGAGAAATCTGAAGATTCTTCTAAAGCACTTGTGAGTCAAGCTGATGAGGGTTATGACTGGGGCAAACAGTACAATGATTTGATGGGTGCATTTATGGCTTCATTGGAAGAAGACTCTGGGAAAGGAAAGGAAAAGGTGGATGAGGTGAATAAGGTAAATAATGATCTGCTTGAGATGATTGATAGACTAAAAGAGATGAACTCTCAGCTAACCTCTGATCTGAGAGTATGCACAGAAGCAAATAAGAAGTTGATTTCAAAAGAAAAGGCTTTTGATAAGCAGATAATTGATCTTAGTAAAGAAAACGAGGATTTGAAGATCAAGGTTTTACAAAACAATCATGTTGTGTCTGTGCATCCTGACTCAGTTCAGAAGTTAAAAGTGGAATTGTCAGCAGCTAAAGCTGAAGCTGAGTTACACAAAGGCAAGCTTGAAAACTACCAAAATTCTGCATATGTCATCGATTACTTTGCTGCAATGCAAAGATCTTCGCATGATACTTCTGGTATTGGTTTTCATGCTGTGCCACATCCTCCCAGTTATGTATCGAGACCACAACTTGAACCGGATTTGGAAGTTAATCCGATTTCATTAAAGGAGATTGTGTCTGATCATGTAACTGAGGTTGATGAAAGTGTATCATCTCATGAGAGTGAGTTTGTTGATTATGATGCTCCGATTATTAAGGACATCACTGATTCAGAATTTCCAGCTGAGATTCTGAGAATGATTGGTCATCAAGTTAAGAGTGTAGAGAAGAAGAGTCCAATATTTCAGAAACCAAAGTCTGAAATAAAATCAACTGAGAAAACAGTGGTTAAACAAAATGTTGTTTCCAAACCAGGATTAAAAGTCAAAACTTCATCCACTCTTAAGCCAACTGTGTTTGTTAAGTCTTCTATTTCACAGAAAGGAGAGTCGAGTAATGTTTTTCAAAAACAAAAGGGTTTTTCTGAAAAGGTTGATAAGAAGTTTGTCAAGGTGGTTGACAAGGGTAATCAAATTGGGGCTGGAACCAAGGGCAAAACAAAGATTTTTCAAAAGATTAATTCCAAAACAAAAGCCACTGGATTGAAGCATAATGTTTCATCACCATCAGTTGCATTTAAATCTTTGGGTTCATCAAAGATTTGTGATGAATTGAAGCCAAAGAGTATTTCAAAAAGGAAATGCTACAGATGTGGGAGATTAGGTCATGTTATTGCTGACTGTGATTTGGATACTTGCAACAGATTTCATACTTTTATTCCACGAGAAACACGAAAGTGTTTCACTTGTGGAGGAAAAGGACATATTTCAACAAATGTCCAAATCACAAGATCAAGAAAAGTTCAGTAAATGAAAGTCGGGTGATCCAATTGAGTGGGAGTCCTAGGAGGGTAAAGCCTAGTGAGGAGGAGATGAGAGTCCTCAGAAAATTTGATTCTGAGTGTGTCTGGGTTAAGGAAGAAAAGTTACAGAAAAGCAAAGTTTTAGATAACAAACAACAGGTTAAAAGATTTGTGAAAAAGTCATCATCATCTGATGATGAATTTTATGACAATTTTTCTTCTAAACAATTTTCAAAACAAAATGGTAATTCTAATTCTTTTTGGAAATTCAGACACAGGTCAGATGATAAACTTTTTGTGAGAAATGATGAATACTTGGAAGATGGGTCTTCAAGTAGTTCATCAAAACCGAATGTCAAGAGGCTATTCAGGGAGACTCAACGCCAGAATGGCGGGAGTCATCCCTTTTGGTACTGATCAAAATTTTAATTTATTGTGCAGGTGGCATTCATGGGCCATATCAACAGTCGCTGGATTATTGATAGTGGATGCTCACGGCACATGACAGGAGAGTTAGGATCGTTGAAAGAATTCAGGGAAATGAAAGGGTGTTATGTTAATTTTGCAGGTGACAAAGGTGGTCAGATTACAGGGTGTGGTATTTTGACTAATTGTAAAGTTTCCTTTGACAACGTGAATTACTGCAAGGAGTTAACTAACAATCTTTTGAGTGTGTCACATATTTGTGACAAAGGGTATAAGGTGTTGTTTGATGATAAAAAGTGTTATGTGCTTCAACAAGGAATTCAGATTCCTGAAGAATGGATACTGATGACTGCTGACAGGAGTAAGGATTTATATGTTTTGGACACGGCTAGGGCAGAGACTGTAAACAAGGTGGAGACGTGTTTGGTGTCGAAGGCAACCGAGCAATATACTAGGTCTTGGCACAGACGGATGGGTCACATACATATCAGGAAGATGAATCATTTAGTGCATAATCACTTGGTTGAAGGAGTACCTGTGAAACACTTTAAACTCCCTGATGTGTGTGTGTCTTGCAAGAAGGGTAAACAGAAAAGGAGGTCCCATAAAACAAAGACAGTGTTTTCTATTGATAAACCACTGGAACTACTTCACATGAATTTGTTTGGACCGATTAATGTGAAGAGTATCGGTGGTGAATCATACTGTTTTGTGGTGACCAATGATTTTTCGAGATTTTCATGGGTAATGTTCTTAAAGTTTAAATCGGAAACTTATGAAAATTTTGTTTTATTAGTGAACAGGTTGGAGACATTGTACAAGCTGAGAGTAAGGCGTGTTCTATCAGACAATGGGACAGAGTTCAAGAATCAAAACATGGAAGAATTTTGTAATTCAAAGGGCATACAGCAGCAATTTAGTGCACCGTATGAACCACAAATGAACGGTGTTGCTGAGAGAAAGAACCGGACATTGATTGAGTCTGCTAGAACTATGCTTCCTGATTCAAAGTTCCCCATTACTTTCTAGAGTGAAGCCGTAGCGACCGCCTGTTTTACTCTTAACCGAGTGCTAATTGTGAAAAGACATAACAAGACTTGCTTTGAACTGCTTCAAAATCGAAAACCAAATTTGGAACACTTGTAACCTTTCGGGGCTCCGTGTACCATGCTTAAGAAAGATGTTAATTCAACTCTAAAGTTGAAAAAGGTTTCTTTCTTAGGTACAGCCTACCCAACAAACGTGTGTTTAACAAACACACGGGTGTTGTGGAACTATGGTATAATGTGGATGTTCAAAGACATACACCTATACCTGAAGGCAAAGGACCAAATTGGCTTTTCGATTATGATAAACTTTTTGAGTCTTTTAACTTGTCTCCAAATGTTACTGATGATGAAATATCCTCGCAGATGTTATATGATCTGCAGAATGCTGATGATCAAGGTGTTTCTCATCAAGCTGAAGATAATCATCCAACAGAGGAAGGCACTTCAGGAGCAATGAATGATGATTGGTCATCTTAGGATGATCAGGATGTTTCTGAAGATGCAGTTTCTCATGATGAAGATGTTGACCAAAATATCACAAATCTTGATCATGATCTTGGAGTCCCACAAGTGCCAGTGACTAGAGTTCATGTAAATCATCCTGTTGAGCAGATCATTGGAGATCCGTCTGTTGGAGTACAGACAAGAAGTCAAGTTACAAACGCAGAGAGTTTGTATGCTGAGTTGGAGAGAAATCATGGAACTCAAAAGTTATGGATGCATTCTGCATTCATTTCTCACATTGAGCCAAAATTTGTAACTGAGGCACTACGTGAATGGAAGCCATGCCGGAGGAGCTGAATCAGTTTCAGAAACTAGGAGTATGGCATTTAGTGGATTTGCCTAAAGGAGAGAAGAAGATAGGCACCAGATGGGTGTTACGGTGCAAGAGAGATGATAGAGGCGTGATTGTTCGGAACAAAGCACATTTAGTTGTTCAAGGATTCAAACAAATCGAAGGAATTGATTATGACGAAGTGTTTGCACCAGTGGCGCGGCTAGAAGCAATAAGACTCTTTCTGGCTTTTGCTGCCCACAAGAAGTTTAAGGTGTTTCAGTTGGATGTTAAGTCTGCATTCCTCTATGGGTCGTTGAAGGAGACAGTGTACGTTTGTCAGCCACCGGGCTTTGAGGATCCTATCCACCGGGATCAGGTATACCTCCTTGATAAAGCACTGTATGGTCTACATCAGGCTCCTCGAGCTTCGTATGAGACGCCCTCGACTCACCTTATTGAACACGGGTTCAATAGGGGTTAGATTGACAAAACACTGTTTTATCGAGAAAAAGGCAAGGATATTCTCCATGTTTAAATCTATGTAGATGACATCATCTTTGGGTCTACTCATGAACAGTTGTGTTTGGAATTTAAAGAGGTTATTATTGAGAAGTTCGAGATGAGTGCCATGTCAGACATCAAGTTCTTTTTGGGTTTACAATTTGATCAGACTGATGATCGAATCTTCATTCATCAGACCAAATACATTCAAGATGTGCTAAAACGTTTTAGCATGCTTGATTGTAAACCCATTTCCACGCCCATTCAGCCCAATCACGGGATTGAGCCTGATACTAAGGGGGAGCTAATCGATGCTACGTTATATCATGGAATGATCGGGAGCTTGATGTATTTGACTGCCTCAAGGCCAAATATTGTCTTCGCTACCAGTATCTGTGCTCGCTATCAATCAAAGCCTAAAGTTTCACATCTGATTGCAGTCAAGAGAATTTTGCGTTATCTGAAGGGTACACCAGACACCGGTCTGTGGTATCCTAAGGATGATAACTTTTCCTTCCATGCCTATAGTGATTCTGACTATGGAGGATGCAAGACTGATTCCAAATCTACTACTGGAGGTGCACAGTTTTTGGGGGAGAGGTTAGTCTCTTGGCAGTGCAAAAAGCAGACATCTGTTGCTACATCCACATGTGAAGCTGAATATGTAGGGGCTACCAGTTGTTGTTCCCAAGTCTTGCGGATACAACAACAAATGAGAGACTACGGGTTGAATTTTCTAACTACCCCGATTCATGTTGACAACGAGGCTGCCATTGCTATTACAAAGAATCCGGTGTATCATTCACGATCTAAACACATTGATATTCGTTTACATTTCAGACGCGACTGCTATGTAAAGAAACTGATTGATGTGGTGAGGATACACACCAACGAGCAAAGAGCAGACTTTCTCACCAAGGCCTTCGAAAAAAACCGTTTTGAGTATTTACTCAAATTAAATGGCATTCGGGTCATGGGTGAGGTAATTAAGAATCAAATTCCTTCGTAATCATTTTTATTGAATTAACATCATATATTTTATTTTTCTTTTGTGTTTTAGTTTTTAGGGGGAGAAAATTTTGAAAAATATAAAAACATTTGAATAACCAAAAACATTTGAAAAACCAAAAACAAAAAAACGTTAAAAAATTAAAAATCTGAGAAATTGATTCGACCATGTGAGAAATGATAGCACATTGTTTGCAATTAGAGACATATCTGTATCATTATAAATTTGAACATAAATATTAATTACAAGTACTAAGTATGATGTGTTAGTAGGTTTATAACTTAGTTAAGATAAGTTTAAACAAAAGTTTGATTATGCTTTTTAAGAAACAAATGCTTAGAATGCAGTACTTAGTTTTGTCCTGAAAGAGTGGTAATTTTTCTGACAAAGTGTTTCTTAAAAAAAAATTAAATTACTAGTTTGATCATGTGTTTAATTTTCAAAAGAAATTCTAATTTTGTTTTTCTTTTGTTTTAGTTTAAAGCTGGAACATTCTTTGCGTATACTTACGTATCGACCTGATTGTTATAGCTTTAAATGATTTAAATTTGTTTTCTTGGTTCTGATTAAGATTTGGACAATCTCTGCGTATACGAAAATATCGATCTGATTGTTAAAAGCTTAATCTTAAATTATTGTTTAGTTCATTTTCTGGATCATTTGAGCATACGTAAGTATCAAACTTGATTCCAAGAATTTGAACAAATTCAAATTGTTTTATATTTTGTTATTTTTGCATGATCAGGCTAGTTAAAATTGAAGTAATCAGTTTCAAGAACATTTGTGTTTGATTAGTTATTCACAAATCGGGGATGTGTTCAAGTAAATGGATTATTATAAAGTGTTTGATAATCTTGTTTAATCTGATATCTTAACTAAGTAATTAAACTTAAAAGGATAAGTATACTGACAATCATCTTGGACTTGTAATTTGCTAATAAATTCATTCTTTAATTCAAACAGATGTTTTGATAATTGTAAAACAATATGATCTCATGTCTGGATCTTTCTCAAACAAAAAGATTTGATTTTTTATAGTTAGATTAGTTAAATTTGTAGTTTAGTTGTTCTAAAAATTTGAAAAATACAAAAAGATTTTTTATTCTTATTTTATCTGATGTTTAATCAATAATTTTTGATTATTTTGTTTGACTTTGGAATAATTAAACATGAATTTGTTTTGAAATTTTAAATAAAAAATCAAGTTTTTAAAGAAGGTTCGCCTGGGTTGGAGAAGGTTCGTCCACAGGTTCGTTGGATAGGTTTGTGACTAGGTTCGTTTATAAGGTTCGCTGGTTTGGTTCGCTGACAAGGTTCGTTGGTCAGGTTCGCTTATAAGGTTCGTTTATCAGGTTCGCTGATAAGGTTCGGGGTTAAGGTTCGTTTGAAAGGATCGTCTGAATAGGTTCGTGGATATAAATATAAGGTTCGTGACAAAGGTTCGTCATTTTCATCTGATTACACTTTCGCGAACCTGCAAGCTCCGGTTTTTCGATTTTTAATTCTACACGTCCCAGACATTTTCATCGATTTCTTTAGACTCGGAATTACTTGCTGATCATTTCTAGGTAGAAATCTAGGATTTTCACCGGCTAGATTAGGAGATCTGAGAGGATTTAGGATTTTTAGATTGAATCTGTTAATTTGAATTAAAATCAGTTAAAATCAAAGTTCTGGACAAATCGTCTTTGTAAATGTTGTTCATCGTTGAGTTTCGAACCTGGGTGTATAAGTTTTATCTTCTAATTTGAAGATTGGAAATTTTGATTTGAAAATTGAAATGGTTCGCTGGATGAACAGGTTCGTTGAATGAACTAAGGTTCGTCTGAATCTGATATGTTCGTGGCAAACCTATGTATTTCAAAAGAATTGAACCTTTTGGTCAAGGTTTGTTTGACCAACAGGTTCGTTTGATTGAAGGTTCGTTCATTCTGAGGTTCGTTCATCAGAAGGTTCGTTCAATAGAAGGTTCGTTCAAATGGTTTGTCTGGTTAACAGGTTCGTCTAACTTAGGTTTGCCTAGCATTAAGTTCGTCTCAGGGGATAGGTTCGCTGGTCTATACTTAGATATTTTTTGATTTTTTATTTTTGTTAATTTTTGTTAATTTTTGTTTCTAATTGTGTTTTTATTTTTGTTTGTAGAAATGGTGAACTTAACCTTCAGTGACAAACATAATGTTTGTGCTTATCTGGATCCCACAACTCGAAATGGCAAGGACTTTAGACCTATGATCGAGTTTCTTTGTCGATCTAGGATATGCTACGCCATATCCAACTCCTGCCAGATTTACAGGTCACACGTACAGAGCTTCTGGGAGTCGGCTCGGCTTATTTCAGTGGATGAGGAGTACGTTATTGATGCGAATGTGCTTGGAGAAGCATTTCGTATATCTGAGGCTGACATCAGGAGGGTGTTACAGTTTGGTGGTGAACCTGCTGGTATGACTCTTATACCAGAGAGGTGCATCAAAGGATGCTTTATGAGGATTCGATATTTTGGAGCTTACAACTCCATCTCAGTGAAGAAGGCCAAGCTTCCATTGCAGTACAAGTTTTTGGCTCATGTGCTACTTCATTGCTTGAGCATGAGGAATGGTACATTTGATGAGCTTAGGGATCTGATGAGATCAGCTATGGTAGCACTAATATTGAACAAACCGTTCAATTTTTCTGGGATGATTTTCCGCTATATGTCAGATAACATCACGAAGGCCAAGGATAGATTTTACATGTATCCTAGGTTCGTTCAGATGTTGATTGACGAGAGATTGCCTGAAGGGTTGCTGCCTAGGGAAGCTACTGATTTGTTAAAGCTAAAGCACATGACTGATTCTAGTTTGGGTCAAGTCAGGGTGTGCCAAAGGAGTGGTGAGGCTGTTTTAGAGAAAGAGCTTATAGGTCACTGGGCCAGGGCAAATTACATTGCTCCTGAAGACAATACCTGGAGGCATGCTGAGTCTGGCTCAGATACTGAGGAGTTTGATGATGCAGATGATCAAGCACAACCTCCACCTCCTCCTCCAAGGCAACAGGCTAGGAAGTCCACAGGCAAATCTTCCATATCTACACCACAGACTCATTCTTCTCAAGAACCGACCTCACAAGAGCCTGTTGATGTTGACATGCTTGATCAACAAGAGAAACAAGGTGATGAAGATGATGGGGAAGATTCTACTGAATCAGAGTCAGAACTGGAGACCATTGTTAGAGGAAGTGCAGTGATTAAGAGATTGAAGAAAAGAGCTGTTAATGAAGAAGCTACAGAGGAAAAGGATGATCCAAGTTTTCATGTTGAAGAGCCTGAGACTTCTAGACCAAAGAAGATCAAGAGAATGGCTAAAGGAGGGCCATATGTGAAGAAAAAGGCTAAAACTACTAAGACTGTTGTGTCTTCATCAGTTATGATTTCTACAGTTTCTGTGTCATCAGTTCCTGTTTCTTCTTCTCCTGTTATGACTTCTTCAATTCATGTGACTACTATTCCAGCTTCTACTTTACAAACTCCTGAGTTTGTAAATGTAGCTACTTTTATGCCAGCTTTCACAGAGTCTACTCAGTGCCAGAGACTTCTTTTCATCAAGCTTCTACTGCTAAAGTTGATGATTTATTTGCTGGTTTGGATGAATTAGGAGATATTAACTTTACAGTTAATTATGATGATACTGATCTTAAAAGAAGATTGTCTATGTTATCAAAGGTGTTTGAAAGCTACAAGAAAGAAAAAGAAAAGATTCTATTGGTCAGTCTTCTTCTTCGAGCACACAGGAATTGGATGAGTTGAAGGCTCAGATGGCTCAAATGATAAAATGGAGAGAGGAGGAAGTTGCTAAAAAGAAGAAGATGAATGAAAGAATTTCTGATTTAGAATTCTTCATAAAGCTACAATCTGAGGATATTGTAGAGCTTAAGAATGAAAATACTGATCTTAGGCAAAAGATCAAAGAGCTGGAAGCTAGAGATTTGAAAAGTGAAGCTTCAGGATCAGGGGTTGAGAAGGTAGTGGTAGAGATTGATGATGAGGATGAGAAGAAAGAAGAAGAAGAGAAGAAGGAAGAAGATGATGAAGAGGATGAAGAATAGAAGATAGATTATGGAGATTCTGATTTAGATGAACATCCTAGATTCAATGCTTCTGGTGATGATGATGAGGGAGGAGATGATGGTACTGGAGGTGTGAGTGGTGATTCTGGTGGTCTGGATTCTGTTTCTGGTGCTATAGTGGTTTATTCTCCGTCAAAGATTATTACTGAAGTTGTTCCTGTGAATGTTGTATCTTCGGATAGGGTCAAAGATTGTACTAATGTTGAATTTGAAGACTTAGATGCAATAGAATATCCAGAGACTGTTATTGATTATTCTCTGCCTACTTTTGTTGATTTGTTTAAAATGCATTCTAATATAGACTTGCAGAGGAAGATATTTGAGATTCAGGTTGATCAAGAGTTAGAAGAAGGAGAGATTATTGGAGGTTATTCTACACAAGACTTTCAAGATTTCTTTGAGAATGATGATGATCTGATGTTTGATTTTGAAAAAGATGATGATCTAGAGTTATCTGATTTTGAGAAGGATGACATAATCGATGAAGAGTTATTAAGCTTGGATACTATGAAGAAAATTTTTGAAGTAGGAGGTTTGTCAAGAACAACATTGTCTCATATCAAAGAAAAGACTAACATGGATTTTTGGATGGAATATCAGGAAGAAACAAAGTACATCATTGATCATTTACACAGTTTCAAGATGATGATTGAGGTCATGGACGACAAAGATCAAGAAAACCAGACTAGACAATTCAAGAAGTTTAAGATTGGATCTAAGTCCAAGATGATTGGAAGGATTTTTAGTTATGGTTCCTTTCATAACATTCCAGGAAGTTTGACAGACAAAGGATGCTGTGTTGTGAAAAGAACAGACGGATGTCAGTATTTTGGAAAAGCTTCTGATCTGATGAGTCTACCATCTTTTGAATGTATAAACTTGGCAAGAATGAAGATGATTAAACCAATTCAGACAAATCATAATGAAATCTTTGAGAGATTGTTGAAGAAAGAAGCAAGTTCATGATGGAGTTTGTTGACACCTCAATTCATAGATAGAGTTCATGGATATGCAAAGCCTAAAGTTTTCAAGAGACCAAGACTAAGGAAGATAGAACAGAACTGGAATCCTTACTTCAAATTCTGGTTTTATGATGAGAGAACATCTGAAGGGGTGATTTTATTAAAGCAGGAAGACAACTGGAGGGTGATTCGGATGCTTGATCCTGTGTGGATTGTGAACTGCTCAAAGGAAGACATTGATTTACTTAACACAGCAGAGATCTATGCAGATGATGGTTATCATGCTTATGGTGTAAGCTTCAAAGACATGGCAATTCAATATCAAACCATTGCTAGAATGTGTTATACGTTGGGTATACATTCTAGATGCAATTGGGATGATGTGAATTACCTTTATGTTGAACTGATAAAAGTACAAAAAGAAAGTGATGAGAGAGATGCGAAGCTGGAAGCTGAGAGGTTAGCAAAGATACCACGTTCGGTTGTTATAAGAGCGGTGGATAATGTTGTTCGTGAAGAGTTGGAGAATCCAGCGGAGTCAAAGACAAAGAAGATGACAAAGCTGAAGACAAAGAATGAATATTTTTGATAGCAAGTATTAAGGGGGAGTTTGTTAGTGCACATATGTAATAGTTTGCTATTCAAAAGTTGTATTTATTTTGAGTTTTAAATAGGTTCGGCTAATAGGTTCGTCTGGCCCACGAACCTAGACAGGTTCGGCGAATCTATTGCTTTGATAGGTTCGGCTAACCAATAGGTTTGGCAACCTAGGTTCATCTAGCGAACCTAAGGGTTCGCCCAGCAAACCTTAGGGTTCGGCTGGCGAACCTAGAGGTTCGGCTCTAGATAGGTTCGGCTGATTAGTTGTTTGTATATATAGGAGGTTTGTCTGAATTCTTCATAACTTTGACAGAACTTTAGCAAACCTGTGAGAATTCTCTGTGTGAGAAATTATTTCTGATTGAACTTCTTGTAATCATTTGTTGATTAACAGAAGATTGTTTATGAAATTGCTTGTCTTCTTTTGATTAAATATATATCAATCATGGATTCCGCACGTGCTTGATAGTTCGTAGAGCTTCGTTATCGATCCTGATCCGTATCACCAAACCAACAACACTACTGACCAGTCAACTGAGGGATGTGATCCTGGACATGATGAACAGGATCAACAGCAACAACAGTAACAACATCGCCAACTCGACACCATCGGGTCTACTCCTACAAGAACTTTGTAGGATGCAAGCCACCGAGTTTCAGTGACAATGAAAGAGCCGTCGGATTGATCCAGTGGATCGAGAAGATGGAAACAACTCTTGACATTAGTGGTTGTCCTGATCAGCATCGGGTGAGATATGCTGTTGGCTCGTTTAACAAGCGAGCTCTGAGATGGTGGAACGCACAAGTACAGACAAGGGATAGGGATGAAGCTCTGTCTATGCCTTGGGATGATTTCAAGGCCATGCTGAGGGCAGAGTTTTGCCCAAGGAATGAACTTAAGAAGGTTGAAGATGAGCTGCTCAACCTGGTCATGATTGGTGCTGGGCATCTGACCTACACCACAAGATTCCATGAGTTAGCTACCATGGCACCAGACGTGGTGTCCTCACTGGAGAAAAGGATGGAGTGGTATGTCGGTGGACTGCCGTCTTGTATCCAAGGGCATGTGATTTCTGCGCATCCTACTACTATGGAGATGGTTGTTACTCTATCAACAACTTTGACAGACATGATGGTTGCCTCCGAGGCACTAAAGAAAGAAACGGAAGCCAAGGCTGGAACTTCAAGGAAGCCGGACAAGCGCCCGGCTAAGAAACAAAAGGTGGTCAAAAACTTTGCTGCGACCACCCAAGCACCGATGGCAAATCAACCACCACCACTACAAATCAAGAGGCCCTACACTGGCACAGCACCATTGTGCAACACCTGCCAGTATCATCATCCACCAAACACCCAGTGCAAACAATGCACAAACTGTGGGAAGTTTGGTCACTAGGCCAACCATTGCAGGAACATGAGGACTCCGAACAGAAACAACAATGCAGCTACTACCGCTGCGGGTGATCACAGGTCTTGCTACAACTGTGGCGAGCCTGGGCACTTTTCTCGGGATTGTCCCAAGAAGAATCAACAAAGGTCTCAAGTAGCACGAGGTAGAGCCTTTCAGATTGGAGCTGCTGCTGCTCGACAAGACCTGAATGTGGTCACAAGCATGTTTCTCTTATCTGACTTCTATGCATCCATATTATTTGAGACTGGAGCGGATCAGAGTTTTATCTCATCCGACTTTGCATGCCATCTTAATCATGTTGAGGAATCTTTAGAATCCCCTTATACTATTGAGATAGCAAACGGCAAACAGATAACAGTTGACATAGTACATAGGAATTGCCCACTAACACTTGGCGATCACACATTTTCCATCGATTTGATACCGATGGGACTGGGCAGTTTTGATATCATCGTCGGAATGGATTGGCTATCTCTTAACAGAGTAGAGCTCATCTGTTCCGAAAAGCTATTACGTATTCCAGTGGAGAACGATCAGATCTTGGAAATTCATGGAGATCAAGCAAGCCGCAGTGTCAAGATAATATCGTGCATGAAGGCTCGCAAATACCAATGAAAACAATGTATCGCATTTCTAGCCACGTGGTAGAGAAAGACAAGAAAGCAATCAAGATTCAAGACGTACCAGTGGTGAAAGACTATACGGACGTGTTTCCAGATGATTTACCGGGACTGCCACGTGAGAAATCGGTGCAGTTTCGAATTGATATAATTCCGGGAGCGGTTCCTGTGGCTAAGTCTCCTTATAGACTTGCACCATCAGAAATGCCGGAACTGTCCATTCAACTACAAGAGCTACTCGACAAAGGATTCATTCGACCGAGTTTCTCACCGTGGGGAGCCCCGGTTCTCTTTGTCAAGAAGAAGGACAGATCTTTCAGAATGTGCATCGGTTACAGAGAGCTCAACAAACTCACCATCAAGAATCGGTACCCGTTACCGAGGATTGATGACATGTTTGATCAGTTACAGGGAGCAAAATACTTCTCAAAGATAGACCTGCGTTCAGGTTATCACCAGCTCCGGATTCAAGAGGAAGACATACCCAAAACGGCTTTTCGTACCCAATACGGTCACTATGAATTCATGGTGATGCCATTCGGATTGACGAACGCACCTGCAGTGTTCATGGATTTAATGAACCGGGTGTGCAAGCCGTATCTAGATCAGTTTGTTATCGTCTTTATTGATGATATATTGATCTACTCAAGAAGCGAGAAAGAACATGAACGAAACCTCAAGACAGTCTTGGAACTTCTAAAGGACGAACAACTTTATGCCAAATTCTCCAAGTGTGAATTTTGGTTAAGAGAAGTTCAGTTCTTGGGTCACGTGACTAATAGTAATGGTATTCACGTGGATCCTGCCAAGATAGAAGCAATCAAGAACTGGGATGTGCCCACAACACCGACAGAGATCAGGTCATTTCTGGGATTGGCGGGTTATTACAGGAGACTCATCTCGAATTTTTCTATGATAGCCTTGCCTCTCACCAAACTCACACAGAAGAGTGAACCATTCGTGTGGACACAGAAACAAGAAGAGGCATTTCAAACGTTGGAACAAAGATTGTGCAATGCTCCAATCTTAACACTCCCAGAAGGCAATGATGACTTTCTAGTATATTGTGATGCTTCCTATCAGGGACTCGGTTGTGTTTTAATGCAACGAGACAAAGTCATTGCTTATGCCTCAAGACAGTTGATGATACCCGAGAAGAATTACAAAACACATGACTTAGAACTGGGAG
Source organism: Mikania micrantha (assembly GCA_009363875.1). Taxonomy (NCBI): domain Eukaryota; kingdom Viridiplantae; phylum Streptophyta; class Magnoliopsida; order Asterales; family Asteraceae; genus Mikania; species Mikania micrantha. Next base: position 94,475,595 of record CM018692.1, read on the forward strand.
CTATTGTCTTTGTTTTAAAGATTTGGAGACATTATCTGTACGGTACCAAATGCACTATCTTCACAGATCACAAGAGTTTACAGCACATATTTGATCAGAAGGAGCTTAACATGAGACAGAGACTTTGGGTTGAGCTCCTGAACGATTATGATTGTGTGATCAAATACCATCCGGGCAAAGCGAATGTTGTTGAAGACGCTTTGATTCGGAAGGAAAGAGTCAAACCCTTGCGCGTACGAGCAATGGGAATGACCGTGCAAACAAGTCTTAGAGATCAAATCATACAAGCACAACAAGAAGCAGTGGTAAGACACAATTTGAAACAAGAGCTCGATTGTGGAGCCGAAAAACATTTCAAGACAAAACAAGATGGAGTTATCTATTTTCAGGATCGAGTTTGGATCCCGGCAATTGATGAACTTCGAACACTCATACTTGACGAGGCACACAAGACACGATACTCTGTTCATCCTGGTGCTGATAAGATGTACCAAGACCTTAGGTCATTTTATTGGTGGCCGTGTATGAAGAAAGATATTGCTACTTATGTTGGAAAATGCCTAACATGTGCCAAGCTCAAAGTTGAACACCAGAAACCGTCAGGTTTGCTGGAACAACCTGAGATACCACAATGGAAGTGGGAACAAATAGCTATGGATTTTATTACCAAGCTACCCCATACTTCCAGCGGACACGATTCGATTTGGGTCATCATTGACAGATTGACCAAGTCCGCACACTTCTTGCCAATCAGAGAAAAATACAAGATGGAAAAGCTAGCAAGACTCTATGTTGATGAAATAGTAGTGCGGCACGATGTGCCATTGTCTATTATTTCAGACCGGGACAGTCGATTTACATAGCGGTTCGGGCAATCATTGCAACAATTTCTAGGGACAAGTGTCAACTTGAGCACCGCTTATCATCCACAAACGGATGGACAAAGCGAGCGAACAATTCAAACCCTAGAGGATATGTTGAGAACATGCATCCTAGACTTTGGGGAAGTTGGGATAAACATTTATCACTCATTGAGTTCTCCTACAACAACAGCTACCACAGCAGCATTGGATGTGCACCGTTCGAAGCACTATATGGTAGAAAATGTTGGTCTCCAATTTGTTGGACCGAAGTGGGAGACAACAAAATCACTGGGCCCGAACTTATTTAGGAAACTACTGATAAGATAGCCCAGATACAACAGAGACTACAAGCAACACATAGTCGCCAAAAGAGTTACGCAGACAAACGGCGAAAGCCTTTGGAATTCCAAGTGGGTGACCGAGTCATGTTAACAGTGTCCCCGTGGAAAGGCTTGGTTCGTTTTGGGGCTAAAGGAAAACTATCTCCAAGGTATGTCGGACCGTTTGAGATAACTCAATGCATAGGTCCTGTGGCATACAGACTCAAACTCCCTGACGAGCTCAGTGGAGTACACGATGTATTTCATGTATCAAACCTCAAGCGATGTCTCGCTGATGAATCATTGATCATACCATTGGAAGATATACAAGTTGATGAACAATTACATTTCATTGCAGAACCTGTAGAGATTATGGAGCGTGAAGTCAAAAGACTGAATCGAAGCCGTATCCTTATTGTAAAGGTTCAATGGAACTCCAAGCGTGGACCAGAATTTACCTAGGAGCACGAGGACAACATGAAGACAAAGTATGCCCACCTGTTTGAAGAAGTTGTGCCATACAATGATGCTTAAATTTCGTGACGAAATTTCTTTAACAAGGGGAGACTGTGACATCCAGTACCTGATCGTCCGGCAAGCCCGTACGGTATATGTACTTTCACCTTTTACTGTGTGTAAATACGATATATGAATAGTGGTTGTGATAAGAGAATTCAAAATAAAAGAAACAGTTGTACGTATTTATGTGAAAACTTAAATACCGTAAGTACAACAACTCACGATAAACAATAGTTGTATATATTTAGGTGAAAACCTAAGTACAATTAATACAACGAATCAAGAAAAACAACAGTGTACAAGTAAACAACAAGAACATGTCGGTTGCGATCTGATATCCATAGATGACACGAATCAGATAGCCGACAAATCAGTACGAAAACAATGTGAAAACAGGAAGTTAGTTGAGTCCGTCACTGAGGAAACACAATTCAAAACACAATTTCAGTGTTATTTCAGAATAACGAACTGACAGTGTGTTGCGTGGGTGACGATTCACACAAACATATCTGTGAGTTTAACGTTCTGAAATGATGACTGAAAAGTAGAAAACAAGAATCAGAAAGTGAAGCCAACGTCGTGTTCGTTCGAGTGACGATTCGAACGAATACGCGTGAAGGTGACGCGTTCTGACGAAACGGAAACAAAACACGACTCGAACGATAATAAAATAAAGAAAATAAATATAAAACATTTATTAGGAATCACAACCTTTTAAAAGCTTCAAAAAATAAATTTCTTTTATTGAAATCCGTAAAACACGCGCGTAATAATCTGGAAACACAACGAAAACACGAACCGAGCAAACGAAATGAACCCGAATACCCGCGGGGTATATAAAGCCTAAATGAGGCTTTTTGTTCATTTATCACTCTCATTCTCTCTCTCAAAACCCATTTTCCCGAACCTTTCTCTCTCTAGTTTTCATTTTAAAATCATCATATCTAGCTCAATCCTTGACGAAAATGGGTATTCTTGGTGTCTACACGTAGCTACAATCATCCTCTACAAGGAAGTACAACAGATCTGAGAAGTTATCCAGCCAAAAACGAGGTAATGAGCCATGAAAGTTATGGAAAATAGGGTTTTCTCAACCCTTGATCGACCCACAACCCTAACCGGTTACCAACCATTCCATTCGACCCCTACACCTTCAAGGACCCATCAGTGCTTAACACTAACCTGGGAAAAAGTGGGAATAGCTTAGGTTCGATGGGATGATGATGAACAATAATCAAAGTGCAGGGTTCGTGGGTTAGAAGGTGACCGAACCTGCTAACTGGCCGAACCTTCATCTATCACGAACCAGGAGGGGGAGAAACGAACCTGAGTGAGACACACCCTACTGCCACGAACCCACTTGACCTAACCCCTGCTCTACCGAACCTCCTGGCCGGCGAACCTTGAGGTTGCCGAACCTGCTACCACCACCAAACCTAATAGTGGCGAACCAAGGTGTTGGCTGAACCCTAGGGCAATGAAACTTTCAGTGAACCTAGATCTCTAGCGGTACCTTTAGATGACCACGAACCTAGGGGAGCTGCAAACCTCCATTGGAACGAACCCTGAGGTTCGCCAAACCCATGGCGGAGCCGAACCTCAGTCAAATGAGCCATAAGGTTTGCTGAAATTGGAGTGGGTTCACCATTTCTCTCGATCACCCTCTATCTAACCGGACAACATGCACATCCCTCCTCATAGCATTTGGCCCAAACTAGCAGGCCCAAACGACAGCTTTGGCTCACCTTTTAATTGGTTCATCCACATAACACCTACAGCCCATTTCATTCGGCCCATGTGATTAATCCAGTCCATTTAAAGTTCGGCCCAATTGATTCAAGATGCAAATTAACATATGAAATCAAATGTTAAATGATAACATGCAAGTAATTATATACCGATTATAATTTTACTACAAAAGGTGGTAGATGGAATTGAATTACAAGGATTATTAACACAAAACCCAAAGGTATATTTATTAATTAAAATGATTTTCTGGACTACACTTTATGACAAAGTTCACATAGGGTACAACATGAGATCGAAAACAAAGTATATTAACTTTACTTAAATGGAATAAGTGCTAGTAATATCTCTAACAAGCAAATCAGCCCGAATAAAGACCGAGACTCACAAGTGTTAGCCAACTCTAGGGCTAACACATACACGTACATAAATCACTACAATTTATACTTATAAATTACAACAACATGAAATCAATACAGGATCGTGAATACACAACAAGTACAATCAAGAGCGCGTGCACTTCTTGTTTAAGCTAAGTCAACCACAACTACTACAAGGTGAGTTCATACACCCCTTTTCTAATCTTAACTGACTGTAAACTCTCGGGGCTGAGAAACATGCTTAACTTTTATTTATTTAAAAGTTTTAGTTTAACATACTGCTTATACTTTGACTTAGATAATATTGCTTGACTTATGATTGTTTATCATTGTATGCATGCTTGTATGATCATGATATGACTGGAACAAATAAGATGAATATGATAATATAATTTCATAAATCATCAACACAATAGAATAACTTAGTTGTAAGATTCTATCTTTTAGCGCTTAGTTATTCTTACAAGAACAAACATTTTGATAATCACAGGTGAACATGATGACAACAACAAAAAAACATATGAATGATATGAAGATAATATATCTTCATAATATCATTCAACACCAGAGTTAATGAAGTGTAATAAGACAAGTGATTATAACACTTAACTTACAACTCGACACATATAACAAGATAACATGAAACAAGTATCATCCGCCACTTGAGTCGACTGAGTGTAGTAAGACTAGTTCTTACCACATCTTAGTTACAACAGGGTGACTATATGGAACAACAAGGAATGATAATCATGATAAGGTAATTTCATGATAACAACATCATTCATACAACAATTAACATAATGTAATATGACAAGTTCTTATTTACCTTTGTTAACAACAACGAGAACATACAACAATGGGAACAAACAACATTGGTGAACACAATACAATTGATTACTATTGAACTGTCTGCATTATATCATTTCAATCATGTGCCATGTATTCAAGTTGCTCATTGTAAGTCCCTTTCATAAATCGCTGACCAGTTAGTTTGACGTGACTAAACCGACGATAGCATAGTGGTACCATAGGATTGATAAACCTCTAGCTTGTAGGGCTAGTATGTTGATTGTATTGATCATTGGCCGGTAACGTATGACCGGTGACAGGGAGACGAACAGTCAGGGTCTAGTAAGCGACACATGGTGATATTAATCTGCAGTGATAAGTAATTAATCCATCGTTTCTTGTTGACTAGTAGACTGAGGAATTTATTTTTCTCTCATGTCATATTACTAGTAATAGTTTCGATGAGGCCTACGGTAATACAAGGTGGTAGAGATAAATCAGATGCATTGTAATCTGATTACGTGAGGATTGCCATGGATTCCTTTTAGGCTCTATGCACTTCAAGTTGAGAACAAAAATCAATTGGTTAACTAACACTCTTATTATTTAAAAGTGATCAACAGTTAACACCACAAGTAATAGAATAATAACAAGGAATAAATTAAATTAATCTAACTCCCTTAATACAATGAGGGTGTATCAATACTTCGGTTTGATAACTAAACCCCTCTCGACATATGATTCAACAGGTGAATATCAAATGGAATGAACATGGGAAATTTTAATGGGTGTCTATAGTTGTACTACAAGTGGTGTTAAGTTCTATTAGGTAAGTGGTGGGATGTTGGCTGGGGCTTGTTCCCCTACATATGCCCTATATATAAACATAACTAATAGGATGAGATACTACTTGTGATTATAACTATGGAGAGGCCATTTGGTGAACGGGTGAATCAAACAACTTACAAGTAACATGTATGATATTGTTATGTATATGTGAACAATTCAAGGTTTTCAATTGTCAAACTTATGAACTCACCAACCCAGTGTTGACTTTGTATAAGTGCATGTTTTCTCAGGTGACGAACATGTTTAGTCGCCAGTATTCAAGAATATAGCTAGTGGACTTTTAGAAGACCTAGCTACATTTTGTGTAATCATACTTTTGGAATGACAAAACAATGAATCATCTTTTGTGAATCTTGTACAGTTACAAGATATAAGCTCATTGATTCTTTTGATTAGATTTACTTAGTTAAATTATGAGGAAACAATGTAATTTAACTTTGTAATTCTATTTCATTATCATGTTAGCATTTCTCATTTATTTATCATGTGCTATGTAAACAATCTGATCATTTCGATTATCAAACGATATCGCGCCCCGAGAACTTTCCGCCCGACGGGAAAGTCGATCCAGCCCGCCGGCTCGGGGTGTGACAATTGGTCTTTGGGTTTTGGTAACCCAGTGGTTTTGGGTTCCGGTAACCCGGTTATTGGTTTGAAACTTTTGCACAAACTTTGTTTGTTTTATGATTATGAATTCCCTTTATTATTATTTAAAGCGTGTCATGTAAATCTTATCCTAGTTGTGTTATCTTACTTTTTGTATGATTAAAACTTAGAACTCACCAGTGAAAACTGATCCCTTTGAGTATGCATATCAGGGAAAGATAAGGCTTCATGTAGCCATGGCAAGGGCAAGGTGTGATAGAAAGAATAGCAAGCTGATGAAAATTTTGGCATATGTATAATGATGTAAATTATATCATGCTAGCATCTTGTATTGGAACTTGTGTTATATTAATTAAAGTTTTGTTGCTTATCTCTGTTGTACCATGTGTTCTGTTGTAATTCGGAATTTGTGATGGTTCCAGGAGACGGGCGTCACAAAATGCATACTCCAAATGGGAGGGCAAAACCTTAAGCTCTAAAGAGGGTGGTGACTCTACTGATGGTTTCTTACTCTCCTCTCTCAACTCATCAATCTCTAAAACCTCGGAAATCACAGAAACATTCTCCTCAATCATCTCTACCTCCTCCTCACTACTCTTAACTACCAAATCAGCTCCACACACGTACTCAAGACACCTATCTACGTGTGACATGAATGAATTTATGAAGTAGACAGAATGGCATGGATCACTAAAATCATCTTGATCACCCGGATGTCTCATGGACTTCACGACCTCAAATGTGACAGTCTCATCACCCATTCTAAGAGTGAGCTTACCATCAAAAACATCAATGATTGCCTTAGCGGTCCGCAAGAAAGGACGACCAAGAATGATAGGAACAGTCTCATCGGCCTCCATGTCAAGAATCACAAAATCAATGGGGAACGCGAATTTATCAACCTTCACTAGAAAGTTCTCCACAATTCCCCATGGACATTTGACCGTCCGGTCAGTGAGAGAAAGTGTCATGCGCGTCAAAATTAGATCACTAAGGGCTAGCTTCTCATATAAAGAATAGGGCATCAAATTGATGCTAGCACCTGAATCCGCCAACGCGTGTCTCTTAGTGTCACTACCAAACAGACATGGGATTGTAAAAATACCAGGATCTGTCTATTTCTCCGGTAGCTTGTTCAGAATCACCGCAGAACACCCTCCACTCAATGGAACATTAGAAAGTTCCCCTAAACGACCCTTCCGCTTTAACAAATTCTTCAAGAATTTGGCATACTTAGGCACATGCTGAAGGGCCTCAATAAAAGGAAGATTGATCTTCAACTGTTTGAACATGTCAAGAAAATGACCATACTTCTTAGCATGCTTCTGATGAGCTAAGCGAGCAGGGTATGGAAGACGTGAGTGATCAATCTTAGGGTCGTGCCTAACCTCAACCGGTCTCTTCTCAACTGGCTCCTCTATAGGAGACTCACTGTTCGGTGTTATACTTGCTGGGCATGGCCTCATGTGCACCCTTCCAGGAGTCTCCATCTCCATCTCCTCATCCACCGGTTCCTCCTCAACCAACTCATCAACCGGTGGAACAACTCTCTCACCTCCCTTACCACTACGAGTGGTAACTGCTTTGACATGAGCATTTGGATTAGGCTGAGTACTACCTGAAAACTGGCCTCAGGCCCTCTCATCCAAACTCTTAACAATGTCACCCACGGATCTCGTGGGTGATCTCTGAAGATCAAGAAAATCAAATTTTTGGTTTTTCAAAAGGATCTCATGCTCAGCAAGAGTTTTCTGAGTAGTAGCATCCTTAGCAACCAACTAGGTCAACGACTCCTCTATCCTACCCGTGTTACCACCACCACCTCTACTACTACTGCTCCCTCCCGATGTGTGACTCAGATTACTACCAGATGAGTGGCCCTGCCCCTGGTTATGAGTTAACCCAGATTGGAAACCAGGGGGATGACCGGAAAAACGCCAATTGAAGTTTGGGTGGTTTCTCCAATTTTGGTTATAGGATATATTGAAAGGATTAGTGTTACCCCGACCTTGACCTCCCAAATAATCAACCTACTCTTGATTAACCACTAAACGCTCAAATGTAGCATGACCACCCCTACAAATCTCTCACCTATCCACCTTCATCTTCAACTCCTTCACATCTCTCGACAAGGCTTCGAGAGCAGCTGCCACACTAGTATCCACATTGACGTGGTGAACTCCCTTCACTAAGGAGGAGGAACTAGTAATAGGAGTGGAGTTCCTATTAGTGACATGCCCCGAATGACATCTTTCATATGTACGGCAATGATTCGGGCAATTTTTTTGATCTCATCATCATTGCTGCTTGTTGAACCCTTGTCGTTGGTGTAACGTCGAGGAGGCATTCTACAAAGAGAAAGCCACAGGCGTGTCAGTTACAGGAAGTTATACAATTGAATTATAAGGTAATTTAGCAATATTTTCGCACTACTAATATTATCATTCAATTGTAAATAAATGAGCAAGTGCACATAAGAAATAAACTTATTAGTATACTTTTCATACGCTTGTATACCATGATCTTATGTACAAGTTCCATGAAATACCCCACCAAACCTACACACTGACACTTTCGCGATATGCTGAAGAGAGCTTATGCATAGGGCATACATAGAGTCAAACTCAGCCGCCAGCCCACCACTTCTTCGACATACCACAATCATGCCCTTGTTAGCATTCGAAGCTATAATTGTACTATTGAATAAGATTGTTCAAAGGATAATGATCCACTGATTTTGATCAACTGAATCATGATTTGATTAAGACTAAACTTATGTTGGCATGTAATTATGTTGGCATTTAATAGCAGTGTCAACTTGACTAACTAGATTGGTATGTATGTATGAGCATGTTCTCACATAAAGGATTGCACAATATGTTCACTCACCATGTTCTCACACAATGTTCACCTACCATGTTCACACAAAACTGTTCAAACCTATGATTGATACACCTATGATTAGTTCACACATTGTTCATTATGTTCTTTGTTCACTTGACTTTTTGAATATGTTCAATTGTACTTGTTCAATGTTCTAATGATTCTTGAATACGCCGGAACCTCACTTCAAATAGTCACGCTGAATTCCCCATGTCATACTGAAATTAGTTTCTATATAGGGCATACGTAGGATCAAGCCCAGCCGTCAGCCCGTCACCCCTTCAGTATATCAGGGCGAGGCCTCCGTTCTTATTTGAAGCTAAATCCCATCCCACTATTGTTCATGATTTGTTCACAACTATTCAGAATTTTTCTATGGTCTATGATTAAGAAATTTATAGTTTTTGTTAACTTGCAACCAAAACCTCTAATTTTCTTGTTCTTGTTCACTGGAATGTAAATTCCTGTGCCACGTGCGGAATCCACGGCTCGGTGATGACTGATCGAGTGATCAGTTCATTCAATGCACAAGATTAATGATGAACAACCACAATGAAGTAATAGGTTTAATATGATTAAAGTAATTGTCACACCCCCACCTCCGCGTCACCGGACGACGTCATTTTTAAAGGTAGCGGAAGCATAGCGGCGAAGTCTCGAAGGTGAGGGGTGACTTACTTGATCCGGTATCATAACACACATAGTTAAGAAAAGCACTAATTACAAATCACGACAAATATTTATTACATGTCCTGAATATCCGTTTACAACTTAAGTTCCTTCTATTGCATCCCAAGTCCTAACTACATGGTGCGTGCACAGGTGTTTCCTCACCGTTGGTACTGATTACCTGTAAAAGATTTAAAGTTTAAAATATCAGTATAAAACTGGTGAGTTCATAAATAAGACTCGATACAATATGATATGATAGTAAAGTCAATGATACACATTAACATAAGTGAATAATCATGTGACCCGTATCCAGATCCTTTCTGACAGTCCAGTCTAGAAAATAACCGAAGTTAAACTCCGTGCCTCTAACTCAATGTCTCACTACATCAAGTCGATACCAGGAATGGTGACAAGCATTCACACAAGGGTAGACGCTATCTATCCATGAATGGGGTTGTCAGCCCGATAGTACTATCTTTGTCCACACATTCGGCCCCACATGGGTTAACCAGATACAGTTGGTTTTGAGGACTTTTGTTGTACACAGAAAATAGTCATAATCCCATGACACCCACATGCAAGCCGGTATTGCAATTGTTACTAAACATATCACACGTTTGATAAAGATTTCATAATAGTCACCCCGATGTTAAGAAAACAGTAAAAGAAAAGGGGTTGTATGAAACTCACCTGAAGTTTATGAAAAGATAAAATCACACGAACGGTGGCTAAAAATGCTAATCTGCATTAGTTTATTTATAATTAATTATTTGTGTTTTAACTTGCTGATTAGATCTGTTTGAACGTTCAATGTCACCGACATTGTAATAAAAAGTCATCGAACTAACATTAGGTGTTTAATTAATTATTTAGTCTAATATCATACAATGTACTATAATGTAGGTACCTATACTCGTTTAGGTACCTTGTGTTAAGTTGATGACTCATTGAATTAGCCGTAATAATCTCCGACTAATTAGTTAGGTAATGCTGTTGATTATATTACTTAAACAGTCCCTAGATGAAATCTCGGCTTAGGAATGATTAATTCTTGTCACTAATTGTCCATGTATCACAAAACATAACAATATGACATTTGAATAGGTTAAACAATCGTGTTTAACATATTAATCCGACTGTTATCATAAAACCAGACAGTTATTCCAATTGGTAGGATAATAACTGTGATTAGTTTGAAACACTTGAGATTAACCTTGCATTTCAAAGATTAACCAAAATAATCACTTACATTGTCATAATCCAATGGTTTAAACCATTAGAAGTATTGTTATGGTTTGGTGAAAACCGGGCATTATAACGGATCAAAACAGGCATTTACCCGTTAACAAGACAAGTTATCCGTCAAAAATCATTCCTAGCTATCATCTAAGCAATAATCAACAACCCTAACTATATCATTACGTTCAAAAACACGATCTAATCAATGAAGATCAAGTCAGAAGGTTAAAAAGGATAGTTACCCAAATCAGACGATTCTACGGACAAAATCACGATCAGGACGCGTATACACGTTCACCGGTTCGAGCTGGACGTTCTGGTGGTGTCAAATATGAGTTTTGGTGGGAGATTGGTCAAGATCTTGAGTTAAAGAGGGTTTAAAGTCGAGGGAAAGAAAAATAAAACTTTCTGCATGCTTCTGCGATTTAACAATCTGATTTCACAGACCGACCTACTCGTCGCGTATCGCGACGAGTGGCCCACATGTCGTCGCGTACCGCGAGGGATTCCGGATAAGATTTGATATCGTAACTTGTCGCGTACCGCGACAAGACTCCAAGGAGTCGTCGCGTAACGCGAGGGATCCAATTTCAAGATTTTTCTTCGTTTCGCGATTCCGGACAATCCGTAACTCGGTTTCACGCACGGTTTTCTCCCATGTTCCCAATTTCTCGCATACTTTAAACCTGTAATGATTAAAATCATCAATTTAACACAGATTCCTAGAACGACCAAACGTGCTCGTGTTATTGATGACGTAATGTTTACTTGCAATTGTCACAGTCTCCTCCTGTTACAGAAATTTCGTCCCGAAATTTGCTTTAACTCCTACAGTTTGATCGCCTATGTAAACAAATGAGGATACTTCTGTTTCATGCGGTCTTCACGTTCCCAAGTGTACTCTGGCCCTCGTTTAGAATTCTATTTGACTTTTACAATTGGTATTCGACTTCGTTTGAGGGTCTTTTCATCTCGATCCATTATTTCGACTGGTTCTTCCGTGAACTGTAGGTTTTCGGCAATGTGTATCTCATCAAGAGGTATGACTAGTGACTCGTCCAATAGGCAATTTTTCAGATTCGAGACATGAAACACATCATGTATGTTACTAAGTTCTGAGGGTAACTCTAATCTGTATGCTACCATTCCAATCCTTTCAAGAATTGTAAATGGTCCTACAAATCTTGGTGAGAGTTTTCCTCGTTTTCCGAATCTGAAAATACCTTTCCAGGGAGAGACTTTTAGCATCACTTTATCACCAATCTGGAATTCGAGTGTTCTACGTCGATTATCAGCATAACTCTTCTGTCGATCGCATGCTGCTTTAATTCGTTCCTGAATGAGCGCGATCTTATCAGTCGTTTCCTGGATCAGTTCCGGGCCAATAATCTGACTTTCGCCTACTTCTGACCAACACACAGGAGATCGGCATTTGCGCCCGTACAAAGCTTCAAATGGAGCACATTGGATACTAGTATGATAGCTGTTATTATAAGAAAATTCAACCAATGGCAGATGAGTATCCCAGCTACCTCCAAAATCAATTACACAGCTTCGAAGCATGTCTTCTAATGTTTGATTTGTACGTTCAGTCTGCCCATCCGTTTGTGGATGATAAGCTGTGCTCATGTTGATCTGTGTACCCAAGGCATGTTGAAGAGTTTGCCAAAAACGTGACATAAATCGACTATCTCTATCAGAAATAATAGAGATTGGCACTCCATGTCGCATTACAATTTCGTTGATGTAAAGTTTAGCTAGACGGTCCATGGAATAGTCTTCCCGAATTGGTAAGAAATGTGCTGATTTGGTAAGGCGATCTATGATGACCCAAATAGCATCATGGTTATGCGCCGTTCTGGGTAATTTAGTGATGAAATCCATGGAAATTTGTTCCCATTTCCACATAGGGATTTCTGGTTGTTGCAATAGCCCAGATGGTCTTTGATGTTCTGCCTTAACCTTAAGGCACGTTAAGCATTTATTCACATATTCTGCTATTTGTTTCTTCATACCAGGCCACCAGTAGAAGTCTTTGAGATCTTTATACATCTTGTCAGCACCTGGATGAATAGAATATTTGGATTTGTGAGCTTCGTCCAAGATAATTGGTCTGATATTACCAAGTACTGGGATCCATGCTCGGTTTTTGAAATATAATATTCCATCCGTTTTGGTTTTAAGTTGTTTATCTAATCCTCGTAATTTCTCAACGGTGTAATTTGTTGTTTGCAAGGCCTGCCGTTGAGTTTCACGTATTTGAGGGTTTAGACTAGTTTGAATCGTCATTTCCAGCGCTTTCACACGTATGGGTTTGACTCTCTCTTTGCGACTTAAAGCATCGGCTACAACATTTGCTTTACCTGGGTGGTAACGGATTTCGCAGTCATAGTCGTTCAGAAGTTCCACCCATCGCCTTTGTCGCATATTTAGCATTTTCTGATCTAGAATGTGTTGAAGACTTTTGTGATCTGTATAGACCGTACACTTCGTCCCGTACAAGTAATGTCTCCATATCTTGAGTGCAAACACTACTGCACCAAGTTCTAGATCATGAGTGGTGTAATTCTTCTCGTGCACTTTTAGCTGCCGAGAAGCATAGGCAATCACCTTGTTGTTCTGCATCAGCACACACCCGAGTCCTTGACGTGAGGCATCACAGAAGACTATGAAATTCTCTGTGCCTTCTGGTAGTGCCAGAATAGGTGCATTGCAGAGTTTATGCTTCAACAGTTGAAATGCCTCCTCCTGTTGAGAGTCCCATATGAACTTTTGATCTTTCTGGGTTAGAGTAGTTAAAGGCAAGGCTATCTTTGAAAAGTTCTTGATGAATCTTCTGTAATAGCCCGCTAACCCTAAGAATTGACGAATCTCTGTTGGGGTTTTCGGTGTCTCCCATTGCTTTATCGCTTCAATCTTGCTGGGATCCACTTGTATACCATTTTCATTTACTACATGCCCAAGAAACTGGACTTCCCGTAACCAGAACTCACATTTGGAAAATTTGGCATAAAGTTTCTCATGTGCTAAAAGTTCCAAGATCAGTTTTAAGTGTTGCCCATGTTCTTGTTGACTGCGGGAGTAAATGAGAATGTCATCAATAAAAACAATCACGAATTTATCCAAGTAAGGTCTACACACACGATTCATCAGATCCATAAACACTGCAGGCGCATTAGTCAGCCCAAAGGGCATCACTAAAAACTCATAATGCCCGTATCGAGTTCGAAAAGCTGTTTTAGAAACATCATCATCATGGATTCGTAGTTGATGATATCCAGATCTGAGATCGATTTTTGAAAAATAGATAGCACCTTGCAATTGATCGAATAGATCATCTATACGGGGTAGTGGATAACGAATTTTGATTGTCAATTTATTAAGTTCCCGATAGTCGATACACATCCTGAGAGTACCGTCCTTCTTTTTCACAAAAAGGATAGGTGCGCCCCAAGGTGAGTAACTCGGTCTAATGAAACCTTTGTCTAAAAGTTCCTGTAATTGACTCGATAGTTCTTGCATTTCCGATGGAGCCAATCGGTAAGGAGCTTTAGCTATAGGTGCTGCTCCTGGTACTAAGTCAATACGAAACTCAACTTGTCTCACTGGGGGTAATCCTGATATATCGTCAGGAAAAACTTCAGGATATTCTCGAACTACAGGAATGTCTTCAATACGTTTTTGATGTGGTTTGTTTTCAGTCACGTAAGCTAAAAAGGCTTGACAGCCCTTTCTTAAGCACTTTCGAGCTTGCATACATGATATGATACTCAGTTTTCTGCCAGCCCTTTCACCTTGTATCATAAGTGTATCACCATTTGGTAATGAAATACGAATCATCTTATTTTGACATATGACTTCCACTCGATTTTCTGAAAGCCAGTCCATACCAATAACAACATCAAAGCTTCCCAATTCAATAGGAAGAAGATCAATATTAAAAAGATGATCGTTTAGATTCAATAAACACCCTTGAATCACATTGTTAGTCATAATTGACTTGCCATTAGCAAGTTCAATGATGTAAGGGTTTGTTAGGTTATCAACGGCCAATCCGAGTAGTGAAGCAAAATCAGAGGAAACAAAACTTTTGTCCGCTCCGGTGTCAAAAAGAACAGATACATAGTGATTGTTAAGAAGAAACGTACCGGTAACGGTGTTGTTATCACGTCGAGCCTCTTCCGCCCCTATCTGGAAGGCTCTTCCTCTTGCTTCATTGCCCTGGTTGGTGTTGTTGGTAGGGCAGTTTTTCATGTAGTGATCCGGGCTTCCACATCTGAAACACGACCGGTTGATTTGTTGTGGTTGTTGTTGTTGAGTTCCTTGGTTTGATCGGCGAACAGGGAGATTGCAATATTTGGAGAAATGCCCGACCTTGTTACAATTGTTACAAACAGGGCAGGGTCCCACATGATGAAATGGGCACTTAAGACATTTAGGTGCTTGCCCTACATAGGCTTTTCTCTCCAAAGTTGTGGCAATGTATTCCTTTGCCATTTGCACATTCCGGCTGGGTTCCACCGGAGCCCCTGGTTTGCCTTTCCCAACCCATTTTCGTTTCACCCCTTTAACAGTGCTGGGGGTAGTGGTTGCCAGACTGCTGCTTGACTCACCTTTCACTGTCAATGTACCACTTCTTACTGCAACATCGGTAAGCCTGGTGGTTAAAGTGATAGCATGTTTCAAAGTACGTGGTTCAGCTGCCGTGACCATTCCCTTGATTTGAGGTACCAGACCTTTGATATATTTTTCTATCAAAGCCTGCTCAGTTGGAAACATGTTTGGCAGCAGACATGTTAATTCGTGAAATCGATCGGTATATTTCAAACAATCAGCACCGATCATAGAATGGTTCCAAAATTCCTCTTGGAGCTTTTGGATTTCAGTGATGGGACAATATTCTGACAGAATCAAAGTTTTAAACTCGTCCCAAGTCATAGCATCCACAACAGCCGTGGTCAAGGTTTTTGCCTGGGTATTCCACCAGGTCAATGCTGAGTCTGTCAGTGAACAAGCTGCATAAGACACTTTGTGTTCAGCCAACACTGGCTGATCTTGAGCTTAGTCTCCATGCTCTCAATCCATTTCAAAAGTCCTGACGCTCCTTCCTTCCCCGTAAAAGTAGGGGGATTGCAAGAAGCGAAGTACTTATAAGTGCATCCTCGTTGTGGAGGATCCGGATTGATTGTGTTGGTACTAGTCGTATGGCGGGTTTCAACATGTCCGCCTGTAGCATTATGCTCCGTATGGACTCTACCCGAGCCAGAAGCACGATTTGTTTGATATTGGGCCAACATGCCCGTAAGAACAGCGGATAATTGGTCACCTGCTATACGAGCAACGTCCGCTTCATTTAGACTGGGTCCATTCACAGGTGGATCCTGAATGGATTCTTGAGTTTGAGGATTTTTAGCAGAACGACCTCTTCTAGGGGCCATAGTCTAATCACACACAGATAAAGTAAAGTCAGAACAAGAATCCATAGTCGTAATAAAGACAAATGTTGTATAACTACTTCGAGTTTTTCACAGTTATATTGTACACCACTAAGTCATGTTCATAGTTGCAGTTATACTAGTACGTCTGTTTGTCTTGTCAAGCGTATACTAGTATCATTTTATAGTCTACCAAAATGACACCGATTTAGACATGTTACTACACTGATATGTACTAGTATTACATTATTTCACTATAATGTAGTACCGATATTAATATGTTTCTACACGTGTTTGTTATGTACTAGTATTACATTATTTCACTATAATGTAACACCGATATTGATATGACCCTATCACAAATTTTGTTACGTACTAGTATTACATTACTTCACCGCAATGTAACACCGATATTGTTATGACTCCACATGAGTCTTGTTATGTACTAGTATTACATTACTTCACCGCAATGTAACACCGATATCGTTATGACTCCACATGAGTCTTGTTATGTACTAGTATTACATTACTTTACCGCAATGTAACACCGATATTGTTATGTTTTCGCACAAGTTTTCTTTTTATATGACTTGAAAAGTTAGCACCGGCTATAATGTAAAGACACAATGTTGCACATACAATGTTAAAAGAAAACTTTTATTATAACTGTCACAGTTGTACATTAGGATTAGTACATATACAAGAAAATATCCTAATGCAGTTGTACCCACTATTACAACCTAACCGTTCGAGGCCTATTTTACAAGTCAAAACTTCCTCGGAGTAGTACAGTCCAGCCTATTCGATTCCTTTACCGTAGTAAATACAGTAAACATGTGATAATGATGGCCACCGCTGCCATCACTATTGCTGCGTCCAACAGTCGTAGCTCCATCCTCATATTGCCTAACCCTACCATCCATCCCCTAACTCTCTCTACCCCACTCCTACACATACCACCTAAAGTCCACTGAAGTCTACCCTCAATCACCTCCCTCCATGCCCTGGCACCTGCCTCCAGGACAGCAACATGTTCAGCTAAACTCTCATAGGCCGTGCGAGTTTTCCACAGAGTGTCACGTGTTTCCTGCAATGAAACACGCGATAACTGAAGATCCAATGTAACCCGTTGCAGCTGAACTCTCATCTCAGCTTGCTGAGATGACTCGCCTTCCTCATGTATGGAATGAGGTACATCCCGAGGTGCTAGTGGTCCTCTCGGAACAGGACCTGTCGAGATGCGGGCTCGTCCCCGCCTTCCTCCAAACCCTGTAAATACTGGTACTTGCTGTGGTGGTGTAGGGCTTTGTGCCCTCCTGATAGCTGGTGAGTCAGCATCTAACAGATGCTGAGGTATAGGTGGTGTAGGTGGTATTGATGGTAAAGTCTGGTGGGACATTTGAGATGACGGCACTGTCTGTGTTGATCCTGAACTTGTTTCCGTGCCAAATGAATCACTTTCTGAGTCTGACATTGCTGTATCGACACACAAGTTCGTATTAGTAACATAAAATAAATAAATAACAACAACATTTATTTGAGTGTTTATATTTGTTAACTATGTTCGGTGCTCTCAGTGTAACTATTCGAGCCTATGGTTATAATCTAGGTTTCTAAGTCCGCCTAAATTCTATAACCTGTGGCTCTGATACCACCCTGTCACACCCCCACCCCGCGTCACCGGACGACGTCATTTTTAAAGGTAGCGGAAGCATAGCGGCGAAGTCTCGAAGGTGAGGGGTGACTTACTTGATCCGGTATCATAACACACATAGTTAAGAAAAGCACTAATTACAAATCACGACAAATATTTATTACATGTCCTGAATATCCGTTTACAACTTAAGTTCCTTCTATTGCATCCCAAGTCCTAACTACATGGTGCGTGCACAGGTGTTTCCTCACCGTTGGTACTGATTACCTGTAAAAGATTTAAAGTTTAAAATATCAGTATAAAACTGGTGAGTTCATAAATAAGACTCGATACAATATGATATGATAGTAAAGTCAATGATACACATTAACATAAGTGAATAATCATGTGACCCGTATCCAGATCCTTTCTGACAGTCCAGTCTAGAAAATAACCGAAGTTAAACTCCGTGCCTCTAACTCAATGTCTCACTACATCAAGTCGATACCAGGAATGGTGACAAGCATTCACACAAGGGTAGACGCTATCTATCCATGAATGGGGTTGTCAGCCCGATAGTACTATCTTTGTCCACACATTCGGCCCCACATGGGTTAACCAGATACAGTTGGTTTTGAGGACTTTTGTTGTACACAGAAAATAGTCATAATCCCATGACACCCACATGCAAGCCGGTATTGCAATTGTTACTAAACATATCACACGTTTGATAAAGATTTCATAATAGTCACCCCGATGTTAAGAAAACAGTAAAAGAAAAGGGGTTGTATGAAACTCACCTGAAGTTTATGAAAAGATAAAATCACACGAACGGTGGCTAAAAATGCTAATCTGCATTAGTTTATTTATAATTAATTATTTGTGTTTTAACTTGCTGATTAGATCTGTTTGAACGTTCAATGTCACCGACATTGTAATAAAAAGTCATCGAACTAACATTAGGCGTTTAATTAATTATTTAGTCTAATATCATACAATGTACTATAATGTAGGTACCTATACTCGTTTAGGTACCTTGTGTTAAGTTGATGACTCATTGAATTAGCCGTAATAATCTCCGACTAATTAGTTAGGTAATGCTGTTGATTATATTACTTAAACAGTCCCTAGATGAAATCTCGGCTTAGGAATGATTAATTCTTGTCACTAATTGTCCATGTATCACAAAACATAACAATATGACATTTGAATAGGTTAAACAATCGTGTTTAACATATTAATCCGACTGTTATCATAAAACCAGACAGTTATTCCAATTGGTAGGATAATAACTGTGATTAGTTTGAAACACTTGAGATTAACCTTGCATTTCAAAGATTAACCAAAATAATCACTTACATTGTCATAATCCAATGGTTTAAACCATTAGAAGTATTGTTATGGTTTGGTGAAAACCGGGCATTATAACGGATCAAAACAGGCATTTACCCGTTAACAAGACAAGTTATCCGTCAAAAATCATTCCTAGCTATCATCTAAGCAATAATCAACAACCCTAACTATATCATTACGTTCAAAAACACGATCTAATCAATGAAGATCAAGTCAGAAGGTTAAAAAGGATAGTTACCCAAATCAGACGATTCTACGGACAAAATCACGATCAGGACGCGTATACACGTTCACCGGTTCGAGCTGGACGTTCTGGTGGTGTCAAATATGAGTTTTGGTGGGAGATTGGTCAAGATCTTGAGTTAAAGAGGGTTTAAAGTCGAGGGAAAGAAAAATAAAACTTTCTGCATGCTTCTGCGATTTAACAATCTGATTTCACAGACCGACCTACTCGTCGCGTATCGCGACGAGTGGCCCACATGTCGTCGCGTACCGCGAGGGATTCCGGATAAGATTTGATATCGTAACTTGTCGCGTACCGCGACAAGACTCCAAGGAGTCGTCGCGTAACGCGAGGGATCCAATTTCAAGATTTTTCTTCGTTTCGCGATTCCGGACAATCCGTAACTCGGTTTCACGCACGGTTTTCTCCCATGTTCCCAATTTCTCGCATACTTTAAACCTGTAATGATTAAAATCATCAATTTAACACAGATTCCTAGAACGACCAAACGTGCTCGTGTTATTGATGACGTAATGTTTACTTGCAATTGTCACAGTAATGTTTACAGATCATGTCTAACTACCAAAAGAATATAACTGATCGACCTCAAAAGTAATGTTTACAGAATAAGAACTGACAAGATAATTAACCAACAAGGATTTAATGAGTTTCTAATCCATCCTAGCTTATTTCTTGATCTTGTTCTATCTTAGACTAGGTCGCCTTAGTTATCCATATCCTGTGCCTACCTTTCATCACCTGAAATATGAGAAGAAAATCTGTTAACTACTAATAGTAGTTGTTGAAATACATAGGTTTACATATATATAAGAATATAGTTTATAAGCATCAAAATATAAGTTTAAAAGATGATCATTTGCAAACATGTGATTAACATGTATAAATCCACAAGTTCACCTGGCTTTCTTTAAGATATTTGTAAATGCTTATGATTCAGTTGATATTGATGATGCACAAAGGTTAAATAGATGAGGATATGGATCAGCTGGATCCTGATGACTTAGAAAAAATGGATATCAAATGGTAGATGACAATGTTGATAAGAGACTTCAAGAATGTTTCTGCAAAATGACTTGTAGAAATGAGATCAACGTAAACTCAAAGAGAAATCTTGATTTTTCAAAACAAAAAGTGAAATACTACAATTGTGGAAACTTCGATCATTTTGCCAAGGAGTGTACTAGGCAACCAAAGGTGATGAAAGACGGAGGGAGACCATTTGGTGCTGGGTTTAGAAACAAATCAGTTCATAAGTTTGATTCGAGGATGAAGAATGGACGTGTTGTTATGCCACACCCCGAGCCGGCGGGGTTGGATCGAAGTCCCCGTCGGGCGGAAGGTTCTCGGAACGTGATATCGTGAATGATAATCGTGATGATCAGATTGTTTACATAGCATCAATGATAAGAATAATTAAGCACAATAAAACATTAACTAGGATTACAAAGTTAAATTGCAAATATCAAGGTTTGGTAATTTAACTAAGTAAACCTATCCAAAAGAATCAATTATATCTATCTTGTATTTGTACAAGATATCAAAAAAAAGATTCGTATTGATCTCAAAAGATGTACTTCTTCAAAAGTCAACTAGGATCTATGCCTGGTTATCCTAGTATGCAATCCTGAATCTTAGCTTAATCATGTGCGTCACCTGAGAAAGCATGTAATAAAACAAAGTCAACTCAATGGTTGGTGAGTTCATGTAGTTTTTATGTAAAAATAGTTTGTAAAATCCTTTGAATGATAACCTTAACCTCACCATTAACCACCTATACCATCTGATTCAGTATGCTTATATATAGGGCATATGTAGGGGACAAGCCCCAGCCACCGTCCCACCATATACTGAACCACATGATATATTGTTCCTGATGATAATTAAGCGTCTCATCCTACCTGTTTGACTCCCAAAATATTTTATTCCAAATGTTTGATTCTTTGAATTAGATTACCCTGTAATTGTTTACCTTGATTCCCTGAATGACAACCTTAACCTCACTAAAAACCACCTATGCTATTCAACCAAGTATGCTTATATATACGGCATATGTAGGGGACAAGCCCCAGCCACCGTCCCACCACATACCGGGCAGCTTAACATATTGTTGTTAATGATAATTAAGCATTTCATCCCACTACTCTAATCTCATGACATATGATACTTAGCGTTTGTTTCCCTGCCAGTGTTTACTTTGTTTCCCCCGAAATGACAACCTTAACCTCACTAACAACCACCTATGCTATCCAACCAAGTATGCTTATATATAGGGCATATGTAGGGGACAAGCCCCAGCCACCGTCCCACCACATACCGGGCTGCTTAACATATTGTTATTAATGATAATTAAGCGTTTCACTCCACACTATTGGTTCCACAATGAATAAGTATAAAGTTTAATAGGCACCATTATGGACAGCTGAAAACCCTAAGGAGTTCAGCATCCATCCATAATCATCCTATTTATGACTCGTGACATGTTTTGATAGAGAAACCTTCAAGCTAACACAAAGTCAACTAGAAGAACTCAATCATTCTAGTCATTTGTCATAATCATGGATGAATCAAGAAGAACACTGAATGACTAGTAGGGGTTGACACACAGGTCAACACGCGGCGGCCAATCAGTTTGTCTTACATGACTCTGACAAAGAAGAACACTGATGACTAGTAGGGGTTGACACACAGGTCAACACGCGGCGGCCAACAGTCTGTCTTACAATGTCCAAAAGTTTATGCATAAAAGTCTAAAGCATTCACATTGTTTCACTGATGACTAGTAGGGTTTGACACACAGGTCAACACGCGGCGGTCAATCAGTCTTTTGTTTAAGCATTCCAATGTTTCAAGCATCCAAATGTTCACATGTTCCAAGCATCGCAAGTATTCCAAGTGTTCATGTATTCCAAGTATATCAGGCATTCAAGTATTTGAAGTATCCCAAATGTATCAAGCATTCACGTGTTTTCAAGTATTTCAAGTGTAATAAGCATCCAAGTGTTTCAAGCATCTCGAGTATATAAGTATTTCTAAGCATATATGTTTCAGGTTAAGTTTAAGCAAATCGTTGTAAGTGTAAAGTAATTTAATACTTTACTAAAGGTGTAGAACATTACTTTCTAAAAAAATTGTATAAAGCACATAGCTTATAACATAAGTATTTAGCTCAGAGTTTAAGTATTAAGTTTATATCATAAACATTTAGCATAAGGTTTAGGCTTCAAATCTATTTTGTAAGCCTCAAGTATATAGTTTAAACTTCTCGTTTATAGTATAAGTATCAAGTTTATAGTCTCTCAAAGTATACAAGTTTCCAGTTTGATCACCAAGTGTTTATATAATGTAAATAAGTATAAAGTAAATAGCATTTGCTATTTACACTATAGCTTTAGTTTTTGGTTTCCCACCCAATCATTTCAATTTCATGCATTATTATAAGCATTGTAGATCTGTGTAAAAGCATTTAATAAACATTTCATTAATTGTTTAACATGCTTCTCAGTCCCGAAGTAAAACAAAAGGTTTGAAAAGGGACAAATGAACTCACCTGGTGTTTGAAGCGGTTGACTAAGTTCTAAACAAGAATGTACACGCTCTTTGTTTGCACTTGTTTTGTTGTTCACGATCCTGTATTGATTTCATAGTATTTGTATCTTGTAAGTATACGTTTTATGTAATTGGGTGCGTGTATGTGTTAGCCCTAAAGTTGGCTAACACTTGGGGGTCCCGGTATTAATTCTGTCCTATTTATTTGCTTAGAGAAATTTAATGATGTCTAGCTCAATTGGGCTAGTGTTAACCTTCTTGCTCATTTGCATTAATGTTATCACTATGTAATAACACTTGTATTCTCTTAACATTTTAAGTTTGTAAACCATATTAAACCCAACATTTCCATTATCTTCACATATCATTAAGAATTCACACGCATCGTATGAACCAACTAGTTTTAAAGTTTGTTTCACTTAACCCATTTGGACCGAATAATGCATTGGGTCGATGAAGTCCAAGTGGGCCGGTTAGGTATAGTGGGCCGAAGCTGCAATTAAGAAACAGAAAGCATGGGCCTAAACATAGGCATATGGGCCGAAATGAACTAATTTGGGCCAAGGAATTAGGATTGGGCCAAAGACAACCATCATGGGCCGGGTAGTTTAATTTGACCGAATGGAATGTGTTGGGCCAACTATTGGACTCAAGGCTTCCATGGTTTTAAACTAATTGAAGATGGCTACAACATTTCTTGTGGGCCGAAATAGAGTACTTGGCCGAATCAATTGTTTATTGGGTCCAAGAATGATCCGAATAACACTTGAATTGGATCAAGTGTGGGCCAGATTTGGCACCTAGGTAGAATTAGAAAAAAAATGTTCTTGGGCCATCGAATTAACATGGGCCAAACCCCTTCTGGCCTCCTAATCGAGCATACGGTTACCGCTGGTTTTCAGTCCAGCGAACCTTTTTGAGGTTACAAGGTTCGTTTCCCCCACAGAGCAGTCCATAGGTTTGTTATAGGGGATAGGTTCGGTGATGGTTTAGTAATGGTTCGGCTAGGATATCTGATTCAACATCGAAGGTTTGTGATAGGAAGAAGGTTCGGCCACATCTTAAAGCCAGTAGGGATCGGCCGGTTATGCATGCATGGTTCGTGGGTGGCTAGGTTCACCACAGTTTGGGATGCTCAAGCTAGGTTTGGTGACATCATGGGTTCGGCCAAGGGTTTGTCTACCCTAGAAGGCTCGCTGGAAAGGAGATTTTTCCGGTGGGTTCGTCTGCCATAGCCTTGCCAAAGGTTCGCGTATAGATCAGCCACAGCAAGGTTCGGCCATTCGAACCCAAAGGTTTGGCTGTGGCGTGAGGACAGGGTTCGGCTACAGCATGCAGTCTCACGAACCTGTATGGTTCGTCTTCACCAGCTCCAACCCTAATCACTTGTTCTAGGAATGTTTGTGAAAGGTTGTTAAACGACCCAAAGATTGCTCGAAGTTGTCAGATTCGTGAGTATATATATGCATATATAACCGAGTAAAGATGGTGAAACTAACCATGATAAAACCCTAAAATTTTGAATCTTTAATGCTCATTACCTGGGTTTTGGCTTGACAAAGCTTCAGATCGTTTGTACTTCTTGATAGAGGGCGTTGAGAGCTTCGCGTGGACACCAAAAACTCACGATTTCACAAAGAAATGGGCTTGATCTAGTTGTTCAAAGTTGGTGATTCAAGTGAGATGGGGATGAACGATGTAGAGTGGCTAGAGAGAGAAAGAAATGTGTAAAAATGAAAGAAAAGTGTCTTTCAACATTTATATACCCCGAGGGTATCCGGGTTCGTTTCGGTTGCTCGATTCGTATCATCATTGCGTTTCCTGATCGTAACGCACGTATTTTTCGTAATTTAAATAAAAGGCTTTGTTTTAAATGTTTGGAATTTGTTTATTTCTTATATGTAATTTAAATATTATTCTCTTGAACTATCTGTCGTAAATTATTATTTTACGCATTTCTGTATTTGTTCGCGTATTTTGCTTTACGCGCCTTAAATTTAAAATAGTTTCGTTTTAATTTATTTATGATGAGTTTCAAAATTGTAAAACAAGAAATATTATATTTCCTTAAATTTATTATCGTTCGAATCGTCTTCTTTTCGTTTCGTCAGAAAACGTCACTTACGCGCGTTTTCGTACAGAGCGCTAACTGTACGAACACGATCGTACGTTTCACTTTCTGATTTTGTTTTCTACTTTTCAGTCATCGTTTCATATCGTTAAACTATCAGATCTATTCGTACAGATCGTCACCTATACGAATAGTTCGTCAGTTTAGCATTCCGTAACAACAACTGTTATTGTTTTGTTCTGTTTATCCTCACATACGTTTAAACCTAATAACACAAAATTAAACATGTATGCATCTGTTCATCATTGTCTGATGTGTTTCTGACTGTTTAATCCATAAGGTTTAAATCAGAATTTCAGAAACATCGTGTAATAGTTTATGTTTAGCATCAGGTATCACTAGTTTCTACCTAGTTTACATAGTTTGTACTTAAGTTACTATACAAGTTACTGTACAGATTACTATTCCGGTAACGATTCCGGCACAGATGTTACAGTCTCCCCTTGTTAAAGAAATTTCGTCCCGAAATTTAAAAGTTATTATCAAGTACAACTTTCTTTGTAACAATTGGGAAACCTTTGTTTGAAGTAATGTCCCTACGCTGCCAAATAAACTCTGGGTCGCATTTGGGATCCTTATGTATGTCCTCACAGTTCTGCTAATCTTATTGTTCATAGTTGTCCTACTATTACAGCTTGCTATATCTTTGCATGATTCTAACACCTTATGGTTCAAAACGAACTGATGCCATGAGCATCAATTGTTGCACAACCTTAGTGTTAGTGGTAGTTTTCTGTGTATGTTCTATGTATTTACTAAGGATTCTTTCATTGTTTCTATTACAATAAAAGAATTCCTAAGTTCCATGAAATACTTATGCGATTCTAATAGCAAGAATAAGATAGGTTTCTTATTCATACTAGTAGCAAAATAAAGTGAAGTCTTATGAGTTAAAGGGTGTCACATACCAGTATCCGTCTCCGGGTCTTGGCGTGCAGCAGGAGCTCCAATCATGAAAGCTCTTTCCCTTGGTACTTGATCTCTCGGTTGCGCCCTCTTTGGGCAGTTCCTGAAGAAATGATCTAGTTCTCCACAGTTAAAGCATCCCCGATTGTTGTTGTTGTAGTTGCCAGGGTTTTGTAGTGGTGGCATTACCATGACAGCTTTGTTTACGGCCGGTACCGGTGAAGTTCGACAGTGTTGAGCCAGATGACCTTTTCAGCCACAGTTGGTACATTGCCTACACGGCATAGTGGCAGCATGATGACACTGACATTGTGCACACTGAGGATGTACGCCAGTATAAGGTTTGCGTGCAGTTTTAGCAGATACTGCAGCAACTTGATTGAGTGGTGTGGGCATCGCATATTATTGGATGCCTTTTTGCTTCTTCTTTGGTTGTTTCTCTTTAGTCTTGCCCGAGTCGTCTTTCAACTCTCCTGACTTCACCATCACGTCAGTAAGTTTGGTGGATAGAGAAATGGCAGACTCTAAAGTTGTAGGGTTTGCAGCAAGTACAATGTCCTGAATGCAGGATGGTAATCCTCCTACATATCGGTCAATTCACTTTTCTAGAGTTGGCACCATCTCAGGCACCAAGGCTACCAATTCATGATATCTGGTAGTAAATGTCATGTGATCAGCTCCTTTCATCCCATGATTTGAGAGTTCAACTTCCAAACTCTGTAGTTCGTGCTTAGGACAGAATTCATTCCTCAGAAGAGTTTTGAATTCTGCCCAAGGCATGGCTAGTGCTTCATCCCTACCTCGAGCATTTATCTGGGAGTTCCACCAAGTTACGGCACGCTTACTGAAAGATCCAGCAGCATAGCGGACCTTATGTCTCTCCGGACAACTGCTTAGGTCCAATGTAGCCTCCATCTTTTCTAACCATTGAATGAGTCCAACAACTCCTTCAACGCCGCTCAATCTTGGCGGTTTGCATCCTACGAATGACTTATACGAACAATCTGATTTAGCGCCGGTGTTTCCACTAGTTTCCCCCGTAGTACGCCCGGAGTTGTTACCGTGGTCTCGAATCCTGTTGATCATCTCCGGAATAATATCCTTCATCTGGTTACTCAACTGGCTACTCAGTAATGTTGCCAAGGCAACCGTAGCAGGGTCCAGAACTAAAGCTGCATTCGGATTCGGAGGAGGGTTTAGTGGAGGAGAAGGAGGCGGTAGTGAATCAGGCGGTGATGGTGTTGAAGAGTGCGGTGCTGAGGTCTGTGAAGTAGGCACCGGGGTGGGTTGTCTTCTAGGCGGCATTCTGATCATAACCAAAGATATTGGTTAGAGCAGTGATCGAATGCAGAAGACACAATGCAAACTTAAGTCTTATGTTCTCTACATGAGGGTCCCTAAGTTATAGTCTAGGTCAAACCGTTTAAGTATGTGACTATTATTCTCTATAACCTTGAGCTCTGATACCAATCTGTCACACCCCGAGCCGGCGAGGTTGGATCGAAGTCCCCGTTGGGCGGAAGGTTCTCGGAACGTGATATCGTGAATGATAATCGTGATGATAGATTGTTTACATAGCATCAATGTTAAGAATAATTAAGCACAATAAAACATTAACTAGGATTACAAAGTTAAATTACAAATATCAAGGTTTGGTAATTTAACTAAGTAAACCTATCCAAAAGAATCAATTATATCTATCTTGTATTTGTACAAGATATCAAAAAAAAGATTCGTATTGATCTCAAAAGATGTACTTCTTCAAAAGTGAACTAGGATCTATGCCTGGTCATCCTAGTATGCAATCCTGAATCTTAGCTTAATCCTGTGCGTCACCTGAGAAAGCATGTAATAAAACAAAGTCAACACAATAGTTGGTGAGTTCATGTAGTTTTTATGTAAAAATACTTTGTAAAATCCTTTGAATGAAAACCTTAACCTCACCATTAACCACCTATACCATCTGATTCAGTATGCTTATATATAGGGCATATGTAGGGGACAAGCCCCAGCCACCGTCCCACCACATACTGAACCACATGATATATTGTTCCTGATGATAATTAAGCGTCTCATCCTACCTGTTTGATTCCCAAAATGTTTGATTCCAAATGTTTGATTCTTTGAATTAGATTACCCTGTAATTGTTTACCTTGATTCCCTGAATGACAACCTTAACCTCACTAACAACCACCTATGCTATTCAACCAAGTATGCTTATATATAGGGCATATGTAGGGGACAAGCCCCAGCCACCGTCCCACCACATACCGGGCTGCTTAACATATTGTTGTTAATGATAATTAAGCATTTCATCCCACTACTCTGATCTCATGACATATGATTCTTAGCGTTTGTTTCCCTGCCACTGTTTATTTTGTTTCCCCCGAAATGACAACCTTAACCTCAATAACAACCACCTATGCTATCCAACCAAGTATGCTTATATATAGGGCATATGTAGCGGACAAGCCCCAGCCACCGTCCCACCACATACCAGGCTGCTTAACATATTGTTATTAATGATAATTAAGCGTTTCACTCCACACTATTGGTTCCACAACGAATAAGTATCAAGTTTAATAGGCACCATTATGGACAGCTGAAAACCCTAAGGAGTTCAGCATCCATCCATAATGATCCTATTTATGACTCGTGACATGTTTTGATAGAGAAACCTTCAAGCTAACACAAAGTCAACTAGAAGAACTCAATCATTCTAGTCATTTGTCATAATCATGGATGAATCAAGAAGAACACTGAATGACTAGTAGGGGTTGACACACAGGTCAACACGCGGCGGCCAATCAGTCTGTCTTACATGAGTCTGACAAAGAAGAACACTGATGACTAGTAGGGGTTGACACACTGGTCAACACGCGGCGGCCAACAGTCAGTCTTACAATGTCCAAAAGTTTATGCATACAAGTCTAAAGCATTCACATTGTTTCACTGATGACTAGTAGGGGTTGACACACAGGTCAACACGCGGCGGTCAATCAGTCTTTTGTTTAAGCATTCCAATGTTTCAAGCATCCAAATGTTCACATGTTCCAAGAATCGCAAGTATTCCAAGTGTTCATGTATTCCAAGTATATCACGCATTCAAGTATTTCAAGTATCCCAAATGTATCAAGCATTCACGTGTTTTTAAGTATTTCAAGTGTAATAAGCATCCAAGTGTTTCAAGCATCTCGAGTATATAAGTATTTCTAAGCATATATGTTTCAGGTTAAGTTTAAGCAAATCGTTGTAAGTGTAAAGTAATTTAATACTTTACTAAAGGCGTAGAACATTACTTTCTGAAACAATTGTATAAAGCATTAGTGTTTAGTTTAAGTATTTTCAAAGCCTTAAGATTTTGTATATAGCATGGTTGTAAAAATCCCAGACTAGGTCGATTAATCGGCCGATTAATCGTTAGTCCCCTATAGCCGACTAGGCCCGACTATCCGATTAGGCCGATTAGTTGGCCGATTAATCCCGAATAACCCCTAGTCCTCACCCCACTGACCGACTAGCGCCTAGCGATCTCTACAACATTGGTATATAGTTAAACATAGAGTTTATAAGTTAAACCCCCATTGTATAGTTTAAGCACATAGCTTATAACATAAGTATTTAGCTCAGAGTTTAAGTATTAAGTTTATATCATAAACGTTTAGCATAAGGTTTAGGCTTCAAATCTATTTTGTAAGCCTCAAGTATATAGTTTAAACTTCTCGTTTATAGTATAAGTATCAAGTTTATAGTCTCTCAAAGTATACAAGTTTCCAGTTTGATCACCAAGTGTTTATATAATGTAAATAAGTATAAAGTAAATAGCATTTGCTATTTACACTATAGCTTTAGTTTTTGGTTTCCCACCCAAGCATTTCAATTTCATGCATTATTATAAGCATTGTAGATCTGTGTAAAAGAATCTAATAAACATTTCATTAATTGTTTAACATGCTTCTCAGTCCCGAAGTAAAACAAAAGGTTTGAAAAGGGACAAATGAACTCACCTGGTGTTTGAAGCGGTTGACTAAGTTCTAAACAAGAATGTACACGCTCTTTGTTTGCACTTGTTTTGTTGTTCACGATCCTGTATTGATTTCATAGTATTTGTATCTTGTAAGTATACGTTTTATGTAATTGGGTGCGTGTATGTGTTAGCCCTAAAGTTGGCTAACACTTGGGGGTCCCGGTATTAATTCTGTCCTATTTATTTGCTTAGAGAAATTTAATGATGTCTAGCTCAATTGGGCTAGTGTTAACCTTCTTGCTCATTTGCATTAATGTTATCACTATGTAATAACACTTGTATTCTCTTAACATTTTAAGTTTGTAAACCATATTAAACCCAACATTTCCATTATCTTCACATATCATTAAGAATTCACACGCATCGTATGAACCAACTAGTTTTAAAGTTTGTTTCACTTAACCCATTTGGACCGAATAATGCATTGGGTCGATGAAGTCCAAGTGGGCCGGTTAGGTATAGTGGGCCGAAGCTGCAATTAAGAAACAGAAAGCATGGGCCTAAACATAGGCATATGGGCCGAAATGAACTAATTTGGGCCAAGGAATTAGGATTGGGCCAAAGACAACCATCATGGGCCGGGTAGTTTAATTTGACCGAATGGAATGTGTTGGGCCAACTATTGGACTCAAGGCTTCCATGGTTTTAAACTAATAGAAGATGGCTACAACATTTCTGGTGGGCCGAAATAGTGTACTGGGCCGAATCAATTGTTTATTGGGTCCAAGAATGATCCGAATAACACTTGAATTGGATCAAGTGTGGGCCGGATTTGGCACCTAGGTAGAATTAGGAAAAAAATGTTCTTGGGCCATCGAATTAAAATGGGCCAAACCCCCTTCTGACCTCCTAATCGAGCATAGGGTTACCGCTGGTTTTCAGTCCAGCGAACCTTTTTGAGGCTACAAGGTTCGTTTCCCCCACAGAGCAGTCCATAGGTTCGTTATAGGGGATAGCTTCGGTGATGGTTTAGTAATGGTTCGGCTAGGATGTCTGATTCAACATCGAAGGTTCGTGATAGGAAGAAGGTTCGGCCACATCTTAAAGCCAGTAGGGTTCAGCTGGTTGTGCATGCATGGTTCGTGGGTGGCTAGGTTCGCCATAGTGGGTTGCTCAAGCTAGGTTTGGTGACATCATGGGTTCGCCCGAGGGTTTGTCTACCCTAGAAGGCTCGCTGGAAAGGAGAGTTCGCCGGTGGGTTCGTCTGCCATAGCCTTGCCAAAGGTTCGCGAATAGATCAGCCACAGCAAGGTTCGGCCATTCGAACCCAAAGGTTCGGCTGTGGCGTGAGGACAGGGTTCGTCTACAGCATGCAGTCTCACGAACCTGTATGGTTCGTCTTCACCAGCTCCAACCCTAATCACTTGTTCTAGGAATGTTTGTGAAAGGTTGTTAAACGACCCAAAGATTGCTCGAAGTTGTCAGATTCGTGAGTATATATATGCATATATAACCGAGTAAAGATGGTGAAACTAACCATGATAAAACCCTAAAATTTTGAATCTTTAATGCTCATTACCTGGGTTTTGGCTTGACAAAGCTTCAGATCGTTTGTACTTCTTGATAGAGGGCGTTGAGAGCTTCGCGTGGACACCAAAAACTCACGATTTCAAAAAGAAATGGGCTTGATCTAGTTGTTCAAAGTTGGTGATTCAAGTGAGATGGGGATGAACGATGTAGAGTGGCTAGAGAGAGAAAGAAATGTGTAAAAATGAAAGAAAAGTGTCTTTCAACATTTATATACCCCGAGGGTATCCGGGTTCGTTTCGGTTGCTCGATTCGTATCTTCATTGTGTTTCCTGATCGTAACGCACGTATTTTTCGTAATTTAAATAAAAGGCTTTGTTTTAAATGTTTGGAATTTGTTTATTTCTTATATTTAATTTAAATATTATTCTCTTGAACTATCTGTCGTAAATTATTATTTTACGCATTTCTGTATTTGTTCGCGTATTTTGCTTTACGCGCCTTAAATTTAAAATAGTTTCGTTTTAATTTATTTATGATGAGTTTCAAAATTGTAAAACAAGAAATATTATATTTCCTTAAATTTATTATCGTTCGAATCGTCTTCTTTTCGTTTCGTCAGAAAACGTCACTTACGCGCGTTTTCGTACAGAGCGCTAACTGTACGAACACGATCGTACGTTTCACTTTCTGATTTTGTTTTCTACTTTTCAGTCATCGTTTCATATTGTTAAACTATCAGATCTATTCGTACAGATCGTCACCTATACGAATAGTTCGTCAGTTTAGTATTCCGTAACAACAACTGTTATTTTTTTGTTCTGTTTATCCTCACATACGTTTAAACCTAATAACACAAAATTAAACATGTATGCATCTGTTCATCATTGTCTGATGTGTTTCTGACTGTTTACTCCGTAAGGTTTAAATCAGAATTTCAGAAACATCGTGTAATAGTTTATGTTTAGCATCAGGTATCACTAGTTTCTACCTAGTTTACGTAGTTTGTACTTGAGTTACTGTACAAGTTACTGTACGGATTACTATTCCGGTAACGATTCCGACACAGATGTTACATGTTACATGCAATGTGAACAAGACCAATGTTGGAATCAATGATGGAAAAGCTTTGTTTTTGGAGGAGCAGTTTGGAACTGATTGGTATACTTATGCAGAATAAGTGGTGGTGAATGAAAAGAAAGATCAACATGTTGCTTTCATGGCACGTATTTTTGAGAAGAAGGTACGATATTCATTGCTAATTAAACTAAATGTTTATAGTGTTTTGCGTATACCGCTGAACTTGACATGTTAAGCAATCGCATCCAATCTTTGTTAGATGATGTTGTATGTCTTGAAGCCAACAATAAACAATATTTTTAAAACAAAAAACTTTGAAAAAAAAACAAAATTGATGAATAACTTTCTGTCATTAAATCTTTAAAGCTTAAACCGGCTTATCAAGAAGAGAACATTACTTATTTTTTCAATGAACTTGAGACAAAAAATGGGAAGTGGAAAGATACTGAATGTAAGAATGTTGTACATAGGAATAAACTCCAAGGTATAATAAAATCGTAGCACATCTTTAATAACAATATTGCAAACCATCAACATCTAAGAAAAAACATGGGATTGGTTTTCATTCAGTGCCCCCACTTGTTACTTATGTGTCAGAATGACCGTATCATATCATATCAGTTCATAACTTGTAGTTACTCAGGAATCTGGTGTTAGTAGATCGCAAAGAAGCATCCATCAGATAATGCTTATTCAAATAGATGACCAACCGATTTCATGTCTAGAATCATAACTCGGAAATGAAGAAAATGAGTGTAAGCGAAATCGCGAAACGAGGCTCCGAGTTCAAGATACACTGAATCGAATATAGCGTTAAATAAGAGGTCAAATATTTTGAACTCTTTAGGTCTTAAGATTATAACCATTGGAAAGATCTTAAAAAATCGTGAACGTAGGTGAAAACCGTGCGCAAAACGGCGTTCGTATGCTCCCGGAATCGCGAAAACAAAATCGGGTCTAACTAAGGCGGTGGAGGTACGCGAAGCAACTTTTTGCCACCCTCGGCGGTACGCGACGGAAGCAGCAGGCATAAAAATCTGATTTTCTTGATCAGATCTCATTTCTAATGAATAAACTCGACTTCCAGACCATTATAGTCCAATTTTCATTATCCAAAC
Organism: Mikania micrantha; assembly: GCA_009363875.1. Lineage (NCBI taxonomy): Eukaryota > Viridiplantae > Streptophyta > Magnoliopsida > Asterales > Asteraceae > Mikania > Mikania micrantha. The sequence continues at coordinate 94,509,401 of CM018692.1, forward strand.
TCCATCTTGAAGGTGTTTAGACCTACGGATCGCACCAAGAAACATATCTACAAGTCCCAATCATCATATCTGCCCGAGAAATCTGTCAGATTAGGTAACGGTTCGTTTTAACCTTCTACTTTGATAATGGTTAGATTAAATCTTGTTTTGAATATAATACAATAGTTAGGATTGTTGATTATTGCCTAGATGACGGCTAGGAATGATTATAAACGAAGAACTTGAATTGTTAATGGGTAAATCCTTGTTTTGATCCGTTGTAATGCCTGGTTTTCATGAAACTATATCTTAGATTAAAATGTTTTAAACCATTTGAGTGTAACAATGATTGTGATTGTCTTGATTATTTCTTGAAATGCTAGGTTAAATCCAAGTGTTTCAAAGTAATGACAAGCATAAAGATAATCACCAGAATAACGATCTGATGTTTATGATAACAGTCAGATTAGTACATTGAGCATGGTTATTAAACATATTTTAATATCACATTCTCATGTTTCATGATACCTAAATGATCAATAACAAGGATTAACTACTCCTAAGCCATAAATTCATCTAGGAAATTGTTTAATGAAATAATCAACAATCAATATCTATATGATTAATCCGAAAATGTCGTGATTAATCCAGTTAGTCATAAACTCCTTAATAGGAACCTAAATCATTATAGGTCCCTTGTTTATCGCACTTTGTGCAATATTAACTTAAGGATGCTGATTAAGGATTAAGATCAGCTTGATGACTTAAACTACGGTTCCTTGTTATCAAAAGTCAAGGAATATTCTGATAATCTAATTCAAATACAAGGAACTCATAAAACATTAATGAATTGCAGAATTCTCTTCAGATTTTGTGTGATATCTCAAAATCAAAACACTTCAATAACACAGGTGAGATCATAGACCCTTTCTCTCTTTAGATGTCTACCAAAACTCGGGGTGGAACATGTAAATACATTTTTAAAACATATTTTATCAACTATTGTGAAATCATATATCAGTATCATCAGGAAAATGATGATAAACATTTATCAACTACTGTGAAATCATATATCAGTTTCATCTGGAAAATCATGACAAACTATTACCAAGTAAATCTTTTATCAAATCATTAAATCAAGTGTATCACTTGGGAACTTTGGTTATGTGGATGCTATTGAGGACATTCTTATGTAAATATCATTAACTTGTTATCAAGCCCTTGGTAGTACTGGTATGATCAAATGTGGGAAAACAAGTATCATTATCACAAATCGCTCCAACCATGGGTTGGACATCATCATGTGAGCTAACAATCATTACTAACAATCATTTATCATTAGGTTTGATGTTTGCTTGCTCAATTAGATTCAATTTCAAAGTACCTGTTTGATCACTTGTGATTACTACATCATGAAAATCATTGTTTGAACAGTTATTTTAAATCAACAAAACTTATGTTTCTCAGTCAACTATTCGTAGTTGACTTTTATTTACATGTTTCAGGTAATCGGGAGCGTCATTAAAGCAATCTAGGTCAGGATCAACAGCAGAAATAGTGGTAACCTAGAAAGAAAATAAAAACATCGTATTGTATAATAATTATCTTATGATAAACTTCTTGTATAATATGTATGTTATGTTTGTTTAAATGAAATAGATTTTATGAAACATAGTAAATCATGGGTTTTTCTCCAACATTGGCACATGAACACATAGTCACGCGCCGTGGATTCTGCACGCGGCGTGGGTTGTGACACCACTCAATAACCATCTATATAGAAAATTGCTTGTTAAGCCTTGTCTTACCTCATATGTGATTAAATCACAGAAAGTGATAGACCCAACCTTATCTGTTGATTTTGATATTTGTAGTGATTCTAGTAGTGTGATTGCAGGTACATGTGTGGTTAAGTGAGCATCTCAGAAGTCTTGTGATGAAGACAATGTGTATGTGTCTGAATTTTGTGATGTTATTTAGTCAAAAAATAATTTTAATAATGATTTTTTTTTCGATTTTTTCAATAGAAATGTTTACATTAGCAATAAATGTGTGATTAATAAGACTGATTTCTCTAGAGACAAATGTTTGCTTATAGAACCTGATAATATCAATTTTTACAAACTAAAGGGATGTGAGGAGATTTTATGTGATGATGACATACATTTTAGAGGGTTTAACACATCCTTAATAGAAAACATATTTAAGAATCCAAATGAGAGATTAACTGTTAGGGAAATTGAGTAGACAATAGTTCAAGGTTTGGTAACGATCATATTTCTTTTGCAAGTGGTAAAAATTTTGTTGATGAGATAAAAATTTTCTTACGCCAATCAAATGCTAAATTCATAAGTCAGAAGAACTCAGAAACATCATCACAAGTCTCCTCATCTCAATCTTCTCCAAGAATGAATCATATTACCAACTGGGGAGGAAGGGTTGAGAAGCAACAATATACTAAGAGTGGAGTCTATGGTCTAAACTCAAGTGTGGTGGAAAAGAATACTTTTATTCCTAAATCATCATTAAAGGATGCTTCATTAACAAATCATGTGTCTAAAATCATGGCTAATCAATCAAAGTATAAGCCCACAAGACGTAGCAGGAAAATAAGAAACCCACTAAACATATCAACTTGATTGATTTCTTGACTAAGGCTAGGAGTGATCACAATGTGTCAAAACAACTTAACTCAAACACTGTCATTTCATGCCATTCTTTTCCTATTTTGGGAAATAAATTCTTTTAAAAAACATGGTTTAGTAAACACATATGTTTTTTAAAAATCTAAAATGCTTAAAACTTATGTGTTCATATGTGTTGTTAATAAAACATTTAAGCTGATCAAATATGCACATAAATCAGTTGTTCGGTCTTACAATGAGATCATTTCGTGTCATCCAAAACCAAATCAGGTTTGGAGAGCAAAGACCAAGATGTCATTTGAAATGACAAGTGGTCTTAACTCAAAAAATTCTACATCATTCATTCTAGTTCATGTCAAGGGTCATGTTGAAAACATGACACTAAGACATGAGTTCCTATTTATAATTAAGTGAATGTTATTTATGTAGGAATAGCTACAAAGCGTCCAATATGATGTTTGGTATATGGATAACAGTTGTTCCAGGCACATGAATGGGAATTTAGAACTATTATCTAGAGTCAAAAAAATGAATGGTGGTCATGTTGAATTTGTTGGAAATTTTGGAGACTATATTACCAAAACGGGAGTTCTTTCAAATGATAAAATCAATTTTGAGCATGTCAATTCTGTTGAGCTGCTCAAACATAATTTTTTGAGCGTCTTTCAAGTGTGTAATAAAGACTATTTTGTCACACCCCAAGCCAGCGGGCTGGATCGACATTCCCGTCAGGCGGAATGGTCTCGGGGCGCGATATCGTGTGATAATTGAAATGATCAGATTGTTTACATGGCACGTGATAAATCCTTTTGCTTGGTGGTTATCGATGATTTTTTGAGGTTTTCATGGGTTTTCTTTTTGAGTAATAAGGGAGAAACTACGGAGATTTTGAAAAAATTTGTTTATAAAGCAAGAAACAAAATTCAAGAGGAGAGTTTTTTTTCTTCTAAGCGATAATATAACTGAATTCACTAACAATCACTTGGAGCTAATCTATATTCAACAAGGGGTAACACATCAATTTAGTGTTCCTTATACCCCTCAATAGAATGGAGTTGATGAAAGAAAGAATCGTACTCTGATTGTGACAGCCTGAACAATGCTTGTTGATTCTTATCTTTTATTTACGTTTTAGACTGAAGCTATAGATAATGTGTGCTATACAATTAATCGGGTCTTAACGGTCAAGAAGCACACGAAGATATGCTATGAGTTGCTGAAGGGAATAAAGCCAAATTTGCACTATTTGCAACCTTTTATTGCATCATGCATGCACATGAAACTAACTACACCCAAATTTGAACCCAAGAGTGTGGATGGTGTCTTTATGGGTTATTCTTCCAACTCTTTAAGCAAATGAGTCTTCAATTTGGCTACTAGAGTTGTTGAAGAGGCTCATAAATTAAATGTATGTCATTTTACCTATCCTTTTCCAGGAAAAGGACCTTACTGGCTATTTGACTATGAAGTTGTCTTCAATTGTTTTCATCAATTTTTTCCATCAAATATGACTGATCTTGCTAATTCTTTGAGTCATACGAAAAATCTTCATCACAAATTCTTTCCTAGACTTGTACTGGATTCTAAGGATGTTTCTCCATCAACATTTGCTAATCTTCCTGAAGCATTTTCTTTTACACAAATTTTGAATAATTCCGATGATTCATTTTATGAGGAGGAATTTCATGATTCAATTAATGATCCAGCAATCGTTATTGACCTTAAAATCAGGGGGTGGATTTAACTAATTTGGAAAATAAATTTGTTGTTGAAGAAATTGCTTCTCGAAGAATTCATAAAGACCTTTCGATTGAGAACATCATTGGAAATTTGAATATTGGAGTTCAAACACGAAATCACAATTCTCACATTGAAGCAGCAGAAGAAGAAGAAGAAGAAGAAGAAGAAAAATTGAAGGTTTTAATCCAGGAATGTGAAAGAAGCTTTGTTAGAATCATCGTGGACAATTGTTCTGGAAGAAGAGTTGAATCAATTCGAAAAGCTTGGAGTTTGGGAGTTGGTTGATTTTCCAACTGATGTAATACAATTGGAAACAGATGGGTTTATAAATGCAAGATGATAAAAGAATTGTTGTCGAAAACAAAGCTCCCCTTGTGGTTCAAGGATTTAGTCAACAAAAAGGGATTGACTATAACAATGTATATGCTCTAGTTGCTCGGATTGAAGCGATACGATTATTATTGGCATATGCAAGTTATAAGAGATTTGGAGTTCATCAACTAGACATCATAAGTGTTGAAGGAATTGGTATGTGTTATCCAACCACATGGGATTGTAGATCTAAAGAATCCAAATTAGATAAAGCTTTGTATGGTTTACATCAAGCACCAAGAGCGTAGTATGAGACATTATCAACTCATTTAATTGATAATGGATTTTCAAGAAGAAAAATTGATAGTATTCATTCTTACCAATAAAGTTTTTTAAAAAAATCATAATTTTTTATTATAAGGTTAGAAGTGTTATAAAGAAAATAATAATTTTAATAAAAATATTTATATCAAAAAATTATGTATATGTAACTCAAAAAGTTTCGCATGTAATGTAACACATAACAAGTTACATATATGTAATAATTTGAAATACGTATTTTTTTTTAAATACTTTTCTTTTTTTTGCATAATTCCTACTGAAATGGATGCGGCAGTAGCTTTTCCATGGCTTCCCTTGCATTACATGTATGAATTAATTTAATAGCTCAGATATTGTTATTCATGATCCGTAATGAACGATTGATTCTAAGCCATCTATGGCGATTAATCAACAATTCGAAGTGCTTTTCTATAAAGAAATAAAAAATGATAAAAAATTAATTGATTATGATTGTAGTTAGTTTTCTTCAAAATTAAGGTTTTCTTAGGAACCCTCTTATATATATATATGGGATGGAATTTTTTATAACCCTTATCTTTTGTTACAACCCATTAACTATCATCCAATGGTTACTTTAAAAAGGTAAGTGTATAGGATCGTGTCACGTATCAATTTCCTTTTTTTTGATAAGAAGGACATTTAGGACATTTGTTATTTAAGTAAAGTTTACCCCCTTTTTTTTAAAAATTCATAACTTTTTTATACTATATTATTTTTTTAAAAAAATTGCACCATTATACTCGTCTCATTTTTCTCTTTAATTTCGTTATAATCTCGACTAGTTTTTTTATTTTTTTGATATCATGTATTTACATCATTGTAACGAGCTTAAAGATAGCAAATTAATTATAAATTTTTTCTAACAATGGTAAATTACAGTAATGTAACATAAAATGAAGTAATGTAACACAAAATGAAGTAATTTACAATGACATAATTAATGGTGACGTAACACATTATTTACAGTGATGTAAATTTCTCTTTATTTCCCGTTATAATGTTGACTAGTTTTTTTAATTTTTTTTCTCATTGTCCATTATTTACATCGATGTAACGAGCATAAATATAACACATTATTTTGAATTTTTTCTAACAATGATAAATTACAATGATGTAATATAACACATTGTTTTATTTTTTTTCTCTAACAATGATAATTACAATGATAAATTACAGTGATGTAATATAACACATTATTTTGATTTTTTTCTCTAACAATAATAATTATAGTGATGTAATTTATCATTGTTTCGAAAAAAATTCAAACTAATTTGTTGTATTTAGGCTCGTTACAAATTAGGGATGAGCAAAAAGCCAAAAAAAACGAACCAAAACCGAATTAACCTGAAAAACCGAACCAGAACGAAATTAACCGGAAAAACCGAACCGGAACCGAATTAACCGAAAAAAACCGAAACCGAATTTTGCGTCAATGTAAATTACATCACGGTAAATTACGTCAATGTAAATTACATCACCGTAATTTATCATTGTTAGAAAAAATTTCAAATAAATTTGTTATATTTAAGCTCATTACAATGATGTAAATATATGGCATCTGAAAAAGGTAAAAAAAAAATAGTCGAAACTATAACGGAATTAAAGAGAAAGTGAAACGAATATAATGGTGCAATTTTTTTAAAAAAATAATATATTATAAAAAAGTTATTAATGTTTAAAAAAGAGGGGGGAAACTTATAAAAGCTAAAATGACTATAATGCCCTTTCTAATTTTTTAATTAAAAGCTTATGTGTAACTTTGTTATTGGTTGAAATGGGTTATGTAGTTGTAGCAAAAGATAAGGGTTATAAAAAATTTCATCCCCTATATATATATATATATATATATATATAATGTACAAGTATTCACAATAGTTCTTAAAAAATTCAAGTTTTTTTATTAAAGTGTTTATAAAACTTGTGTATTGACTAGAGAATGTACTTATGCATATATAGATGTGTATTTATATAAAATTGTTTTAAAATTTAAACATATGTGCCTAATATATATTTGAAGAGTCTTCATTATGTTAAATTGTTTAACATATAATATAATTTATTATACTCTTAAATTCTAAATTAGTTGTTTTAATTGAATATCATATAATGTATGATAATATTAACCTATAATGATTTGGGTTCCTCATACAAGATTGATGACTCATTGGATAAATCAGGATGTTCTTAGATTAACCAAATATGCATTGTTGTTGATGTCACACCCCAGGCCGGCGGGAACGGATCGTGTTTTCCCGTCGGGCGGAAGGTTCCCGGGGCGCGATATCATTAGTGATAATCAAATGATCAGATTGTTTACATAGCACATGAGATATAAATGAGAAATGCTAACATGACATGAAATAAAATTACAAAGTTAAATTACATTGTTCCATCATAATTTAACTAAGTAACTCTAATCAAAAGAATCAATGAGTTTATATCTTGTATCTGTACAAGATATACAAAAGATGATTCATGGTATTTGCCATCCAAAAGTATGCAATCAAAAGTAAGCTAGGTCTTCTAAAAGTCCTCTAGCTTAGTACTTGCATATATGTATGTACACCTGTCCGTCACCTGAGAAAAACATGCATTTAAACAAAGTCAACACTAGGTTGGTGAGTTCATAAATAAGTTAATTGAAAACCTTGATTCATTCACATGCACATTCACAATATGTATTCTGTTACTTGTATGTCATTTGTTCACTTGTTCACCCACTGGCTTCTCAATAGTTATATTTACAAGTAATATTTCATCCTAGTAGTGATGCTTATATATAGGGCATATGTAAGGTAACTAAGCCCTAGCCAACATCCCACCACACCACTACTAGAACTCCACACAACTTGCAATACAACTATTGATTTCCATTCCCAATCCACTAGTCCATGTTATTCTTGAATCACCTGTAATAACTTGTATAGAATAATATAATAATGTATTTGTAGTTATCGAACCAAAGTTTAGATAACCATTATATGTTAAGGATATTAGATTTATCAAATCTGTTCCTTGTATTATTCTATATTTGTGGAGTTAACTATTGTTACACTTTTAAGTATTAAGAGTGTTAATTAACCTCTTGCAATTTGTTCTTGAACTATAGTGCATAGAGCCTAAAAGAAATCCATTGAAATCCTCACGTAATCAGATTTCAATGCATCCGATTTACCTCTACCACTTTGTATGTCTAGTGTTCTCAACAAAAACTATTACTAGTAGTGAAACATGAGGTAAGATCAATTCCTCAACCTACTAATAAATAGGATCACGTTGGATTAATTACAATATTCCTGTTTATTAATATCACCATGTGACGCTTTCCCAGAACCTGACTTGAAGTCGCCCTGTCACCGGTCGTACGTTACCGGCCATTGAATCAATACGATCAACATACTAGCCCTAGAAGCTAGAGGTTTGTCAAACCTATGGTACCACTATGCTATCGTCGGTTTAGTCACGTCAAACTAACTGGTTCAGCGGTTTATGAAAGGGGCTTACCGTGATCTTTTGAATACATGGCACATGACTGAAATGATATAATACAACAGTTCAATAGCAATTAATTGTATTAGTGTTCACTTATGTATTTGTTCTCTGAGTATTAACAAGATTGAATAAGAACTTGTCTTATTACATTATGATAATCAATGTGTGAATGGTGTTGTTATCATGAAATTATGTTATCATGATTACCATTCCTTGTTTCCCATGAAGTCACCCTGTTGTCACTAAACTATGTTAAGATCAAATCTAAACTGCACTTAGTGACTCAGGTGTTGTATGATAATTGTTCCATGTTCTCTTGAATATGTGTTGAGTTGTAAATTAAGTATTATAAGCACCTGTCTTATTATACTTAGTTCACTCTTGTATATGAATGATGTGATAAAGATGTGTTATCTTTATATCATTCTCATGTTTGTTCTTGTAATGTTGTTCCTTGTAATTGCTTCTTTGTTAATTCTTGTAGGAATAACTAAGTGTTGTAGGAGATAATCTTACAACTATGTTATTCTATTGTATTGATGAGTTATGATATTACAATATCATATTAATCTTAGTTTTCCTGTCATCATGTAATCATACAAGCATGCATACAATGATATATGATAATAAGCAATTTAATATCAATTAATCAAAGTATTAACCATATGTAAGCAAAACTTTTAAGTAAATAAAAGTAAAGCATGTTTCTCAGCCCCGTGAGTTTAAAATCAGTAAAGATTAAAGAAAAAGGGGCATATGAACTCACCTTGTAGTAGGATGGTTGACTTAGCTTAAAAGAAAAATGCACGCGCTCCTTGATTGTATTTGTTGTGTTTTCACGATCCTGTATTGATTTCACATTGTATTTGACTCATAAGTAACAATCATTGTGATTTGTGCACGTGTATGTGTTAGCCTGAAAGTTGGCTAACACTCGTGAATCGCAGTCTCAATCCTCATTCGGCCCTTAAGTCGTGTGTTTTGTCTTGATTCCCTAGCACGTGTCTTAGATTTTCAATTGTCCTAATTAATTTCATAAAATGATTGTTAGGGGTTATGTATAAGTGCTAATGACTTAGTTGCCACCTTTGTAATATTTCAAAACACCTTACATGTTATTCGTTACATTGTTTTCAAGTGTTTGTTTCAAATTGTGCCATGTGGGCCGAATTAATGTCCATGGACCATTGTTTGTTTATGGGCCGAATGAAATTGAATGTGGTTCCTAGGTATGTGTTATTGGGCCGAGTTGGATGTCCTTGGGCCTAGGACATATGAAGGTCCAAGTCTTGGGCCGGTTAAGCTATAGTGAGCTAAGTAAAAGACTTGGGTTAATTAGTTTGGACCGGACAGCCATAGCGGGCCGAAAAAGGGCTGTTTTGGGCCTGTTTGCTGTTATTGGGCCTCAATGCGTGTGTAGGGCTGAACTCCCTAAGCTGTTGGGCTGTACTAATTAAACTGGTCTGAAGAAGTTTCTCTTGAGTCACATAGGTTGTGAGCCCAATGTGGGCCAAATGGGATGTTTTGGGACGAACGGCATGTGGGCTGCAGCAAAGCAGCTGGGCCATGTAAAATAGATGAGCCACACAACACAGATACGTTAGAATAAAATGCTGGGCCAGAACATGAACATTGGTTGGGCTGAAATTTGTTTCGGCTGAGCTCAGATTGGCTTCAACTTCCATGCTGCGAACCTGTAGGGTTCGTTCAGTTGTAGGTTCGTAGCCCCAAGATGGTTCGGTGATGGTTCGCAGTGGGAAGAAAGGTTCGTTCGTGATGGGTTTCTCATGAGAGGTTCGGCAGAGGCTAAGTTCGGGTCCTAGGGTTCGTGAGTCTGCATGGTGTAGATTCGTTGAGTAGAAGGGTTCGTCTGAAGATAGAAGGGTTCGTTCAGATTGTTGGAGGGTTCGTGTCTGGGAAGGGTTAGGTCGTGGGTGCAGCACAGGGTTCGGCTTTGAGTAGGTTTGCCAGTGAAAGCCTGTAGGTTCGCTCCTGGATGCGAAAACCATGCAAGGTTCGGCTGCTTCAACTCACGAACCTGTGTGTTCTCCAACGTCCCGAACCTTTAATCTGATCCTTCACCGAGCGCAGCTATATGTAGATTAGTTCTCAGTGATGCTATACTCGAACGATTGTCAAAGGTGTGGTGGTCGTGAGATGGTTTTAAACCGGTTGAAGAGGTGTGGGTGATGCAAAAGTACAAAAACCCTATTTTTTACAGATCTTCTAGTTCTAATACCTTGATTTTGACCCAACAAATCTTCAGATCCCTTGTACTTCTATGTAGAGGACTTCGAGAGCTACGCGTGGGCGCAAGAATCACTGATTTTCGTTAAGAAACGGGGAAGTTATGCTAGTTTGAAGGTTGAGAATGGTGGAGGAGGGTGGTGGCCGGAAATTTGGTGAGGAGAGAGGATGATAATGTATGAAATGAAGTAAATGACTTCATTTAGAGTATTTATACTCCAAGTGGGTTCGGGTTCGTTTCGGTTGCTCGGTTTGCGTTTTCGTCGCGTATCCGTAAAATTACACGTAATTTAAATAAAATAGTAAAAGAATGTTATTTAAATTATTTTGATGAGTTTCAAAATTGTAAAATGTTATTTATTTTATTTTATTAAATTTATTATCGTTTCGTGTCGTGTTTCATTTTCGTTTCGTCAGATCACGTCACCATCACGCGTATTCGTTCGAATCGTCATTCGAACGAACACGACGATGGTTTTGCTTTCCGACTCTTGTTTTCTACTTTCCAGTCATCATTTCAGAATGTTAAACTCACAGATATGTTTGTGTGAATCGTCACCCACGCAAACACACTGTCAGTTCGTTATTCTAAAACGACACTGTGCTTTATGTTTGAATTGTGTTTCCTCACTGTCGGACTCAACTAAACATCATGTTTTCACCTTGTTTTCACATTGAAATGTCGGCCATCTGATTCCTGTCATCTATGGATATCAGATCGCAACCGATTTGTTTCTGTTAATTGCTTGAACATTGTTGTTTCTCTTGATCTGTTGTGTTAACTGCGTTTAAGTTTTCACTTAAATACACACAACTAATGTTTCAGATGTACGTTGTACTTACAGTATTTAAGTTTACACAAAAATACATACAACAGTTTCTTGTATTTAGATTTCTGATATTACAAACACTGTTTACAATCACGTATGTACACATAGTTACTGTTGCAAGTACACCTACCGTGCGGACTTGCCGGCCGGTCAGGTACTAGTTGTCACAGTCTCCCCTTGTTTAAGAAATTTCGTCCCGAAATTTAAGCATAAAGGTCGGGCTTCACTTCTCGAACAGGTGGGGATACTTTGTCTTCATGTTATCCTCGCGCTCCCAGGTAAATTCTGGTCCACGCTTGGAGTTCCATCGAACCTTTACAATAGGGATACGGCTACGTTTCAGTTTCTTAACTTCACGTTCCATAATCTCTACAGGTTCTTCAATGAAGTGTAGTTGCTCATCAACTTGTATTTCTTCCAATGGTATGATCAATGTTTCGTCTGCTAAGCACCACTTGAGATTTGATACATGAAACACATCGTGTACTCCGCTGAGTTCATCAAGGAGTCTGAGTCTGTATGCCACAGGACCTATACGTTGAGTAATTTCAAACGGTCCGACATACCTAGGTGCTAGCTTGCCCTTAGCCCCAAAACGAACTACGCCTTTCCATGGGGACACTTTCAACATGACTCGGTCACCCACATCGAATTCCAAAGGCTTGCGTCGTTTGTCTGCGTAACTCTTTTGGCGGCTACGTGTTGCTTGTAATCGTTGTTGATGGTGAGTTTGTTGAGTTCTCGATAATCAATGCACATCCTGAATGTTCCATCCTTCTTTTTAACAAAAAGAACCGGAGCTCCCCACGGGGAAAAGCTTGGTCGGATGAATCCTTTATCGAGTAGCTCTTGTAACTGATTAGACAGTTCCTGCATTTCTGAGGGAGCAAGTCTATAAGGAGACTTAGCTACAGGAGTTGCTCCCGGAATCAAATCGATTCGAAACTGCACCGCTCTCTCAGGTGGCAGTCCCGGTAAATCATCCGGAAACACGTCCGCGTAGTCTTTCACCACTGGTACATTTTGAGTATTGATTGCCTTCACGTGCAATATTAGTCTGTCACGACGTCTCACTTGATCTCCATGAATCTTCCAAGGTTTGGTCGTTCTCCATTTAAGCATAGATATTTATTATACTAGTTTCTATTATCTAATTGGCACCTAATTAATCTACAGTTCTCCCTTAATTATCTTACTATCTACATATGGCATATAAAATTTTAACATTATACAAAATTCAATTACGCATGGTTAAAGATGACATACCTTCGAAGTCATCCGACTCCGTGTGTACATCTGGTGCTGGTAGGGCGAGTAGTTCCTCGGTGGTGGTTGATGTGGTTGAGACTGGTGGTGCTGCTGGGGGCTTCCTCTCAGGAGAGTCTCTTGCGAAATGTCCAACTATCCCACAGGTGTAGCAGTGGTGACCGCGTTGAGAGGAAGTTGATGTGCTTGCTTTCTGATTCTGATTCTGTGTTGGAAGGCTTCGACACCAATGAATCAAGTGCCCCTTCTTTCCACAGTTCAGACAATGACTGCATGGATAGTTCCCAGCATGATGAAATCCACACTTGTCACACTTGGGATGTTTACCAGTGTATTGACAAAGATTTGATTTCATTGAGGTTTTGCAATAAGCAGCCCAGTGTCCTGTCCTTCCACAACGTGTGCACTGACGACACTGGGTTCTGTCATAGTGATGATATTAACAGAGTTGACAAAGAGGAGCCGTCCCACTATAAGGTTTGTTACCCTTTTTAGTCAAGTCCGGCATGACTTGGCTGATCGGGGTGGCTTCAGTGTAATTCACTTATCTCTTCTGCTTTTTGGCAGGACGGTGTTTATGTTCCTTGTTGGTGTCACCTTCCGCAAGCTCTTTTCCCTTGGTGGTGACGGGTGGAAAACCCCTAGCATACTCTTCGCTGCTCATGATTCTATTGATGATCTCAGGAATGATTGCAACCAATTGCTCAGTAATCAAGGTTGCTAGTGCAGCAGTCGCTGGTTCCACCTCGGGTAGAGGGGAATGTGGTGGTGATGGTGGTTGTCCTGTGACATGTCAATCCTAACCGAAAAATCATCGGTTAGTATTTATGCTCAGATGATGTAACATATGCAAGTAAATCCAAAGTCCTGTGTTTTCTACATGAAGGTCCCCAGGTTATAGTCTAGGCCAAACCGTTTAAGCAATATGACCTATATTTCTCTATAACCATGGCTCTGATACCAATCTGTCACACCCCAGGCCGGCGGGAACGGATCGTGTTTTCCCGTCGAGCGGAAGGTTCCCGGGGCGCGATATCATGAGTGATAATCAAATTATCAGATTGTTTACATAGCACATGAGATATAAATGAGAAATGCTAACATGACATGAAATAGAATTACAAAGTTAAATTACATTGTTCCATCATAATTTAACTAAGTAACTCTAATAAAAAGAATCAATGAGTTTATATCTTGTATCTGTACAAGATATACAAAAGATGATTCATGGTATTTGTCATCCAAAAGTATGCAATCAAAAGTAAGCTAGGTCTTCTTAAAGTCCTCTAGCTTAGTACTTGCATATATGTATCTACACCTGTCCGTCACCTGAGAAAAACATGCATTTAAACAAAGTCAACACTAGGTTGGTGAGTTCATAAATAAGTTAATTGAAAACCTTGATTCATTCACATGCACATTCACAATATGTATTATGTTACTTGTATGTCATTTGTTCACTTGTTCACCCACTGGCTTCTCAATAGTTATATTTACAAGTGATATTTCATCCTAGTAGTCATGCTTATATATAGGGCATATGTAAGGGAACTAAGCCCTAGCCAACATCCCACCACACCACTACTAGAACTCCACACAACTTGCAATACAACTATTGATTTCCATTCCCAATCCACTTGTCCATGTTATTCTTGAATCACCTGTAATAACTTGTATAGAATAATATAATAATGTATTTGTAGTTATCGAACCAAAGTTTAGATAACCATTATATGTTAAGGATATTAGATTTATCAAATCTGTTCCTTGTATTATTCTATATTTGTGGAGTTAACTATTGTTACACTTTTAAGTATTAAGAGTGTTAGTTAACCTCTTGCAATTTGTTCTTGAACTATAGTGCATAGAGCCTAAAAGGAATCCATTGAAATCCTCAGGTAATCAGATTTCAATGCATCCGATTTACCTCTACCACTTTGTATGTCTAGTGTCCTCAACGAAAACTATTACTAGTAGTGAAACATGAGGTAAGATCAATTCCTCAACCTAATAATCAATAGGATCCCGTTGGATTAATTACAATATTCCTGTTTATTAATATCACCATGTGACGCTTTCCCAGAACTTGACTTGAAGTCGCCCTGTCACCGGTCGTACGTTACCGGCCATTGAATCAATACGATCAACATACTAGCCCTACAAGCTAGAGGTTTGTCAAGCCTATGGTACCACTATTCTATCGTCGGTTTAGTCACGTCAAACTAACTGGTTCAGCGGTTTATGAAAGGGGCTTACCGTGATCTTTTAAATACATGGCACATGACTGAAATGATATAATACAACAGTTCAATAGCAGTTAATTGTATTAGTGTTCACTGATGTATTTGTTCTCTGAGTATTAACAAGATTGAATAAGAACTTGTCTTATTACATTATGCTAATCAATGTGTGAATGGTGTTGTTATCATGAAATTATGTTATCATGATTACCATTCCTTGTTTCCCATGAAGTCACCCTGTTGTCACTAAACTATGTTAAGATCAAATCTTAACTGCACTTAGTGACTCAGGTGTTGTATGATAATTGTTCCATGTTCTCTTGAATATGTGTTGAGTTGTAAATTAAGTATTATAAGCACCTGTCATATTATACTTAGTTCACTCTTGTATATGAATGATGTGATAAAGATGTGTTATCTTTATATCATTCTCATGTTTGTTCTTGTAATGTTGTTCCTTGTAATTGCTTCTTTGTTAATTCTTGTAGGAATAACTAAGTGTTGTAGGAGATAATCTTACAACTATGTTATTCTATTGTATTGATGAGTTATGATATTACAATATCATATTAATCTTAGTTTACCTGTCATCATGTAATCATACAAGCATGCATACAATGATATATGATAAAAAGCAATTTAATATCAATTAATCAAAGTATTAACCATATGTAAGCAAAACTTTTAAGTAAATAAAAGTAAAGCATGTTTCTCAGCCCCGTGAGTTTAAAATCAGTAAAGATTAAAGAAAAAGGGGCATATGAACTCACCTTGTAGTAGTAGGGTTGACTTAGCTTAAAAGAAAAATGCACGCGCTCCTTGATTGTATTTGTTGTGTTTTCACGATCCTGTATTGATTTCACATTGTATTTGACTCGTAAGTAACAATCATTGTGATTTGTGCGCGTGTATGTGTTAGCCTGAAAGTTGGCTAACACTCGTGAGTCGCGGTCTCAATCCTCATTCGGCCCTTAAGTCGTGTGTTTTGTCTTGATTCCCTAGCACGTGTCTTAGATTTTCAATTGTCCTAATTAATTTCATAAAATGATTGTTAGGGGTTATGTATAAGTGCTAATGACTTAGTTGACACCTTTGTAATATTTCAAAACACCTTACATGTTATTCGTTACATTGTTTTCAAGTGTTTGTTTCAAATTGTGCCATGTGGGCCGAATTAATATCCATGGACCATTGTTTGTTTATGGGCCGAATGAAATTGAATGTGGTTCCTAGGTATGTGTTATTGGGCCGAGTTGGATGTCCTTGGGCCTAGGACATATGAAGGTCCAAGTCTTGGGCCGGTTAAGCTATTGTGAGCTAAGTAAAAGACTTGGGTTAATTAGTTTGGACCGGACAGCCATAGCGGGCCGAAAAAGGGCAGTTTTGGGCCTGTTTGCTGTTATTGGGCCTCAATGCGTGTGTTGGGCTGACCTCCCTAAGCTGTTGGGCTGTACTAATTAAACTGGGCTGAAGAAGTTTCTCTTGAGTCACATAGGTTGTGAGCCCAACGTGGGCCAAATGGGTTGTTTTGGGCCGATCAGCATGTGGGCTGCAGCAAAGCAGCTGGGCCATGTAAAATAGATGAGCCACACAACACAGATACGTTAGAATAAAATGCTGGGCGAGAACATGAACATTGGTTGGGCTGAAATTTGTTTCGGCTGATCTCAGATTGGCTTCAGCTTCCATGCTGCGAACCTGTAGGGTTCGTTCAGTTGTAGGTTCGTAGCCCCAAGATGGTTCGGTGATGGTTCGCAGTGGGAAGAAAGGTTTGTTCGTGATGGGTTTCTCATGAGAGGTTCGGCAGAAGCTAAGTTCGGGTTCTAGGGTTCGTGAGTCTGCATGGTGTAGGTTCGTTGAGTCGAAGGGTTCGTCTGAAGATAGAAGGGTTCGTTCAGATTGTCGGAGGGTTCGTGTCTGGGAAGGGTTAGGTCGTGGGTGCAGCATAGGGTTCGGCCAAGGTACAGGAGGGTTCAGCTTTGTGTACGTTTGCGAGTGAACGCCTGTAGGTTCGCTCCCGGATGCGAAAACCATGCAAGGGTCGGCTGCTTCAACTAACGAACCTATGTGTTCTCCAACGTCCCGAACCTTTAATCTGATCCTTCACCAAGCGCTGCTATATGTAGATTAGTTCTCAGTGATGCTATACTCGAACGATTGTCAAAGGTGTGGTGCTCGTGAGATGGTTTTAAACCGGTTGAAGAGGTGTGGGTGATGCAAAAGTACAAAAACCCTATTTTTTACAGATCTTCTAGATCGAATACCTTGATTTTGACACAACAAATCTTCAGATCCCTTGTACTTCTATGTAGAGGACTTCGAGAGCTACGCGTGGGCGCAAGAATCACCGATTTTCCTTAAGAAACGGGGAAGTTATGCTAGTTTGAAGGTTGAGAATGGTGGAGGGTGGTGGCCGGAAATTTGGTGAGGAGAGAGGATGATAATGTGTGAAATAAAGTAAATGACTTCATTTAGAGTATTTATACTCCAAGTGGGTTCGGGTTCGTTTCGGTTGCTCGGTTTGCGTTTTCGTCGCGTATCCGTAAAATTACACGTAATTTAAATAAAATAGTAAAAGAATGTTATTTAAATTATTTTGATGAGTTTCAAAATTGTAAAATGTTATTTATTTTATTTTATTAAATTTATTATCGTTTCGTGTCGTGTTTCATTTTCGTTTCGTCAGATCACGTCACCATCACGCGTATTCGTTCGAATCGTCATTCGAACGAACACGACGATGGTTTTGCTTTCCGACTCTTGTTTTCTACTTTGCAGTCATCATTTCAGAATGTTAAACTCACAGATATGTTTGTGTGAATCGTCACCCACGCAAACACACTGTCAGTTCGTTATTCTAAAACGACACTGTGCTTTATGTTTGAATTGTGTTTCCTCACTGTCGGACTCAACTAAACATCATGTTTTCACCTTGTTTTCACATTGAAATGTCGTCCATCTGATTCCTGTCATCTATGGATATCAGATCGCAACCGATTTGTTTCTGTTAATTGCTTGAACATTGTTGTTTCTCTTGATCTGTTGTGTTAACTGCGTTTAAGTTTTCACTTAAATACACACAACTAATGTTTCAGATGTACGTTGTACTTACAGTATTTAAGTTTACACAAAAATAAATACAACGGTTTCTTGTATTTAGATTTCTGATATTACAAACACTGTTTACAATCACGTATGTACACATAGTTACTGTTGCAAGTACACCTGCCGTACGGACTTGCCAGCCGGTCAGGTACTAGTTGTCACAGTCTCCCCTTGTTAAAGAAATTTCGTCCCGAAATTTAAGCATAAAGGTCGGGCTTCACTTCTCGTAGGTTAAATTGTGAAGAATTCACCATATATGTAAAAATGTTTGTGTATTGGAGTTGGCAATTTCTTTGTAGTTTGAAACTGTGGGGATGGTGTTCGAATCCCACCCATTCTTTTTTTCCTTCTTTCTAATCGTTTTTGTTTTAACATTCATATTTTTTCCTTTGTAAAATAACCATTGACTCTTCTTAGGTTTTTAAGTTTACGATTTATGTCTTCGTTTCTAGCCTTAAATCTTCTACCTATGCTTTTGGGATTAACATCTCTTTGACTCCTTTAAGTTTCTAATTTACCCATTTTGTATCTTAACTAAAAGTAATATTTTTTTATGTGTTAATTAGTTTTACAAAATAGTCAGTATAAACTCTTTTTGTTACACGTTTCGGTATAAAATTTTCCCTGAAATAAGTTCAGTCACATATAATACGGTTTTGTTTTTATTTTGTACACGTTTCCTGTTGTTATACGTTTCAGCGTAAATTTTTTTAGAGACATATTGAGTCAATTATACGTTTCATTCAACTTAATAAGTTCGAAGCACTACATGTTTTGACGCCGTCGCAACGCACGGAGGATAACTTTACTAGTATATCTTATTTTGTAAGGTCGGTTACCAATCATGAATTTTTATTTTTTAACTCTCAAAACAACTGTATATTAAATAATTAATTTTCGGTTAAAATCAACATTGCAAACAGCAAAAACTCGAGAGTTTTATTTTTATGGTCTTGAGTTCGACCCAGGTTGCGAACTTTTTTTTTTCTATTTTTCTGTTTTTGATTTCGTTTTCTTTTACTTTTTTCCCGTAAACCTTCTTATGCTTATATATAAAATTATATTTTTAACTTCTTATACCGCAACGTATGGTGAATAATGAGATTTTTCTTGATATCATTTGTTCTTGTATATCATATAATATGCAGTGAAGTTTTTTAGATGTTTTCCTTCTTTTTTTCGTTTCGAATTTTCTTATTTTTCATACTTTTTTTTTCTTTTTTCCTTTAAACTTTCTTATATTTATTTCTAAAATTAGTATGGTTTGTTGTAGTATACCAAACGTGTGGTTTAGTTTTTTTAGTTTTTTCTTTTTTTTTTCCTTTTGAATTTTCCTAAATTTTATATTAAATAAAATTAATTATTCGTATCGTAACATACGGACATATTTTGTGACACCCCGTAAATTTCAGGTCAGCTTATTAATTATGTAAATGTTTATTTAAATGCTTTATGTACACGTGGCACTAGAATTAGTTTAATTTAGTGTGACACGTGGCACAACAATACGAACACCGACACATGACTAGGTAATTCGAGGAATTATCGACAAACAGCACAAGCGTGTCAAAACACACGAACGTTGGTGAACGTCTAGCACATTGTGTAGCACAACACTCGAAACCTCACGAAACACTCACACATTGAAATTGGAAGTTCAAACGAGGCCAAACGATAATTCGGAAGCGTGAAAACGGCGATGAACGGATCAAACACATTGAATTGGGCCTATTGGGCTCCCTATGGACTCATCGCGGTACGCGATGCACCTCAAGAATCTTTGCCGCGATACGCGACGAGTTTCGGGAAATTTGAATCCCGAAATCCGTCGCGCTACGCGAAACATACTTTTGCCTTTGACCGCGGTACGCTAAGCCGCCCAGTCGACAAAATCTTATAAAACCAAGAAAATCATTGCTACTCTACTACTCTTCGTCATTTTACCCGAACTTGCAAGCCACCATTCGGCCTATCTTCTTCATTTTCACCAGAAAACTCCCTTGGAAGCCATTATCAAGCACTTTGAAGCTCAAGGTTTGGAGTTTGAAGCTTCTCATCCTTGGTTTAAACTTGAAGACCACCATCACCCTCTTCTTTCTGTCGAATCCAGCAATCCTAGAAGGTTTAGGAGCTGCACAATCATCATCTTGGTGTTCAAGGAACTCTAGAAGGTAGCTCCATACTTAAAACCCACTTTCACATCTATTACACACACATGCATGAGTTAAAACTTACATGCAAGCACGTATTCTCCACATGCACGAGATTTGTTTCTGGGTTTGATGATTGAGATGTATTTCTTGATGATCCATGATGATTAAATGGCATATTATGATGATCTAAGATGATGGGTATAAACCCTTGTGCTTAAAATGATGGTTTATGATGATATAGATGCATGCATGTATGATCTAAGGCATTTTAAATGATTTTATTGATGTTGGGATGATTCTTGATAATGTATAAGTGATATTGCAAGATTAGATTGTGATTTGATGATTAAAAATGTGATTTTTGTAAACCTTTCTATTTTTAGTAACTTTTTGGTTGCAAGTTGATGTTTTGGTGCAAATGGTGGACATGCATGTATGTTGATATGATATTAGGATGATAAGATGATGATTTGAATACTTAGAATGTGATTTGGATAATGTTTATGGTCATATTGGGCATTGTTACTATTTTTAGTAACTTTTGTGGGGTAAATATTGATGGATGATGAATTTGGTTATATGTACATGTTTAGATAAGGATAGATGGTTTATCTTGATGATTTGTGATGTAAAAATGGTTTAGGAATGCTAGAATGGACATTTTCATGCAAAACCACAAAGTTACTATTTATAGTAACTTTAATTTGAGAAATCTTGACTTATAAACATTTTGTATGATTTGAGTATGCTAAGTGACATAACATGATATAATATGATGATTAGATACTAAGTTAGATGGTTTCCGATATCACGTATGCTATAAATGGAGACTTTCCATTTTAGGAAACTTTTATGTGCTAACATGATGAAAATGACTTATGTGACTTCGTATGATGATGTGTTATGTGCTAACATGATCACGTAGGATTAATAAGCATGTTAGAACTATAAAAATTGTTATGCTTTGTGAACTTTCCATAAATGGAAACTTACTATGTATAGTAAGTTGACCATATACGCGACTTGCGCATTTTGTACACGACGGACACTTACACCATTGATACACTAGTCACAACCGTCACACAGTTCACCAACGGGTCGTTGACTTGACACGGTCAACTTTGGTCAAACACGGTCAAACACGGTCAATGTGGACCAACACGGTCAAACACGGTCAATGTGGACCAACACGAGCAAACACGGTCATTGTAGACCAACACGGACAAACATGAATAACCGAGGGTTGTTGAGCACAAACATGAGCACTAGCACGAACACGAACACCGTCGTTACACGAACTCACGTGCGGTATATGATATAGGTCGCCGGTGACCGACGCGCTACTACGTCAGGAGCTTACGCTTGCTTGTCACTCTCTTCACTAAGGTGAGTTTACGGCCCCTCTTTAACTCTTTTCAAACGCTTTTAATAGGGGAGAATACTAGTTGCATCGAGTCAAACAATTATGCTATTACAAACATTTCTATTGTGTACGCACTGACGCTTGGAGCCTAGGGCTCGGTACTAACATTTGATAAACAACATGACACACTTTTATTACTATATGTATATCAAAACCTGTGAACTCACCAACCTTTGTGTTGACACTTTTCAAACTTGTATTCTCAGGTAACTAGCATGACAAGCACATGGAGCAGGAATGCACTTAGGGGATATGAGCATAGGATCCCGCATGCATTAATTTCCTGTCTTTTGAAAACAATATTTAATTATGTTTTGTAATGTCACATTGTAGTGTATAACAACTTATATTTCCGCTGCATGTTATCAAACTTGTTATATTTTTCCGCTGTAAATTATTTTGTTACTAAGTATGTCAAACATTGGATTTGTAAACGCATATAGAGGTGTTCTATATGACCATTGAGCTGTGATTCTGGCCACGTCACACCCACGTGGACTGACACCACGAGTGGGAATTTGGGGGTGTGACAGACTGGTATCAGAGCCTTGGTTATAGAGAACTAGGTTTGCATGTAGTAAACTTAGACTATAGCCATTGCTCAACGTTAGACACTACACTAGTTTCGCACAACACATTATGTGCATAGCTTAGCAATATGCTTTGTGATTTTATCGGATACCTACGAACATACCTGTGGAACCCTTAGCGGGTATTCATATCCGACTAAGATTGAGAACTGTGAGATGGGATTAGTGGAAGGACGAGCACAGGATTGAAGGGGACTCCTCAATGTTCTGAGGAAGACTACACTAGCACGATCTAACTCGAATCGAACGTTTTCCAATCCCGATTCTTGAGCGTAAACCCAGTCACCTGACGTACCATTACGGACTGGAACTTTAATGACAGCACTCCGAAGATGAACCTCGAGCACTACTGTGATCACTAGCTTCAGATTGAAGGAACTAAAATGGCTGTGTAAGATAAATTGACGATTATGGTGGCCAACGTAATCGTGAATTTATAGGTACATACGAATTCTGGCAAATTCAGATGGTAAGCTACACCCACTAAGGAAACTGGGTAGCACACCGCTGCTAGTGGCGATCCGAACTCCGCTACTTACACCGAGTAGTTTATTTCCCTATTGTATTTATTATTGCTAGAACCTACATGAGTGAGCTATGCTCATAGAATCACTTTGGTAATAGTAACCTTATGAAACTTATTATTGTACTTTTGGAGAAAATGATAAATTTTCCCTCTGGCTAACATACAACTATCTCTAACGGTTGGTAATACAATATCTATTGTATATATGTCACACCCCCAATTTCCAACTAACAGAATCATACCGTTTGGGACGTGACAAACCAGGATCTCAGATCATTAGACATAACGAAGACCTCTATATGAATTTCAAAACATACTTTGGTCTAAAACAGTAATATCAAAGTTCAAACGTTGCGGAAGCGTTTTTAAAACAAAACAAATATAACTGTTTGAAAACTGTAAATTACAAAAACAAAATCCCAAATGTTCAAATTCAAATAACAGAAAGGTGAAATATGCATGCGACTCGATCTCCTAGTCCATGCTTGCTTGAATCTTGTACCTTAACGTCCTGAGAAAACATGTAAATCAAGTCAACACAAAGGTTGGTGCATTACACAGGTTTAAGCATTCACAAATGTTTGAAACCACAGTTTGAACAAAATGTTTGCAGATAACATAATCACACATGCATAGTCATGATAGCTAGTCATTTATACTATTTACATAAGTGGTCGACACCGAAGCTGACTAATGCATGCTATCGCATGTTTTGCCTTGCCACTATTGTCTAGCACAAACAATAGTAATGAGTGTTTGGTCAGTCAAACACCTCCGTAGATCCCATCTACCAAGTGAGGTTTGTCAAACCTAATAGATCTATTTCCAACTACCATGCTTTGCGCTACGGCAAACTAAACGGTTCGAAGTGTAAGGACTTGTAATGCTATGTTTGCACTCAATGTAAACAGCTAACTCATGCAAGTGAATCTAAAAATGTTTGTTGCACATGTTTTCTCCCCCAAAACAGTTAAAATAAGAAAGGGGCCGTGTACGTACCTTTGATTGTAGCAGAATGATCAAACACACGTGAACTCGCGTAGAAAATCCTCTACGAAGAATCTGTGTTTAAACAATTACAGTGTGTTATTCGGGATGTCGTTTTATGCTTGAAATCACATACGTGTCAACACACGTATGTTAGAGTGTTAAGAATATGCATACGTATGTACGCGTGCCTTTGAAATCGTTTAAATAAAACCATATATGATTTTATTTAATTAAACGTAATTATACGCGATTTCGTTTTCGATCTAAAATATAAATTTTATTATCTTAATTAATTCGGGATCTCGTTACGGTTCCAACGCAACTTGAACGTGCTACAACGGAGTTAAAACGAGCGAGTTACGGTTTAAATACTAAAAATGGTGTTTTTTATACAAAAACAATGGTCACCCGGGTTCGAACCCGTGACCTCTCGCCCCAAACACTTAGTCCTTGCCAACTACACCAGTTCAACATTTGATAATGATTTCATTTCAGCTATTTTTAAACACAACCTAACCTGTCTCCCTTTGTTTTACCCTTAACCGAACCAATCTTGGTTCCAATTGTCTCACGATTCGAACTCGATCAATCTCAGAACCTTAGGGCTATTTTTCTTTAGACTTAGGCGATCTTATAAATGGTTTCAATTTAATCAATGATTAATTCCAGCTCATGCATTCGGTTATGCTCAGTCTCGAAATCAAATTCAAAACCCACAATCCAAATTGATCAAATCTACTTATATCAACCAGTAAATCCATAGGTCTTTCATTAAATGGTGAATTTCACAGCCTTCAGAAAGATTTAGTGTGGATATCCAGTTCATCTAATTCGAAAATCCCAATTCGATTTTTAACTCAAGAACCCTAAGATGAAACTGATACAATCCGATATGTTTAAACGAAATTAATATGGGTATTTCGTTCAACAGATTATCACGAAACTATCTGTGTGATTAAATTCGATTATTACTCCGATTACACAAGAAACCCCCAATTCGTTTCTTACAACAAACCCTAGCTCTTGATCTCTTACAATTCGATGTTATATCATGAAATTCACATATGGGTTTCCTTAAAATAATGATTTCGAAACTCTCTGTGCCAATTGATTTCATTCTTAAACTCGATTTAACAAAAACCCCCAAATCGTTTTATCCTAAGAACCCTAGAATTAGATTTCATAAAATTTGATGTTGTTTGCTACAATTAACATAGAGGTTATGTTAATCAGTCTATTCTGAAGCTGATAGTAAGGTTTAATTTGATTATAATCCCCGATTAAGCAGAAACCCCCAAATCGGTTTTTCATATGAACCCTAGAAATCAAACTCCATCAAATCGATGTAGTTACCAGAAATTGTTATATGGTTTTACTTAATCGGCCATATTAGGGTGTGTAGGAGTAAATACTTACCTGTTTGATAACCAATTGAAGAGGATCGACTTTTAGGTCAATTTTCGGTCGAGTTCTTGAATCAAACCCCTTCCTGTGGCTTCTTGATTCGAATTCTTGTATGCAACAGAGCCTAATAATGCCGACCAAGGATTCTGGAGTTCCAATTTCTCTGATTATAGTCGAGGTATACGAATTTGATAGTATACATTTGCGGTTTCGACTCTTAGTTAACCATCGAGTTAAATTCAAGGTTTAATGTCCACAATAACTAATGATAACGGTTTATCATCATTATTGTATACTGATTGAGTGATAAATTTGACCATTAACATCGTATTAATGCAAAATTTGAATTTCTTTTGATAATCCATACGAATTTTGACTTGTAAAAGTCAAAATTTGGTATTTTTATGTATTGCAAGCTTAACCTTCATGGTTTAAGTGTTTCTAGACCTGTTTTGATAAATACTAGACCTTCTCATTTAGTTGATTATGATTTCGTATGATTTTTGTTAGTTTCGGAATTGTCACATCATCCCCTTGTTGAAGGAATTTTCGTCCTGAAAATTGTAAAATGTTAGAAGTAGTTACGACACTACTTGTGAGTTCAAATTGAACGTGTTGGTGTGATGTCTGATCATTCTGTGTGTGTACTCACACACAAAATCCAATGCTTGCAACATCACAACTAAGTGTGATCGTTCTGCGTAACTGTTTGCGTGTACACTAGTTAGTTCACCTAACTGTGACTGTTTGTGTCTGATCATGCTGTGCTGTGTAACCTCGCACATAGTAAGTGTTTGTAACTGTTTGTACTATGCAACCTCGCACATAGCAGAATGTGTGTAACTAATCATGCATGTACTACCATAACATGTAACATATGAAATGTAGCACATAAAATGTAATGTAGCACAAATGTTTGTAACAAAACCAAT
Source organism: Mikania micrantha (assembly GCA_009363875.1). Lineage (NCBI taxonomy): Eukaryota > Viridiplantae > Streptophyta > Magnoliopsida > Asterales > Asteraceae > Mikania > Mikania micrantha. Next base: position 94,535,617 of record CM018692.1, read on the forward strand.
TGCATAAAATGTTTGTGCTTACCGTTTAAAATTTGAAGTGCTGATGTGTGACGCATCACGTCATCCCCTTGTTAAAGGAAATTTCGTCCCGAAATTTAACGTGCGCTCTCGGTGTTTGCAGTAACTGTTTTGAATAGATGAGGATACTTCTTCATCATTTGGTCTTCCCGTTCCCATGTGAATTCAGGACCACGTCTTGAATTCCACCGAATTTTGACTATCAGGATCTTGCTTTGTTTGAGCTGTTTGACCTCTCGGTCCATGATTTCAGCTGGTTCTTCAATAAATCGTAACTGTTCATCCACTTGTATTTCTTCCAATGGTACAATCAATGTCTCATCAGAAAGACATTTCTTTAAGTTCGATACGTGAAAGACATCATGAACTCCACTGAGTTCATCCGGTAGTTTGAGTTGATACGCAACCGGACCAATCCTTTTCAGGATCTCAAAAGGCCCTACGTAACGTGGACTAAGCTTCCCGCGCTTGCCGAATCGTATTACACCTTTCCAAGGTGATACGTTTAGAAGAACTCGGTCTCCAACTTGAAATTCCAACGGCTTACGACGTTTGTCAGCGTAACTCTTTTGTCGATCCCGGGCCGCTGCCATACGGTTCCGGATTTGTACTATCTTCTCTGTCGTCTCGTGCACTAGTTCAGGACCTGTAATCTGACTATCACCAATTTCAGCCCAACAAACTGGTGAACGACATTTACGACCATACAAAGCTTCAAACGGTGCTGCCTGAATACTTGTATGATAACTATTGTTGTAAGAGAATTCCACTAACGGTAAGTGGTGTTCCCAGCTATCACCAAAGTCAATTACACAAGCTCGTAACATATCCTCGAGCGTTTGAATTGTACGTTCACTCTGACCATCGGTCTGTGGATGATATGCGGTACTCATATCCAAACGAGTCCCCAATGACTTAGGAAGTGACTTCCAAAAGTTTGAAGTAAATCGAGCATCTCGATCTGATATGATAGAGATTGGCACGCCATGCCGTGCTACCAACTCCTTGATGTAAATGCGAGTCAGTTTCTCCATCTTTTCGGTTTCCTTGATTGCTAAGAAGTGTGTAGATTTCGTTAATCGATCGACAATTACCCATATCGTATCACAACCACTCGGTGTACGGGGTAACTTAGTAATAAAGTCCATCGAAATCTATTCCCATTTCCACATTGGTATTTCTGGTTGTTGCAGCAAACCAGATGGTTTCTGATATTCAACTTTGACTTTTGAACAAGTCAAACATTTGCTAACGTACTTAGCAATGTCAGCTTTCATACAAGGCCACCAATACAGTGCCTTCAAGTCATGATACATCTTGTCTGATCCCGGATGGACTGAATATCTGGACTTGTGTGCTTCATCCATCACGAGTTCCCTTAAGCCTCCGTACAAAGGTATCCACAGTCGATTAATGAAATAACGAATTCCATCAGGTTTAACATCCAATTGTTCTTCCATTCCTCGTAAGGATTCCTGTACCAAGTTTTCCTTTTTCAAAGCCTCGAGCTGAGCACTGCGTACCTTGTCAGGTAAGTCAGTATGTATCGTCATCATAAGTGCGCGAACCCGTCTTGTTGATGTTGTGTCTTTTCTGCTTAAAGCATCAGCTACCACATTAGCTTTTCCCGGATGGTACTTGATCGCGCATTCGTAGTCGTTCAACAACTCAACCCACCGTCGCTGTCTCATATTAAGCTCCTTCTGATCAAAGATATGTTGCAAACTCTTATGATCCGTGTAAATGGTACACTTAGTTCCATATAGATAATGCCTCCAAATCTTCAAAGCAAAAACCACTGCTCCTAACTCCAATTCATGAGTAGTGTAATTCTTTTCGTGTGGTCGTAGTTGCCTTGAAGCATAAGCAATCACTTTATCACGTTGCATCAACACACACCCCAAACCCTGTGCAGATGCATCACAATACACCACAAAATCTTCCGTCCCTTCCGGTAAAGACAGAATCGGTGCACTGCAGAGTTTCTGTTTCAATAACTGGAATGCAACTTCCTGTTTATCCGTCCAGTTATACTTCGTTCCCTTATGCGTAAGAGCTGTAAGTGGTTGAGCGATCTTTGAGAATCCCTCAATGAATCATCGGTAATAACCCGCCAAACCAAGGAATTGTCGTACCTCGGTAGGGGTCTTTGGTGCTTCCCAATTCTTAATCGCTTCAATCTTTGCTGGATCAACATGTATACCCTTTTCATTGACTATATGACCCAAGAATTGTACTTCTCGCATCCAGAAATCACATTTCGAGAACTTAGCGTACAATTGTTCCTGTTTCAGTAATTCCAATAGCAATCGAAGATGTTCAGCATGTTCCTCCTCAGTCTGGGAATAGATCAGAATGTCATCAATGAAAACAATGACAAACTTATCAAGATAAGGTTTACAAACACGATTCATGAGGTCCATGAATACAGCTGGAGCGTTTGTCAACCCAAATGGCATGACCAAGAACTCATAATGGCCATAGCGCGTCCTGAATGTTGTCTTTGGAATATCCTCCTCCTGGACTCTTAGTTGATGATAACCCGATCTGAGATCGATCTTCGAGTAATAACTCGAACCTTGCAACTGATCGAACAGATCGTCAATTCTGGGTAACAGATACCGGTTTTTCATGGTAACTTTGTTAAGTTCCCGGTAATCGATACACATACAGAAAGTCCCGTCCTTTTTCTTAACAAATAAGACTGGAGCTCCCCACGGTGAAAAACTAGGTCGTATAAAACCCTTCTCTAACAACTCTTGCAGTTGTGTAGATAACTCTTGCATTTCTGACGGTGCAAGTCGATAAGGCGCCCTAGCTATCGGTGCTGCATCTGGTGTAAGGTCGATTCAGAATTCCACCTGTCTGATAGGCGGTAATCCCGGCAAGTCTTCTGGAAATACCTCCGGAAATTCACAAACTACTGGAATATCTTCAATCTTCTTCTCCGCTACCGGCTTTTCAGTTATAAGTGCTATAACTGTCGTATGACCTTTACGCAGACATTTGTGTGCTTTCATACAAGATATGAGACGCAGTGGCGTACTGCTCTTCTTGCCTTGTACATACAATGTCTCTCCATGTGGAAGAGGTATACGAACAATCTTTTCATGGCACACTATTTCAGCCTGGTTTTTGGACAACCAGTCCATGCCAATGACTACATCAAAACTGCCTAGAGTGATAGGCATAAGATCAATTTCCAATGTCTGACCCATCAAATCAAGGATACATCCCTTAAGGATTTGTTCAACTAAAATTAACTTGCCATCAGCTAGTTCTACAGTGTATGGGTTTTCTAAGGCAGTGGGACCAACATTTAGCAACTTAGAGAATGAACTAGACACAAAACTCCGGTCTGCACCAGTGTCAAATAGCATAGAGGCATAGTGATTATTTAAGAGAAACGTACCCGTGACAATGTTGGGATCCTCCCGTGCTTGCCGTCCTCCAATCACAAACGCCCGGCCCCTAGCACCATTGTTGTTGTTATTGTTGTTGTTGGTGCCATTGCCGTTGCCGTTGCCATTTGCATCGTTAGCCCCGCCTTTCTTGAGTTGTGGGCAATCCTTTTTAAAGGGCCCCATCTTACCACACTCAAAACAACCCTGCGGTGCGTTGTTCTGATTGTTATTCTGATTGTTGGAGTTGTTTTGCAGCTCTTCGCGGCAATCCTTAGCTGCATGACCAACTTTACCACACCGTTGACACTTAATTTTACCACACTGATTTCCTGTATGATGAAATCCACACCTGTTGCACTTTGGATGTTTACCAATATAACCCCCTGATGACGACTGCTGACCACTGTTCGAATTGTGGTAAGACTTGTTTGAATCTTGCTTCCGGTTCTGCTGAAAAGGCTGTTGGTTGAAGTTCTTGGAGTTGTTACCTTCCCACTTCCTCTTGTGGTCTCCCACCTTAGTAGCTGATGTTCGTTTAGGCAGAGTTCCCTGTAACACTGCCTGATCAGTCAATTGGTGCGCCAGTCGAACAGCTTGTTGAATTGTTGTGGGATTTGCAGAAGTAACCAAACCCTGGATCTGAGGCACCAATCCCCCGATGTACCTCTCTATCCACTTGCTTGCGGGAGTAGCCATGTGAGGTAGAAGTCTGGCCAGTTCATGTGATCGAGTCGTGTACTCCTCGATGTTTGAGCCCTCCATCTTGAGGTACCAATACTCCTCCTCCAGTTTCTGCATCTCACTGCGAGGACAGTACTCCTCCTGCAATAAAGTCTTGAATCCATTCCAGGTTAAGGCATTGGCCTCACCTAGTCCCAAAGTCTGAACATTCGAGTTCCACCAAGTCAATGCTGGACCCTCCAACGTTCCAGTGGCATACTTTACCTTATTCTCCTCAGGACAGTTGCACATTTCAAAAAAGGACTCCGCTTTCTCAATCCATCGAAGGAGTCCAATGGCCCCCTCCGATCCTTTGAAGTTATGTGGCTTACAGTCCAAGAACATCTTGAACGTGCACGCCTGTGGATTCACCAATCCCCCTGTTGGACCCTGTGGCCCTGTAGTGTGTGTCTGAACGTAGTTCGCGATTGCCTCCGCGACTCTGTTATTGATCAGCTCATTGAGCTCAGCAACTGTCATCTGTACGTTCTCACCGGCCATTATCTTCCTAGTTAAAAGAAATGTTAGAGTGTTATCAAAGTCCAATGTGACATGTGTAAATAATACAACAAACACAACATGTAATGTATAAATCAACACAACTGTTGGCAATAAGTAATAGTTTTCAATAGATAGAAATCTGATTTGAGTACAATACTTTCAAAATCAAAACATAAATTTTCCAAACATCTAATGTAGGGACACAACCCGCCCCTAATAAGTTCAACTAGATCAGTCCTCTGGGTCATCAATAGTGGATTCAGGATCAGAATCAACAGCTGGTGCTGGTTCCTCCCCTTCCTCCTCTTCATCCTCTTCATCCTCTTCTTCATTCTCCGAGACCACCAAATCTTCCAAGGCAACAAGTCTGCCTTCCAGAATCTCAGCTCAGTTCTCAGAAGCTTGAAAAATACCAGTCAACTGGATGATCTCATCCCGCATCTCATTAACCAGGTTGGCAAGGTTATCTTGTCTTTCATTCGCATCCCAGAGTTCCCGAACATTGTACTCAATCCTATCATTTGCCCAGTACAAGTCCTCACGTAGTTTGGCAATCTCCTCAGAGTCAGTCCGTTGCCTCTTAGGCTCAGGAACATCCAACGCAGGTGGTGGATGAGTAGAAGGTCCCTCAACAGGTTCCTCCTTAGGCTCCTCCTCTGGATCCTCATCCGGATCCTCCTCCAGACCCTCCTCCGGATCCTCATCCGGATCCTCCTCCGGATCCTCCTCAGGGTCTGAATCATCTCTCTCAGATGGTGGAGGAGATGGGATAGGTGGTGCTGGTGATGATGGTGGTGCTGGAACTACCGGCTCCTCATCCTCCGAATCATCAATGTATATGTATGGTACTGATGATGAAGATGCCATGCCTGTTACATAATACCATATGTAAGTGCAGTGCCATGGAACGTGTAACCAAGTCTATTACATAATGGCGTATGTAATTTCTAAGTGATATGTGTAAGTGTGCGTGTCTAATGTCTAACAGTTATAGTCTAAGTCTACAAATGCAAACCTAGTTCGCTATAACCAATGTCTCTGATACCAATCTGTCACACCCCCAATTTCCAACTAACGGAATCATACCGTTTGGGACGTGACAAACCAGGATCTCAGATCATTAGACATAACGAAGACCTCTATATGAATTTCAAAACATACTTTGGTCTAAAACAGTAATATCAAAGTTCAAACGTTGCGGAAACGTTTTTAAAACAAAGCAAATATAAATGTTTGAACACTGTAAATTACAAAAACAAAATCCCAAATGTTCAAATTCAAATAACAGAAAGGTGAAATATGCATGCGACTCGATCTCCTAGTCCATGCTTGCTTGAATCTTGTACCTTAACGTCCTGAGAAAACATGTAAATCAAGTCAACACAAAGGTTGGTGCATTACACAGGTTTAAGCATTCAAAAATGTTTGAAACCACAGTTTGAACAAAATGTTTGCAGATAACATAATCACACATGCATAGTCATGATAGCTAGTCATTTATACTATTTACATAAGTGGTCGACACCGAAGCTGACTAATGCATGCTATCGCATGTTTTGCCTTGCCACTATTGTCTAGCACAAACAATAGTAATGAGTGTTTGGTCAGTCAAACACCTGCGTAGATCCCATCTACCAAGTGAGGTTTGTCAAACCTAATAGATCTATTTCCAACTACCACGCTTTGCGCTACGGCAAACTAAACGGTTCGAAGTGTAAGGACTTGTAATGCTATGTTTGCACTCAATGTAAACAGCTAACTCATGCAAGTGATATGTATCTAAAAATGTTTGTTGCACATGTTTTCTCCCCCAAAACAGTTAAAATAAGAAAGGGGCCGTGTACGCACCTTTGATTGTAGCAGAATGATCAAACACACGTGAACTCGCGTAGAAAATCCTCTACGAAGAATCTGTGTTTAAACAATTACAGTGTGTTATTCGGGATGTCGTTTTATGCTTGAAATCACATACGTGTCAACACACGTATGTTAGAGTGTTAAGAATATGCATACGTATGTACGCGTGCCTTTGAAATCGTTTAAATAAAACCATATATGATTTTATTTAATTAAACGTAATTATACGCGATTTCGTTTTCGATCTAAAATATAAATTTTATTATCTTAATTAATTCGGGATCTCGTTACGGTTCCAACGCAACTTGAATGAGCTACAACGGAGTTAAAACGAGCGAGTTACGGTTTAAATACTAAAAATGGTGTTTTTTATACAAAAACAATGGTCACCCGGGTTCGAACCCGTGACCTCTCGCCCCAAACACTTAGTCCTTGCCAACTACACGAGTTCAACATTTGATAATGATTTCATTTCAGCTATTTTTAAACACAACCTAACCTGTCTCCCTTTGTTTTACCCTTAACCGACCAATCTTGGTTCCAATTGTCTCACGATTCGAACTCGATCAATCTCAGAACCTTAGGGCTATTTTTCTTTAGACTTAGGCGATCTTATAAATGGTTTCAATTTGATCAATGATTAACTCCAGCTCATGCATTCGGTTATGCTCAGTCTCGAAATCAAATTCAAAACCCACAATCCAAATTGATCAAATCTACTTATATCAACCAGTAAATCCATAGGTCTTTCATTAAATGGTGAATTTCACAGCCTTCAGAAAGATTTAGTGTGGATATCCAGTTCATCTAATTCGAAAATCCCAATTCGATTTATAACTCAAGAACCCTAAGATGAAACTGATACAATCCGATATGTTTAAACGAAATTAATATGGGTATTTCGTTCTACAGATTATCACGAAACTATCTGTGTGATTAAATTCGATTATTACTCCGATTACACAAGAAACCCCCATTTCGTTTCTTACAACAAACCCTAGCTCTTAATCTCTTACAATTCGATGTTATATCATGAAATTCACATATGGGTTTCCTTAAAATAATGATTTCGAAACTCTCTGTGCCAATTGATTTCATTCTTAAACTCGATTTAACAGAAACCCCCAAATCGTTTTATCCTAAGAACCCTAGAATTAGATTTCATAAAATTTGATGTTGTTTGCTACAATTAACATAGAGGTTATGTTAATCGGTCTATTCTGAAGCTGGTAGTAAGGTTTAATTTGATTATAATCCCCGATTAAGCAGAAACCCCCAAATCGGTTTCTCATATGAACCCTAGAAATCAAACTCCATCAAATCGATGTAGTTACCAGAAATTGTTATATGGTTTTACTTAATCGGCCATATTAGGGTGTGTAGGAGTAAATACTTACCTGTTTGATAACCAATTGAAGAGGATCGACTTTTAGGTCAATTTTCGGTCGAGTTCTTGAATCAAACCCCTTCCTGTGGCTTCTTGATTCGAATTCTTGTATGCAACAGAGCCCAATAATGCCGACCAAGGATTCTGGAGTTCCAATTTCTCTGATTATAGTCGAGGTATACGAATTTGATAGTATACATTTGCGGTTTCGACTCTTAGTTAACCATCGAGTTAAATTCAAGGTTTAATGTCCACAATAACTAATGATAACGGTTTATCATCATTATTGTATACTGATTGAGTGATAAATTTGACCATTAACATCGTATTAATGCAAAATTTGAATTTCTTTTGATAATCCATACGAATTTTGACTTGTAAAAGTCAAAATTTGGTATTTTTATGTATTGCAAGCTTAACCTTCATGGTTTAAGTGTTTCTAGACCTGTTTTGATAAATACTAGACCTTCTCATTTAGTTGAGTATGATTTCGTATGATTTTTGTTAGTTTCGGGTTAACAGAGTTAACCGAAAATGCCGAATTGTCACAATATAGATATTGCGAATGGCTGGTCAAGGAATGTATGTGCATACAGACAACCAATCAATCAGTTTTGCGGCTATCGAAGCTATGGTAGAACAACGGGTTAGAAAAGACATTACGGATTACGAGACTGCACGCCTAAACAGTGGAACAAGCAACGGAACTCACAACCACAACTCAAAAGGATGTTCATTCAGAACCTTCCTTAGCTACCATCCTCATATATTCACGGGACCGGAAAGAGCGGTAGGACTGCTCCAATGGATTAAGGTGGTTGAGTCAATCTTCTGCATGGGCGGGTGTTCTGAAGAGAATAAAGTAAAATTTGCTACTGGGACTTTGGAAGGACAGGCACTCACTTGGTGGAACTCACACATTCAGATACTAAGTCTGCAGACTGCTAACTCAATCCCATGGGAAAACTTCATCAAGATGATTGAAGGAAGAATATTGTCCTCGGAACAAAATCAAGCAACCGGAGTGGTTTTGGATTCACAAAATGGAGGGATCCGAGATCGAACAATACACCGCTCGATTCCACGAGATGTGTAAACTGTATCCAGAAGTGGTGACCCCAGAATACAAAAAGATTGAAAAAATACATCAGTGGATTACCTGAACAGATCCAAAGCCTAGTTACCGCGGAAGACCCCACACTCATTCAACCCACTATTTGTTTGGCTCATTGTCTGACTGACCAAGCGGTAGCACATGGTAAGCTACCCAAGAGGGGTGAACACCTGAAGCCCCAAGGGACCAAGCGGAAGTGGGAGTCAAGAAACAACAGGACCTTCTCACCACAACAATCAACCCAACATTTCCCCACACCAGCAAAAGTCTTTACCGCCACTCAATCTGATGCTCAAGGCAAGAAAGCATACCAAGGTAGCTACCCCAAGTGCAAAAATTGCTCATACCATCACTTTGGACCATGCAATAGGATCAAGTGTACAAGATGTGGGAGAAACAGGCATATTATGAGGGAGTGTCATGCCAACCTGAAGCCGAACACAAACAGAGTCGGCTCACAAAGGGGATGCTTCACCTGCGGAAAGCCTGGTCACATACGCCGAGACTGCCCACAAAGCAAGAAAGCAGGAGGCAACGCTGCAAGAGGCAGGACATTCGTATTCGGATCTGGAAAAGCCAAAGATGATTCCAACATCATATAATATCTATGTAAGGGTATTATTTGATACCGGAACTAATATGAGCTTTACACCTAGTGAGTTTAGTAAATTACTAGATATCACACCAACACTATAACATCTGTGCCGGAATCGTCACCGGAACAGTAATTTGTACAGTAACTTGTACAGTAACTCAGATACAATCAACGAGAAATACTTAGAAACTATTAACATTCAATGCTAAACATAAACTATTACGCGATGTTTCTGAGATTCTGATTTAAACCTCTTGGTTTAAACAGTCAGAAACACATCAGACAATCATGAACAGATGCATACATGTTTAATTTTGTACTATTAGGTTTAAACGTATGCCAGGATAACCAGAACAAAACTATTACAGCTACTGTTACAGAATGCTAAACCGACGAATTATTCGTACAGGTGACGATCTGTACGAATAGATCTGTAAGTTTAACGATCTGAAACGATAACTGAAAAGTAGAAAACAAAATCAGAAAGTGAAACGTACGATCGTGTTCGTACAGCTAGCGCTCTGTACGAAAACACGCGTAAGTGACGTTTTCTGACGAAACGAAAACGAAGACGAATCGAACGAAAATAAATTTAAGGAAATATAACATTTCCTGTTTTTCAATTTTGAAACTCATCAGAGATAAATTAAAACGAAACTATTTTAATTTAAGACGCGTAAAGCAAAATACGCGAATAAATAATTAAACGCGTAAAAATAATAATTTACGACAGATAATTTAAGAAAATAATATTTAAACTAATTACTAGAAATAGACGCCTTCTGAACATTTTAAAAATGTTCTTTTATTTAAAATACGAAAAACATGCGCGTAACGAGCCGGATACGCGACGAAAATACGAACCGAGCAACCGAAACGAACCCGAACACCCTCGGGATATAAAAACCCTAAAATGAGACTTCACCCTCATTTTTCTCTCATCTCCTTCTCTCTCTAGCTCAATTCCCGTCCATCTCTCTCTCTCTCAAGAAATATCAACTTCAAACTACAAGATCTTGGTCATTTCATGGTGAAATCGCGCATTCTTGGTGTCCACGCGTAGCTAGCAACAAGCTCTACAAGGAAGTACAACCGATCTGGAAATTCGCCCGGCTGATTTCGAGGTATGAGCTTCGAAAGGCTGAAAAACATTAGGGTTTTCATTATATTGTTGTGTTTGTTCGACCCACACACACATGACCGGTTTAGGACTTTTACACCCTAAACTCACACTTAGGCAACATCCTAGCATGTATGTCAACCCATGGAACAACCTGGCACGGATTAGAGTTCGAAAATGGTGATGTTGCAGGTAGGGTTCGTGAGAAAAGCTATAAAAGAAGGGGCGGCCGAACCTGTTCACTAAGCTAATGGCCGAACCTTTGTGCCCAAGTAACAGCCGAACCCTTCCAAGTTACACCTACCGCCGAACCTTCCATTCAAGACCAGCGAACCATCCTCAGACGCCGAACCTATTAGCTGCAGCGAACCCATGATCCTAGGCGAACCAGCCAAACCCTACGAACCTGTTATGGCAGAGCCAGGTGCGGCGAACCTCTGGCTGAACCCAAGACTTAGCTGAACCATTACACTCATGCAACCATACACGACGAACCTTCTTCTTCTCAGCGAACCATGCTGCCCCGAACCTTTAGCGGCCGAACCTAATGATTGCTTAGCATCTTCACCGAACCCATGAAAGGTCTAGACGAACCTTTCCCTTTTAAACCCTCGGCCGAACCTGTACGAAAGTTGGATCCCATGAGCGAACCATGATTGGAGCCGAACCTTGAGCCATGCACCTAAGCGGTTTGCTGGACTTGGGGTGTAAAAAGATGCAATCTGTTTAAAACTCATATCGTGGGCCTGTGTACACAAAACTTGGCCCACCCATGTCTTAAAATCGGCTCAAGGGATTTGGGATTTATTCGGCCTAAGGCCCAATTCATGGGCCCAAATTTTTGATCTTTGGTCCAAAGCTATCAACCGGCCCAATGCATGTTACTTGGCCCATTTAATCAAGAGGTTAACAAATAACGTTAATATTTAATAAGCGAACGCATGAATGACTAGGATGGGTCATTATTAACACAAAATGTAGTGAATTCCAAATCTAAGGAATTTATAAACTTAAAACATTAAGCATACAAGGGTTATGATTTAATCAAATTATTCCCATGTAACAACATCTTTCATCATAACAAGACTAACCTGTGGGGTTTAAACCATAAATCTAAGTTAGTCTTGGGTTTACATGCTAAGCCTTATAACAAAACAATTAGCACACAATGACAGTTGAGATTTCAAAAATAGTTTAGAAGCTAAACATACAACAAAAGGGCATGACCTAACAACAATCTAAGTGTTAAGTAGGAGCACATACTTTAACTAGCAAACGAGGCCGGATAAAGAATGAAACTCGTAGGTGTTAGCCTACTTTAGGGCTAACACTTACACGCGTACACATTAATTATAATGCATACTTATAAGTTGTAAACAACATGAAATCAATACAGGATCTTGAACACAACAACGAATACTACAAAGAGTGAGTGCATTATAGTTAAGATAAGTCAACCACTTCAAACACCAGGTGAGTTCATTTGTCCATTTTCAAACTTATTTGTTTTACTTCGGGACTGAGAAGTATGTTAAACATTTTCATAAACTATTGAAATGTTATTTAATGCTTTTAAACTTATACATGATGCTTATAATAAGGCTTATGCTTGGAAACTAGTATACTTTGAGAATCTTTAAACTTGATGCTTATTCTATAAACTAGAAGCTTAAACTATATACTTGAGGTTTACACTATGGACTTGAAGTCTAACCGTTAGGCTAGACATTTATGATATAAACTTAATACTTAAACTTTGAGCTATATACTTATGCTTAAAGCTATGTGCTTAAACTATACATTTGATGTTTAAATTATAAACTTTATGTTTAAACTACATACTCAATGTTAAGGCTTTGAGAATACTTATACTAAACACTAATACTTTATATAACGATTTCAGAAAGTTAATGTTCTATGCTCTTAGCAAAGTGTTAAACTGTTTTATACTTACAATTACTTACTTAAACATAACTTGAAAACTTATATGCTTAGAAATACTTGTATGCGTGAGATGCTTGAAACACTTGGATGTTTAACATACTTGAAATACTTGAAAACACGTGAATACTTGTTATACTTTGAGATACTTGAAAACATGTGAATGCTTGATACATTTGGGATACTTGAATACATGAATGCATGATATACTTGGGATACATGAACACTTGGAATACTTGATATGCTTGGAACATGTGAGCATTTGGATGCTTGAAACATTGGAATGCTTAAACAAAAGACTGATTGACCGCCGCATGTTGACCTGTGTGTCAACCCCTACTAGTCATCAGTGAAACTATGTGGATGTGTTAAACTTGTATGCATAAGCTATAGGACATTGTAAGACAGACTGTTGACCGCCGCGTGTTGACCTATGTGTCAACCCCTACTAGTCATCAGTGTTCTTGTTTGTCAGAGTCATGTAAGACAGACTGATTGGCTGCCGCGTGTTGACCTGTGTGTCAACCCCTACTAGTCATTCAGTGTTCTTCTTGATTCATCCATGATTATGACAAGTGACTAGAATGATTGGGTTCTTCTAGTTGACTTTGTGTTAACTTGAAGGTTCCTCTATCAAAACATGTCACGAGTCATGTTTAGGATCATTATGGATGGACGCTGAACTCCTTAGGGTTTCCAGCTGTCCATAATGGTGCCTCTTAAACTAAATACTTATATGCTATGGAATCAATAGGGTGGAGTGAAACGCTTAATTATCATTAATAACAATATGTTAAGAAGCCCGGTATGTGGTGGGACGGTGGCTGGGGGCTTGTCCCCTACATATGCCCTATATATAAGCATACTTGGTTGGATAGCATAGGTGGTTGTTAGTGAGGTTAAGGTTGTCATTTCGGGGGAAACAAAGTAAACATTGGCAGGGAAAACAAATGCTAAGAATCATACGTTATGGAATCAAAGTAGTGGAATGAAATGCTTAATTATCATTAACAACAATATGTTAAGCAGCCCGGTATGTGGTGGGACGGTGGCTGGGGCTTGTCCCCTACATATGCCCTATATATAAGCATATTTGGTTGGATAGCATAGGTAGTTGTTAGTGAGGTTAAGGTTGTCATTCGGGGAATCAAGGTGAAAAATTACAGGGTAATCTAATACAAAGAATCAAACGTTATGGAATCAAACATGTAGGATGAAATGCTCAATTATCAGCAGGAACAATATATCATGTGTTTTAGTGTGTGGTGGGACGGTGGCTGGGGCTTGTCCCCTACATATGCCCTATATATAAGCATACTGAAACAGATGGTATAGGTGGTTAATGGTGAGGTTAAGGTTGTCATTCAAAGGATTTTTCGAACTATTTTTACATAAAAACTACATGAACTCACCAACCATTGTGTTGACTTTGTTTTCTTACATGCTTTCTCAGGTGACGCACAAGATTAAGCTAAGATTCAGGATTGCATACTAGGATGCCCAGACATAGATCCTAGTTGACTTTTGAAGAAGCACAAATTTTGAGATAAATATGAATCTCTTTTGATATCTTGTACAGATACAAGATAGATATATTTGATTCTTTTGGATAGGTTTACTTAGTTAAATTACCAAATGTTGACAATTGTAATTTAACTTTGTAATCCTAGTTAATGTTTTATTGTGCTTAATTATTCTTTAACATTGATGCTATGTAAACAATCTGATCATCACGATTATCATTCACGATATCGTGCTCCGAGAACCTTCCGCCCGACGGGGACTTCGATCCAACCCCGCCGGCTCGGGGTGTGACAGATTGGTATCAGAGCTCAAGGTTATAGAGAATAATAGGTCACATACTTAAACGGTTTGACCTACACTATAACTTAGGGACCCTCATGTAGAGTACATAAGACTTAAGTTTGCATTGTGTCTTCTGCGTTCGATCACAACACTAACCAATATCTTGGGTTATGATCAGAAGGCCGCCTAGAAGACAACCGACCCCGGTGCCTACTTCAAAGACCTCAGCACCGCACTCTTCAACACCATCACCACCAGATTCACTGCCGCCTCCTTGTCCTCCACTGGACCCTCCTCCGAACCCGACTGCAGCTATAGTTTTGGATCCTGGTCAACGTTACTGAGCAGTCAGCTGACTAATCAGATGAAGAATATCATCCCGGAGATGATCAACAGGATTCAAAGCCACAGTAACAACTCTGGGCATACTGCGGGAGAAACTAGTGGAAACACCGGCACTATATCCGACTGTTCGTACAAGTCATTTGTAGGATGCAAACCGCCAAGCTTTAGCGGTGTTGAAGGGGCTGTTGGACTCATTCAATGGTTAGAAAAGATGGAAGCTACATTGGACCTAAGCAGTTGTCCGGAAAGACATAAGGTTCGCTATGCTGCTGGATCTTTCAGTAAGCGTGCCCTAACTTGGTGGAACTCCCAGATAAATGCTTGAGGTAGGGATGAAGCACTAGCTATGCCTTGGGAAGAATTCAAAACCCTTTTGAGGAATGAATTCTGTCCTAAGCACGAACTTCAGAAACTAGAAGTGGAACTGTCAAATCATGTGATGAAGGGAGCGGATCACATGGCCTTCACTACTCGCTATCACGAATTGGTAGCATTGGTGCCTGAGATGCTGCCAACGCTGGAAAAGCGGATTGACATATATGTAGGAGGATTACCATCCTGCATTCAGGGCATTGTACTTGCTGCAAACCCTGCAACTTTAGAATCTGCCATTTCCCTATCCGCTAAACTTACTGACGTAATGGTGAAGTCAGGAGAATTGAAGGACGACTCAGGCAAGGCTAAAGAGGAACAACCGAAGAAGAAGCAAAAAGGCAACCAACAATATGAGATGCCCACACCACTCAATCAAGTTGCTGCAGTACTTGCTAAATCTGCACGCAAACCTTACACTCGTGTACATCCTCAATGTGCACAATTTCAGTTTCATCATGCTGCCACAATGTCGTGTAGGCAGTGTACCAACTGTGGCCGAAAAGGCCATCTGGCTCAACACTGTCGAACTTCACCAGCACCAGCTGTAAACAATGCTGCTATGGCAAAACCACCACCGCAAAACCCTGGCAACTACAACAAAAACAATCAGGGATGCTTTAACTGTGGAGAACTAGGTCATTTCTCCAGGAATTGCCCAAAGAAGGCACAACCGGGAGATCAAGTATCGAGGGGAAGAGCTTTCATGATAGGAGCTCCTGTTGCACGCCAAGACCCAGAAATGGGTACTGGTATGTGACACCCTACTCATAAGATTTCATTTTATTTTGATACTGATAAGAATAAGAAACTTATCTTATTCCTATTTAGTATAACCATATACGTATTCCATGAGAACTTAGGAACTCTTTTGTTGCTTAGAAACAATGAAAGAATCCTTAGTTAATGCATAGAACATACACAGGAAACCCCCAGTAACACTAAGGTTGTGCAACAACTAATGCTCATAACATCTGTCCGTTTTGAGCAACAAAGTGTCAGAATTACACAGATAAGTAGAAAACCATAACAGTAGAACAACTATGAGCAATAAGATTAGCAAACTTCGAGGTCATACATAAGAATCCAAAACACGACCCAGATTTCACTTGGGGGCGTAGGGATATCACATCAAACAAGGATTCTCACTTGTTTACAAAGAAAGTCGTAACGATAATAACTTTTAAATTTCGGGACGAAATTTCTTTAACAAGGGGAGACTGTAACATCTGTGCCGAAATCGTCACCGGAACAGTAATTTGTACAGTAACTTGTACAGTAACTCAGATACAATCAAGGAGAAATACTTAGAAACTATTAACATTCAATGCTAAACATAAACTATTACGCGATGTTTCTAAGATTCTGATTTAAACCTCTTGGGTTAAACAGTCAGAAACACATCAGACAATCATGAACAGATGCATACATGATTGATTTTGTACTATTAGGTTTAAACGTATGTGAGGATAAGCAGAACAAAACTATAACAGCTACTGTTACAGAATGCCAAACCGACGAATTATTCGTACAGGTAACGATCTGTACGAATAGATCTGTAAGTTTAACGATCTGAAATGATAACTGAAAAGTAGAAAACAAAATCAGAAAGTGAAACGTACGATCGTGTTCGTACAGCTAGCGCTCTGTACGAAAACGCGCATAAGTGACGTTTTCTGACGAAACGAAAACGAAGACGAATCGAACGAAAATAAATTTAAGGAAATATAACATTTCCTGTTTTACAATTTAGAAACTCATTAGAGATAAATTAAAACGAAACTATTTTAATTTAAGACGCGTAAAGCAAAATACGCGAATAAATAATTAAATGCGTAAAAATAATAATTTACGACAGATAATTTAAGAAAATAATATTTAAACTAATTACTTGAAATAAACGCCTTCCGAACATTTTAAAAATGTTATTTTATTTATAATACTAAAAACATGCGCATAACGAGCCGGATACGCGACGAAAATACGAACCGAGCAACCAAAACGAACCCGAGCACCCTCGGGATATAAAAACCCTACAATGAGACTTCACTCTCATTTTTCTCTCATCTCTTTCTCTCTCTAGCTCAATTCCCGTCCACCTCTCCCTCTCAAGAAATATCAAGTTCAAACTACAAGATCTTGGTCATTTCATAGTGAAATCGCGCATTCTTGGTGTCCACGCGTAGCTAGCAACAAGCTCTACAAGGAAGTATTACCGATCTGGAAATTCGCCCGGCTGATTTCAATGTATGAGCTTCGAAAGGCTGAAAAACATTAGGCTTTTCATTATATTGTTGTGTTTGTTCGACCCACACACATGACCGGTTTAGGACTTTTACACCCTAAACTCACACTTAGGCAACATCCTAGCATGTATGTCAACCCATGGAACAACCTGGCACGGATTAGAGTTCGAAAATGGTGATGTTGCAAGTAGGGTTCGTGAGAAAAGCTAGAAAAGAAGGGGCGGTCGAACCTGTTCACTAAGCTAATGGCCGAACCTTTGTGCCCAAGTAACAGCCGAACCCTTCCAAGTTACACCTACCACCGAACCTTCCATTCAAGACCAGCAAACCATCCTCAGACGCCGAACCTATTAGTTGCAGCGAACCCATGATCCTAGGCGAACCATCCAAACCCTACGAACCTGTTATGGCAGAGCCAGGTGCGGCGAACCTCTGGCTGAACCCAAGACTTAGCCGAACCATTAAACTCATACAACCATACACGACGAACCTTCTTCTTCTCAGCGAACCATGCTGCCCCGAACCTTTAGCGGCCGAACCTAATGATTGCTTAGCATCTTCACCAAACCCATGAAAGGTCTAGACGAACCTTTCCCTTTTAAACCCTCGGCCGAACCTATACGAAAGTTGGATCCCACGAGCGAACCATGATTGGAGCCGAACCTTGAGCCATGCACCTAAGCGGTTTGCTGGACTTGGGGTGTAAAAAGATGCAATATGTTTAAAACTCATATCGTGGGCCTGTGTACACAAAACTTGGCCCACCCATGTCTTAAAATCGGCTCAAGGGATTTGGGATTTATTCGGCCTAAGGCCCAATTCATGGACCCAAATTTTTGATCTTTGGTCCAAAGCTATCAACCGGCCCAACGCATGTTACTTGGCCCATTTAATCACGAGGTTAACAAATAACGTTAATATTTAATAAGCGAACGCATGAATGACTAGGATGGGTCATTATTAACACAAAATGTAGTGAATTCCAAATCTAAGGAATTTATAAACTTAAAACATTAAGCATACAAGGGTTATAATTTAATCAAATTATTCCCATGTAACAACATTTTTCATCATAACAAGACTAACCTGTGGGGTTTAAACCATAAATCTAAGTTAGTCTTGGGTTTACATGCATGCTAAGCCTTATAACAAAACAATTAGTAGACAATGACAGTTGAGATTTCAAAAATAGTTTAGAAGCTAAACATACAACATAAGTGCATGACCTAACAACAATCTAAGTGTTAAGTGGGAGCACATACTTTAACTAGCAAACGAGGCCGGATAAAGAACGAAACTCGTAGGTGTTAGCCTACTTTAGGGCTAACACTTACACGCGTACACATTAATTATAATGCATACTTATAAGTTGTAAACAACATGAAATCAATACAGGATCTTGAACACAACAACGAATACTACAAAGAGTGAGTGCATTCTAGTTAAGATAAGTCAACCACTTCAAACACCAGGTGAGTTCATTTGTCCCTTTTCAAACTTATTTGATTTATTTCGGGACTGAGAAGTATGTTAAACATTTTCATAAACTATTGAAATGTTATTTAATGCTTTTAAACTTATACATGATGCTTATAATAAGGCTTATGCTTGGAAACTAGTATACTTTGAGAAGCTTTAAACTTGATGCTTATTCTATAAACTAGAAGCTTAAACTATATACTTGAGGTTTACGCTATGGACTTGAAGTCTAACCGTTAGGCTAGACATTTATGATATAAACTTAATACTTAAACTTTGAGCTATATACTTATGCTTAAAGCTATGTGCTTAAACTATACATTTGATGTTTAAATTATAAACTTTATGTTTAAACTACATACTCAATGTTAAGGCTTTGAGAATACTTATACTAAACACTAATACTTTATATAATGATTTCAGAAAGTTAATGTTCTATACTCTTAGCAAAGTGTTAAACTGTTTTATACTTACAATTACTTACTTAAACATAACTTGAAAACTTATATGCCTAGAAATACTTGTATGCGTGAGATGCTTGAAACACTTTGATGTTTAACATACTTGAAATACTTGAAAACACGTGAATACTTGTTATACTTTGAGATACTTGAAAACATGTGAATGCTTGATACATTTGGGATACTTGAATACATGAATGCATGATATACTTGGGATACATGAACACTTGGAATACTTGATATGCTTGGAACATGTGAACATTTGGATGCTTGAAACATTGGAAAGCTTAAACAAAAGGCTGATTGACTGCCGCGTGTTGACCTGTGTGTCAACCCCTACTAGTCATCAGTGAAACTATGCGGATGTGTTAAACTTGTATGCATAAGCTATAGGACATTGTAAGACAGACTGTTGACCGCCGCGTGTTGACCTGTGTGTCAACCCCTACTAGTCATCAGTGTTCTTCTTTGTCAGAGTCATGTAAGACAGACTGATTGGCCGCCGCGTGTTGACCTGTGTGTCAACCCCTACTAGTCATTTAGTGTTCTTCTTGATTCATCCATGATTATGACAAGTGACTAGAATGACTGGGTTCTTCTAGTTGACTTTGTGTTAACTTGAAGGTTCCTCTATCAAAACATGTCACGAGTCATGTTTAGGATCATTATGGATGGATGCTGAACTCCTTAGGGTTTCCAGCTGTCCATAATGGTGCCTCTTAAGCTAAATACTTATATGTTATCGAATCAATAGGGTGGAGTGAAACGCTTAATTATCATTAATAACAATATGCTAAGCAGCCTGGTATGTGGTGGGACGGTGGCTGGGGCTTGTCCCCTACATATGCCCTATATATAAGCATACTTGGTTGGATAGCATAGGTGGTTGTTAGTGAGGTTAAGGTTGTCATTTCGGGGGAAACAAAGTAAACATTGGCAGGGAAAACAAAAGCTAAGAATCATACGTTATGGAATAAAAGTAGTGGAATGAAATGCTGACTTATCTTTAACAACAATATGTTAAGCAGCCCGGTATGTCGTGGGACGGTGGCTGGGGCTTGTCCCCTACATATGCCCTATATATAAGGATACTTGGTTGGATAGCATAGGTAGTTGTTAGTGAGGTTAAGGTTGTCATTCGGGGAATCAAGGTGAACAATTACCGGGTCATCTAATTCAAAGAATCAAACGTTATGGAATCAAACACGTAGGATGATATGCTTAATTATCAGCAGGAACAATGTATCATGTGTTTTAGTATGTGGTGGGACGGTGGCTGGGGCTCGTCCCCTACATATGCCCTATACATAAGCATACTGAAATAGATGGTATAGGTGGTTAATGGTGAGGTTAAGGTTGTCATTCAAAGGATTTTTCGAACTATTTTTACATAAAAACTACATGAACTCACCAACCACTGTGTTGACTTTGTTTTCTTACATGCTTTCTCAGGTGACGCACAGGATTAAGCTAAGATTCAGGATTGCTGTCACACCCCCAATTTCAACTAACGGAATCATACCGTTTGGGAACGTGACAAACCAGGATCTCAGATCATTAGACATAGCGAAGACCTCTATATGAATTTCAAAAACATACGTTGGTCTTTAAAACAAACATAATAACCAGAGTTTACAAAAAGTTGCGGAAGCGTTTCAAATCAAAACCAATAAACTGTTGATAAGTAAAACATTACAAATCAAAATACTGAAATAATCAAATTCAAATGTTCAAAGTGTTTATATGCATGAGACTCTATCTTCCTAGTCCATGCCAGCTGTTACGCGCGCCTTAGCGTCCTGAGAAAACATGCAAATCAAGTCAACACAAAGGTTGGTGCATAACACAGGTTTTAAGTAATCATAGAGTTCAAAACAGCAGTTTGAATAACAAGTTTGTAGATAACATAATCACAATTGCACAGTCATGATAGCTAGTCATATAAACTATTTACATACGTGTTCGACACCGAAGCTGACTAGTTGCCATGCTATAGCATGTTTTCGCCTTGCCACTATTGTCTATCACAACAATAGTAAAAGAATGTGTTTGGTCAGTCAAACACCTGCGTAGATCCCATCTACCAGGTGAGGTTTGTCAAACCTAATAGATCTATTTCCAACTACCACGCTTTGCATTACAGCAAACTAAACGGTTCGAGGTGTGTAAGGACTTTCAAGTTGATATGTTGTCACATAATGTAAACAGATAACTCATGCAAGTGATATGTATCTTAAAACAGTTTGTTGCACATGTTTTCTCCCCCAAAACAGTTTAAAATAAGAAAGGGGCCGTGTACGCACCTTTGATGATAGTAGAATGATCAAGTATGTGTGAACTTGCGTAGAAATCCTCTACGAAGAATCTGTGATTTAAACAATAACCTATTGTTATTCGAATAATCGTTTTGTGCTTAAAATCACATACGTATCAACATACGTATGTTAAAGTGTGAGAATTAGGCATACGGAAGTACGCGTGCTTTTGAAATCGTTTAAATAAAATCACATTTGATTTTATTTAATTAAACGTAGTTATACGCGATTTCGTGTTCGGATTAAAATATGAATTTTATCATCTCAACACGTTCGTATTCTCGTTACGGTTCCAACGCAACTTGAACGGACTTAATCGGAGTTCGTATGAGAAAGTTATGTTAAAAATACCAAAAATGATTTTAAAAACTCAAAATGGTTGGGCCGGGACTCGAACCCGCGACCCGCAACTCCAACACAAACGCCCTAAACCAGTCAAGCCCGCTAGGGTTTCGCGAAAGATATCAGAAATTAATTCTTTTAAACCTACATGAGCTGGTTTCCTTTTGTTCTTCTATAACCGAACTTAATCTATCAAATTGATCCAGATTTCGACCCCGATTAACATTCAAACCATAGGGTTTTCATTGAACAACAAATTCCGAACCTTTCTGGTTAATCAATTTCTATAATCGTAGCTATTTGTATCAAAAACCCAAAAACGTTTTCATCCTATGAATCCCTAATAACCAATTCACCCAATCTGCAATTGAAAGCACAAATTGAAATGGTATTAAGCTTCATCGGCACCTTCTGAAACTACTGATAACATATGATTTCATTTTTAAGCACGTTTAATCGATAACCCCCAAAATAGTTTGGTCTTAGAACCCTAGAATAAGAAATCTATAAATTCGTTGTTTAAACCAGAAATTGTTCTATGTTTTAGCTTAATCGGTACCTTATGAAGCTTCCTATATCAATTAATTCGATTCTTAAACTCCTTTGATCGAAAACCCCCAAAACCGACTTTGTTAAGAACCCTAGCAATCGGGTTCTATCAATTCGTTGTTGGAACCTAAAATTGATATAGGTTTATGCTTATTCGGAAGTTTTAGAGTGTACAGGAATGATAGCTTACCTGTTTTGATATCGAATTCTTGTAGTTCACCTTCAAGCCCTAGGTTCGGCCTATACTCCGATCGAATCTCTGATCTTGAATCTTTTTCTTCGAATTGTTGTGTGGAAACGTTTCTAAATGCGCCGATTAGAGTTTAGGAAAAATCAATTGTGATCATTTCATTCGGTTTATATGATCTCGACCTTAATTGCAAACGGTTTCAACTTGAAATC
Organism: Mikania micrantha; assembly: GCA_009363875.1. NCBI lineage: Eukaryota > Viridiplantae > Streptophyta > Magnoliopsida > Asterales > Asteraceae > Mikania > Mikania micrantha. The sequence continues at coordinate 94,558,591 of CM018692.1, forward strand.
ATGATGAGAGTTTAATTCGAGCCTTCTAGCTTCCAATAACCGATCATAAGGTTTAATCATCATCATAATGAGTCACTAATATGATTAATTCAGTTACTATCATCAATTTAATACGAATTTAAACCTTTGATTGCACCTTAATCGAATTTTGACTTAAAAAGTCAAAATTGGAACTTTTCTTGATTTGAAATCTTAATCCGTAAAGTTTTATCATTCAAATACTGTTTCTGAACAATTCTCATCCTTCTATTTTGATGTTAAATGATTTCCCATCATTTTGGTTAATTTCTGATTAACAAAATTTACTGCGAATTGCCGGATTTTCACAATTTAAACCAATTAAAACATTTTTCGGCTAAATTAATCCAGTTGGGCTCTTTAAATCCAATTGGGCCTCACTGGGCCTTCCTGGGCCTACCTTGGCTTTCCCTAGGCCTACCTTGATTTACATTGGGCCTTACTTGAATTTATTGGGCCTTATTGGGCTTCTCTTGGCTTTGTGGGCCTACATTGGCAATGTTGGGCCTACATAGACTTCGTTGGGCCTAATTGATCTTGTTGAGTCTTCCTTGACCTTACTGGATCTTCTTTGGCTTTACTGGGCCTTCATTGGTCTTGTTGGGCCTTGATTGGCCTTATTGGGCCTTGATTGTCCTTGTTGGGCCTTCATTGGCCTTATTGGGCCTTGATTGGCCTTATTGGGCCTTGATTGTCTTTGTTGGGCCTGTGATAGCACCAACTCCCGTTAACAAGGTTAGTGTGAAAAGTCGGATTGTCACATCATCCCCTTGTTGAAGGAATTTTCGTCCCGAAAATTAACAAGTGTTAAGAGTAGTTAGGAAACTACTTACGAGTTTAAATCGTACGTGTTAGTGTGATTTGATCATTCTGTGTGCTTGTGTGTACTCACACACAAAGTCCAATGCTTGCAACATCACAACTCAATTGTGATCGTTCAATGTAACTGTTTTGCGTGTTCACTAGTTAGTTCACCTAACTGTGACTGTTTGTGTTTGATCTGTGACTGTTTGTGTTTGATCATACTGTGTTGTGTAGCCTCACACCTAGTGAGTGTCTGAAACTGTTTGTACTATGCAACCCCGCACATAGCAAAGTGTATGTAACCAATGTACTATGCAACCCCGCACATAGCAAAATGTATGTAACCAATCGTGTATGTACTACCATAACATGTAACATATGAAATGTAGCACATAAAACATATAAAATGTAATGTAGCACAAATATCTGTAACAAAATCAATTGAATAAATAAAACGTTTGTGCTTACAGTTTGAAATTTGCAGTGTTGATGTGTGAAAGCATCACGTCATCCCCTTGTTGAAGGAAATTTCGTCCCGAAATTTAGCGTGCGCTCTCAGTGTTAGCAGTAGCTGTCTTGAATAGATGAGGATATTTCTTCATCATTTGATCTTCCCGTTCCCATGTGAATTCAGGACCCCGTCTTGAATTCCATCGGACTTTGACTATCGAAATCTTGCTTTGTTTCAATTGTTTGACCTCTCGGTCCATAATTTCTGCTGGTTCTTCAATGAATCGTAGCTGTTCATCTACTTGTATTTCTTCCAACGGTACAATCAATGTCTCATCAGAAAGACATTTCTTTAAGTTTGATACATGAAAAACATCATGAACTCCACTGAGTTCATCCGGTAGTTTGAGTTGATACGCAACCGGACCAATCCTTTTCAGAATCTCAAAAGGTCCTACGTAACGTGGACTAAGCTTTCCGCGCTTGCCGAATCGTATCACACCTTTCCAAGGTGATACTTTTAGAAGAACTCGGTCTCCTACTTGAAATTCCAACGGTTTGCGACGCTTGTCTGCATAACTCTTCTGTCGATCCCGAGCCGCTGCCATACGGTTCCGGATTTGAACTATCTTCTCTGTCGTCTCGTGCACCAGTTCAGGACCTGTTAACTGACTGTCACCAATTTCAGCCCAACAAACTGGTGAACGACATTTGCGACCATACAAAGCTTCAAACGGTGCTGCTTGAATACTTGTATGATAACTATTATTGTAGGAGAATTCCACTAGCGGTAAATGATTCTCCCAACTATCACCAAAGTCAATTACACAGGCTCGTAACATATCCTCGAGCGTTTGAATCGTACGTTCACTTTGACCGTCGGTCTGTGGATGATAGGCGGTACTCATATCCAAGCGAGTCCCCAATGACTTATGAAGAGATTTCCAAAAGTTGGAAGTAAATCGGGCATCCCGATCTGATATGATAGAGATTGGCACACCATGCCGTGCCACTACTTCCTTGATGTAAATGCGAGTCAATTTCTCCATCTTATCAGTTTCCTTGATTGCTAAGAAGTGTGCAGATTTCGCTAATCGATCGACAATTACCCATATCGTATCACAACCACTCGGTGTACGGGGTAACTTAGTAATGAAATCCATCGAAATCTGTTCCCATTTCCACATCGGTATCTCTGGTTGTTGCAGTAAACCAGATGGCTTCTGATATTCAACTTTGACTTTCGAACAAGTCAAACATTTGCTAACGTACTTAGCAATATCAGCTTTCATATGAGGCCACCAATACAGTGCCTTCAAGTCATGATACATCTTATCTGATCCCGGATGGACTGAATACCTGGACTTGTGTGCTTCATCCATCACAAGTTCCCTTAAACCTCCATACAAAGGTATCCACATTCGATCAATGAAATAACGAATTCCATCAGGTTTAACATTCAATTGTTCTTCCATTCCTCGTAAAGATTCCGGTACTAAGTTTTCCGTTTTCAAAGCCTCAATTTGAGCACTGTGTACCTTGTCTGGTAAGTCAGTGTGTATTGTCATCATAAGTGCACGAACCCGTCTTGTTGAAGTATCCTTTCTGCTTAAAGCATCGGCTACCACATTAGCCTTTCCCGGGTGATACTTAATCGCACACTCATAATCGTTCAACAATTCAACCCATCGTCGTTGCCTCATGTTAAGCTCCTTCTGATCAAAGATATGTTGCAAACTCTTATGATCAGTATAAATAGTACACTTAGTTCCATACAAGTAATGCCTCCAAATCTTTAAAGCAAAAACCACTGCTCCTAACTCCAAGTCATGAGTAGTGTAATTCTTTTCGTGTGTTCGTAGTTGTCTGGAAGCATAAGCGATCACTTTATCCCGTTGCATCAACACACATCCCAAACCCTGCCCAGATGCGTCACAATACACCGCAAAGTCTTCCGTTCCTTCCGGTAAGGACAGAATCGGTGCACTGCAGAGTTTCTGTTTCAATAACTGGAATGCAGCTTCCTGTTTATCCGTCCAGTTATACTTTGTTCCTTTGTGCGTCAGAGCTGTAAGTGGTTGAGCGATCTTTGAGAAACCCTCAATGAATCGTCGATAATAACCCGCCAAACCAAGAAATTGTCGTACCTCGGTAGGGGTCTTTGGCGCTTCCCAATTCTTAATCGCTTCAATCTTCGCTGGATCAACATGTATGCCCTTTTCATTAACTATATGACCCAAGAACTGTACTTCTCGCATCCAGAAATCACATTTCGAGAACTTAGCGTACAGTTGTTCCTGTTTCAATAGCTCTAGTAGTAATCGAAGATGTTCAGCATGTTCCTCCTCAGACTTTGAATAGATGAGAATGTCATCGATGAAAACAATGACAAACTTATCAAGATAAGGTTTACAAACACGATTCATGAGATCCATGAATACGGCTGGAGCGTTTGTCAACCCAAATGGCATGACCAAGAACTCATAATGGCCATAGCGCGTCCTAAATGCTGTCTTTGGAATATCCTCCTCCTGGACTCTTAGTTGATGATAACCCGACCTGAGATCAATCTTCGAGTAATAACTCGAACCTTGCAATTGATCAAACAGATCGTCAATCCTGGGTAACGGATACCGGTTCTTGATAGTAACTTTATTCAACTCCCGGTAATCAATACACATACGGAAAGTCCCGTCCTTCTTCTTTACAAACAATACTGGAGCTCCCCACGGTGAAAAACTAGGTCGTATGAAACCCTTATCCAACAATTCTTGCAATTGTGTGGATAACTCTTGCATCTCTGACGGTGCAAGTCGATAAGGCGCCCTAGCTATCGGTGCTGCTTCTGGTGTAAGGTCGATTCGGAATTCCACCTGTCTGACAGGCGGTAATCCCGGCAAGTCTTCTGGAAATACCTCTGGAAATTCACAAACTATTGGTATATCTTCAAGCTTCTTCTCAGCTACTGGCTTTTCAGTTATAATTGCTATAACTGCCGTATGACCCTTACGTAGACACTTGTGTGCTTTCATACAAGATATGAGACGCAGTGGCGTACTGCTCTTCTCGCCTTGTACATATAATGTCTCTCCCTGCGGAAGAGGTATGCGAACAATCTTTTCATGGCATACAATTTCAGCCTGGTTCTTGGACAACCAGTCCATGCCAATGACTACATCAAAACTGCCTAAGGCAATAGGCATCAAATCAATCTCCAATGTCTGACCCATCAAATCAAGGATACATCCCTTATAAATGTTTTCCACTACAATTAACTTACCATCAGCTAATTCCACAGTGTAGGGACTATCTAAGGCAGTGGGACTAACATCTAGTGACTTAGCAAGTGAACTAGATACGAAACTCCGGTCGGCACCAGTGTCAAATAACATAGAAGCATAGTGATTATTTAAGAGGAACGTACCCGTAACAATGTTGGGATCCTCCCGCGCTTGACGTCCTCCAATCACGAACGCTCTGCCTCTAGCACCGTTATTGTTGTTATTATTATTGTTGTTGTTGTTGGTGCCATTGCCATTACCGTTGCCACCTCCATTACCATTACCATTGTTGTCCCCGCCTTTCTTTAGTTGTGGGCAATCTTTCTTGAAATGGCCCATCTTGCCGCACTCAAAACAACCTTTCTGAACGTTGTTCTGGATGTTATTATGGTTGTTATTGTTGTTCTGCAGCTCTCCGCGACAATCCTTAGCCGCGTGCCCAATCTTGCCACACCTCTGGCACTTAGCTCTGTCACACTGGTTACCCGCATGATGGTAACCACACTTGTTGCACTTGGGGTGCTTACCAATATAGCCCCCCGATGACGATGATTGCTGACCACTGTTGGAATTATGATAGGACTTGTTTGAGTCCTGTTTCCTGTTCTGCTGTTGGTTATTACCCTTGAAGTTGTTACTATCCCACTTTCTCTTGTGATCTCCTACCTTGGTAGCAGATGTTCGCTTAGGCAGGGTCCCTTGCAACACTGCCTGGTCAGTAAGCTGATGTGCTAGACGAACAGCTTGTTGGATAGTGGTGGGATTTGCTGAAGTCACCAACCCTTGAATCTGAGGCACTAGTCCTCCAATGTACCTTTCGATCCACTTACTGGCTGGAGTAGCCATGTGTGGTAGCAGTCTGGCCAACTCATGTGACCTGGTTGTGTATTCTTCAATGTTTGACCCCTCCATCTTGAGGTGCCAATACTCTTCTTCCAACTTCTGCATTTCACTACGAGGACAATACTCCTCTTGTAGTAAAGTTTTGAAGTTGTTCCAGGTCAACGCATTTGCTTCTCCCAACCCCAGAGTCTGAACATTGGAGTTCCACCAAGTCAGTGCTGGACCCTCCAATGTTCCAGTAGCAAATTTCACCTTGCTGTCATCAGGGCAGTTGCACATCTCGAACACAGACTCTGCCTTTTCAATCCATCGGAGAAGTCCTATGGCCCCCTCCGACCCCTTGAAGTTGTGTGGTTTGCAGTCCAAGAACATCTTGAACGTGCAGACTTGTGGGTTAACCAATCCCCCAGCTGGACCCTGTGGCCCTGTGTTGTGAGTCTGAGCATACTGTGCGATTGCCTCTGCAACTCTGTTGTTGATTAGCTCATTGAGCTCAGCAACAGTCATATGTACGTTTCCCTCAGCCATTAGTTTCCTATTTATAAGAAGTGTTAGCACGAAGTCAAAATCTAATGTGACATGTGTAAGTAAAACAACAAACACAACATGTAATATAAATCAACACAACTGTTGAAAATAAATAATAATTCTTCCATAAATAGAAACTTTCTTTGAGTACAATACTTTTTGAAATGAAACATACTTTTCAAACTACTAATGTAGGAACACAACCCGTTCCTAATAAGTTTAAACAAAACAAGAAAGAAAAGAAAAGAAAATCAATCGTCCTCAACAGTGGATTCAGGATCGGACTCAGCAACTGGTGCTGGTTCCTCCTCCTCATCCTCATCCTGTTCCTCATTCTCAGAGGCCACTAAATCCTCCAAAGCTTCAACCCTGCCTGCCAAAATCTCCTCTCGGTTCTCTGACTCTTCTAGACGACCAATCAAATTGATCATCTCATCCCGCATATCGTGAACAAGATGGGTAAGATCATCCTGCCTCTCAATAGCATCCCATAACTCCTGAGATCTCTGTGCTATCCTATCTTCTGCTACCTCCAGATCCTCGCGCAATTTGGCGATCTCCTCGGCGTCCGTCCTTTGCCTCTTAGGCTCAGGAGCATCTAGTACTGGTGGTGGATGTGCAGAAGGTCCCTCAGCAGGGATCTGCTGAGTGCCCTCCACCGGCTCCTCTTCCGGATCCTCATCCGGGTCCTCATCTGGATCCTCCTCGGGATCCTCGTCTGGATCCTCCTCCGGATCCTCGTCTGGATCTGAGTCATCCATCTCATATGGTGGAGGTGATGGAATAGGTGGTGGTGGTGATGACGGTGGTGCCGGAACTATCGGTTCCTCGTCCTCGGAATCATCAATGTAGATATAGGGTACCGATGATGATGCCATGCCTGTTACATAATATCATATGTAAGTGCAATGCCATTGAATGTGTAAGCAAGTCAATTACATAATGTCATATGTAATTCTAAGCAGTATGTGTAAACAGATGTGTCTAATGTCTAACAGTCATAGGCTAGGCCTACAAATGCAAACCTAGTTCGCTATAACCAATGTCTCTGATACCAATCTGTCACACCCCCAATTTTCAACTAACGGAATCACACCGTTTGGGAGCGTGACAAACCAGGATCTCAGATCATTAGACATAGCGAAGACCTCTATATGAATTTCAAAAACATACGTTGGTCTTTAAAACAAACATAATAACCAGAGTTTACAAAAAGTTGCGGAAGCGTTTCAAATCAAAACCAATAAACTGTTGATAAGTAAAACATTACAAATCAAAATACTGAAATAATCAAATTCAAATGTTCAAAGTGTTTATATGCATGAGACTCTATCTTCCTAGTCCATGCCAGCTGTTACGCGCGCCTTAGCGTCCTGAGAAAACATGCAAATCAAGTCAACACAAAGGTTGGTGCATAACACAGGTTTTAAGTAATCATAGAGTTCAAAACAGCAGTTTGAATAACAAGTTTGTAGATAACATAATCACAATTGCACAGTCATGATAGCTAGTCATATAAACTATTTACATACGTGTTCGACACCGAAGCTGACTAGTTGCCATGCTATAGCATGTTTTCGCCTTGCCACTATTGTCTATCACAACAATAGTAAAAGAATGTGTTTGGTCAGTCAAACACCTGCGTAGATCCCATCTACCAGGTGAGGTTTGTCAAACCTAATAGATCTATTTCCAACTACCACGCTTTGCATTACAGCAAACTAAACGGTTCGAGGTGTGTAAGGACTTTCAAGTTGATATGTTGTCACATAATGTAAACAGATAACTCATGCAAGTGATATGTATCTTAAAACAGTTTGTTGCACATGTTTTCTCCCCCAAAACAGTTTAAAATAAGAAAGGGGCCGTGTACGCACCTTTGATGATAGTAGAATGATCAAGTATGTGTGAACTTGCGTAGAAATCCTCTACGAAGAATCTGTGATTTAAACAATAACCTATTGTTATTCGAATAATCGTTTTGTGCTTAAAATCACATACGTATCAACATACGTATGTTAAAGTGTGAGAATTAGGCATACGGAAGTACGCGTGCTTTTGAAATCGTTTAAATAAAATCACATTTGATTTTATTTAATTAAACGTAGTTATACGCGATTTCGTGTTCGGATTAAAATATGAATTTTATCATCTCAACACGTTCGTATTCTCGTTACGGTTCCAACGCAACTTGAACGGACTTAATCGGAGTTCGTATGAGAAAGTTATGTTAAAAATACCAAAAATGATTTTAAAAACTCAAAATGGTTGGGCCGGGACTCGAACCCGCGACCCGCAACTCCAACACAAACGCCCTAAACCAGTCAAGCCCGCTAGGGTTTCGCGAAAGATATCAGAAATTAATTCTTTTAAACCTACATGAGCTGGTTTCCTTTTGTTCTTCTATAACCGAACTTAATCTATCAAATTGATCCAGATTTCGACCCCGATTAACATTCAAACCATAGGGTTTTCATTGAACAACAAATTCCGAACCTTTCTGGTTAATCAATTTCTATAATCGTAGTTATTTGTATCAAAAACCCAAAAACGTTTTCATCCTATGAATCCCTAATAACCAATTCACCCAATCTGCAATTGAAAGCACAAATTGAAATGGTATTAAGCTTCATCGGCACCTTCTGAAACTACTGATAACATATGATTTCATTTTTAAACACGTTTAATCGATAACCCCCAAAATAGTTTGGTCTTAGAACCCTAGAATAAGAAATCTATAAATTCGTTGTTTAAACCAGAAATTGTTCTATGTTTTAGCTTAATCGGTACCTTATGAAGCTTCCTATATCAATTAATTCGATTCTTAAACTCCTTTGATCGAAAACCCCAAAACCGACTTTGTTAAGAACCCTAGCAATCGGGTTCTATCAATTCGTTGTTGGAACCTAAAATTGATATAGGTTTATGCTTATTCGGAAGTTTTAGAGTGTACAGGAATGATAGCTTACCTGTTTTGATATCGAATTCTTGTAGTTCACCTTCAAGCCCTAGGTTCGGCCTATACTCCGATCGAATCTCTGATCTTGAATCTTTTTCTTCGAATTGTTGTGTGGAAACGTTTCTAAATGCGCCGATTAGAGTTTAGGAAAAATCAATTGTGATCATTTCATTCGGTTTATATGATCTCGACCTTAATTGCAAACGGTTTCAACTTGAAATCATGATGAGAGTTTAATTCGAGCCTTCTAGCTTCCAATAACCGATCATAAGGTTTAATCATCATCATAATGAGTCACTAATATGATTAATTCAGTTACTATCATCAATTTAATACGAATTTAAACCTTTGATTGCACCTTAATCGAATTTTGACTTAAAAAGTCAAAATTGGAACTTTTCTTGATTTGAAATCTTAATCCGTAAAGTTTTATCATTCAAATACTGTTTCTGAACAATTCTCATCCTTCTATTTTGATGTTAAATGATTTCCCATCATTTTGGTTAATTTCTGATTAACAAAATTTACTGCGAATTGCCGGATTTTCACAATTTAAACCAATTAAAACATTTTTCGGCTAAATTAATCCAGTTGGGCTCTTTAAATCCAATTGGGCCTCACTGGGCCTTCCTGGGCCTACCTTGGCTTTCCCTAGGCCTACCTTGATTTACATTGGGCCTTACTTGAATTTATTGGGCCTTATTGGGCTTCTCTTGGCTTTGTGGGCCTACATTGGCAATGTTGGGCCTACATAGACTTCGTTGGGCCTAATTGATCTTGTTGAGTCTTCCTTGACCTTACTGGATCTTCTTTGGCTTTACTGGGCCTTCATTGGTCTTGTTGGGCCTTGATTGGCCTTATTGGGCCTTGATTGTCCTTGTTGGGCCTTCATTGGCCTTATTGGGCCTTGATTGGCCTTATTGGGCCTTGATTGTCTTTGTTGGGCCTGTGATAGCAACAACTCCCGTTAACAAGGTTAGTGTGAAAAGTCGGATTGTCACAATTGCATACTAGGATGCCCGGACAAAGATCCTAGTTGACTTTTGAAGAAGCACAACTTTTGAGATAAATATGAATCTCTTTTGATATCTTGTACAGATACAAGATAGATATATTTGATTCTTTTGGATAGGTTTACTTAGTTAAATTACCAAATGTTGACAATTGTAATTTAACTTTGTAATCCTAGTTAACGTTTTATTGTGCTTAATTATTCTTTAACATTGATGCTATGTAAACAATCTGATCATCACGATTATCATTCACGATATCGTGCTCCGAGAACCTCCCGCCCGACGGGGACTTCGATCCAACCCCGCCGGCTCCGGGTGTGACAAACACCTCTAGACTTTAAGTATACCGTAGAGTTAGCCTACGGCAAGCTGATTGAGACACAACACATCTTTCTAGGATGCGTCATGGTTTTGGCGGATCACGAAATCAAAATCGATTTGATGCCGGTAACTCTCGGGAGCTTCGATGTGGTCGTTGGAATGGATTGGTTATCAGCAAAACAAGCTCACAACACATCTTTTGAGGATGCATCATGGTTTTGGCGGATCACGAACTCAAAATCGATTTGATGCCGGTAACTCTCGGGAGCTTCGATGTGGTCGTTGGAATGGATTGGTTATCCGCAAACCAAGCTAAGATCGTATGCAACGAGAAGATCATACGAATAACGTTGCAGAACGGAGAACAGATCTCGATTCAGGGAGAACGACGGGGAGTACCTCTAAACATCATGTCATGCATGAAGGCAAACTAGTACCTTCAAAAGGGTTACACTGCAATACTAGCCCTCATCGCAGAACAGCCGAAGAAAGAAAGGAAGATTGAAGACATCGCTGTAGTCCGCGAATTTCCCGAAGTGTTTCCCGAAGATCTACCTGGATTAGCACCGTAACGACAAGTAGAATTTCAGATAGACCTCACTCCCGGAGCAGCACCGATTGCCAAAGCTCCATACAGACTAGCACCGACTGAGATGCAAGAACTGTCTAACCAGTTGCAGGAACTGTTAGACAAGGGATTCATCAGACCGAGCTTCTCGCCTTGGGGAGCACCGGTCCTATTCGTGAAGAAGAAAGACGGATCATTCCGTATGTGTATCGACTACAGAGAACTGAACAAGGTGACGATCAAGAATCGATACCCACTACCGCGAATAGACGATTTGTTTGACCAACTGCAAGGGTCAAGCTACTATTCAAAAATCGATTTGAGATCGGGTTACCATCAACTGAGGATACAGGAGAACGATATTCCTAAGACTGCCTTTAGGACTCGGTACGGACACTACGAATTTTTGGTTATGCCATTCGGGCTGACCAATGCACCAGCTGTATTCATGGATCTCATGAATAGAGTATGCAAGCCTTACCTTGACAAATTCGTAATAGTGTTCATCGACGATATCCGGATTTACTCGAAGAATCAGGAAGAACATGCTGAACATCTAATGCTAGTCTTGGAATTATTGAGGAAAGAACAGTTGTACGCGAAATTTTCAAAATTTGATTTTTGGATTCGCGAAGTCCAATTCCTTGGACACGTGGTTAATGATAAGGGAATACATGTAGACCCAACCAAGATTGAAGCCACTAAGAACTGGGAAGCACCCAAGACTCCAACCGAGGTGCGACAATTCCTAGGTCTGGCCGGGTACTACAGAAGATTTATTGAAGGATTTTCAAAGATCGCTCATTCACTAACCTCCCTAACACATAAAGACAAGAAGTTCTATTGGGGAGACAAACAGGAGGCTTCTTTCAACTTGTTGAAACAGAAACTATGCACCGCACCCATCCTATCCCTACCGGAAGGATGTGATGATTTCGTGGTGTATTATGACGCCTTGAAACAAGGGCTCGGTTGCGTACTGATGCAACGCGAGAAAGTGATAGCATACGCTTCACGACAACTGAAGGTGCATGAGAAAAACTACACAACTCATGACCTAGAGTTGGGAGCTGTGGTATTCGCCCTGAAGATCTGGCGACACTACTTGTATGGCACGAAATGCACTATTTTTACCGATCATAAGAGCCTACAACACATCTTCGATCAGAAAGAGTTGAACATGAGACAGCGAAGATGGGTTGAGCTTATCGGCGATTATGATGGCGCTATCAAATACCATCCCGGTAAAGCAAACGTAGTGGCAGACGCGTTGAGCCGGAAGGAAACAACCAAACGTGTGCGTGCTCTACAACTCACAATTCATTCCAAGCTACCAAATCAGATCCGGATCGCACAACAAGAAGCTCTGAAAACAGAAAACCTCACCCTGGAAGCCATGCGTGGCATGGATAAGCAAATGAAAGAAAGGGACGACGGAACTTATTATTTAATGGATCGAGTTTGGATTCCACGCTACGGGGGATTGAGAGACATAGTGATGGATGAAGCTCACAAGAGCCGATATTTGGTACATCCAGGTTCTGACAAGAGGTATCATGATCTGAAGACAACTAACTGGTGGCCGAACATGAAAGCAGAGATAGCAACTTACGTAAGTAAGTGTTTAACCTGCTCCAAAGTCAAGGTTGAGTACTAGAAGCCATCAGGGTTACTCCAACAACCAGAGATACCAATGTGGAAATGGGAACAGATTTCGATGGACTTCATAACTAAATTGCCAAAGACGGCAAGTGGTTGCGATACCATTTGGGTTATCGTAGACCGATTTACAAAGTCTGCACATTTTCTACCCATCAAAGAGACTGACAAGCTAGACAAACTCACTCGTATCTATCTAAAGGAAGTGGTTACTTCACATGGAGTGCCAATCTCGATAATCTTTGACCGCGATAGTCGATTTACTTCGCATTTCTGGAAGTCTTTGCATAAGGCTTTGGGCACGAGATTGGACATGAGCACCGCTTACTACCCGTAGACTGATGGGCAGAGTGAACGAACCATACAAACACTGGAAGACATGCTCCAAGCATGTGTTATTGATTTTGGCAGTAGTTGGGAGACTCATCTACCGTTAGTTGAGTTCTCACACAACAATAGCTACCACACTAGCATCCAAGCTGCGCCATTCGAGGCACTCTACGGACGTAAGTGTCGATCACCCATCTGTTGGGCAGAAGTTGGAGACAACCAACTGACCGGACCCGAACTAGTGCACGAAACAACTGAGAAGATCATGCAGATACGCAAACGAATGGCAGCAGCTCGGGACAGACAGAAAAGCTATGCTGATAAACGACGCAAACCATTAGAATTCCAGGTGGGAGACAGAGTGTTACTCAAAGTCTCGCCCTGGAAGGGAGTCATTCGGTTTGGGAAACGAGGAAAGTTGAACTCTCGTTACATTGGACCCTTTGAGATCACAAAACGAGTAGGCCCGGTAGCCTACAAACTGAACCTGCCTGACGAGCTGAGAAGCGTACACAATGTATTTCATATCTCTAATATCAAGAAGTGTTTATCTGATGAGACACTTGTTATACCTCTTGAGGAGATACAGATCGACGAACAATTGAACTTCGTTGAGGAACCGGTGAAAATTATGGACCGGGAAACCAAGAAACTCAAGCTCAGCAAGATACCGATAGTAAAGGTGCGATGGAATTCGCGCCGTGGACCGGAATTCACATGGGAACGTGAAGACCAGATGAAACAAAAGTACCCACACCTGTTCGCGGAACAGGCAAACACCGGCAACACGAGGTGAATTTCGGGACGAAATTCTTTCTAACAAGGGGAGGATGTGACACCCCGTAAATTCCTGGTCAGCTTATTATTTATCTAAATGTTTATTTAAATGCTTTATGTACACGTGGCACTAGAATTAGTTTAATTTAGTGTGACACGTGGCACGACAGTACAAACACCGACACATGACTAGGTAATTCGAGGAATTATCGACAAACAGCACACGCGTGTCAAAACACACGAACGTTGGTGAACGTCTAGCACATTGTGTAGCACAACACTCGAAACCTCACGAAACACTCACACATTGAACTTAGAAGTTCAAACGAGGCCAAACGATAGTTCGGAAGCGTGAAAACGGCGACGAACAAATCAAACACATTGAATTGGGCCTATTGGGCTCCCTATGGACTCATCGCGGTATGCGATGGACCTCAAGAATCTCTGTCGCGATACGCGACGAGTTTCGGGAAATTTGAATCCCGAAATCCGTCGCGCTACGCGAAACATACTTTTGCCTTTGACCACGGTACGCGAAGCCGCCCAGTCGACAAAATCTTATAAAACCAAGAAAATCATTGCTACTCTGCTACTCTTCATCATTTTACCCGAACTTGCAAGCCACCATTCGGCCTATCTTCTTCATTTTCACCAGAAAACTCCCTTGGAAGCCATTATCAAGCACTTTGAAGCTCAATGTTTGGAGTTTGAAGCTTCTCATCCTTGGTTTAAACTTGAAGACCACCATCACCCTATTCTTTCTATCGAATCCAGCAATCCTAGGAGGTTTAGGAGTTGCACAATCATCATCTTGGTGTTCAAGGAACTCTAGAAGGTAGCTCCATACTTAAAACCCACTTTCACATCTATTACACACACATGCATGAGTTAAAACTTACATGCAAGCACGTATTCTCCACATGCACGAGATTTGTTTCTGGGTTTGATGATTGAGATGTATTCCTTGATGATCCATGATGATTAAATGACATATTATGATGATCTAAGATGATGGGTATAAACCCTTGTGCTTAAAATGATGGTTTATGATGATATAGATGCATGCATGTATGATCTAAGGCATTTTAAATGATTTTATTGATGTTGGGATGATTCTTGATAATGTATAAGTGATATTGCAAGATTAGATTGTGATTTGATGATTAAAAATGTGATTTTTGTAAACCTTTATATTTTTAGTAACTTTTTGGTTGCAAGTTGATGTTTTGGTGCAAATGGTGGACATGCATGTATGTGGATATGATTTTAGGATGATAAGATGATGATTTGAATACTTAGAATGTGATTTGGATAATGTTTATGGTCATATTGGGCATTGTTACTATTTTTAGTAACTTTTGTGGGTTAAATATTGATGGATGATGAATTTGGTTATATGTACATGTTTAGATAAGGATAGATGGTTTATCTTGATGATTTGTGATGTAAAAATGGTTTAGGAATGCTAGAATGGACATTTTCATGCAAAACCACAAAGTTACTATTTATAGTAACTTTAATTTGAGAAATCTTGACTTATAAACATTTTGTATGATTTGAGTATGCTAAGTGACATAACATGATATAATATGATGATTAGATACTAAGTTAGATGGTTTCCGATATCACGTATGCTATAAATGAAAACTTTCCATTTTAGGAAACTTTTATGTGCTAACATGATGAAAATGACTTACGTGACTTCGTATGATGATGTGTTATGTGCTAACATGATCACATAGGATTAATAAGCATGTTAGAACTATAAAAATTGTTATGCTTTGTGAACTTTCCATAAATGGAAACTTGCTATGTATAGTAAGTTGACCATATACACGACTTGCGCATTTTGTACACGACGGACACTTACACCATTTCTACACTATTCACAACCGTCACACGGTTCACCAACGGGTCGTTGACTTGACACGGTCAACTTTGGTCAAACACGGTCAAACACGGTCAATGTGGACCAACACGGTCAAACACGGTCAATGTGGACCAACACGAGCAAACACGGTCATTGTAGACCGACACGGACAAACATTAACAACCGATGTTAAGCACAAACACGAGCACTAACACGAACACGAACACAGTCGTTACACGAACTCACGTGCGGTATACGATATAGGTCGCCGGTGACCGACGCGCTACTACTTCAGGAGCTTACGCTTGCTTATCACTCTCTTCACTAAGGTGAGTTTACGGCCCCTCTTTAACTCTTTTCAAACGCTTTTAATAGGGGGAGAATACTAGTTGCATCGAGTCAAACAATTATGCTATTACAAACATTTTTATTGTGTATGCTGGTTTATTGGACAAACATTAAGTGTTCAACTCGTAACAAGTCCTCACAATGTCTTTGTCACACCCCCAATTTCCAACTAACAGAATCATACCGTTTAGGAACGTGACAAACCAGGATCTCAGATCATTAGACATAACGAAGACCTCTATATGAATTTCAAAACATACTTTGGTCCTTAAAACAAAACATCAGAGTTTTCAAAAGTTGCGGAAGCGTTTAAAAATCAATAACAGTTGTAATATGAAAATTACAAATCAAAATCCTCAAATGTTCAAATTCAAATATCCAAAATGTTTAAAATGCATGCGACTCTATCTCCTAGTCCATGCCAGCTTTAATGCGCGCCTTAGTGTCCTGAGAAAACATGTAAATCAAGTCAACACAATGGTTGGTGCATAACACAGGTTTTAAGTATTCACAAAGTTCAAAACAACAGTTTGAATATCAAGTTGTAGATAACATAATCACACATGCACAGTCATGATAGCTAGTCATATAAACTATTTACATAAGTGGTCGACACCGAAGCTGACGAATTGCCATGCTATAGCATGTTTTTGCCTTGCCACTATTGTCTAGCACAACAATAGTAAATTGTGTTTGGTCAGTCAAACACCTGCGTAGATCCCATCTACCAGGTGAGGTTTGTCAAACCTAATAGATCTATTTCCAACTACCACGCTTT
The DNA here is from genome assembly GCA_009363875.1 of Mikania micrantha. Taxonomy (NCBI): domain Eukaryota; kingdom Viridiplantae; phylum Streptophyta; class Magnoliopsida; order Asterales; family Asteraceae; genus Mikania; species Mikania micrantha. The sequence continues at coordinate 94,575,138 of CM018692.1, forward strand.
GCGCTACGGCAAACTAAACGGTTCGACGTGTGTAAGGACTTTCAATTGCTATGTTGTCACATAATGTAAACAGCTAACTCATGCAAGTGATATGTATCTAAAAAGAGTTTGTTGCACATGTTTTCTCCCCCAAAACAGTTTAAAATAAGAAAGGGGCCGTGTACGCACCTTTGATAATTGCAGAATGATCACACACTAAAAGCTCGTGTAGGAAATCCTCCTACGAAGAATCTGTGTTTAAACAATAACCTAGTGTTATTCGAAATGTCATTTTGTGCTTGAAATCACATACGTATCAACACACGTATGTTAAAGTGTTAAGAATGTGCATACGTAAGTACGCGTGCCTTTGAAATCGTTTAAATAAAATTACATACGATTTTATTTAATTAAACGTAATTATACGCGATTTCGTTTTCGTGATAAAATATAAATTTTATTATTCTAAAACATTCGGGATTTCGTTATGGTTCCAACGCAACTTGAACCGATCAAATCGGAGTTCAAACGAAGAAACTATGATCGAAATACTAAAAATTGTTCTAAACCTCAAAAACAGGTGGAGCCGGGTTCGAACCCGCGACCCCCAACTCCAACACACCCACAACCTACCATCTAAGCTGATCAGATTTTATTGATCTATTATGGAATTTAATTGTTTTAACCTTTAACAGATCTGTTCCCCCTTGTTCCTTAACCGATCCTAATCACCCCTCAATTGGCCCCTAATTCGAATCTAATCGAACCCAAGACCTTGGGGCTTCTGTTCCCTGGATCTAGACGCATCCATAGTGAGTTTCAATTCACCCAATAATCAAGATCAACACCTTAATTTAACCCCTAACTGGTCCGGTTCGAACATTCTCATTTCCCAAATTTGTTGAACCAAATTCGAACGCATCATGCCTTGAATCCATGGGGTTTTTCATCCTATACCTAAAACGAAACTCTCTGTGTGATTGGATCGAGTTCTTAATACCGATTGTTCATCAAACCCCAAGCCCGATTACTTTAAAAGCCCTAGAAACTAGAATTTAACCAATTCGATGTTACTCACTAAAATTGATACATGGGTTAGCTTAATCGAACCCTTCTGAAACTATACATGTACATTAATTTGATTTTTATACTCATTAAGATGAAAACTCCCAAACCCGTTTATGCTTAGAACCCTAATTATGGAACTTGATCTATTCGTTATGGATTCATGAAATTGAAACATGGGTTAGCTTATTCGGAAGCTTCTGAAACTGACCATGCACATGAATTTGATTTTTAAACTCGTTTGATTAAAAACCCCCAAAACCGATTTTGATATGAACCCTAGAAATCAAACTTGATTAATTCGATGTTAAAACCAGAAATTAACAAGTGTTTATCCATATTCGACTCTTTTAGGTTGTGTAGGTGTCGAGAATAACCTGGATTGATCTCGAATTGTTGTTAGTCGACTATAAGGTGTTCTTCGGCCGTCCTTGATCCAAATTCGTCTCCTCGAAACTTCTGCGATCGAATTGTTGGATGATAAAGACTCTAAAAGTGCCGAATAGAGTCTCTGAATGTTTGATTTTGAGAATTATGATCGGGACAAATGATTTTGATATGCACGACTTCGGTTACGAACTTGAGGAGTCTAATTGCTATCAATAAAATGATTAAAAGCTTAGTAACTGCTTAGGACGTTTGCTATTCATCAATAACCGTTTCTTACATGATTAATTCGACTCATAATGGCCTCTTGCTATGAAATTCGAATTTCAATTGTTTAACCACGTCGAATTTTGACTTTATTAGTCAAAATTGAACACTCTTGATAATATTTAACTTATATTCCCATAATCCGAGTGTTCTATAAAATCATGTATCTAAATTCCATCCATTTAACTTAATATTGCATAATTTCCTGTGATTTCGGTAACTTTCAGTTAACAAAGTTAAACCAGAATATCGAATTGCCACCTATTGGGCCAAATTGAACTATTGTTGGGTTAGATTAACCCAATTGGGCTTCTTAAATACCATTGGGCCTACTTTGGTCTTACTGGGCCTTACTGGGCCTTCTTTGGCCGTACTGGGCCTTCTTTAGCTCTATTGGGCCTACATTGGTTCTGTTGGGCTTACCTTGACTCTGTTGGGCCTACATTGGCTCTGTTGGGCCTATATTGGCTCTGTTGGGCCTGTGATATCACCATCTTCAATTAACAAGTTAATCCAAAAAGTCGGATTGTCACATCATCCCCTTGTTGAAGGAATTTTCGTCCCGAAAATTAGTAAGTGTTAGGAGTAGTTAGGAAACTACTTACGAGTTTAAATCGCATGTGTTAGTGTGATTTGATCATTCTGTGTGCTTGTGTGTACTCATACACAAAGCCTAATGCTTGCAACATCACAACTAAATGTGATCGTTCAATGTGACTGTTTGCGTGTACACTAGTTAGTTCACCTAACTGTGACTGTTTGTGTTTGATCATACTGTGTTGTGTAACCTCACACATAGTGAGTGTCTATAACTGTTTGTACTATGCAACCCCGCATATAGCAAAATGTTTGTAACCAATCATGTATGTACTACCATAACATGTAACATATGAAATGTAGCACATAAAATGTATAAAATATAATGTAGCACAAATGTTTGTAACAAAACCAATTTGAATAAAAGTGTTTGTGCTTACAGTTTGAAATTTGCAGTGTTGATGTGTGAAGCATCACGTCATCCCCTTGTTGAAGGAAATTTCGTCCCGAAATTTAACGTGCGCTCTCAGTGTTAGCAGTAACTGTTTTGAATAGATGAGGATACTTCTTCATCATTTGGTCTTCTCGTTCCCATGTGAATTCAGGACCACGTCTTGAATTCCATCGAACTTTGACTATCGGAATCTTGCTTTGCTTAAGTTGTTTGACCTCTCGGTCCATGATTTCTGCTGGTTCTTCAATAAATCGTAACTGTTCATCTACTTGTATTTCTTCCAACGGTACAATCAATGTCTCATCAGAAAGACATTTCTTTAAGTTCGATACATGAAAAACATCATGAACTCCACTGAGTTCATCCGGTAACTTGAGTTGATACGCCACCGGACCAATCCTTTTCAGGATCTCAAAAGGTCCTACGTACCGTGGACTAAGCTTCCCGCGCTTGCTGAATCGTATCACACCTTTCCAAGGTGATACCTTTAGAAGAACTCGGTCTCCTACTTGAAATTCCAATGGTTTACGACGCTTGTCAGCATAACTCTTCTGTCGATCCCGGGCCGCTGCCATACGGTTCCGGATTTGAACTATCTTCTCTGTCGTCTCGTGCACCAGTTCAGGACCTGTTATCTGACTGTCACCAATTTCAGCCCAGCAAACTGGTGAACGACATTTGCGACCATACAAAGCTTCAAACGGTGCTACTTGAATACTTGTATGATAACTATTGTTGTAAGAGAATTCCACTAACGGTAAGTGATTCTCCCAGCTATCACCAAAATCAATTACACAAGCTCGTAACATATCCTCGAGCGTTTGAATCGTTCGTTCACTTTGACCGTCGGTCTGTGGATGATAAGCGGTACTCATATCCAAACGAGTCCCCAATGACTTATGAAGTGATTTCCAAAAGTTGGAAGTAAATCAGGCATCCCGATCTGATATGATAGAGATTGGCACGCCATGCCGTGCTACCACTTCCTTGATGTAAATGCGAGTCAGTTTCTCCATCTTATCAGTTTCCTTGATTGCTAAGAAGTGTGCAGATTTCGTTAATCGATCGACAATTACCCATATCGTATCACAACCACTCGGTGTACGGGGTAACTTAGTAATGAAATCCATCGAAATCTGCTCCCATTTCCACATCGGTATCACTGGTTGTTGCAGTAAACCAGATGGCTTCTGATATTCAACTTTGACTTTCGAACAAGTCAAACATTTGCTAACGTACTTAGCAATATCAGCTTTCATGTGAGGCCACCAATACAGTGCCTTCAAGTCATGATACATCTTGTCTGATCCCGGATGGACTAAATATCTGGACTTGTGTGCTTCATCCATCACGAGTCCCTTAAACCTCCATACAAAGGTATCCACATTCGATCAATGAAATAACGAATTCCATCAGGTTTAACATCCAATTGTTCTTCCATTCCTCGTAAAGATTCCGGTACTAAGTTTTCCTTTTTCAAGGCCTCAATCTGAGCACTGTGCACCTTGTCAGGTAAGTCAGTATGTACTGTCATCATAAGTGCACGAACCCGTCTTGTTGAAGTATCTTTTCTGCTTAAAGCGTCAGCTACCACATTAGCTTTTCCCAGGTGATACTTAATCGCGCATTCGTAGTCGTTCAACAACTCAACCCATCGTCGTTGTCTCATATTAAGCTCCTTCTGATCAAAGATATGTTGCAAACTCTTATGATCAGTGTAAATAGTACACTTAGTCCCATACAAGTAATGCCTCCAAATCTTCAAAGCAAAAACCACTGCCCCTAACTCCAAGTCATGGGTAGTGTAATTCTTTTCGTGTGTTCGTAGTTGTCTAGAAGCATAAGCAATCACTTTATCACGTTGCATCAACACACATCCCAAACTTTGTGCAGATGCATCACAATACACCACAAAGTCTTTCGTCCCTTCCGGTAAGGACAGAATCGGTGCACTGCAGAGTTTCTGTTTCAATAACTGGAATGCAGCTTCCTGTTTATCCGTCCAATTATACTTCGTCCCCTTATGCGTGAGAGCTGTAAGTGGTTGAGCGATCTTTGAGAAACCCTCAATGAATCGTCGATAATAACCCGCCAAACCAAGGAATTGTCGTACCTCGGTAGGGGTCTTTGGTGCTTCCCAATTCTTAATCGCTTCAATCTTCGCTGGATCAACATGTATACCCTTTTCATTAACTATATGCCCCAAAAATTGTACTTCTCGCATCCAGAAGTCACATTTCGAGAATTTAGCGTACAATTGTTCCTGTTTCAATAGCTCTAGCAGTAATCGAAGATGTTCAGCGTGTTCCTCCTCAGATTGTGAATAGATGAGAATGTCATCAATGAAAACAATGACAAACTTATCAAGATAAGGTTTACAAACACGATTCATGAGATCCATGAATACAGCTGGAGCGTTTGTCAATCCAAATGGCATGACCAAGAACTCATAATGGCCATAGCGTGTTCTGAATGCTGTCTTTGGAATATCCTCCTCCTGGACTCTTAGTTGATGATAACCAGACCTGAGATCAATCTTCGAGTAGTAACTCGAACCTTGCAATTGATCGAACAGATCGTCAATCCTGGGTAACGGATACCGGTTCTTGATAGTAACCTTATTCAATTCCCGGTAATCGATACACATACGGAAAGTCCCGTCCTTCTTCTTGACAAACAAAACTGGAGCTCCCCACGGTGAAAAACTAGGTCGTATGAAACCCTTATCCAACAACTCTTGCAATTGTGTGGATAACTCTTGCATCTCTGACGGTGCAAGTCGATAAGGCGCCCTAGCTATCGGTGCTGCATCTGGTGTAAGGTCGATTCGAAATTCCACCTGTCTGATAGGCGGTAATCCCGGCAAGTCTTCTGGAAACACCTCCGGAAATTCACAGACTACTGGTATATCTTCAATCTTCTTCTCAACTACCGGCTTTTCAGTTATAAGTGCTATAACTGTCGTATGACCTTTCCGCAGACATTTGTGTGCTTTTAGACAAGATATGAGACGCAGTGGCGTACTGCTCTTCTCGCCTTGTACATACAATGTCTCTCCCTACGGAAGAGGTATGCGAACAATCTTTTCATGGCATACGATTTCAGCCTGGTTTTTAGACAACCAGTCCATGCCAATAACTACATCAAAACTGCCTAAGGCAATAGGCATAAGATCAATCTCTAATGTTTGACCCATCAAATCAAGGATACATCTCTTAAAAATACTTTCCACTACAATCAACTTACCATCAGCTAATTCCACAGTGTATGGACTATCTAAGGCAGTGGGACTAACATTTAGCAACTTAGCAAGTGAACTAGATACAAAACTCCGATCGGCACCAGTGTCAAATAACATAGAGGCATAGTGATTATTTAAGAGGAACGTACCCGTAACGATGTTGGGATCCTCCCGTGCCTGACGTCCTCCAATCACAAACGCCCTGCCTCTAGCACCATTGTTGTTGTTATTATTGTTGTTGTTGGTGCCATTACCATTACCATTGCCGTTGCCGTTGCCTGTTGCATTATTATTCTCCCCACTTTTCTTGAGTTGTGGGCAATCCTTCTTGAAGTGTCCCATCTTGCCACACTCATAACAACCCTTCTGTGCGTTGTTCTGGTTATTGTTCTGGTTGTTGTGGTTGTTCTGTAGCTCCCCGCGACAATCCTTAGCCGCATGTCCAATCTTGCCACACCTCTGGCACTTAGCTCTATCACACTGATTACCTGCATGATGATACCCACACCTGTTGCACTTGGGGTGTTTGCCAATATAACCCCCCGATGATGATGATTGCTGACCACTGCTTGAATTATGATAAGACTTGTTTGAGTCTTGCTTCCGGTGTTGCTGATATGATTGTTGATTGTTACCCTTGGAGTTGTTACCTTCCCACTTCCTTTTATGATCTCCCACCTTGGTAGCAGATGTTCTTTTAGGCAGAGTCCCCTGTAACACTGCCTGATCAGTAAGCTGATGCGCTAAACGAACAGCTTGTTGAATGGTGGTGGGATTTGCTGAAGTAACCAACCCCTGAATCTGAGGCACTAGTCCTCCAATGTATCTTTCAATCCACTTGCTGGCTGGAGTAGCCATGTGTGGTAGAAGTCTGGCCAACTCATGTGACCTGGTCGTGTACTCTTCAATATTTGACACCTCCATCTTGAGGTGCCAATATTCCTCCTCTAACTTCTGCATTTCACTGCAAGGACAGTACTCCTCTTGCAGTAAAGTTTTGAAGTTGTTCCATGTCAAGGCATTTGCCTCACCCAACCCCAGAGTCTGAACATTCGAGTTCCACCAGGTTAATGCTGGACCCTCCAATGTTCCCGTTGCAAACTTCACTTTGCTCTCGTCAGGGCAGTTGCACATTTCAAACACAGACTCCGCCTTTTCAATCCACCGAAGGAGTCCTATGGCCCCCTCCGACCCTTTGAAATTATGTGGTTTACAGTCCAAGAACATCTTGAACGTGCAGACTTGTGGGTTAACCAATCCCCCAGCTGGACCCTGTGGTCCTGTGTTGTGTGTCTGAGCATATTGTGCGATTGCCTCAGCGACTCTGTTGTTAATTAGCTCGTTGAGCTCAGCAACTGTCATATGTACGTTTCCCTCAGCCATTAGTTTCCTATTTACAAGAAGTGTTAGCATGCTTGCAAAGTCTAATGTAACATGTGTAAGTAAAACAACAAACACAACATATAATATAAATCAACACAACTGTTGGGAATAAATAATAGTTCTTCAATAGATAAAGATTTGATTTGAGTACAATACTTTTGAAATCAAAACATAAGTTTTCAAACTACTAATGTAGGAACACAACCCGTTCCTAATAAGTTTAAACAAACAAGAAAAGAAAAATCAATCGTCCTCAACTGTGGATTCAGGATCGGAATCAACAACTGGTGCTGGTTCCTCCCCTTCTTCCTCTTCATCCTCTTCCTCATTCTCAGAGGTCACTAAATCCTCTAAGGCTTCTATCCTGCCCTCCAAGAACTCAGCTCGGTTCTCTGAAGCTTCGAGACGATCAATCAAGTTAATCATCTCATTCCGCATATCATGAACCAGATGGGCAAGTTCCTCTTGCCTCTCATTAGCATCCCATTGTTCCTGAGAGTGTTGTGCGATCCTATCTTCTGCCTCATACAAATCCTCGCGCAGTTTGGCGATCTCCTCAGCGTCCGTCCTTTGCCTCTTAGGCTCAGGAGTATCTAGTACTGGTGGTGAATGTGTAGAAGGTCCCTCAGCAGGGATCTGCTGAGTGCCCTCCACTGGCTCCTCCTCCGGATCCTCATCCGGGTCCTCATCTGGATCCTCCTCTGGATCCTCGTCTGGGTCCTCGTCTGGATCCTCCTCCGGATCTGAGTCATCCATCTCATATGGTGGAGGTGATGGAATAGGTGGTGGTGGTGATGACGGTGGTGCTGAAACTATCGGTTCCTCGTCCTCAGAATCATCAATGTAAATGTAAGGTACTGATGATGATGCCATGCCTGTTACATAAGACCATATGTAAGTGTAGTGTCATGGAATGTGTAAGCAAGTCAATTACATAATGTCATATGTAATTTCTAAGCAATGTGTGTAAACATATGTGTCTAATGTCTAACAGTCATAGTCTAAGCCTACAAATGCAAGCCTAGTTCGCTATAACCAATGGCTCTGATACCAATCTGTCACACCCCCAATTTCCAACTAACGGAATCATACCGTTTGGGAACGTGACAAACCAGGATCTCAGATCATTAGACATAACGAAGACCTCTATATGAATTTCAAAACATACTTTGGTCCTTAAAACATAACATCAGAGTTTTCAAAAGTTGCGGAAGCGTTTAAAAGTCAATAACAGTTGTAATATGAAAATTACAAATCAAAATCCTCAAATGTTCAAATTCAAATATCCAAAATGTTTAAAATGCATGCGACTCTATCTCCTAGTCCATGCCAGCTTTAATGCGCGCCTTAGTGTCCTGAGAAAACATGTAAATCAAGTCAACACAATGGTTGGTGCATAACACAGGTTTTAAGTATTCACAGAGTTCAAAACAATAGTTTGAATATCAAGTTGTAGATAACATAATCACATATGCACAGTCATGATAGCTAGTCATATAAACTATTTACATAAGTGGTCGACACCGAAGCTGACGAATTGCCATGCTATAGCATGTTTTTGCCTTGCCACTATTGTCTAGCACAACAATAGTAAATTGTGTTTGGTCAGTCAAACACCTGCGTAGATCCCATCTACCAGGTGAGGTTTGTCAAACCTAATAGATCTATTTCCAACTACCACGCTTTGCGCTACGGCAAACTAAACGGTTCGACGTGTGTAAGGACTTTCAATTGCTATGTTGTCACATAATGTAAACAGCTAACTCATGCAAGTGATATGTATCTAAAAAGAGTTTGTTGCACATGTTTTCTCCCCCAAAACAGTATAAAATAAGAAAGGGGCCGTGTACGCACCTTTGATAATTGCAGAATGATCACACACTAAAAGCTCGTGTAGGAAATCCTCCTACGAAGAATCTGTGTTTAAACAATAACCTAGTGTTATTAGAAATGTCGTTTTGTGCTTGAAATCACATACGTATCAACACACGTATGTTAAAGTGTTAAGAATGTGCATACGTAAGTACGCGTGCCTTTGAAATCGTTTAAATAAAATCACATACGATTTTATTTAATTAAACGTAATTATACGCGATTTTGTTTTCGTGATAAAATATAAATTTTATTATTCTAAAACATTCGGGATTTCGTTATGGTTCCAACGCAACTTGAACCGATCAAATCGGAGTTCAAACGAAGAAACTATGATCGAAATACTAAAAATTGTTCTAAACCTCAAAAACAGTTGGAGCCAGGTTCGAACCCGCGACCCCCAACTCCAACACACCCACAACCTACCATCTAAGCTGATCAGATTTTATTGATCTATTATGGAATTTAATTGTTTTAACCTTTAACAGATCTGTTCCCCCTTGTTCCTTAACCGATCCTAATCACCCCTCAATTGGCCCCTAATTCGAATCTAATCGAACCCAAGACCTTGGGGCTTCTGTTCCCTGGATCTAGACGCATCCATAGTGAGTTTCAATTCACCCAATAATCGAGATCAACACCTTAATTTAACCCCTAACTGGTCCGGTTCGAACATTCTCATTTCCCAAATTTGTTGAACCAAATTCGAACGCATCATGCCTTGAATCCATGGGGTTTTTCATCCTATACCTAAAACGAAACTCTCTGTGTGATTGGATCGAGTTCTTAATACCGATTGTTCATCAAACCCCAAGCCCGATTACTTTAAAAGCCCTAGAAACTAGAATTTAACCAATTCGATGTTACTCACTAAAATTGATACATGGGTTAGCTTAATCGAACCCTTCTGAAACTATACATGTACATTAATTTGATTTTTATACTCATTAAGATGAAAACTCCCAAACCCGTTTATGCTTAGAACCCTAATTATGGAACTTGATCTATTCGTTATGGATTCATGAAATTGAAACATGGGTTAGCTTATTCGGAAGCTTCTGAAACTGACCATGCACATGAATTTGATTTTTAAACTCGTTTGATTAAAAACCCCCAAAACCGATTTTGATATGAACCCTAGAAATCAAACTTGATTAATTCGATGTTAAAACCAAAAATTAACAAGTGTTTATCCATATTCGACTCTTTTAGGTTGTGTAGGTGTCGAGAATAACCTGGATTGATCTCGAATTGTTGTTAGTCGACTATAAGGTGTTCTTCGGCCGTCCTTGATCCAAATTCGTCTCCCCGAAACTTCTGCGATCGAATTGTTGGATGATAAAGACTCTAAAAGTGCCGAATAGAGTCTCTGAATGTTTGATTTTGAGAATTATGATCGGGACAAATGATTTTGATATGCACGACTTCGGTTACGAACTTGAGGAGTCTAATTGCTATCAATAAAATGATTAAAAGCTTAGTAACTGCTTAGGACGTTTGCTATTCATCAATAACCGTTTCTTACATGATTAATTCGACTCATAATGGCCTCTTGCTATGAAATTCGAATTTCAATTGTTTAACCACTTCGAATTTTGACTTTATTAGTCAAAATTGAACACTCTTGATAATATTTAACTTATATTCCCATAATCCGAGTGTTCTATAAAATCATGTATCTAAATTCCATCCATTTAACTTAATATTGCATAATTTCCTGTGATTTCGGTAACTTTCAGTTAACAAAGTTAAACCAGAATATCGAATTGCCACCTATTGGGCCAAATTGAACTATTGTTGGGTTAGATTAACCCAATTGGGCTTCTTAAATACCATTGGGCCTACTTTGGTCTTACTGGGCCTTACTGGGCCTTCTTTGGCCGTACTGGGCCTTCTTTGGCTCTATTGGGCCTACATTGGTTTTGTTGGGCTTACCTTGACTCTGTTGGGCCTACATTGGCTCTGTTGGGCCTATATTGGCTCTGTTGGGCCTGTGATATCACCATCTTCAATTAACAAGTTAATCCGAAAAGTCGGATTGTCACAGTCTTACCGTTAATGAACGAACAACGTGGTAGATTTGGATGGATCCATTAGGGTATGACCAACCCCACAGGGCACAATGTTGACTGGATGTCATAACCCGTGCAGACTCTGACCTAATTTACTGTGTGTACGAGACACAGTGGAGGCAAGAACAAACAGGTCTAGTTCGGTAGTGACGCACTGACACTTGGAGCCTAGGGCTCGGTACTAACATTTGATAAACAACATGACACACTTTTATTACTATATGTATATCAAAACCTGTGAACTCACCAACCTTTGTGTTGACACTTTTCAAACTTGTATTCTCAGGTAACTAGCATGACAAGCACATGGAGCAGGAATGCACTTAGGGGATATGCGCATAGGATCCCGCATGAATTAATTTCCTGTCTTTTGAAAACAATAGTTAATTATGTTTTGTAATGTCACATTGTAGTGTATAACAACTTATATTTCCGCTGCATGTTATCAAACTTGTTATATTTTTCCGCTGCTATGGGTGTTCTATATGACCATTCAGCTATGATTCTGGCCACGTCACACCCACGTGGACTGACACCACGATTGGGAATTTGGGGGTGTGACATATTTTATTGTCGTTAAATATATTTTTATATATTTTTTTGTTTGTTATATCTTTTCTTTTTTCTTTTAACTTTCTTATATTTATACATAAAATTATATTTTTTAACTTCTTATCCCAGAATATGTAACGGATAATTGACTTTACTCGGTATGGTTTGTTGTTAGATACCCTAACGTGTGGTGAAGTTTTTCAAGTTTTTTTTTCTATTTTTAATGTTTGATCATGTTTATATCATTATGTGTGAACATTAACGTGACTTTGTCGCTGCAATTTTATACGTTTCTGTTTTGTGCTTAACCACGTTTATATCAACGCTTACGACATTTATATTTATTGCAAACTTTTTTAACAAATTTATAATTTCAGTGTTAGGTCATGTTTATATCGTAACATATGAGGTATAAAAAAAGGAGCCAACACAATTTTTACACATCTTTTTTGTGCTTAGCCATGTTTACGTAAACGTTGCTTTCTATTAGATTTTATAAAATTAGTCAATAACCCGCTACGAAGCGCGGGCATAACTTGCTAGTATATCTTAATTTGGAATGTCGGTTATGTATAAAAACTAATATAAATACTTTGCTGAGTCAAAGGTAAAACCAAAGCAGACTTTGGTTGAGTGGTTATTCATGCTTCTCTTAAAATCCAAACCTCTTGGCACTTCATGTTTGAGTCATGTTGTTGCCATATTACTCCTTTTTATTTTATTTCATATTCTTCTTCCTTTTTCTTTTGGTTATACTCTAATTACTTAATTATGTTATATTATATTAAAGAAATTTTCATAATGAATACACATGTTATTGTGCTCGATTTATAATCGTTAACGACAACCTTTTTTTATAATTATTAAGTACTTGGTTTGCTTATTTTTAAACAATAATAATAAAATGACTTTCTTTACCTTTTCTTATCATTTTTATTTTTCTTTCAGCTTTATTTCTTGATCTGTTACTATGAAAAAAATAACTTTCAACCTTTTGAGTGCTTAAAGTTTAAAATATATTAATAGTAGTATAAGTATAATCTGTGTTTTCTTCACTAAGTTCATTAGTTTACTTCTTTCACTTTAGACTTTAATTTATGATTCATCCTCACTTTAGCATATATATATAATATGATTTTCTCTAATACATTTGTTCATTAATTTAAAAAACATAATCGTGTGTTATATCGACTGGCAACTTGCTGGTAGGCTGAAAAATAAGAATAACATCGACTGAAGAACATTTATATCCTTATATAATTGTTTTTCATTTTAGTTTCAATCTATATAACCAAGCCGTCGTAACTACATAGGTTCACTTTATATACCTAACCAATATAATGTTATCGATGCAACACAAATCATGAATTTTGTAAAACACGCTGCACATTTGTCGCTTTTGAGTTTTCTTGAAATTTTGTCTATTAAATTATTTAAAAACAATTTACCATAATATGGGAGACATAATGATATTTTCTTAACGTCGCCGTAATGTGCAAACAAGTTGCAAGGTATGTCCTAAAAACCAATGTCGGTGGTCTTCTTTCACCGGCATTGGTTCTAAATATATATGCTGCCAGTTGAAATTCAAATAAATCAATGACTAGGTCAATTGGTTTGTGCGCTTTAATCTACTCCAGTTAGTTACGGTTTCAATTCATGGTGTAACTATTTTTTTTTTGTGTAAATTACAAGATTCATCCTTTATGTATGCAAGTAATTATGGATTAAGTCCTTTATCTATGCTAATTATAAATAACATCATTTATTTTAATGGTTTATAACAATTCCATCCTTTAAATTAACCTTTGTTAGTTTGATAGGTTATATAAAAGGGCAAAAAAGTAAAATTCACCCCTTTAATAATTTTACATAATCTTTTTGATTAAATTTCATAATCCAAAACTAATCTAACTTTGGGTTGATGAATCTAACTTTGTTAGTTATATATATAATAAAATAAATATATTTAAAAAACCGGTTTTTCGATTGGCCCGCTGGTTCGACTGCCCGATTCTTTCAAAAAAGGTTCTGAACACATAACCGGGCTATGATGGCACCAAATACCGGTCCGACCGGCAGGTCCAGTTCGTGTTTGATAACATTGCTTTCAACTTTCAATCGTCCTTTAAAAAAGTATCCAGTATTGTAGAATTGATTGGCGTTAGTTGTGCAGTAGAAAGTGGATTAAAAATTAATCTGGATTAATTAAGATTAATAGGATTAAAATTTTATATTTAATTTTTCAAATTTACACACACAAACATCAATCTAAATATAATATTAATATAAATTTAAAATGTTTAGAACATTTCTTAAGAGTGAGAACTTACATAGAATTTCCCACAATATATTATGAATTAGATAAATATTTCAAACATTGGAATGAGGTAGTTTTCGTGAAAAAGAATCAATTCATCTACCCAAAGTTTGATTAGTTTTGGATAATGCAGTTTAATTATAAAGATTATGTAAAATTATTAAAGGGGTGAGTTTTATTTTTTTGCCCTTTTATACAATCCATCAAACTAACAATAGTTAACTTAAAGGATGAAATTGTTATAAACTATTGAAATAAAGGATGTTATGTGTAATCAGCATAGATAAAGGACCCAATACATTTTTACTTGTATACGTGAAGGATGAATCTTAGGTCCATGTGCCTCTTGTGTGTCATTCCTTCCTGTCTTTTCTTTAGTTTGGATTTCTCAACAAGGTTCCTTCGTTTTCATATCATCCCTTCATATGTCATGGTACGCGAATGTGGGTTACAAGTTTTCGGAAGTCATCCCTTAACTTGTAATTATCACTTTAACTTCTCAGGTTTCTAATATAATGTGTCTTTTTTTCCGCAATAAATTTCATTTGTCGTTATTAAACAATAATAATCATGGTACTATAGACTTATGGTGCTATGTTTATAGAATGAGACTAGCAACGACTAAAGAATATTATATGTTTGGGAAGAAATTATAAAAGAATAATCAAAATAGCGGAAAATTTCACTAAAATTCGATCCGTCCCACCGCGAAGCGCGGAACGTGTCCCTCGTATCTAACTCAATTTACAAGGTCCGCGTATTTTTCCATTTACTTTATTTGTTTTCCATATGCATAATTAGAAAGGAAACAAAGTTGTACTCTATTCGCGCAAATGATATTCAGACGCAAGTGGCACGAGTTCGACCCTAGGTCGAGACTTTTTTTTTTAGAAGATTTCACGCTCAATCCTTTAACTTGGTAAATATCACTTATCCTCAATTATTTAAAGTTTAATAAATAATTTAATTCTTACTTGAAAACATTGATCATAATCATGTCGCAACACACATGTATAAATAGTATGACACGCCACGTCAAGCTTGTAAGTTTGCTTGTATATCTTAAAACCAATGGCGGTGATTCTACCACTAAAACAAACAAAGGATTCTTAAATACATATATTTTTTGGTCAAAAATACAAACATATGTAACTTAGATGAGTCTGTAAGTTTATGGTAAATTTTCCAAGAGTCAAGTGTTCAAAATTTTTCAACGAACCTTTTTTTTCTTTTTTTTCCTTTAATGTATATATTTGTTGGTAAAAAAATCAAAGCATATGCAATGTAGATGAGTTGGTTAGTTTGGTTGTCAACTTTCAAAGGATCACGCGTTAAAAACTCTTCGTCGGTCCCTTTTTTTTCCTTTTTTCTTTACCTTTTTCTACTCTTCAAATATAATCTTTCTCTTTAGGTTAATATTGCTACGCTATTTTGATAACTATATCTAAAATTAAATATGAATCAGGATCGAGTTCATCTAATTGTGCATAAAAAATTGGTCAAAACACCGGGTTACATACGATGCGTTTTTAACTTTTTTAAATACACTTTCAGGTTTCGTAATTCTAATTTTTACAGGTAAAATTATTGTAAAAATGAATTTTTTTTATACAATATGAATTTATCTAAAACAATGAACTTGTCATGACCCCTTTTGGAAAATTATTATAAATTAATCGAATGGAGATATATCATCGTGACATGTTCCTTAAAATATATAGTTATCTCCTATATTATATATGATCTGATTAAGTGAGCAAGGATCGGGTTATTGGATCGAGTAAGGTCCTTTGTTAATTTTGGGTCATAACTTCATATGTCTCTTTTAATTGAACCACCATGTCGCAGCGCGCGAGTCTTAATCACTTTTCTAGTTATCATCAATTTATAATACATTAAGGTTTCGAGTGTCATTATTCTAGAAATATAAAATTATGTTCTCTTTACTCTAGACCTCGACATTTCTTGACACATCATTTAGTTATTATTCTAGAAATATAAAATTATGTTCTCCTTGCAACAAGGAGCATTGATTTCATTAAAAATTTGACGTAGAAAGAAAGAAAGAAAGAAAGAAAGAACCCATAAAAGGAGGGTGTAATGTGCTGTTTTAACGGCCTACTTTATAGTTGCTAACCAAGTTTAGAAGAACACACCCAAGTATAGGTGGGCAAAAAACCCGGAACCAGAAACCCGAACTGAAACCGGTTCCAACTTTCAACATTAGGCAAAAATGCTCGAAGTAGTCTCTTAAAATAAACTATGAGTCTGCTTGTTATTACTATCTTATTAAAATTTCTTGTTATTTTTACATCAATTCAAACCAAGCTTGACTCACTGAAGACGTGGTGGAATGTTTCGATCTTTAATTACTCATTAGAGGGATATTGGTCTATGCCAAGTGATAACGGACAATTTACATTCATCACATCGTGTATCGGATTACTGAAAGATAGACAAATCACATACAACAAAATATAATAAATATGTAAAGCAACGAAGCTATCATAGTATTTTTGAATTCCTTCTAAAGAAACAGTGAAAAGTTGATCATTTACCGATTGAGTTATGACTAATCTTATTTTTTCTTTATTCGATGGAAGGTAAATGTTACTTTTATTAGAGTGGTATCCATGCATAATGCATGAAACCTTTTTGCTTCACACAGTTCTTGCAGTCCATAATGTTGGTTTACTAATCAATACTTCCTTGTCTTTTGCTGCTACCTGACCCACACCGAATATTGTTTATGAAAACCATTGCATTTTTTTGGGTGTTGTAAAAATCGGCTTCGACGGCCTTCTAGGCGCTAGACGGCTGGACGCTCTCCAATTATGTCGATTTGGTGCAAGCGTTAGGCCGGGGGCCTAGGCGGCCCAGTCAGTTTTCTTTTTTTTCCAGGTAAAAAGGGCTGGACACATGATTATTCGAAACATTTTTCTCAACTCAAAATTCTTAATATGTCTTTAAAACATATAATCTAACATCTGAATCATCGAATCAATCCACTAAACATCGAAATTCATCTCTAAACTTTAAACTTAGTGTTTAAGTTTGAACTTTGTAATGCTTGACTTCCTATGTTTAAGTTTATTTTTTAAATTATTTGAAATATTATATTGAATTATTGATATTGATGTGTGCATATAATATATATTTGTAAAATTACATATAAAACTTAAAATTCGCCTAGTGCCGATTAATCCCTAGGCGGTACCTCGCCGCCCGATTAGTGCCTAGCGCCTTCTACAACTATGATTTTTTTTATTGCATGAACTAAGAACCCTTCATTTTAAACACACTTGATCCAGAGTTAGTGTCGCTATGGAGTTTTCTTCCTTATAACGATAATCTTATTTATAAATTATTATAATGAACCACTAAAAGTAAATAAATTAGAAAAAAATAATAAACAAGAACATTATAAATATAAAAACTTTTTAAAAAAATTGATTCTCGTTATTGATTATTGCACATCGACATAAACAATGAATCCATGCTAGACCAAACTACTAATCAGGAATCTGTTCTCTTCTTCAATGGCGATGCTTCTTTGGTTGGAGATATTGTTTCGTCACTAAATACAGAGTTTTTTTGATTTCCTTGAAAAGAATCATAGAAAGGGTTGAATGAAGATTGTAATGATTATTGATTGAATTGGCTGAATGAAGATTATTGCATGCGTTTTTGGTAGTTGTAGTTGTAGCAGGAGTGTTGGTTATTGAAGTATCCGACGGGAGTTTTAGATAATATCCCAAGGTGTTGAATGGGCTCGCTTTTATCATAAACCTATACGCGTCGTATATATTCTATACGTGGTTCTATACGTGACCAGTTATTGAGTGTTAGTGCCAATTATTAGACTCCTATACGAGGAGTATTAACATATACCCGGAGCAATACGCCGTGTATATACGTATAGGATCGGTGAGGGTGCTAAAATAAAAAAGTTGGATGTGTCACCGATATTTTTCTAAATCATATCAAAGAAAACTTTAATCGACTCTAGTATTAATTGGTTTTTCTGATTCGGACTCTGCTTGTCCTACGTCTGAGTTTTTTTTTCTCCGATACATTTTTCTTGTCTTTTTTTATATAAAGTGAAAGAACATATATCTCTTTCTAGTTTCTAATGGTTCCTTAACTTTATTTTTCGTAATCTTTTCATTATTTAATAATGTTACTAAAAAAATATAGTTTAGAAAATTAAGACAAATTTAGATGTTTAGTAAATGTTTGATATTAAAAAAATATATTTTAAATTCAAAATTATATTTAATTGTTTAATTATTCTATAAATTTAAATTATAATTGCTAATTATTATTCATTTTTTATTCAATATTTTTTGTTAACTAGTATATCAACAAGTAAGCTCAATTAGGGGTCATAGTCAATTATGGTACACGCATGATATGTCCAATATACATATGATTGCTAGTTTTTGCTAAGGACCCGTGAACCAACATGTGCCCCTTTTTCCTTGTCCTCCAAAACAAAATCTATATTTGTATCTTATAATTCCACTAATGTTTTGTCTTTAAACCTCCATAGTCTATTATCATAGGTTTTGAAAGAAATAATCTTACTTATAAAGAGATTAATGTTACACTACATAATTGTTTTAAACATAAATGTTAAACGCTTATCTTTATTCTAATAAAAGAATATCAAGAGTTGGCATATGTCACCTTCTTATAAACTTTATAAATTTTTTCCCTCATATCTCTCCTGTTAAATACTAATTGACTTTTATATTTAATTAAATATTAATGATTTTTAAAAAATAAAGTATACAATTAAATATCAAATATACAAATCTTCTTATAAAAAATTTTCAATTATATAATATATTAAATATAAATTTATTATCCTTAAATTTTTATGCTTTGTAATTTATTATTTTTAACTATTCGTTTTTTTATTATTTTATTAACAATTATTTTTATCAAACATATAAATCTCACAAAAAAATTATTTATAACATATATATTTGTTTAACCCATCTAATACATGGGTTCTAACCTAGTTAAGTATAAACGATCCCAATATGTATTATATCTATTATAAGTAGATAATCATAAGGCATTTATACCTATTCTATTCTAATTAATAATTGTGATGTATAAAACAATTATACAACCGTTTCCCCCTTTTATTAGCTCTTACTATATCTATCAAGAAATACGTAGAAGTGTATTATATTTTTTTAATAACGGCCAATTTAGACCTTCACTAATCATGTTCTTAATTATACACATTTTCTTATTCATGAAACTTTAACTTTCAACCGATTGTAGAAATATATATTTTTAAACAATTTTGTACCATAGACCATATGCATTTTGACAGAAGGGCATTATCTGGTTATTATGACTATTTAAATTAATACTTAGCTGCTCATTTGGTCCATCTGATATGTTGGTTTTGCATAAAGGTCCTTAAGTTTAAAAAATTACATCTATAGTCCGATATGTTTGCAAAAATGTAACATTATACAATGAACAGTGGCTAATTTTTTGGATTTTAAAATGACCATTATACCACTTAATTATTATCAAGCTTTTCTTCTCTTATTTCAATTATCGGACAATCATCAACCCTCTTACTCGTCATTTCCGACTAACTATCTCTAGTCAACAATCACCAACAACGACAATCTCTATCAATCTTATTTGTCCACTACGTTCAAAGAACAATGAAAACTTCATCTACTCACCCATCTTTCCAGCACCACTAGCTCATGCATTTGGGCCCTCATGCACCATCACTATTGCCATCATTGTCCATTAGCTATGACAAGCCTAGATTTCTTAATGTACCATTAAGTTGTTATTCTACTAGTCTATATTGGTAACAGCTGCCAATGGCTTACATGAGAGAAATTCCCCTCACCACAACCACTATAGCTGCTATCGAATCGTCGAATTTCTAATCCTGGTTCTTTCAGATGATAGGGTCGTGGTGAAGGTAATCATCGGATTTGGTGATTTCTTCCACAAAAAAAAAAAATCATTGGATTGGGTTGCTGGAAATGAAGGTTAACAAAAACATGTTCGTGGTGGAGGTAATTAACGGTGGTAATGGTGGGTGATGGTTAATCCTTTCGGTCATTTGTGGGGTTTGGGCATTTTAGGATATTTTTCTTTCATGATGGTAAGAGATACAGAAACAATATAAGAAATACCGGTCTGGAATGGTTTTTGGAATATGAAAAAGTAAAACCAAGCTGAAAATTTTGCTTTTGGTTTTTTTCAGTTTGGTACTTTTTTGTTATTCATCCAGTTTAATTTTTTAGGTCGGTTAATTGATTACGGTTCGGTTTTTTGGTTTTTTGCTCACCCCAAAATAGAGTGGTCGTGTATGCGTTTCAATCGTGTTTATTTAGGCTTGCTTTTACGGCAAAATGCAGTTTCAGGTTTTAAGATAGAATAATGTTCACTTTTACAAAAAAAAAATTGTTTTAAAGTTTTATGGTGCAGCGTCGACTGTTTTGATGTGTTTTTAATGTACAATTTTTATATTATGTTCCATTTTTTATGTTTTATTTTTATATTCTTCTTTAATTGGCATTAAAGTCAAAAATTTCTATGTAAGAAGTCTCTTTATCCCTTAAGATAAAAGTGAAGTGTGTTTCCATCCTATCATTGCTAAACCTACCCTTGGGTGTTTTTTTTTTTTTTGGATTTGTTTGTTTGTTTTACGTAGGTCTTGTAAATCAGATCAACTGAATTCTCATGGTCTTATCAAAATGTGCGAAACTCATAATCATATAATGTGTGTTGTATGTAAACTAAAATGACAATAAATCAGTAGATGAAATAAGATAAAAATAAGATGCAGACAGAGTGTAAAATTTCTCTAACCATTCAACTTCAATGAATTCTTAGAGTTCACAAGAAAACAATATTACAAAACTGCATGATACTATCGGTACCTCCAATACTATTAGTATCAGGGCATTGATACTAACAATATCGGAAGTCTTTATCGATATTGTTAATATCGGCATAGACAAACTGCCGATACTAACAATATCGGCAAACACTAATCTCCATTACTTACAATATTTACAAAAATACTATATCTATACATCAAAAACAAAAATCTAACTACACAATCTTCACAAATGGTCTTGATACTTCAGTCTTCAGTTAATCATCTGAAGCTATTACAACAAGATGTACTAACAGAATCCTCCTTAGAAATTCATCAGTGATTGTCTTCCATTCAGTTCACCTGGTAGGTAAGTGGCAACCTGCATGAATCTTCTGCTAGACACAGACATCCACTACCTTCTAAAGTTTCATTGCCTCCACCTTGTGATTTTATGAAATTGGATTTGATTCTTGTGTAGAGTAAGCAAATCATCTTCTGAATGGTTAATCAATTTGATTGAATCTAACATTTTGAATATTTCGTATCTAGTCTGATTGTCAACAAAAAATGCTTCCTAATTGAAGCCATCCAAGTACAAGATTCTCATATTCTTCAATATATTTATATCAAACTTCTTGAATGGTATCTTCTTAAGGCTTTTAACGGATTTGAATTCATACCTGATTCTTGGTTTTATTGTTATCCAATTCAAACCATTTCACTTGCAACTTTCTTAACTTTTGAGGCTTAAGTAAATGACTTTCTTTGATTGAAACTTTTCTTTTAGCTTTTCTTCAATATTCCAATCCGTTTAATCTTTAGATGGATTAATCAACATCTCACTTGCTAATATTCTGAGTTCATAAATTGGAATCTGATTTAACAGCCTCAAACGTTTGTTTATATACTAAAATCCATCAAGTCTTTTGATGATAAACTCTTTAAAATCATCAACATACATCCAAGATAAGATCTTTCCAATACACTCGGTCTTCTTCTTGTAGAATTTCTTGATGTGTCCTGTGATCAGCAATAGCAGCAATCTTGACAATCTCACAAACAAATTTTTGAATAGTTCCTTCAAAAATAATCTGGTCTCATCCAAATCTATAAAATAAGTCCTCACTGATTTCTCTGGATACCATTCTCATCTTCCAGATCATCTTCTACATTCAATCCTTCTGGTTTTTCAAATGAATCAAAAACTGGAATCAAGTCAAACTGATTATCATTCAAACTCGTATCAACATCATCAACAAATTCTACAAAATCAACATGCAAATCATCATCTTCAATACCTAACAAAGCTTTAATCATAATGTCATCTTGAAAAACTTGAACTTGTTCTTTTTGCTATCATTTATCAGCTACATAAGACTCCCCCTAAGTAGTAACACTCTTCATTTCAACAAAATTGCCTAAATCAGTTACAAGTTCTGTTGAGGAAGGTTGTGAGGAGCTAGTTCATTGTCCTGATCTTGATCTTCATTATCAATATTTATCATCATCATTTCTCTGAAACAGCTCAGTTGCAGTTGCTCTACAAGTCATCATATCTCCCCTGGGCAGAGGAACTGGCCAAAGAAGTTTGCAAGGTATCAATTTGAGCCTTATGATCTCTAAAATCTCTGGCAGCATTTGTCAAAAAGAAACTAATCAATTGCTTCTTCTGAATTTGAGTAGACATATCTCTCAACAAAGCTTCCATGTTTTCGTATGCTGTGATTGAAGTTCAGATTGACCCTTCAATTATATAACTTGTTTCTTTAACTCATCATTCTCTTGAGTTGACTTGCATTTTTTTCAGCAAGTTGTGTTTTCAAGTCAATAACTAATTTCTTCATATCATCATGTAACATCAGTGCCGGAAACGTCACCGGAACAGTGATATGAACAGTAAGGTGAACAGTAATCATGTACGAACTTTACGTAATTCAGTGTATTTCATAATTCATGTCGAGTATCATTATCATTTTATGTTATCATAATGCAAGTTCAGAATCATTTCAGAAACGAAACTCAGAACAGTGGTTCATCAGTCAGATAATTATCTGGCATCACAGAACCATCATGTGATTATGTGTTAGGATTCTATTGTGTATAATCGTATGTGAGGCTTTATTGAACAAAACAACAACGGATGTCATTTCGTGAATGCTAAACTGACGGATTATTAGTATAGGTGACGATCTGTACGAATATATATGAAAGTTTAGCGTTCTGAACGATATCCAATAATTAGAAAACAATATTGAAAAGTATAGTTATCGCCGTGTTCGAACGGGTGACGATTCGAACGGATACGCACGACGACTGCACGATTCGATTGTAAACCGTAAATTAAATATTTTTGAAAATTTAAAATAAATAAAAGATATTTAGTTATTTTATTAGGAATCACAACCTAAAATAATTTTATGAAGTCTATTTTAAAACCGGATCGTTTCGTTACGAAAATGAGGAAAAACTGATGTTTCTACGCGAAACCACGCGAAACCGAACGAACCCGAACGAACCCAGGTATTAATCCTCCTTTAATGAGGCATTCAATGCCTCATACCAACCCCACCTATCAGATTTTTTTTCCCCATTTTCGACTCTCTCTCTCTCTAGAAACATCACTCTCTCTCTCTAAGATTTTACACTCAAATCTCCACCATTTTAGGTGTTCTTGGTGTCAAAACAATCCTTATCACCTGTAGATCGTAGAAGTACAACAGATCAAGGCTTTAATCCGACAGATTTGAGGTAATGATCGGATTTATGTTCGATTTTTAGGGTTTTATAAACCCTTTGATCGAACCTATCTAGAGCCGGTTATACCATTTCTCAACCCTTAGTATTCACACCATAGCATCTTAAATGAGTCTAGGAACAAACCCCAATTGAATCTGTGGTGGGATAAATCGAAATCGTGACTGCACATGGGGGGAGAAATGCGGCTTGGCCGAATGACATCATCAGCTCATCGAATGAATAACCCATTCATTCGGCCGAATCACTAACAGCCGCAACCACCATAATCGGTCCAACTCCATTCGTAGAGAAAAGCCCGTTTGGCCGGCCCAAATGCTTCCTTCGGTCAGCCCAAGACCGTTCGACCGAATTGGTTTTCCATTCGACCCAACCTTCAGCAAATGAAAATCTTTGGCCAAGCTCCCATTCGGCAGCCACCTCTCATTCGGCTACCCTATTTTGGCCGACCACTCATTCGCATGCATCACCATCATTTGGTCAAGTCAAGGCTCCCTTCGGCAACCCACATTCGGCCAAGTCCTTAGTCAGTCGGTTAAGGCCATTCGCATGGTTTGAATGGATGCATACGTAAGTCCCATGCATGGGTGTGTGGGTGGGTGCACATGGAAACTATATTAGGGTTTCTATCCATGCAACCAACCTTGGGAGAACTAAGAGTCCTATTAATGACTATGGGAGTTATACCTATTGAGATGGGTTTAAATTACATGGGTTACCTAAGGAAATCCTAGTAAGGCTATACAAAAAGGGGTTTTATTAGACCATATCATAATCTATACATGGATGTCCACAATTTTTAGATCAACACAATTTAGAATACATTGAGAAACAAAGAATCTTAGTCTAAGGTTATGGGGTTGTACTCACGAGTAGCTCCTAACACTTAGACAATTTACAAGAAATATACAACTACATTGGGTCGTTCTTTTGCACTACCTAGGATGGGTTGCATACGTAATCGATCAGGAATCATGAACAATCCAAAATTTAGTAAGGGCCAAGGTTAATCAATAAAGATTGACTTAACCCATCAGGTGAAAATCTTACTTTACTTAAAGTAATAATGTTGTTAAATAAATAAATTAAATGGTAAGTTTTGATAAATTAAAATAAATAATTTTAACATAATGTTTGACTTAAATTGAATTAATTACATGGGGATACGGGTTTATAAATGAGTAAGACATCAGATTAGTTAAGCGAAATCCTAGAAACACATTAGTAATCTAGGACACTTAGTTGCACACTGAGACCAAACCCTACATACAACGATTACTATACGTACTTATCGTATTCGAATTCTCTTAAAACAACTCAGGAACCGAAGATACATAGGATACAACAACGAGCGCGCATTTTGTGGTAATTCTATACAGAGCAACACAGGTGAGTTCATTGCCACTTTTCTAAACATCTTTGTTTTCAAACGCGGGGCTGAGAAGCATGCGTAAATCTTTTTATTTAAATTGTTTTACGTAAATGCTTTTACTTATTATTGCTTTATATATATACTTGTTTATAACCCTAGACTCCTGTCTAGGTAATCACTATGCCGAATTAACTAACAAGTTAATTAAATTACTCTCATGAGTAATATCTAATTTCTAAAACTCTAAATAAACCCTTAGTCCATCGAGTTCAAATTCAAGAATCTAAATTCAAAGTGAAATCGAAAGAATCAAAGTTAAAGATCAAATGCAATGGAATCTAATCTAGTGTGTGATCAGTAAACTAAGGATCTTACTCATGAATCTATAATCATCGTGAAATCATGGAAGACTAAAGATCAGAATCAAAGGAATCAAGGGAATCATAACCGTGTGTGAATCATTGAAATAATGAACTCATTATGATCTAATGAAATCATTAATACTTAGAGTAAGGTGAGTTGTCAGTTGTATGTAAATCGAGACCACGTGTAACACACGGAAAGTCCCTTCACAGTAGTAGACTCTTGTAGTCAAGCTACATGGGCATAACTTAAACTATTGGATGAAATCAAGGAAATCAAGAAGATCATAAAGCAACGGATATCCTAAAGTCCCGACGCATACAGTAGACCAGTAGGTCAAGCTGATATGGGCAAATCATGAAAGTCCCGATGCATACAGGTAGATTCCTTGTGGGTCATGCCTGATATGGGCCACGTGTGAGTGGGTACAACTTAGACAACCACCAACAACTAAGTCTAATTGATTGAGTCAAATAAGGCCCAATCATCATGTCTTAGTTGTAATTAAATGATTAATTATTAATTTAATTAACCATTTAGTGTTATGTTTCTACAACCGTTTTTGGGAAATCATGAAAACATGGTGAACCCAGGAAATCAGAGTATTTCAAATTGTGGAAATCAAGATTTAGTATAGAAGTGGGTGTAGGTAAGAATGCTTAATTATCGTTATCACCAATGTCCTATGTGGCTTAGTATGTGGTGGGATGGCGTCTGGGCGGGTCGTAGGCTCGACTCAGGGGTATGCCCTATACATAAGCATACCGAGCTGGATGATACAGGTGATGTTAATGAGGTTAAGGTTGTTACCGAAGAGGTTATCAATGTTATCATGTGTTTCAAACTGTTATACATAGTGCTTTAAATCTCAGATGATCATAGAAGAGAATGGTAGGTAAAATGCTTAATTATCATTAACACCAATGTCCTATGCAGCTTAGTATGTGGTGGGATGGCGTATGGGCGGGTCGTAGGCTCGACTCAGGGGTATGCCCTATATATAAGCATACCGAGCTGGATGATACAGGTGATGTTAATGAGGTTAAGGTTTTACCTAAAAGGTTCACAAATCTATTTTTCAATAACTAAACTATATGAACTCACCAACCATGTGTTGACTTGATCTTTTTGCATGACTTCTCAGGTGACCAACAGGTCAATTAAGAAGTCATTACTTTTGGGCTAGGACTTCAGATAGAAGACTTAGTGTTTTGGACCTGCATACTTTTGAAAACATCATTAAACAGATTATTTTGTATAACTTGTGTAAATACAAGATAGAAATTTATGATGTTGATGGTAGATTTACATTGTTAAATTATAAACAATACTGATGTAATTTAACTTTGTAATTCTATTCTATTTAGCATTTCTCAATTATATCATGTGCAATGTAAACAATCTAATCATCACGATTATCACTCATGATATCGCGCCCTGGGAACCTTCTGCCCGACGGGGAAACCCGATCCTACCCCGCCGGCTCGGGGTGTGACAGATTGGTATCAGAGCCATGGTTATAGAGAAATATAGGTCACTTATTTAAATGATTTGGCCTAGACTATAACCTAGGGACCCTGCATGTAGAGAACACAGGACTTAAGACTTTACTTGCATACTGTCTTCTGTATTCGATCATTACACTAACCAATAACTTTATTGGTTATGATCAGAATGCCGCCGAGAAGACAGACTCACTCGTTACCTCCACCACCACAAGATTTGGCTCCACATTCGTCTACACCATCACCATCTGACTCACCTCCTGCAATGTCTCCATTGCCTCCACCTCCTCCTCCATTTATTCCTCCTCCACTCAACCTACGAGCAGTTCCGAGCACAACACCGATTCTGGATCCTACTACTATCGCTTTAGTGACCCTACTGAGCAGTCAGATGACCAATCAGATGAAAGAAACGATACCGGAGATGTTCAACCGTCTTCGTAATGAGATTAACAATACTGGTAACTCATCTGGAGAAGCCAGTGGTAATACGGGCGGTACCTCTCACTACTCCTACAAGTCCTTTGTAGGATGTAAACCGCCTAGTTTTAGTGGGTCTGAAGGAGCCGTTGGATTAATCCAATGGATTGAAAAGATTGAAGCTACTCTGGATCTCTGCAGCTGTCCAGAACATCACAAAGTCCGTTATTCTGCTGGAACATTCAACAAGCGGGCTTTGACTTGGTGGAATGGTCAGATCAATGCTAGGGGAAGAGAAGAAGCGATGTCAATGACCTGGGAAGAATTTAAAGCTTTACTGAGAATCGAATTCTGCCCCAAGAACGAGTTGCAGAAACTGGAGGTTGAACTATCCAACCATGTGATGAAGGGGGCTGATCACATGGGGTATACAACTCGTTATCACGAGTTGGTTGCTTTGGTACCAGACATGGTACCAACTTTGGAGAAAAGAATCGATCGTTATGTAGGTGGGCTTCCCGCTTGCATTCAGGGATTAGTTGTTTCAGCTAACCCTACCACTGTAGAGTCTGCAGTGAGATTGTCTGGAAAACTCACTGATCTTATGGTTGCCTCTGGAGTGTTGAAGAAAGAGGCTGACCCTGGCAAGAACAAAGCCGAGTCATCGAAGAAACCCCACCAACACCAGAGGAAAAAGCAGAAGACTCTGAAAAATTACACCATGGCTACTCCACTCAATCAAGTAGCTGTGACACCTCAAAATGTGCACAAGAAACAGTACACTGGCCCACACCCTCTGTGTAACAAGTGCCAGTATCATCATGCTGCAAATAATCCCTGCCGTCACTGCACGGGATGTGGAAGAAAGGGACATTGGGTCCAGAATTGCAGGATGACTCAAAATCAAGCAGCCAACAATGATGCTTTAACTCTCCCTCCACCCAACAACCAGAATCACGGTGGATGCTATAACTGTGGCGAACAGGGCCACTTTGCGAAGAACTGCCCGAAGAAGACACAACCGGTAGCTCAAGCACCCCGTGGAAGAGCTTTTGTCATAGGAGCTCCAGCTTTTATTTTTCATATTTTATTGCCCTGGACTTGTGCTTTTGACACGCTGCTCTTAGGAAGCAGCACGCCAAGACCCAAATGTGGTCACTGGTACATTTCTCTTACATGACTTTTATGCATCTGTTCTATTTGACACTGGTGCGGATCAGAGTTTTATCTCTGCCGATTTTGCATGCCAACTAGATTCTATAGAGGAACAGTTAGATTCCCCTTACATCATAGAAGTAGCTAATGGAAAACAGATCACAGTTAGTACAGTATACAGGAATTGCCCGTTGACACTTAATGGTCATACATTTGCCATCGATTTGATACCGATGGAATTGGGTAGTTTCGATATCATTGTTGGAATGGATTGGCTTTCTTCTAACTGAGTGGAAGTCATCTGTTCTAAGAAGCTGCTTCGAGTTCCATTTCCGGATGATTGTGTATTGGAAGTCAGAGGGGATCAAGCAAAACGAAGTGTCAAAATCATTTCTTGCATAAAGGAGCGTAAGTGCTTACAGAAGCAGTGCATAGCTTTCCTGGCTCACGTGGTGGAAAAGGAAAAGGACAAGAAAAAGATACAAGACGTACCGGTAGTGAAAGAGTATCCAGAAGTATTTCCTGAAGATCTACCAGGTTTACCACCTGCGCGACCGGTAGAGTTCCGAATTGACTTAGTTCCTGGAGCAACTCCTGTTGCTAAATCTCCTTACAGGTTAGCACCTTCGGAGATGCAGGAATTGTCGAACCAGTTACGGGAGTTACTGGACAAAGGATTCATCAGACCGAGCTACTCACCTTGGGGAGCTCCGGTCTTGTTCGTAAAGAAGAAAGACGGATCGTTTAGAATGTGCATCGACTATCGAGAGCTGAACAATTTGACTATCAAGAATCGGTATCCATTGAGGATTGATGATTTGTTTGATCAGTTGCAAGGAGTTCAGTATTTCTCGAAGATCGATCTACGGTTCGGGTATCATCAACTTAGAGTTCAAGACGAAGACATACCGAAGACGGCATTCCGAACCAGATACGGGCATTACGAATTAATGGTGATGCCTTTCGGATTGACGAATGCACCAGCGGTTTTCATGGACCTTAGGAACCGAGTGTGCAAGCCGTATTTGGATCAGTTTGTCATTGTCTTTATCGATGACATCCTGATTTATTTGAAGAGTAAAGCTGAACACGAGGAACACCTCAGGAAAATCTTGGAGCTGTTGAAGGAGGAGAAACTTTATGCCAAATTCTCTAAGTGTGAATTCTGGCTAAGAGAAGTTCAATTTCTGGGTCACGTAGTCAACAGCGAGGGAATACACGTAGATCCCGCCAAGATTGAAGCGATAAAGAACTGGGACACTCCGGAGACACCGACGGAGATACGGTCTTTTCTAGGATTGGCAGGTTATTATAGAAGGTTTATCTCAAACTTTTCTAAGATAGCTTTGCCTCTCACTAAATTAACTCAGAAGAGTGAACCGTTTGTCTGGGAGCAGAAACAAGAAGATGCTTTTCAGACTTTGAAACAGAAGTTGTGTGATGCTCCAATCTTATCTCTCCCAGAGGGATGTGATGACTTTGTTGTATACTGTGATGCTTCCCATCAGGGACTTGGTTGCGTACTGATGCAACGGGACAAAGTTATCGCCTATGCATCAAGACAGTTGAAAGTTCATGAGAAGAACTACACTACTCATGATCTTGAACTGGGAGCTGTAATCTTCGCACTGAAGATCTGGAGACATTACTTGTATGGCACCAAGTGTACCATATTTACAGATCACAAGAGTCTGCATCATATCTTTGATCAGAAGGAGCTCAACATGCGTCAACGCCATTGGGTTGAACTTCTGAATGATTATGATTGGGTGATCAAGTATCATCCGGGAAAGGCGAACGTTGTAGCTGATGCCTTGAGCCGGAAGGAACGGGTCAAACCCTTGCGCGTTAGAGCAATGGGAATGACTGTACAGACCAGTTTACAAGACAAGATAATTCAAGCACAACAAGAATCAGTTGACATAGGAAATTTGAAGAAAGAGCTTGACTGCGGAGCGGAGAAAAAATTTGAGACTAAGCCTGATGGAGTGATCTACTACCAGAATCGTATATGGATTTCGGCGGTAGACGAATTGAGAAGACTTATTTTCGATGAAGCACACAAGACTAAATACTTTGTTCATCCCGGCTCTGATAAGATGTACCAAGACTTGCGTGGATTTTATTGGTGGCCGGGAATGAAGAAAGATATAGGCGAGTACGTCGGTCGATGCTTAACGTGTGCAAAGGTAAAAGGCGGAACACCAGAGACCGTCTGGTCTACTGGAACAGCCTGAGATTCTGCTCTGGAAGTGGGAACAAATAGCTATGGATTTCATTACCAAGATACCCCGCACTTCTAGTGGTCATGATACGATCTGGGTTATCATTGATCGTTTGACAAAATCTGCTCACTTCTTGCCAATGCGTGAGAACTTCACGATGGATAAACTGGCGAGACTGTATATCAACGAGATAGTGGTACGCCACGGTGTGCGATTGTCTATTATTTCTGACAGAGATAGCAGATATACATCAAGGTTCTGGCAATCGCTACAGAAATCTCTAGGGACACAGTTAAATCTGAGTACAGCTTACCATCCACAAACAGACGGTCAAAGCGAACGTACCATTCAGACCCTGGAGGACATGTTAAGAACCTGTGTATTGGATTTCGGTGGGAATTGGGATTCTCATTTGCCACTGATTGAATTCTTCTACAACAACAATTATCATAGCAGTATCGGATGTGCACCATTCGAGGCTCTTTATGGCCGGAAATGTCGATCACCGATTTGTTGGACTGAAGTTGGAGATAACCGAATAACTGGGCTAGAGCTTATTCAGGAAACCACTGACAAGATTGCCCAGATTCAACGAAGATTGCAAGCTACAAGAAGCAAACAAAAGAGCTACGCCGATAAACGGCGAAAGCCGTTGGAATTTCAAGTGGGAGACCGTGTCATGTTAAAGGTTTCCCCATGGAAAGGTGTAGTACGCTTTGGAAAGAAAGGCAAGTTGGCACCGCGATACGTGGAACCGTTCGAAATCATCGAACGTATTGGTCCTGTGGCGTATAGACTGAGACTACCAGATGAACTCAGTGGTGTGCATGACGTGTTTCACGTCT
Organism: Mikania micrantha; assembly: GCA_009363875.1. NCBI lineage: Eukaryota > Viridiplantae > Streptophyta > Magnoliopsida > Asterales > Asteraceae > Mikania > Mikania micrantha. The sequence continues at coordinate 94,606,783 of CM018692.1, forward strand.
CGAATTTAAAGAAATGCCTTGCTGACGAATCACTTGTCATCCCAATTGAAGAAATTCAAGTCGATGAACAATTACACTTCATCGAGGAACCTTTAGAGATTATGGATCGCAAAGTTAAACAACTGAGGCGAAGCGGTATTCCAATTGTAAAGGTTCGATGGAACTCAAGACGCAGACCCGAGTTTACTTGGAAACGTGAAGATCACATGAAGTCAAATTATCCCCAACTGTTTGAAGAGGAAGCCGTACCTGATAACAATTCTTAAATTTCGGGACGAAATTTCTCTAACAAGGGGAGACTGTAACATCAGTGCCGGAAACGTCACCGGAACAGTGATCTGAACAGTAAGGTGAACAGTAATCAGGTACGAACTTTACGTAATTCAGTGTGTTTCATAATTCATGTCGAGTATCATTATCATTTTATGTTATCATAATGCAAGTTCAGAATCATTTCAGAAACGAAACTCAGAAAAGTGGTTCATCAGTCAGATAATTATCTGGCATCACAGAACCATCATGTGATTATGTGTTAGGATTCTATTGTGTATAATCGTATGTGAGGCTTTATTGAACAAAACAACAACGGATGTCATTTCGTGAATGCTAAACTGACGGATTATTCGTATAGGTGACGATCTGTACGAATATATCTGAAAGTTTAACGTTCTGAATGATATCCAATAATTAGAAAACAATATTGAAAAGTATAGTTATCGCCGTGTTCGAACGGGTGACGATTCGAACGGATACGCGCGACGACTGCACGATTCGATTGTAAACCGTAAATTAAATATTTTTGAAAATTTAAAATAAATAAAAGATATTTAGTTATTTTATTAGGAATCACAACCTAAAATAATTTTACGAAGTCTATTTTAAAATCGGATCGTTTCGTTACGAAAATGACGAAAAACTGATGTTTCTACGCGAAACCACGCGAAATCGACGAACCCGAACGAACCCGGGTATTTCTCCGCCTTTAATGAGGCATTCAATGCCTCATACCAACCCCACCTATCATATTTTTTCCCCATTTTCGACTTTCTCTCTCTCAAGCTCTCTCTCTCTAGAAACATCACTCTCTCTCTAAGATTTTACACTCAAATCTCCACCATTTTAGGTGTTCTTGGTGTCAAAACAATCCTTATCACCTGTAGATCGTAGAAGTACAGCAGATCAAGACTTTAATCCGACATATTTGAGGTAATGATCGGATTTATGTTCGATTTTTAGGGTTTTATAAACCCTTTGATCGAACCTATCTAGAGCCGGTTATACCATTTCTCAACCCTTAGTATTCACACCATAGCATCTTAAATGAGTCTAGGAACAAACCCCAATTGAATCTGTGGTGGGATAAATCGAAATCGTGAGTGCACATGGGGGGAGAAATGCGGCTTGGCCGAATGAGATCATCAGCTCATCGAATGAATAACCCATTCATTCGGCCGAATCACTAACAGCCGCAACCACCACAATCGGTCCAACTCCATTCGTAGAGAAAAGCCCATTCGGCCGGCCCAAATGCTTCCTTCGGTCAGCCCAAGACCATTTGACTGAATTGGTTTTCCATTCGACCCAACCTTCAGCGAATGAAAATCTTTGGCCAAGCTCCCATTCGGCAGCCACCTCTCATTCGGCTACCCTATTTCAGCCGACCACTCATTCGCATGCATCACCATCATTCGGTCAAGGCTCCCTTCGGCAACCCACATTCGGCCAAGTCCTTAGTCAGTCGGTTAAGGCCATTCGCATGGTTTGCATGGATGCATACGTAAGTCCCATGCATGGGTGTGTGGGTGGGTGCACATGGAAACTATATTAGGGTTTCTATCCATGCAACCAACCTTGGGAGAACTAAGAGTCCTATTAATGACTATGGGAGTTATACCTTTTGAGATGGGTTTAAATTACATAGCTTACCTAAGGAAATCCTAGTAGGGCTATACAAAAAGGGGTTTTATTAGACCATATCATAATCTATACATGGATGTCCACACTTTTTAGATCAACACAATTTAGAATACATTGAGAAACAAAGAATCTTAGTCTAAGGTTATGGGGTTGTACTCACGAGTAGCTCCTAACACTTAGACAATTTACAAGAAATATACAACTACATTAGGTTGTTCTTTTGAACTACCTAGGATGGGTTACATACGTAATCAATCAGGAATCATGAACAATCCAAAATTTAGTAAGGGCCAAGGTTAATCAATAAAGATTGACTTAACCCATCAGGTGAAAATCTTACTTTACTTAAAGTAATAATGTTGTTAAATAAATAAATTAAATGTTAAGTTTTGATAAATTAAAATAAATAATTTTAACATAATGTTTGACTTAAATTGAATTAATTACATGGGGATACGGGTTTATAAATGAGTAAGACATCATATTAGTTAAGAGAAATCCTAGAAACACATTAGTAATCTAGGACACTTAGTTGCACACCGAGACCAAACCCTACATACAACGATTACTATACGTACTTATCGTATTCGAATTCTCTTAAAACAACTCAGGAACCGAAGATACATAGGATACAACAACGAGCGCGCATTTTGTGGTAATTCTATACAGAGCAACACAGGTGAGTTCATTGCCACTTTTCTAAACATCTTTGTTTTCAAACGCGGGGCTGAGAAGCATGCGTAAATCTTTTTATTTAAATTGTTTTACGTAAATGCTTTTACTTATTATTTCTTTATATATATACTTGTTTATAACCCTAGACTCCTGTCTAGGTAATCACTATGCCGAATTAACTAACAAGTTAATTAAATTACTCTCATGAGTAATATCTAAATTCTAAAACTCTAAATAAACCCTTAGTCCATCGAGTTCAAATTCAAGAATCTAAATTCAAAGTGAAATCGAAAGAATCAAAGCTAAAGATCAAATGCAATGGAATCTAATCCAGTGTGTGATCAGTAAACTAAGGATCCTACTCATGAATCTATAATCATCGTGAAATCATGGAAGACTAAAGATCAGAATCAAAGGAATCAAAGGAATCAAGGGAATCATAACCGTGTGTGAATCATTGAAATAATGAACTCATTATGATCTAATGAAATCATTAATACTTAGAGTAAGGTGAGTTGTCAGTTGTATGTAAATCGAGACCACATGTAACGCACGGAAAGTTCCTTCACAGTAGTAGACTCTTGTAGTCAAGCTACATGGGCATAACTTAAACTATTGGATGAAATCAAGGAAATCAAGAAGATCATAAAGCAACGGATATCCTAAAGTCCCGACGCATACAGTAGACCAGTAGGTCAAGCTGATATGGGCAAATCATGAAAGTCCCGACGCATACAGGTAGATTCCTTATGGGTCATGCCTGATATGGGCCACGTGTGAGAGGGTACAACTTGGACAACCACCAACAACTAAGTCTAATTGATTGAGTCAAATAAGGCCCAATCATCATGTCTTAGTTGTAATTAAATGATTAATTATTAATTTAATTAACCATTTAGTGTTATGTTTCTACAACCGTTTTTGGGAAATCATGAAAACATGGTGAACCCAGGAAATCAGAGTATTTCAAATTGTGGAAATCAAGATTTAGTATAGAAGTGGGTGTAGGTAAGAATGCTTAATTATCGTTAACACCAATGTCCTATGTGGCTTAGTATGTGGTGGGATGGCGTCTGGGCGGGTCGTAGGCTCGACTCAGGGGTATGCCCTATACATAAGCATACCAAGCTGGATGATACAGGTGAGGTTAATGAGGTTAAGGTTGTTACCGAAGAGGTTATCAATGTTATCATGTGTTTCAAATTGTTATACATAGTGCTTTAAATCTCGGATGATCATAGAAGAGAATGGTAGGTAAAATGCTTAATTATCATTAACACCAATGTCCTATTTGGCTTAGTATGTGGTGGGATGGCGTCTGGGCGGGTCGTAGGCTCGACTCAGGGGTATGTCCTAGATATAAGCATACCGAGCTGGATGATATAGGTGATGTTAATGAGGTTAAGGTTTTACCTAAAAGGTTCACAAATCTATTTTTCAATAACTAAACTATATGAACTCACCAACCATGTGTTGACTTGATCTTTTTGCATGACTTCTCAGGTGACAAACAGGTCAATTAAGAAGTCATTACTTTTGGGCTAGGACTTCAAATAGAAGACTTAGTGTTTTGGACCTGCATACTTTTGAAAACATCATTAAACAGATTATTGTGTATAACTTGTGTAAATACAAGATAGAAATTTATGATGTTGATGGTAGATTTACATTGTTTAGTCATAAACAATACTGATGTAATTTAACTTTGTAATTCTATTCTATTTAGCAATTCTCAATTATATCATGTGCAATGTAAACAATCTGATCATCACGATTATCACTCACGATATCGCGCCTCGGGAACCTTCCGCCCGACGGGGAAACCCGATCCTACCCCGCTGGCTCGGGGTGTGACACATAATAATCCTTAACTTGAGTCTCCAGGATATCAAGTTTGGTCTTTAAACATGCCACATATAGTAAGCTATGTTACCTAAGTTTGCAAGATGGACAAAAGTCAAACTCATCACTAAAGAAACTTGCAAAGGCAACCTCAAATACAGACGAAAAATCTGTGGAGTGGTGGCAGGTGGTGTAACAGACATTGTGCATATTGGCAAATGAATAGTAGAAGTTGAAATTGATAGAGTTATAAGAACCTCAAGATCAGATGGAATGTATTCTTCATCTAAGTCATCATTTTTCCTTCGTTTCCTTTTAGCAACTGAGGAATAAACCCCTTAAACTTTACGTTTTGCATAGTCTTCTTGTGACGATGAGAAGATTCATGAGCTAGTGAGGGAGTAATGTCATCATCATCATCAGAGTCCGAAGAACTTAGGTCTTCGACTTGTCTCTCAACAGCTACATTGTATGTTGTAGGGGGTTGACAAATAGGTGGACTAGATGGTGAAATGTGTGGAATGTATAGGAAAATGTGGTTGTTGTAGTTGTGGTAGTGGTTGTGGTTTTGGTTTATCTAAAGGAGAAAAATGATGAAACCAAGCATCATTCTCGGGTTCCTAATAACTAGATTGACATAATGACCAAATAAAGGTGTGTCAATGGTATCAACATCTTTCTTGGGCCTGCAATCAACATATAATATTCCACATCGGTTGGGAGGGAGAACAAAAACTTCTTTATAAATCGGTGGATGCCTTCCCTATCAAGATGTGTTTTGCCTGGGCGAAAAACTCGTCGGGTGAAAATAAAACTATGAGTCCTCTAACGGGCAACCTAATGAACCATGAGGGACAAAGCAAACCATATCTTGGTACAGTTGGTATGGGTTATCACAAATAAGGTCTTGGATGGACCAAACTAATGAACCATATGGTGTTGGTTGGACCAGGCTTACGAATAACAAGATCCTTCGAAAGGATTGTTTCAAAGGACCCAACTTGTCAAAGAGAAGATGTGAACATTTTTACTAGACCAAACTTATGAAGAAAAAGATTATGGTTGGACAACACTTACGAATTACAAGATCATATGACAAGATTTCATGTAGTTTCAACAGTTTTCCCATCATTCTCCCAAATTATTATTATTATTATTTATTTTTATGTACTTTAACTCTTTTCATTGAGGAGGTAGATTTTCATAAATAAGTGAAATAATAAGTTCATGAGCCGGGTCTTACTTCATTGTAACAAACGAGTTATAGAATCAATTGAGCTAAGCTACTACTTACCTGATCTGGTTAGAGGACTTCTTCCTCTATCGATTGCCTATCAAGGGCTCTTTCTCCTTCCCTCTCTTCAAACTCGGATTCGTCTTTTTCATATAGATATCCCTAAACAAGGATATAATACGACCCTTTTTCCATCATAAGAAGGGGTCAAGTCAAATAGTCTTTTTCAATAAAAAAAAACATTATTGTATGGAAGTACTAGATTTGTTATAGTAAAGATGCTTTGTCCAAGTGAAGATGTTGTTCAGACTATACTTATAAATAATAAGGTGTTGGTTGTACCAGACTTACAAAGAAATAGGTGTTGGAGAATCCAGACAAAGACGGAGGTGCTAGTTGGACCAGACTTATGAATAATAAGATCCAATAACAACTTTGTAAAGGTCCAAGTGTCTATGGAACATTTCTTATTTATGTTTTTTGATACCTTTTATTTTAGAGAAAGTAAGTAAACTTCCCGAAATGATTTGGGCTTTCATGGCAACAAGTGGCATCACTAGAGAATTGTAACCAAAAGTGTTTGGAAGGTCTATAATAGGAGGAGCGTTAGATTCCTTCTCATAAATGAGATGTACCCTTAATCCATGGAAGCACACTTCTAAGGCATTTCATTCATGAGTACCATCAAGCATGAATGCTCACTCGAACTTGGTTCGGAGTTAATTCAATCATATCGTTTATTTCTGGGAGGTGTTTAAAGCTAAGATTGGGGATGTGACATTTCGTTCTTTGTTGCGAGGTAATTTTCTAAATTCATGAATTAAACATTTTAATTAATTAAATCATGATTGAATATCTATATACATGTGAATCTGTGTATATATGTAAGGAAATTACAAGATGAAACAAACTACAAATGAAACTACGCAGAATTGCCGAATTACGCAAAATTTCTATAATAATGACCAAAAACCAAATTCAAGGGTCCAAAGTTATATTAATATCGATTATATGACGAATTGAAGTAAAATAAGTGATAACACAACTTAATCAAAGAATCCCTAAGTTCAATAAATCAGATTGCCAAAATCTACGAAAAGGCAATTCGGTACGCGTAATTGGCAAATTCATGACAACTCGAACTTCCTAATCATAGTATAATCATAATGGGATGTAATTAGAAGCATGACATTGATAATTGATCATTATTAGCAATTCCTGAAGTTATACGCGAAAATCCGAACAAACGATTTCGAAAATGGCAAAAATCACGCAAGCCCTTGATTTATTCCATGTCTATCCCATTCTTCCATGTCTATCTCATTCTTTCTGGTTATAACCAGATAATTATGAAGGAAATAGGTAACCAAACTTAGAAAACAAGTCAAGAAGCCATATAAGGCCAAAAATTGACTTTGGTCAACTTTTTCTACCACGTTTCTTCTTCTCCAAGCTCTCAAACTCGACTAGGAACTTCTCTACCACTTCTGGAACTTTAAACACATTTCAAACATCAATTATAATCCGTTTCAAGTGGTAAGCAAGCCAAAGATCAAGTGAAACAAAGAATCAAGCTTCAAAAGTTGGGTTTTTGGTGACTTTTCAAGCAAATCCTTCACCAAGTTTCTAACTCAATTCTTGATTCTAATAGCTTCATGTGACTTAAACAAACATGTTTGAATGATTGGTGAAGTTTGAAAATCATCATATCTTCAAAACCCATTAAAAGGGCATTTTCGTTCAAAACCCGAATTTTTCAAAGTGGTCGAAGTTGAGATTTTTCTTCACAAAACACTAGATATATGTTAAAAAGTAAGATCTGGAAATTTTGATGCAGAAAAAGTACAAAAGAATTAAGTTTGGCACACAAAAAATTTGAATGGCACGCTGGTGGGCACAGCGTGGCCCCCATTCCCGGACCCTCTCAGTCAAAGGCAGCTCGTGACCAGGCCTTCCTCGGCGATGCCCGAGCAAAATGGAGATCGCGACCCACATGGCCGGCTATCCTCGAGCCACCCTCGGCCAAGGCCAGGCCAGGCCAGCCTGAGCCGTGGCTAGGCCACGCCCAAGGCTGCTAGGCCATCATCCAGGCCACTGCAGCACCGCCGAGCCACTGCCGCCAACCATCCGCCGCCGCACTGCCGCCGCGACCGTCGATCACCGGCCGGACTCGTGCCAAATTCCGGCCAAACTCCGGCAAGGGTCTTCGCCAGCTAAATATTCCGGCGAATATTCAGGCAGAAGCCCTAATTTTGTCTATTTTGCGTTCTGAACTGCGTTTCGCGCTCTGGTTCGCAATCCAACGATCCATTTTTGATAAAAAAAGACATATTTTAAAACGATTTCGCGTTCTGGACTCAATTTGGAAAACCCTTTTGCAATCCGGTGACCTGATTTTTATCAGAAATCTGATTAAATTTTTGGTTTCAATAACAAGGTTAGTTTATGCATTGTTTTTCAATATAGAAACATATTCCTAATCGATTTCGCGTTCCGCACTCGATTTTGTAATCAATTTCGTAATCCAAAAACCCGATTTTTTATCTGAAAATCGATTGAGGTTCTGGTTTTTAACAGCAGAATGCAATTATCGTTAATTTACAATCAAATGAGTATAAGAACTCAATTACTATACAAAATCAGTGATTTTAACATTAAAAATTAACTGATAACCTTATTACATTGATTCTAAATAAATACGTGACACAGAATCAATTTGATTAATTGAATTACATTATCCTTGATATTTAATATCAAGGAATGTTCTGGTAATCCAAATTGGATACAAAGAACTTATAGAACCTTAATGATATGCATAATTCAATTGAAGCTGTGTGTAACATTGCAACAATATCGGTAAGTTTCATAGACCCCCTTTTAAATGTTTTGTTTTTGAAAAACTCGGGGATTCTATAACAATAACATTATGGTTACGTATTTCAGTTACAGTGATGTGTTTACATGATTGCATTACCCCTTTTCAAATCTTCGGATTTCTAAAACTCGGTATTTGCATTACAATAACATTATGATTACGTATTTCAATTAAAGTGGTATACTTACATGATTTCATTACCGCTTTTGAAATCTTCAGATTTCTAAAACTCGGTGTTAGTATTACACTAACATTATGGTTACATATTTCAATTACAATGATATGCTTGAATGTTACTTATGCATTTCAAATCTTTTCTGATGATTACATGAAAATTGTGCCATGCTATCGTAAAAGTCCTCACATAACAACTATAACCAATAAACTCATGGATGAGCCAGATGATAACAATGATAGTACTATCGGGCTGACAACCCCATTCACGGGTAGATAACGTCTACCCTTGTGTGAATGCCTATTACCAGTTGTTACATTACAAGATAATGGCTTAATGCAATGATAGGCATTAAGAGTGAGGCTAAGGTTTTACCCTCGAGTATTGCCGCCAATTACATTACAGTCACATAGGCATTGGTTATGAGTTTTCATTGTGAATCATATTCATAAAGTTGCGTATGCATGCATACTTATCATATCAAATCATATCATATCAAGCTTATTGCATCTATGAACTCACCAGCATCCTTGTTGATCAATAGCATTACAAAAACCAATTTCAGGTGGACAGTGAATAACAAAAGAAACGAAGGTGAGGATGCACAACAAGATCACACATTAGGAAACCTTTAACTATGGATGAATGTAACACAAATGTTGAAGTTTTAAAATATCAAGTAATATAACTTATGTTTAGCATGCCATGTATGTGTTTTGATACAACCACAGTGAAAGTCCCACCCCCTCTCGGTGACTTCACCACCAAGCTTCCGCACCACATTACAACAAGTGACAATATCAGGTGACAAGAGGTGGGGGTGTGAAAGGTGATGAGGATCCAGAAATAGAATCATCTCAAAACAGTGTTTAACTGGTCATAGATAGGAGTCACAAACTAGAAATATGTGCATAATATCGAGTTTTGAAAGCTTGAAATTAAGTCAGACCCATGGACGATGCCAATAGTTGCTACAATGGATTTTTGCCAGCCGAATGGAGATCAATGGGATCAAATGGACCAATATGATATACTATGTAAGATGTAATGGATCTAATAATAAGGAAGCACCGTTAGTCTCAACACAGTATAAAGTCTTTTGTGGTCAGCCTTCGACGTAAGAATGAGTATATGTTGGTACATGAATTTATCAATAGCTTCGGTGATTTATTGAAAACGAAGTTCCAACTTGTGTTCTGTTGACATTCTTGGTATCGATATTATTGCTTTACCGATACTGATAATATTGGCATAACTCATGTCGATACTACTAGTGTGGATGGGGGCTTTAATGATACAGACACTATCGGTATATATACTTTGTACCGATAATATAGTATCGACATGCCAATACTAGTTGACTAGAAATGGGCATTTGGTTGAATTTTTGTGGGATGGTCCTGGAGAAATTTTGTAGAGATACTTTTGCATTTTCATTCCTTTTAGTAAAAGTCTTGTAATCTGATAGCAATTGATATGAGAATTAAGATTATTTACATTGTTGTCTACAATCTCATAGGCACACATCAACGTGTTTATGGATTCTGCACATTTACGAGTTGATTGATATTGGTATGTTTCAGTTCTAATAGACCAACAAGTGGTATCAGAGCATTTGATGCTCAGTTCTGAGATAACAGTGTGCATTTTGTTCAGATTTGGATTGCTACAAATCAATTTTTGTGGAAGTTTGTTGTAAATACAAGTTTGCATCCACGTTTTTAGGAAAATGGATTAATTTTAGTGGTGATTTTGATCAAATTGACCGGTTAGGATTGTGTATTTTTGAATTACGAAGAGATTGATACATAATTCGAGCTCTATCTCTCAAAAATGAAGATTCTACAAGGATTTTTGTGATTTTTTAGTTGTTTGGAGTTTGAAGTTTTTTCCACCGGTTCTTGTACCAATACTATTAGTATCAGAGTAGTATTTATTGATATTGATAGTATCAGAGGAATCTTTACCGATATTATTAGTATCTTTAGAATCTTTTGTAGGACCAATGATGATCTCGAAAACAACACGAAATCAATAGAAATCTGCTCAACAGCCACTAGAATAGTGCGGAATCCTATTCTAGGGTTTTCCAATCGAAACCGACAGCAACCGTGGTGATACGAAGGTAAGAGAAGAACGTTTGAGTGAAGATCGAACACCACGAGCTATGAATCGAACTTGGACAGCAAGAAACGCTCAAATCTCCAAGGGTTTGACACTTGAGTGCTTTGGGACGAATGAGGGTTCTCAGAAGTTAGGGTTGAAATGATTTTGAACTTGTATATATAGGCAGTTGACATTCGGCCGAATGAGAGGTCGAAACAACTCATTCGGCGAATGACTCCTGTCGAATAGGTAATTCAGTCGAATGAGTCATTCGGCGAATGACTCATTCTCCGAATATAGACATACTCTATTCTCATTCGTCGAATGACTTCATACTCTAGAGTCATTCGGCCGAATGAGCAATACTCATACTCAATTGATAATAAACCAAATCAACCAATCGTATAATCAAATAACTAAAATATAAACATTAAGAACAATATAGAAAGACAACTTCCATTAATATAACTTGAACTTTACATGATGAATAATACAAAATTGAACTAGGGACATTAAGTGCATCTACAAAATCCCCCTTGGACTTAGTTCAGCTTTTGGAAGTGTCTTTCTTTAAGTACTTCTCATTAATAGCTTTCCAGTCAGCTCCAGCATGAACCCTTAAACATATGCAGATTCGGATCACTCTCAAGAACTGAAGTGCCTGTTCCATATCCTGTACATCGAAGAAAATCTGATGACGATACAGTGCTATAACATCTTTGTGGGACAAGTTAGTCAACCACATAGGCTCAAAAATCCTCACGGTCTCCCATTTCTTGTCCTTGCAGAGAACAATCACTGCTTCTCCAGTACGACCGTCATAGTACCACCATCGGAAGCCTTCCATAAAGTCTTGTCGCATCTTCCGCAAAGGAATCTTCTTCAAGACTTTAGGAGGAAGCCACTTCAGGATCACTTTATGTTTCCGGGTGTCTCCATCAATCTCAGGAAGATAATAACGTTCAGGCTGTTGAGGTTGGAAGTTCACCAATCTCTTACGGTACTCGTACTTGATCTGTCGGGAAAACCAAGCAGACATCCCAGAGTCTTCACTGTAGAGCATCTTCAGACGTGCTAATTGATTTACTTCAAATCCAGGCAACGTCTTGAAGTCATGTGGATGCTTGAAGTAGTCTATTCCTTTCTCTCTCTTCACAGCATAACATCCGAGGTCATGGAAGTATGCCCAGCTAAGAATCTGACCTCCAGCTTTATAGCCTTTGGTCCTATAGACTTTCTTATGAGTAGCTGGCATCTTTTCTGTACTTTGCTTCTTTAAGACCTCCCAGAAAGCTTCCCATTCCTCTTTCCTTTTCTTCTTGTCATCGGCTTCAGATTTGCTGGCTTCAACTTGTTCTTCCAAATACCTGACCAGAAGATCCTCTGTCTCTTGATCAAACTGGTCAGTAAATGTAGGCAGTTCATCTTCAGCCGATGTATACTTGGGATACTCTTCATCAGTAATATCCTCCAAAATAACCTCATCAATATCATCAAAAGGTTCTGGCTCAGGCTCTTCAAAAACAGGAACAGAGGTATCATCAGTGATAACCTCATCAGGATTTAACTTGAAAAGCTCAGCAATCTGTTCCTTAGTGAGGCAATGGATGATCTCTCCCTCCTCCTTGTCGTAGCTGACTGAGTGCTGTATAATGCCTTGAGCGTCCAGAATCATAGTAAGAGTCTCGTCTAGCTGACGTCTCACAGGCACAACATCTACTTCCTCAGTAGCTTCTGGTTCAGCTGTCTTTGAGGGAGACGAAGGAGGAGGAGCCTGTGGTTTCTTCTTATCGTTTGCCTTCTTGGATCGGATCTCAGAAGATGGAGGGGCTTGATCATTATCATCATTATCATCATCTTCTTCATCATCATCACCAGATGAACTAGAAGACCCACTTCCCGATCCGTCCTTATCATCATCATCATCATTGTCAGATTCCTCATCTTAATCAGAATCCTCATAATCTACCTGTTCCTCATCAGACTCTTCATCTTCTTCTTCATCTTTCTCCTTGTCTGATTCATCGGAACGTGCTGCAGAGCCTTCAATCCGAGGAGTACTATCCTTGAGACTGTCGATCTGATCTGCTAATTGAGCATTTTCAGTCTCCAAGGACAGTATTCTATCACTGAAATCAGTGACTGTCAGGGATAGCTGATGATGCTCATCAATGTACTTTAGCAGCTGCTGCTCCTGTTGAGCAGACCTAGCTCTCAGATCCGCCCGTTGATCTGCAGCCTGAATCAGCAGAGTATCCTGCTCCTCTATTCTCTTTGTGAGCTGAGCAATAACAATCTCTTGCTCCCTGTTCTTCCTTTCCTGTTCCATACTCCTCTCCATCAATCTAAGTACCATACTGTTCAGTGTGCTCAACTGATCAACAACTGACACAGTAGGTATAGACAAATCAGCACGTGAGATGGAGGGACCAGAGGAAGCAGCTGTAAATATGGGTGCCTGAGTCACCGAGGTGGTCAGAGGGGCAATAGTAGCATGAACATGATTTGCCCTTGACCTGGTCAGTGAAGAAACTGAAACAGCTGCTACTGAAGTAACAGTAGTTGTAGCAGCCGTTGTCAGTTCTGACCTTCTCCGGAATTAGAATCTCGACCTCTTCCCTCTACCAGCTCTGGAAGATGTAGGCAGAGAGGCTGCTGTAGAAGTAGCAATAGTAGCAGGTGCAGAAGACCGAGGTGGAGGAGACAAATCAAACTCTGGAATAAAGGAAGGATCAGCAATCTCCTCTATCTCTTCTTCACTCCTCTTTCTCTTTCTCATCTCCATCTTTCCTCCTTCCATCACTTTCTCAAACTCATCATCATGAGTCTCTTCAGAATCAGAACTTTCATCATCACCATCACCAGCTTCTCTTTCATCTTCACTTGAGTCCTCAGACTCAACATCACCTTCAGCAGAATGAGGGACTGTAGCATCAAGAGGAGCAGTCACTGAGGAAGTAGTGGTAATCAGGAAGTTCAGCTCCATCAGTGAGTCAATATCTACTTCCTCCTCTGCAGCCAAAGAGGTGCTAACACCTGCATCAGGAGTCACATCAACTGTGCCTACAGTCATCATGCTCACACTTACTGAACTAGCACCACCACCAACCATAAAATCATCAGCAATACCAGTATCACCACCACTTGCACCAACACCAGCATCACCCTCTACATCATCATCTTCACCATCATCATCTCCTCCATCATCTGGCACAACAATATCCTCAACATCGGAGTCAGAATCAACGTGTCTCCATCTACGACCAGTAGGAGCTCGATAATTTGGCCTAGAGAGATGACCAAATAAGGATCTAGTAGCTGGTTTCCTCTCTTTGCCTCTGTATGACATCACCCGGTTGAGGGTGAGATCATTCATGTGCTCCAACTTGATGATGTCAGCATCAATCTTCGGTATATCAGGTAACTGGGCATCAATCAACTGTTGAAGAAATCTCGGGTACATCAAAAACTTCTTGTCTCCCTTCAAAGTGACATTCTCCTTCATATGAGTAAAGACCATCTCAGAGAAGTTGAATGGTCTATTCAGCACCAGGGCTACGAAGGCACACTGAATTGTCTCTCTCATGTCATCAAATCCACCTCTCCTGGATCCTAAACAATGAATCAGCACATGCGCAAGATACTTGAACTGAGGTGACATGTAGGCTTTGTTAAGAATCCCAGCTCCGAGATCTCCTTCATACTTGCACCTCATAAAGCATCCACGGACCAAGTAGCGGTCTAACAGATAAGGCTGATCTGGAGAATCCTGAAAGCCACAGACCCTCCTGATGTGTTCTGCTGAAATCACCACATCATGCCCAAGAACCTTCCCTCTGATCACAGGAGGTTCAGCCTCACAATCGATATCAGCCGAGGCCCAGAAATCCTGCTGATGTGATCGATAAGGCACATGCATAGTGGAGATGGCTGTAAATATCCTCGAACGCCTGAGAAAGGTAATAATCTCAGTATAATGCTTGGCGTTCGGAGTGTCAAGGTCTAAGTGCGCGCAGATGTTGTTCTTCGTCACAGATTTGTATCCAGCCATTCTGAAAATCAAAGAAATACACATGTCAGAACCATTAATATAACTTGACAAATTGAGATCAGATAAAAATCAGAACATAGAAACAATTTAGACTGAGTGGCCGAATGACAGATAATTTGGCGAATGAACACATTGGCCGAATGAGTCATTCGCCGAATGTACTTTATTTGATGAATAGAACACATTCGCCGAATGACAGTGAAGGAATGAGTCATTCGCCGAATGGCGTCATTCGGCTGGATTTGAAATTTTAAACCCTTATCAATACGATGATCAAATCAGTCCACAAAACATGTAAATCCACACTCAGAAACCTCCGATTAACAAGTTTAAAACATGTCAAGATTCGTTTTAGGTTCTTTTTGACCATTTATTTTAGGGGCGAATATGTAAACCCTAAAATCCTAACAGAGGTTCGGAAATCGATGATTTCATGGCTGAAAATTGACGATATTCGATCCCATATACCTGAGATGATAAGTAGCAAAGATATTAGTAGCTGGATCAGAAGAAATCACAAGAAAAGGAACGACCGAAGAAAGAAGTTTTTCGGGCGAATGTAAGCACACAGTTACGGCGAAAGTGATTTTGGTCGAATGAGCTTCATTCGCCTGATTGAATGCTTAAATAGGTTCACTCATTCGCTGAATGAGAAAGGCGAAAGGGCGGTTGAAATTCAAACACATTCGCCGAATGTAATTGGCGAATAAGACATTCGTGACAACTCATTCGCCAAATGAGAATGTCGAATGAGACATTCGACACACTTCATTTGCCGAATGAGATTTACTTAGTCTGATTGATTCGGTCGAATGACTCATTCGCAGAATGAGATCATTCGGTCGAATGAATGAAATTCACACCTCATTCAGGAGAATGAGATATTTTAACATCCAAAACACACACTTTTTCAATATTTAACATTTAGAACATCAAAATTGTGATATTTATGAAAATATGTCTGGTTGGTTCAGGATTCAGATGTGACAGACATCTGATTCTACAAATGATCATCTAAACTAAACTTGAAAATAGAAAATCTTTTTGTATTTTTCTGAAACAGAAATTACAACTGTACAACTAGTAACTAAAGACAAATAAGCACACATTTTTATGAGACATCTACTGATAAAGTAACACATGCATCTAATCACATCACATTAGCTTCATTGAATGTTTCACCTCAAACACAATTGTATTATGATACGATTACTGATATGTTTATCCAGTTTTAAAATATACAATACACAACTACTAAACAAACTTTATGATCACTCATGTTTTCTGATCGAGTTCCCCATTTCATTTCACCATTAATGATCAAAATCAGTTTATAACTCGTTTCTGCATAACTTAATACCAGTCATCATAAATTCAATAAGATTTCAAATTTATTATCTTTTTGTATTTTTCTTGTTCTATCCAAATGGACGGCTTCAGCTAGGTTCGTCCCAGCAATATGGCACGTGTATGGAATCGAACTTAATTTGTTCAAGTATTTCTCAAGCTTAATACCAGCTTGCATTTATTTTTCTTCAAGCTTAATACCAGCTTGTTTTTACTTTTCTTCAAGCTTAATACCAGCTTGCTTTTCTTTTTCTTCAAGCTTAATACCAGCTTGTTTTTGTTTTTATTTAATTGAAGCCTCATTTGATTCCATGATGACCGGTGTATGCTTGATTTGAGTCAGAAACTATTTCTCACATAAGTGGTGTTATAAAACAGATTCCACAAATCAGACTTTCTAAGTTATCACAAGCTGTTTATTCATTTGTAGAGTTGACCTATCAGTACATCACATCACAATTTTCTTGTGTGTTCAGCTTACACATTCAATTCAGCTTCTATATCATGATAGATTAATGTGTCACTTTTTCAAAGAAAGACCATCTCAATTTTAACTTTTTCAATTGTTTTTGGATTTTTGAATTTTTTTTTTAAATGTTTTTGGTTTTTCAATTAACAACTATCTCCCCCTAAAAACCTAAGACAGAAAATCTTTTTGAGTGTTTGATTTAAGAAAAGAAACTAGACAAGAAAAACTGAAATAAAGTAAATAAACAAAACAAACACTATCTAAGAAAAACGATGATCATTTGTGAGATTCAGAAGAAGGTAGGACTTCATCTTTTTGGAAAACACCATTAGCCGATAACAGATATAAAAATCTGGGTTTATCAAAACTTTTGTGAAAAGATCGGCTTTCTGGTGATCGGTGTGAATCTTAACAACATCGATTAATTTCTTTTCAAAACAATCACGTATGAAGTGATATTTAATGTCGATGTGTTTTGTTTTGGAGTGCTGAACAGGATTCTTAGTGACAGCTATGGCAGCAGTATTATCAACATATATAGGAGTGTTAGAAAAATGTAACCCGTAGTCCCTGAGTTGCTGTTGTATCCAGATGATATGAGAACAGCAACTAGCAGCAGCAATGTATTCAGCTTCACAGGTTGAAGTAGACACCGACGTCTGCTTCTTGCACTGCCAGGTAACTAGTCGGTTTCCAAAGAACTGACATCCCGCAGATGTTGACTTGAAGTCTCTTTTGCAGCCACCATAGTCAGAGTCATTGTATGCAGTGAGCTCAAAGTTATCATCATTAGAGTACCATAAACCAAGATCCGTTGTACCCTTCAGATAACGCATAATCCTCTTTACAGCAATGAGATGGGAGACTCTTGGTTTTGATTGATACCGTGCACACAAGCATGTGGCGAACATGATGTCTGGCCGAGAAGCAGTAAGAT
This sequence comes from Mikania micrantha, assembly GCA_009363875.1. Lineage (NCBI taxonomy): Eukaryota > Viridiplantae > Streptophyta > Magnoliopsida > Asterales > Asteraceae > Mikania > Mikania micrantha. Next base: position 94,624,411 of record CM018692.1, read on the forward strand.
ACATAAGAGACCCAATCATTCCTCGGTACAAAGTAGCATCAATTAACTCCCCCTTTTCATTTGGTGTAATCCCGTGATTGACAGCCAGTGGGGTACCAGCACGCTTTGCATCAGACATACTGAACCGGCTCAGTATATCCCCAACATATTTGGTTTGATGAATGAAGATTCCTGCCTCAGACTGATCTACTTGTAATCCCAGAAAAAATTTCATCTCTCCCATTGAGCTCATCTCGAACTTCTCTTTCATAACCTTTTCAAAATCTCTGCACAGATCATCATTTGTTGAACCGAAGATGATATCGTCCACATATACTTGCACCAAGAGTAAGTCACCATCCTTTTCTCGAATGAACAGTGTACAGTCAATGACACCTCTTCTGAACCCGTTGTTCAGAAGGTGAGTAGACAGTGTCTCATACCAGGCTCGCGGCGCTTGATGCAATCCATATAAGGCCTTGTCTAGCTTGTAGACTTGGTCTCTATGCAATGGATCCTCAAACCCGGGGGGTTGACTTACATACACTGTTTCATTTATCACACCATGAAGAAATGCACTTTTTACATCCATCTGATAAACTTTGAACCTTTTGAAGGATGCATAAGCCAAGAAGATACGAATGGCTTCAAGTCGAGCAACGGGTGCAAATACTTCATTATAGTCCAACCCTTCTATCTGTCTGAATCCCTGAACAACCAGACGTGCCTTGTTTCGCACTATGATCCCGTGATCATCTTTCTTGCAACAAAGAACCCATCGAGTGCCAATTACTTTTGCACCTTTTGGTCTGTCAACCAATTGCCAGACACCTAACTTTTTGAATTGAAGAAGTTCTTCTTGCATTGCATCTACCCATGACTCTTCTTTTAAAGCTTCGGTGACAGTACGTGGCTCAACTTGGGAGATAAAACAGGAATGAGCACAAAAAATTACATCTGCAAAGTCCAGAATGTCTGCAAGTCCTCCTGACGAAAGCTGATTTCTCGTCTTGACCCCATCCAAAGGACTTCCAATAATATTTTCTTGAGGATGAATCCGATTAATTCGTCCAACAGGATGAGTGGGAACTTCAACCTGTGGATCAAGATTATTCAGATTCAAATCCTCAAGTCCTGGTACAAGATAATCAACAACAGGTTCAGGGGCAACTGGAGGAACTGAGTTGTCGTCTGTGTCTGAGCTGTCATCATTTGTCTGTGCTGTAGGAGTTGAAACAGATGAAGGTTGCATTGGTTCTTCAGGTGCATTCTGTGCATCATATAACATTTGAACTGCAACATCTTCATCTGAATACATGGGAGGCATGTTGAAAGAATCAAAAAGACCAGAATAATCAAACATCCAGTCTGGGCCTTTTCCACGTGGGGGCATAGAATATTTCTAAACATCAACATGGTACCACTCCTCCACATTATGTGTTCATGTGTTGTAAACTCTTTTATTTGGAGTGCTGTACCCAAGAAAGTACCCTTCTTCCACCTTTTCATTGAACTTGCCCTGCTCATGTTTCTTAAGCATCATGCATGGTGCACCAAATGGTTCAAGATACTTAAGATTTGGTTTTCTGTTATGGAGCAGTTCAAAGCAAGTCTTCCCATGTCTTTTCACAATGAGAACCCGGTTCAATGTATAGCTGTAAAGCCCGCTGAACGATGAAGACTGACAAAGTCAACACGGAAGAGTCAAATCTCAGATTTCAGTTTAATTTTCGTGTACAGCATTTCGAGTACACGAAGTGGTCGTGTACTCGAACCTTTTTGTGTATTTAGATTTCGTGTACACCTAGGCCTAGTATAAATAGACGCATTTTGTACAGGTTTAGGTTGGAATCCCGAGGCATACGCTCTCTAGACGTATTGAGGCGCTTGTACTCGAAGTTTTGCAACATTTATAAAGTTTGCATTTTTCTACTTGCTTTCTTGTTTCTAACTTGGATTCCGCACTTGTTAGAGATCAATGATGATGTTTACAGAGATAAAGTTTGGATCTTGATCTGGTTGAGGACCTACAAGTGGTATCAGAGCTTGAGTGCTCTTTTCATCATCAAGGTGACAACTTTTCTAGGCAAGTTTGCAACTTTATCATTCTTCTTTACTCCTACTAGCTACTACATAAATTTGGGACTCTGAATCTTAAGAAATAATTTTATAAATTTTTCTTAAGTATTTTCGAGTTCAAAATTTTTAGAGTTCAGCTATTTCGAGTATAGGCAGAGTGTTTGAAGATCAGCTAGAGTTCGAATACAGAGAGTTTCGAGTACAACATCAATTTCGAGTACAGGACTAAGTTTCGAGTACACAAAGTTTCGAATACAGCAAATTGTTCGAGTACACAGTTTCGTGTACTTCAGCTTCGTGTACTCGAATTTCGATTACATCCAGAATTTTGAGTGGTGTTCACTTCGGGCAGCTTTATTGACTATCATCTACAGGGAAATACAAGGAATTCGTGTACAACACTTAGAAATTCTTCAGACTCACAATGGGTACAAAGAATCTGACAAATTTGTCTAATTTGCTCAGTCTTGACAATGAGATCGGCACCGGAACAAAGCCACCAAGGCTCGTGTCAGGAGATAACTTTCAAGACTGGAAATTTCGATTTCAGTCATTTATCAAGTATACCGACCCAAAGCTTTGGAGATCAATTGAGGAAGGTCCCTTTGTACCTTCATTCCAGAGTGAGCTCAATGGTCCTCTCGTTCCAAAAGATCCAGAATTGTATACTGACAATGATATACTCATGATGGAGAAGGATGAAAAGGCATATGCCTCGATCACAATGGCTTTGTCAACAGATGTTGCTCATGGATTCAAGGAACACAAGACTGCTAAGGAACTCTGGAATGCCTTAGTTGAAAGATTTGAAGGAAATGAGGACATGCGAGAGAGTCGCAAGGACATGCTCAGACAAAGGTTCAACATGTTTAATCATATTAAGGGAGAGTCTCTCGAAGCACAACTCAACAGATTCACTCATCTGATGACTGAGATGACTAGTTCTGGGATTGAGATGACTAAGGGAGAGGTAAACAAGAAGCTGCTGAATTCACTACCTTACACTTGGAACTCTAACTGTACAACTATCAAAAGGACCAAGGACATGTACAAGACTTCTTTAAGTGAGCTGATCTCAATCATCAACTCATATGACATGGATGATAAGCAGAGAGCACTGAATCATGCCAGCTCAATGGGCATTGCACCTACTTCTGAAAACTCTGCTCTTCTATCAGCAGTTAATCATCAATCATCAGGAATGCATCATTATCAGCCTCCTTCCTCTCATGGAGTTCCTTTTGAGACCGCTTTTCTGTCATCTGGACAAGCTGGATCAGTGCCTAAAGTCAATCCAGAAAGTGAAGAGAATCTACTGCTATTTAAGGGATTCATGAATAGCTACAATGCTTTTATTGCAGGAGAATTGGCACCCTCAAATCTCACTCAAGACAATCTAGAACAGATTAATCCAGCTGATGTTGAAGAAATGGATATCTCATGGCAGATGGCAATGGCTGTGTTCAGAGCAAAGAAGTTCATCAAGAAATATGGAAGAAACAGCTTTGGAAACGCTCCGGGAAAGAAGCTTGGCTTTGATAAGTCAAAATTGCGATGCTACAACTGTGACCAACCGGGTCACTTTGCCAGGGAATGTAAGCAGCCAAAGGTGGCTAAGGAAGGGGGAGAAAAGAAGCCTGAAGAGAAGTCAGGAAATGCAGCAGCTGGAGGAAGCGCTAGCACTTCTAAAGCGTTGGTGACTCAGGAGACTGACTCCTATGACTGGAGTGATCAAGTGCAGGAACTGGAACTGACTCTGAGTCATGCATTCATGGCTGAGGTAGACGACAAGCAAAAGGAGGTAACTGAAAATCTTTGCTCTACCTCATGCATAAATAAAGTATTTAAGTACAGGTCGCACAATGAATCACTAATCAAAGAATTAAACAAACTTAAATACTTTAACTCAGAATTTCTTAAAAATGAAGGAATTTTTAAAAGGAAACTTGAAGCCGAGAGTCGGGATGTGGCAAGGCTAAAAGAACTTCTAAGTGATAAAGAGTCCAACTATCGAGAGGCTCGACGAAAAATCGATGAACTCACTCTAGAGTTGGATCAAGTCAAATCTCAACTCTCTAAATCATCAATTAAATGTGAAAGATTTGATTATTCAAGCAAAGTTTTAGAAAATATGACATCAATGCGATTTCGGGAAAAGAGGGGTAGTGGGATTGGGTATAGTGAATGTGCACCACCTTTTAACCAAAATTACTCATGCATGCCAAGAATCAACACATCTGTTGATGACTTGGAATTGGATTCTAGTCATGCTTGTGATTTTCCCACCGAACCAGTTGTGATTTCAGCTGACCCTGTTATAACTGATGATTCTGAGGTTTGTGCAGAAAAACTAAGTGTTGCAGGTTTAAAGGAGGAGAAGGTAGAAAGAAGTGCAGAGAGGAGCACAGATTGTTCATCATCTACTAGCAAATCATTTTTTGTTCCAACAATTGATCTTAATAGAAAGTTTGATGAAATTAACATTAATATCAATGATATGCCAAAACATTTTCAGAAAACATTTGCTATAAAATCAACTTTCTCTCCTTTAACAACACAGACTGCACCGGCTCATCCCACAGTTACCAAAGAGGAAGGTTCATTGTTAAATCCTAACTGTGAACCTTATATTCCCACCTCTTTCTCTAGTCAAAGTAACTGTGATGTAAAGCCCTTTGACCCAATTGAATTTCACCAAAAGGTCTGCTGTTATGCATGTGGAAAACCAGGCCACATTGCTAGACATTGTCTGCACCGACCTACTGATTTCTTCTATGGGAAGAATCAGAAGGTCATCCCTAAGGCTAAATCTGTTAACAAACATGCGAGGAATGTACCATCTTCCAAGCCTAAGGCAACCTCTCAAAAGGTGATTCAGACACCTTCCACTGCAAAAAGACATAAGAAATCAAACAAAACACAATTTGGTTTTCATAAGCAAAATCAAAGAATTTTCAAAAATAAGATAAAACCAGTTGACCAGGGCAGTGGAAGCATGACAAGACATATTAAGCTTAATCCAGAAAGACCCAAACCCAAACCCAAGGATAGAATTTCTTCTATTACCAAAACACCTAAATCTGTTATGATTTGGGTACCTGTTTCTCATTAATTGAATGTATACTGTGCAGGGAAAGCCAAGCAAGCTTAAACACGTTTGGTATGTAGATAGTGGCTGTTCCCGGCATATGACTGGGGATTTCTCTCAGTTGCATGAAGTTACACCATTCAATGGAGGTTATGTATCATTTGCTGGAGACAAGGGAGGAAGGATAAGCATGAAGGGCACGGTCACTAATGGAACTCTTAGTTTTGAAGATGTGTACTATGTTGAAGAGCTAAATCACAGTCTTCTGAGTGTTTCTCAAATCTGTGATAAGAGCTTTTCCACACACTTCACAAACAAAGAATGTCTTATTCTGAAGCCTGGCTTTGTAGTGCCTGAGAAGTGGATTCTGATGAGAACTCCAAGGATAAACAATGCATACATTATTAACATGAGCTCAGATTCGTTTACAGAGAACACTTGCTTGTTTTCTAAAGCATCGGAGCATGATTGTCTGTTGTGGCATCGGAGACTAGGTCATGTAAACTTAAAGAATCTGAACAGACTGGCCAAGGGAGATCACGTCATTGGTCTACCTTCTAAAGATTTCTCCACTATTGAGAAATGTATCGCTTGTGCAAAAGGGAAACAACACAAGAGACCTCACAAGCCAAAATTGTTCAATTCCATCTCTTCAGTTCTTCAACTTCTTCACATGGATCTTTTCGGACCGATTAACGTAATGAGTATCGGGAAAAAGTCATACTGTCTCGTTGTGACAGATGATTATTCCAGATTCACTTGGGTGTTCTTTCTAGCTAAGAAAGATGAAGCTCCAGAGATTTTGAAGAAGTTCATTACCTTGATTGAAAATCAGAAGAATCTAAAGGTCAAGGTGATCAGAACTGATAATGGAACTGAATTTAGAAATCAGACTCTTATAGATTTCTGTGATGCAAAAGGGATAGCTAGGCAATACAGTGCAGCTAGAACGCCTCAGCAAAATGGAGTTGCTGAAAGGAGAAACAGGACGCTTATAGAAGCGGCACGAACAATGTTGTCAGAATCAAAGCTACCAATCTTTTTCTGGGCTGAAGCAGTTAACACTGCATGCTATGTTCAAAATAGAGCACTTCTGAACAAGCGTCATCATAAGACTCCCTACGAGATTCTATTCAATCAGAAGCCCAAAGTTGGACACTTCAAGTCATTCGGATGCCCTTGCACTCTTCTTCATACAGAGCCTAATCATAAGTTTGATGATAAGGCAGATGAGTGTTACTTCGTGGGCTACTCGTCTGAAAGGGCAGCATACAGAGTCTATAACAAGAAAACTCGGATGATTGTGGAATCATACTACATAGATTGGCAAGAAATGAACTCTACTGATGCTGGTTCTGGTCCAAACTGGCTGTTTGAGTATGACTCCACTTTTAAGCCCTTCAGCACTCCATCTGAGAATACAAGAACATCTGAGCAAGCAGATGATTTCTACAAAGATGATGATGTGGACTATAGAGTTGACTATGTTCCATCTGATCCTAATCATTTGACAGTTGATCCTCCTGGCATGTACAATCGTGCCCCTCCAGCTCAGCCGACCCCTGTACAAGAAGTTCTCCCATCAGAACCTGACACTTCTCAGTCTGTTCAACCACTTCCAGAAACGGATCAAGTCTCATCCTCTTCCCACCAGACCTTTGATAATCCACTCTTCTCAGATAGCATTCCTGAGGAACATTGTGTGGATCCTGGAGCTGAAGCAAGTGAAACTGCTCCTATTGACCACATTTCCTCTTCAAGTGAAGAACAAGTCAATAACATCAGCAACCTGCTAGATAATCTGGCTGTAGAAGAAGTGCCAACACTTGGTGTAAACAAGAATCATCCAGTGGAGAATATTATTGGACCTCTCTCAGAAGGCGTTCTTACTCGAAGCAAATCCATTACAGTTCAGAACACGTTGCCTGAAGAGACACTCACTCGAAGTCAATCAGGTCCTATTAACTCTTGTTTATATTCTTGTTTTATTTCACAGGTTGAACCCAAGAATGTCAAAATGGCTCTAAAGGAGTCCAGCTGGGTTGAGGCAATGCAAGAAGAGTTGATGCAGTTTAAGAAGCTAAAGGTTTGGAATCTGGTTCCTCTACCCAAGGGAAAATTGCCTATAGGAACCAGATGGGTTTTCAGAAACAAGAGAGATGATTCTGGTGTAATTATCAGAAACAAAGCCAGACTGGTCGTTCAAGGATTTTATCAGCAGGAGGGAATAGATTATGAAGAAGTCTTTGCACCGGTTGCGAGACTTGAGGCCATACGGATTTTCTTGGCTTATGCCTCCTATATGAACTTTACGGTTTATCAGATGGATGTGAAAACAGCTTTCTTATACGGAAAGGTAAAGGAGGAAATATACGTGTGCCAACCCCCTGGTTTTGAAGACTCTCAGTATCCAGAGCATGTCTACAAGTTAGACAAAGCTCTTTACGGCCTTCATCAAGCACCGCGAGCATGGTATGCTACGCTTACTGATCACCTACTCGCAAATGGATATACTCGTGGAGCTATTGATCAGACCTTGTTCGTCCGCAAAGATAAGGATGATTTAATTCTCGTTCAAATCTATGTGGATGACATCATATTTGGTTCCACCAGCTCAGCGTTGTGCAAGGAATTTGAAGGGGTAATGAAGAAGAAATTTGAGATGAGCGCAATGGGAGAAATGACCTTCTTTCTGGGTCTGCAGGTAAAGCAAGATTGTAAGGGTGTGCTGATTCACCAAGGAAAATACGTCACAGACATTTTGAACAAATTCAAAATGACGGAGTCAAAGCCGGCATCCACTCCCATGGCTGCACGTCCTATCCTAACTTCGGATTTGGAAGGTGAAGATGTTGATCAGCATCTCTATCGCTCGATGATTGGTTCTCTGATGTATCTGACTGCTAGTCGTCCAGACATTATGTTTTCAGTATGTCAGTGTGCCAGATATCAGGCAAATCCGAAGGCATCTCACCTCATAGCTGTCAAGAGAATCTTTCGGTACCTAGTCGGGAAACCTAAGCTCGGACTTTGGTATCCAAAGAACTCTGAGTTTCAATTATTTGCATACTCAGACAGTGACTTTGGTGGATGTAACCTGGATAGGAAGTCAACCACGGGTGGGTGTCAGTACCTGGGAGATCGTCTTGTTTCATGGCAATGCAAGAAGCAGACCACAGTATCCACATCCACCGCCGAAGCTGAATATGTTGCTGCTTCCAGTTGCTGCTCTCAGGTTATCTGGATGCAACAACAACTTCTCGATTACGGTTTGAACTTTCTTGACTCTCCTATTTATTGTGACAATGAAGCAGCCCTACAAATCGTCAAGAATCCGGTACAACATTCCAAAACTAAACATATTGACATCCGGATTCACTTCATTCGTGACTGTTTCGAACGAAAACTGATTCATCTTGAAAAGGTCCATACTGATGACAATCTAGCGGACCTTTTCACAAAACCGTTCGATACAGCACGCTTCCATCACCTGCTTGCCTCTCTCAAATTAATAAGCTTTAATTAAAAGTATTTTTGTAAATACATTAAAATTTGTGTCCTCCCATAGTCACAAATTTAGGGGGAGAAAATTTACAAAAACAACAAAAAGATTTTTCATTCCTTGAGTCAGAAAATTTACAAAAACAACAAAAAGATTTTTCATTCCTTGAGTCAGAAAATTTACAAAAACAACAAAAAGATTTTTCATTCCTTGAGTCAGAAAATTTACAAAAACAACAAAAAAGATTTTTAGTTGGTTTTTGAGTCAGTCTAAGATAATCTATAAGTTTAGGGGGAGTTAAGTTTTGAAATCTTAAGAAAAGGAGATGTTGTCTCTAGCTATTCAAAGAAAATTACAAAAACATTTTTAAATTTTAACTTTACAAAAACTTAAGAAAATACAAAAACATTTTATTTGGACAAGCAAAGTGAATCGATCAAATTGGGAAGTGAAATAATCTCTAAGGATCAAAATTTCACTATCTTATTATGATCTCAAAAGAAATCACAACCTTGAATATCTATTCTATGCTAAGAAGTTGAAATGAGTTTTTCAAAACTTAAATAATCAGACTTGATCAAACTTAAAATACATATAAATAGATAAATAAGTGTGAAATTGTGATCATTAGATAACTAGAAACGTGTGACAACTATTTGACTTCTTGTTTAAATCCTTAAATCAAAACAAGATTGTGTTTCCATAAACTTGAAATTGTGTTTGAAAAACTCGGGTATTTTCCATGTTTTGTGCAAACAAAGAGCGGGAAATACCTACTGAAGCATTCTATATTTTGCGTAAGCAAAGAACTGGATGTGTGACGTTAAGGCCAATGTGTCTGCAGATCAGAAAATAAAAGATGCCAATGAGCACAAGATGATAGAACCCCTTCTTGTTCTTGATTCTAAACCTACTAGATCTGTTCTTTTCTTTTCTCATCTTAAAACTCTGTCAAAATAATTTGAAGTTCGTTGAAACACAATCAAAGTTTGAAACAAAGGATTTAACAAGACTGATAGGTTGCATATTAATCTAGTCTTACAATCTAATTGATCACAAATTTTCCCAAAAGATATTTTCAGAAAAACTTGATCATATAACTGATCTTTAAGAGATGAAATAACGAGTGGAAATAATTGGTAGGGAATAGCTATTTAAAGGTTGTGCTTCTTTAAGAAATTATCTAATATAGTTAAAATTTTGATAACAGATTTGATCCCACAAATTTGAGCCGACTAAACTTTAAAACTTGTTCAAAATTTTATTTTATTTTATTTTATTTTATTTTATTTTATTTTATTTTATTTTATTTTATTTTATTTTATTTTATTTTATTTTATTTTATTTTATTTTATTTTAGTTTAGTTTAGAAAAGTTAGAATATTAAATTCGAAATAAGAAATGGTGCGTATTCGAAATCGAGTACACGAAATTACGTACACGAAATCAGGTCTATAAATAGTTCAACTATACCCAATTTCGTGTACCATAATTTTCGTATACACGATTTCAGTTTCGATTACACCATAAGGCGATTTTCATTTCCAGACCAGTTTTCGAAATTCTACTCCGGCTATCTTATAGATCATCACTAGGCGACTCTAGGTATAGATTTTTATCAAATTTTGACCGCGGATTTGAAAGTTATGGTCAAAATAAAATTTCGAGTACGTGATTTTCGTGTACAGGAGGTTTTTGGTCAAATTGACCAAGAAATACTTAGAATTGAAGGTCAATTTGTAAATATGTTGGTCGCCTTTCAATTCCGAGTATATTGAATCGGTTTAGAATTTCTATGGAGCCAAAATGATAAACTTCTCTAAGGATTTTGAGTACACGAAATTCCTCAGGTTCGTGTACACGAATATTTCGTGTACAGACTACATTTCGTGTACATGATGAGCTTCGTGTACAGATCAGACTTCGTGTACAGATCAGACTTCGTGTACTCGATTCAGTTCGTGTACACAACACACTTCGTGTACAAAACTTACTTCGTGTACTCGATCTATTTCGTGTACACCTGTTGCTCCGAGGAAATGGCTTCAACACTTAGAAAATTTTTGAAAAATTTTTGAAATTTTCGAGTATTGCTTCAACACTTCGTCTAACTTAATCAGTTTTCTGTTTCAGATGGCTGAATTACGGTTTGTACATGATCATAACATGACTGCTTTCCTTGGGGAACCACCAGCCAAGCACTCAGAGTTTCAGAGCATGATTGAAGGCCTGATATTGTCTCCCGTCAACTACGCCATCATGGAGTACCCTCAAATCGTTACCTCATTTATTCGAGATTTCTGGAGCACGGTTGAGGAAGGTATTGATGCGGATGGAAACATCAGTATAGTCGGAAAGATCCAGGGTCACTCCATCATCATTACAGAGCAAATCATCAGGGATTGTCTGCAGTTTGGAGACAAGGAATCTGACCCTGTGGAGCTAGACCAAGGTCTGGTAAACCGAACTGTTTACCAGATGGGACACGAAGGAGCCTACCCACCTACTGAGAAGAAACTGTTACACCCTTACTGGAGGTATCTGGCACATGTGGTGACACAATGTTTATCCGGACGTAAGGGCGGATATGATGTGCTTAATCAGACACTGAGTTCATGCATGGTGGCCCTAGCACTTGGAGAAGACTTCAACTTCTCAAGGATGATTTTTCAGGATATGCACGCGAATATCAAAGGCAAGAGGAAAGAAAGATTCCTGGCCTTTCCAAGATTCATTCAGATTATTCTGGATAAAAGATATCCGAACCTGCAACGCACATTTGGTTCGCTGGAAGTTAAGAGGATGCGAGACGATATCTTCGGCTACATGAAGATGAGTAAACGGGGAAAGAAGCAATACACCGGTCAGAGACCCTTGATCAAATTCGGGAGATTTGTGGGAGATGGGATGGATGAGGATATGCCAGGGACCCCAGTGGCTATAGTGGCAGAAGAGCATGACACTCAGGCTACAAGTTCTAAAGCTAAAGCAAGTGAAGCTACAAAAGCTGCAGCTGATGCTTCTTCTTCTTCATCAAGTGAAGATTTTGTCCCAGAGGGGCCACCTCTCACAAGGCAAGAAAGGGAAGATATTCAAGATGTTGATTATACTCCCACTCCCGAATCTTCGCCAAAGAAGAAAAGGCAAAAGACTATGGCACGAAAGGCAAGAGACCCAAGGCTTCAGTCTGTTCTCTCCAGCTTATCTTTCTCTTCTGCTGCTGCTGTCATGACACAGGCACCAGTTAAACCCATTCCTGTCACCAAACCACCATCACCACCTCATGTTACATTACCACCCTCACCACCTCACATCACTAAACCACCATCACCGTCTCATGTCACATTACCACCATCACCACCTCATGTCACAAAACCACCTTCACCACCACTTGTCACTCAACCACCTCCACCGCCTAAACCTTCTCAACCCATTAAGCCACAACAACCTAAACCTGCATCCAAACCTTCGAAAACCAAACTCATCATCCGAGTTCCCTCCACACGTCCATCAGTCACCATTCAGCCTAAAGCCAAAACCAAAGCCAAATCACCTACACCACAATCCGGAAGCAGCAAAGGAAAATCTCCTTTGCGTTCCGATTCACCTTACGAACCACAACAGGTGCCTGTGGATCTGATCGGACTTCAAGAGCGAGTCTATCAGTTAGAAAAGGATGCTGAGAGAAAAGACAAGATGATCATGAACTTGCGAGAAGGGAAGATCAAAATATGTTCTCATCTGAACAAGTGCAGAGGAAAGGTTAAGGCGCATGAGAAATTCATCAGAATTCTTCTGTTAGAGAACCACAAGATGCAGAGGGATATCAAACGACTCAAAGGAGAAGAAGTATCCGAGTCTGAAGATGAAGTCATGGATGTCAGTGATGACAGTGACGACAGTGATGATGATGATAATGATGGAAATGATGAACAAGATCAAAAGGAAGATAAAGATGAAAAGAAGGACAAGGATGATAAAGACGACCAAGGCGACAAAGATGATAAAGATGGAGATGACAAAGATAAAGACCAAGGTCCTCCTGATGACAAAGATCAGGGTGGAGACTCTGGGAATCCATCATCTTCCGAAAAGCCTTCTGGTTTGTATGATGATCTATTTGGAGACATTCCAGATGACATCCTTTTTGGCGATTGTGTACAGCCCGACGAGACTGGATCCAGACTTGACAGCATTTTTGATGATCTTCCAGATACTTTTGATTTTGGATCTCCGAGTGATGCGAAGAACGATCAAGCCAAATCTTCTGCAGGGGCATCTGTAGAAGAAGAACCAGAAAACATCATCCTTGGCAACGTTTCTTCAGACCCCTATATTGATTTTTTGTATGCCCACAAATACATCGATGCGTTGGGAAATGAGGTCACTTCACTGAATGAAGTGATAGATAGCTGGTTTGATCGTAAGAAAGACTGGACGCCAGCCCCTCCTGTAGACAAAGAGGCTTGGTTCAGAGAAATGGGAGATCAACATCCAGAGCATACCTTCATTTCTGATGACAGAAACCTTTTTGCAGTTCGCAATGATAGATCAAATATATGCTGCTGGATGTACGACAAACCGAGAGATATCTACTTGGTGAAACGGATGAGTGGAAAAGTCGAATTTTACAAGAAGCCTACAGATTTCTGTTCCTTACCTAAAGTTGACATCAGAAGCATCGACAAGGCTATGTTCTTCAACCCGTCTAAGGACTCACAAGCTGATTTGTTCGCAAAGTTTATCAAAGATCAGTGTGAGAAGGATTTTCCTGTCATGCGCACAGCTAAGGGACGACGCTTTGTCTCTTCGTGCATCATTGATCCAAAGACGAAGAAGCCTTGGGTGTACTATAGGTACCCTCCTCCTCATGTGATGCAAGCAGTGCCCGTCTCGCCAAGAGTTCCTGATAACTCTTTGGCTAACTTTCTGTCATGGTACTTTGATGATCTGAACCTTGCTGCAGTTATTCTTAGGAACATAGATGATGTTGATGACATCGACATGATTCTTGACCCTATGGATCTTCTGAAGTATGGTAAAGATGACATGATGAAGCTGCACAACTCTCCTATACGAGTATATTCCGGAAATGATGAGCTGGCTAAGCCATTTACACGAGTTGTTGCTTATGCCATGAAGCTGAAGCTGTATGCTGGAGCAGGGCCACACAATGTCTCTCTTCCGATAGGATGACTTCGCCAGTCTAGGGGGAGTTTGTAAAGCCCGCTGAACGATGAAGACTGACAAAGTCAACACGGAAGAGTCAAATCTCAGATTTCAGTTTAATTTTCGTGTACAGCATTTCGAGTACACGAAGTGGTCGTGTACTCGAACCTTTTTGTGTATTTAGATTTCGTGTACACCTAGGCCTAGTATAAATAGACGCATTTTGTACAGGTTTAGGTTGGAATCCCGAGGCATACGCTCTCTAGACGTATTGAGGCGCTTGTACTCGAAGTTTTGCAACATTTATAAAGTTTGCATTTTTCTACTTGCTTTCTTGTTTCTAACTTGGATTCCGCACTTGTTAGAGATCAATGATGATGTTTACAGAGATAAAGTTTGGATCTTGATCTGGTTGAGGACCTACAATAGCAAGCGTTTGCTACAGCTTCATTCCAGAACTGAACCGGAAGAGATGAATCAGCAAGCATGGTCCTAGTAGCCTCAATCAATGTCCTATTTTTACGTTCAGAAACACCGTTCATTTGAGGAACATATGGAGCACTAAACTGTTGCACAATTCCCCGTGCATTACGAAAATTCTCCATGTTGTGATTTTTGAACTCCGTTCCATTATCTGTTCGAAGCTGACGAATCTTGAGCTTATAAAGTGATTCAAGTTTGGTGACCAACACTTGAATGCACTCAAACGTTTCAGATTTCTCCTTTAAAAAGAAAACCCAAGAATATCTGGAATACTCATCAGTGATGACAAGACAGTATTGATCTCCAGCGATACTTTTGCGATTTACTGGACCGAATAGATCCATATGGAGAAGCTCAAGAGGAACATTGATTGAATGAAACTTTTTCAGTTTGTGAGACTTCTTGAATTGCTTGCCTTTCTTGCACGATACACAAACATCAGACAGCTTGAAATTCTTCAGACATACCCCCTCAACCAGATTGTTGTGTATCAAGTGGTTCATCTTGCGTAGACTCAAATGACCCATCCTCTTATGCCAAAGTATTGAATCTTTTTCTGTTGCTTTTGACATAAAACATGAAGCTGTGGAGGATGTAGTTGAAGCTGTGGCCATATTGAGTACATACAAGTCTTGCTTCCTGGGGGCAGACATCAAAATCCAATGTTCAGGAATTTTCACACCTTGCTTAAGAATGTAGCATTTGGAATCATCAAATAAGACTTTATACTCCTTGTCACAGATCTGTGACACTGAAAGAAGATTGTTTTCCAATTGCTTGACATATCTGACTTTATCAAATGAAACTTGCCCATTTGTCAAAATTCCCTCTCCTGTTATAAATCCGCCTTTGTCACCGACAAAAGCTACATATCCACCACGAACTGCATTCACATTGGTAAGTAATGAAATATCACCAATCATATGCCTCGAAGCCCCACTATCAACAATCCAATTGCTGTTAACACCAGCTGTTGGGGCAACCTGCACAAAGATGAAACAATCAGTTCACTTTGGGAACCCAAGCCTTGACAGTCTTGGGTTGACCCAGTGAGTCTCGGATCCATACATCAATCCATTTACCATCTGGAATAGATTTGTTTGAAATAGGTGTATCTGAACTCTCAAAAGATTTTACTTTCCAGATTGCATTTTTATCAAAAGAGTTTTTCAGATAAATGGATGATGGTTTTGTTTGATTAACTTTAATCACACATGGAACATCCAAGTTCTCCAATTTCCCTTTACCCTTGTCTAAAGATCTAACCTGATTGGGTTGTTCGGGTTTAGTTTGAACAAGCTTAGCTACAGATTTTATAGATTTAGGATTAACTGGATTCAGTTTTCTGAATGGCATAACTTTTGGCCTGATCAATTGAGGACAAAATCTAACAATGTGCCCAGGTTTGCCACACTCAAAACAAACTTTTTCACCTTTTTTTTATGAAAATGTTTTAAATCAGAGAAAGGCTGCTTATGTGATTTAAAAACATTTGTTTTAGGCTTGTTCTGAATATAACCCAAACCCTTTTTACCATTTTGAAAAAGATTGTCAAACTTGTTCAACACACAAGCTTCATTTTCTGTTGAAGCTTTCACAAACCTTAAGGCTTGATAAATCTTTGAAGAAGAGATTGGGTCACCTTTCATGACAGCAGAAGGTTGATTCTGATCAGTAATACTATCAGATGAATCGTCAGATTCATCATCAGAATCTGAAACCCAATCCTCAACAGTCCCATCCACCCGAGATTCCTCAGACTTTGAAGAATCTTGATTAGTAATTAGTCAAGTTGGATCAATTACTAATGGAGTAGTAACTTGAAAATCCTTAACATCTTTATCATTTGGTGTATTGACAAAGGTGTTGAGGATAGGTGGAGGACAATTTTGATAGTTAATTTTTCCCTTTCCCTGCTGATCAGTACCCCTACTGATCATGTGCTCAATAATGTATGAAGAGCTTTCATAGCTCTTGAGCTTCTGTCCTAAGGTCTCATAGTCACACTCGACTATGGCTAACTTTTTCTTAATCTCATTGATGGTATTGAGATAAGAAGTGATAGCATCTTGCTTATTCAGCACTGCAATCTCGGCTTCATGCAATTGTCTGTTTAAAAGATCAATTTTAGCTTGAAAATCTTTTTCATTAGATTTTAAAATTTTGTTAGCCTCAATGCATAAGTCAAGATCGTTCATCAAAACACTGTTATGTGTCTGATAAGCAAGGACCTTACTTCTAAGATCAACACAATTAAAACACTCTGAATGTGAAGATGAACAGTCAGTGTATACCTGCTCTGACTCTGATGAAGCGGAAGAGTTTACCATCATCGCAAACTGAGTAGAAGAGTCTTCAATTTCAGCATCAGATTCCTGAGTGTCTGAATCAGTCATGCTATCAGACTCTGAACTTGATGCTTCAATATCATTTATCTTTGTTTCTTCCAAAGTATTTTCCTCACTGTAATCTTCAACCTTTTGAATCTCAGCAACACAAGCTTTGTCTTGTTCTCCTTGATCTGCATTGAATCTGAAATCCCAGTTCACCCCTTCATCTTGTTGTACCATCAAATCTTTGCTTGCAGAAGAAGATCCAGCTTGAGTAGGAGAATCAATGGGAACTAATCTCCTTTCTGGATTTGAAGTAGAAGACTTCTGATGTTGAAATGGATTCTTGTTTCCAGCTTTCTTTGGTTGCTTGCATTGTCTAGCAAAGTGACCCTTTTCTCCACAGTTATAACAAGTCACAGAAGCCATATCAAAACCAAACTTGGATTCTTTGTTAAGATTGATGTCTTTTCCCGTTCTCTTTACAAACTCTTTGCTCTTCGGACAGCACTTGCCAAAGCCCACATAATATCAATCCTCTCCATATAATCTGGGTCTATTTGAGAATAATCATCATTAGTCAGATAAGGATTGCCAATCTGACCAGCTACTAAACCATCATATGAGCTGACAAGTGTAGATAAAAGACCCATGTGTTCCTTAGCAATCTCCACAGTAACTTTGTCAAAGTTATCTGTTTTCAGACTGGCAGCAGGTTGATGATGTTCCTTTTGTGAGTTGGTTGAAGAAGATGACTGACTAAAATGAATCTGAGCAGAAGATGGAGCTTCAGATGTCTGAGTAACAAAAGTTGTCTTCAATGGAGCATGTGAAGATGATTTCTCAACTGTGGGAGTAGAATAGTACAAGGAAGGATCCTGAACTTGAGCAACTCTTTTTGCTTTCCACTTGTTTTCTATCTCTTATTCTTTCAGCTTCTGAATGAAATCATTGATGTCCATATGTGTCAGCATCTGATTCTGCTTTAGTACCATCAAAAATGACTCCCACTTTGGAGGTAGAGCATCTGCCAAACACTGGATCTTTTTCCTGAATAGTTGTCTTGACTTCATGATTGAATAACTCACTCAAAAGATGATAAAATCTAGCAATCAGCTCATCCAGTGACTCATTTCCCACATACATGAAGCTATTGAATTCCTTTCTCAATGCCTTCGACTTGATACTCTTCAAAGCATCATTACCCTCATATCTTTGTTGCAGTGCATCCCAAAGTAGCTTTGCGGAGGTAAACTGTCTAAACTGATGGAAAATATCAGTGGCAATTGACTGGGAAAGAATAGCATAGGCTTTCTTCTCATAATCATACAGCTTCCTCTGAGGCTCAGTCATCCGTGTGACTAGCATAGGAGTTCCATCTTCATTCAGAGGCCTCAGATAACCTCCCTCAATCATCATCCATAAGTTTGTATCCACCCCATTGATGTGGATCTCAAATCGATACTTCCAATGTGGATAATCGTCTAAGGATAACAACTTTGGAGCTTTATTAGAGTTCCCAGTCTCAGTCTCAGTCAGTAACAAAGTCTGAATGCGATGATTCTGGTTCACCATCAGTGCTAAATCTTCCATTTAATCAGAAATGACAAGGTTCAACACTTAGAAAAATTTGCAGAATAATAGCCGAATGAAGATCCTTAGGGCGAATGTCGGGGGCCGAATGTGATAGAACTGGCGAATGAGAGGCTGAGTATGACTGTCTGACGAATGAGAAGAGAGAATGAACCTATTCGACGAATGAAAGGGTCGAATGAAGCTATTCGCCGAATGAAGGATCAAATGAAGCTATTCACCGAATGACTTGATCGAATGGAGCTATTCGGCGAATGAGACAGCCGAATGTGGCTATTCGGCGAATGAGACTTATTCGGCTGAAACTATTCGGCCGCAATCGACATTCGGCCAATCTGAGGGTTTTTGCAATAAAAATCGTGATAACTTGAGATATAGACCAGATCTAAGTACCAAATTTGGTACAAAACATAATGAGATGATAATGAACAAATTGGGATAAACTTTTTGACAAAAACACCACGAAAATTCACGGATTTGCAATGAAACAGTAACTTTTAGGGCAAAGTGATCAGGGTTTTTGTAGACTTCGAACTAGCAATCACAAATCTGATGTTATGGATTGGAAATCGAGCAGAATCAAGAGCCAATGCTCTGATACCACTTTGTAGGACCAATGATGATCTCGAAAACAACACGAAATCAATAGAAATCTGCTCAACAGCCACTAGAACAGTGCGGAATCCTATTCTAGGGTTTTCCAATCGAAACCGACAGCAACCGTGGTGATACGAAGGTAAGAGAAGAACGTTTGAGTGAAGATCGAACACCACGAGCTATGAATCGAACTTGGACAGCAAGAAACGCTCAAATCTCCAAGGGTTTGACACTTGAGTGCTTTGGGACGAATGAGGGTTCTCAGAAGTTAGAGTTGAAATGATTTTGAACTTGTATATATAGGCAGTTGACATTCGACCGAATGAGAGGTCGAAACAACTCATTCGGCAAATGACTCCTGTCGAATAGGTAATTCAGTCGAATGAGTCATTCGGCGAATCACTCATTCGCCGAATATAGACATACTCTATTCTCATTCGCCGAATGACTTCATACTCTAGAGTCATTCGGCCGAATGAGCAATACTCATACTCAATTGATAATAAACCAAATCAACCAATCATATAATCAAATAACTAAAATATAAACATTCAGAACAATATAGAAAGACAACTTCCATTAATATAACTTGAACTTTACATGATAAATAATACAAAATTGAACTAGGGACATTAAGTGCATCTACATCTTTGAGGATACTGTTAGTATTAGAGGAATCTTTGCGGATACTATTAGCATCGAAGGCATAGTTGTAGATGTTGTTAGTATTTGCAATCCTTTTGTGATTACTGTTAGTATCAGCAAGATTCTGTACATACTATTAGTATTAGCGTGACTTGTGTAGATACTGTCAGTATCTACAACCACAAGACAAGTAAATATTTCTAAGTGTTGAAATATTTTTCTTGGGTATTCAAAATGGCAGATTATTCAAAATTATCTACCTTCTTTAGTAAAATAGAGATTGAGAATATGACAAATCTTCCGGTTCATGTCCCGGTTATCGATTTCTCATCTTGGAGTACACAATTCGAAACGTTTCTCACGTATTTCAACCCAAGTCTCAAGATTCTAGTCATTGGAGTGTACAAGAAGCCTAATATCAAGGGTCTTTGCGAAAACTTTTCTCATTTAAGCAAAGAAGAAAAGAAAGCTTATGATGATGAAAATAAGGCTTATTTATACTTGATTACCATGTCATTACCCAAAAAAGATAATTATCAGATTTTAACAAACAAGAAATATAAAGATCTCTAGGATGCACTTGCTGAATTTCAAACAATTGACTTTACTATGAATCATATGCATGATAGTAGGAAAGATCAAGAATTAGTGAATTAATCTGATTATGCAATAGATGTTGATAAGTTGAATTGTTTAAAGTGTCTTGGTTATATAAGTTGGTTTTGGAGAGACTTTGTAGAGAGACTTTTTCATTTTCATTCCTTTTATGAAAGACCTATAATCTGATTGTGATTGATATGAGAATTGAGATTATTTACATTTTCTTCTTCATTCTCACACGCACACATCAACACGTTTCTGGATTCCGTACGTTTACGATTCGAGTGATCTTGGTTTGATTCAGATATAACAGACCTACAGTATCAGAATATATGATTATTGTATAGATTTGTATAAGAACGAGAGCAAGAATAGTTTAGTGTGAATGAACGTGTTTACTTTGCTAATTATGTTTGGTATTTATAGATTTGATAAGGGAGGGGGTCAAATGACCTTTATAATAAATAATTTCCACTTTGAGATAATGAAACATCCTTAGAATGCCTCTTCTTCCTTATTTGTCACAAATGGATAGTATAGTTGACTACCTCTTGTCGCAGCCTCCTTTGTTAGGTAAAGCGGGTATCCTTGGATAACCATATCCTTGTTGACCTTTTTAATGTGAGTACTACAGATATCTTCACAACAAATCTTTGTCACGCATTTCTAAACCAAATTAGAAAAGCCAAACCTAGTGTAAGGTACATGACTTACGTTGTGGTTTGCTCTTGTTATCATGTTTATAGGTGTTGGACGTACTCTTGTTATCAACAATAAAGGAGAACGGGTAGTTGTAACATCCTAATATATATATGTGTGTGTGTGTGTGTGTGGTGGAAAATAATTTGAAAAAAAAAATTAAATAAATATAATGTTGAACGTGGCTATAGGAATCAACACAAAAAAAAAACAAATCTATGTATGTTTGCATTTGAGGTGGCAACCACCAACAAAAAAGGGGGTAGGGATTTCAAACATAACAGGAAGAAAGAAGAAGAAGAAGAAGAAGAAGAAGAAGAAGAAGAAGAAGAAGAAGAAGAAAAGGAGAAGAAGGGAAAGATCCGAGCAACGATCCGTAACATCGAGCTTAGATCGCGAGTCTAGGTTGTGAACCACTCAAGGTAATCATGTTTTCTCAGTTTTCTTTGAATCACCATAGTTGGATCCATAGAGGGGGGGGGGTGATGAACCATGTTTTATGAAACATGAAATAGGGTTGAGTTATGAGTAATTATAAGAACCTAAACTCTTGTTAGGTTGTTTCGAGGTGTTTTAAACATTACTTGATGTCTAGGGTCACGATATTGCAAGAAACTCAATTTAGGGTTCATAAGAGTGGCGGAGTAAAATGATAAATTTGTTAAACAAGTCTAAGTGGGTTGGATAAGAATAATATGTGGAATACATATATAATAGGGGTAAATGGATATATGTATATGTGTGTGTGTGTATATATATATTGACGCGTGAGGGTTTAACAGGAAACCAAGATTTCAATCAAGGAGATAATCGAGCGAGATCATCTTCTAGTCGAGGTCAGTAGTCTAACCCGACTATTATATGTGGAACATTGTAAACATGATTCGATTTAGAATTCATGTGATGTTATGGTGGTGTTGGTAATGTTGGTTAAACGATATTAAGGTAATAATATAGTAGAATACATGTAAATTGTATATATGGTGATTTAATAGAAGATACACATCTAACATGGTGGTATATTAAATATATGGTGGTGGAAATGAGGATAAACCTCTAAAAATGGTGATATATTATTTATTGATAATTAATAGAGGATAAACCTCTAATGCAGTGGTGTATAAATATATGGTGGTAAAATAAAGGATAAACCTCTAACATGATGGTGTATTAAATATATGGTAGTTGAGCAGGGGATAAACCCTAACATGGTGGTATATACGTATGGTGGTAAACTCTAAGGTTATACCTTACATATGGCAACATATACTTATGGTGGTCAAGTGTAAGGTTATACCTTACTTATGGTGGTATATGATTATGGTGCTAAAAATGTAAGGTTTCTACCTTCCTTATGGTGATAAAAAATGTAAGGTTTATGCCTTACTTATGGTGGTAAAATATATTTATATATTATCTTTATGGTGGCTATGAACGGGATATTCTTCTTCATTATATTATAGATGGCAGATATGTAAGGGATGATTTCTCTTACTATATGGTAGATGGTAGACTCTGACTAATGTCAGTTTAAACATAATGGTTACAAGTATTAATTAACGCAGGTGGTGATAACTATTCTTTTGTACAAATATGGTGGCTCGGAATGCTTACTTAGCGTTTTGCTAATTTAAAATGTTGGGTGTAATTGTTGGTAAAGATCCAATGCAATAAGCAACGGAACAAGTCTCAGATCGGTTATCCAATGTTTTGCATGACCTGTTGTTAAATGCTTTTGATAATTAGTTATAAAGAGTCGGATTTTTATATAGTGTGTTTTGAATGAGTTTATTTCGTAAAGAAATCGATATTTTAGAATGGGTCATGCCGAAATTTTAAAAATCTAGGACCATAATTTTCGCGCTTATTTTAAATAAAACTTTATAAAAAGTTGGGTGTTACAAGTTTGGTATCAGAGTACTGGTTTGAGAGAATTAAGTACTGGGTGTGAAGATACTTAAACTTAAACATTTTGTGCTCGTAAATTGGAAGGGTGAGACTTGGATCCGAGACGCTCCAAAGATATTGAACGAGCTTATAGGTATGTTAATTTCATCTTCGCATAACATTTGATACGTTAGAATAATGTGAATATAATTACTTGGATGAAGTATATTAATCATCACACCTAGCCAGTGTTATGATTTATATATATCACTCAGGTCAATTATGATCATCGTTCTAAAGTTTTAATCGTTATTACGTCAAGGTGAATAAGATTGAATTTATGAAAGCATTATGATAATGCATATATTGTGACCTTTATATAGTTGTGACTAAATGGATGTTAAATATAAATGAATGGTGTTAATTAGACATAGTAAGAAAGCGGTGATAAAGCTATATGTGTATAAAATACATAGACCCTAGTATGGGTAAATTTCTATCGCAGGTGGAAAAATATAAAAAAATATATGTTAGAATATGAAAGTGATGACAATGAGTCTTCACATAATGGTGGAAGCAAAACTAGAATATAAAGGCAGAGACAGGAAGCAGATATTAGAGGAAGTAACAAAAGCATATTTAGTTACAATTGTTACAAAACATACTGTAACATCAGTGTTGGAAACGTAATCGGAACAGTGATCCACACAACGTGAACAGTAATTCAGGTACAAACTATACGTATTACATGTATATCATTATCATTTCATGTTTATCATAGAACAATTTCAAATTCATTGCAGAAACGCAACTCATAACTATGGTTCAACAGTCAGATATTTATCTAAAGACACAGAACCATCACGTGATTCTTAGTTAGGATTCTATTACGTATAAACGTATGTGAGGATCTACAGAACAAAACAACAACGGATGTCGTGAATGCTAAATTGATGGATTATTCGTATAGGTGACGATCTGTACGAATATATCTGAAAGTTTAACATTCTAAATGATGTCCAATAATTAGAAAATCATATCGAAAAGTGTAGTTATCGTCGTATTCGTACGGGTGACATCACGGTTTTTAGGGTTTTCTTACCCCACTTGTTCGAACCCTCAAGAAACCAGTTCTAGCCCATAAAACCATAGGGGAACACCACGAAAACACTTGGGAATGAGTTAGGAACTGGTCACCTACCATGGTTTGGTCATAAAACTCGAAATTTGGATATGCCCTTGGTCGAGGTTCGAACAGGCTGAATGGCACCTCATGAGGTGGGCCGAATGGCCATTAGACCGCATGGCTAGACCCCAAGCCGAATGGCCTCC
Organism: Mikania micrantha; assembly: GCA_009363875.1. Lineage (NCBI taxonomy): Eukaryota > Viridiplantae > Streptophyta > Magnoliopsida > Asterales > Asteraceae > Mikania > Mikania micrantha. The sequence continues at coordinate 94,648,394 of CM018692.1, forward strand.
AGCCAAAGCACCTAGACCGAATGACGTCATTCGTCCCTTTCTCTTCTCCTTTGCATGCCACTTCATTCGGTCGGCCAACCCTTCACACGCATCTTCATTCGGCCAAACTACCAATCATTCGTATGAACATGCTGACCCAGCCGAACCATTGCATTCGGGTGAACCATTTCATTAGGCCTAAGATTCATTCGGTCGTGCACCTAGGTTCGCATGAGTCACTACACTCGGCCGATCCTTCATTCGCACAAGCCGAACCTTTAATCAACTGATTACATGGACTTGGTATATGGTATTGTGCATGGGTTTGGACCATGTGGTTTCATGCATGAGCCTTGTACGTAAAATGCATGCATGGGCAGGGGAAAACCTATCAGGGTTTAATACTAAGATTTTCTATATGATATTGAGGTGATCATGAATTATTGGATACAAGTTGGGTTAAAACACATGGACTCATTTAAAGAAATCATGATTAGGGATTTCAAGAACAAGAGTTTTCTTAAATCATATTAACATCTAAACATGGGTGGTGGACGTCATTTTAGTTCAACACATTTGAAAATTCTTTGTGGATCAAAACAATAGTCTAAGGTTATGGGTGTTGATTTCACTATTAACATCTAACGCTTAGAAATTTCATGAAAACATATAACTACATTAGATGGTTCACTTGAACTATCTAGGATGGGTTATACACATGAGCGATCAAAGAACCATGGGAAAAATCAAGATCTAGTAACGGACTTAAGGTTAATCGAATGAGACTAACCTAAGTCTAATCATGTCAAGTTATATTTTTTTAAAATAATTTATGTTTTTAATAAAAGAAATTGAATTATAAACTTCTTTAAATAAAATTAAATGATTTCTAACTTAATGATTTAACTTAAATTGAATTATTTAAAATGCTTTATTTAAAATACTTAGAAGGTAAACAACATAAACATGGTTTAATAATGACTATTCACGGGATAAGGGTTTATAAATGAATAGTACATTCAGACTAGTTAGAGAGAATCATAACAACACATTAGTCAGATCTAGGACACACACTTGCACACCGAGACCAAAACCCTAAATACGTTTATTATAAATACTTATAGTATTCGAATCTTCTTAAAACAACTCAGGTACTGAAGATACTTAATCCACAAGTAACGAGCGCGCATTTTGTTGTGATTCAATTCTTAGCAACACAGGTGAGTTCATTGCCCCTTTTCTAAACATTTTTTTCAAACGTGGGGCTAAGAAGAATGCGTAAATATTTTTCTTTAAAATATGTTTTACGCAAATGCTTTTACTTCTTGTATGTTTTATATACTTAAATATATCCTAGACTACTGTCTAGGTAAACTATATGTAGGTGTACTTAATGAATTAATTAATTACTCGTTATGAGTAAGACAATAATTCTAAATCAAACAATAATCCTATCATAGTTCTAATTCAAAGAATCTAAACTCTGCATGTGATCAAGAAAACTAAAACTAAAGATCAAATCCAAGCAATCTAAATTATGTGTGTGTTCAAGTAAACTCTGGATAAAATTCAATGAATCTAACTCACTGTTGTAGCCATGGAATTCTAAGGATCAGAATCAAGGAAATCATATCCGTGTGTGAATCAAAGAACTAATGGAATCATTAACGATCAATTTAAGGTAGATGTCAGTTGTATGCAGATCGAGACCACTTGTTAACACACGGAAAGTCCCGGTATAAATAGTAGACTTATATAGTCAAGCTATTTGGGCATAAATCAAACGATCAAACGAATTCTAAAGACCAAAGGCGATCAAAATCAAAGGATATCCTAAAGTCCCGAAATGTACAGTAGACCTGAAGGTCAAGTTGATATGGGCACATCATGAAAGTCCTGACACATACGGGTAGACTCATTTGGGTCAAGCCTGATATGGGCCACGTGTGACACGATACAACTTGGACACCACCAACAACTAAGACTAATTGATTGACTCAAACAAGGCCCAATCATCATGTATTAGTTGTATTTAAATGATTAATTATTCATTTAATTAAAATTTTAATTTCATGTTTCTACAAATGCTATGGGTGATCATGAATGCATGACGAACTCAAGAAATCGGTAGTATTTCAATTTGTTGAACTCAAAATCTAACATGACGATGGTATGGAATGAAACACTTAATTATAATTAACAACAATATGTTAAACAGTCCGGTATGTGGTGGGACGGTGGCTGGGCGGGCGGTAAGTTCGGCCCTACATATGCCCTATATATAAGCATACTTGATTGGATAACATAGGTGGTTGATGATGAGGTTAAGGTTGTCATTTCCGGGGATCAAGGTAAACAGATTTCAGGGTAATCAAACGTTGTGAATCAAAGGTATGGGATGAAATGTTTAATTATCACCAAGAACAATATATCATGTGGTTTGGTATGTGGTGGGACGGTGGCTGGGCGAGCGGTAAGTTCGACCCTACATATGCCCTATATATAAGCATACTGAACTAGATGGTATAGGTGGTTAATGGCGAGGTTAAGGTTTTCATTCAAACGGTTTATTCAAATTCATTTTTAAATAAAACTATATGAACTCACCAACCATGTGTTGACTTGATCTTTTTGAATGACTTCTCAGGTGTCGTACACGTCTGAGTAGAAGTTATTGCTTTTGGACTAGGATGCCAGTTAGAGGACCTAGTATTTTGGACCTGCATATTTTTGAACATCATTTTTAAGATTATTTTGTATATCTTGTGCAGATACAAGATAGAAGAATTATGATGTTGATAGTAGATTTACATTGTTAAATTATGAACAAAACTAATGTAATTTAACTTTGTAATTCTATTTTTATTTAGCAGTTTCTCATCATATATCATGTGTATTGTAAACAATCTGATCATCACGATTATCATTCCCGATATCGCGCCCCGAGGCCTTTCCGCCTGACGGGACACACGATCCAGCCCGCCAGCTTAGGGTGTGACACATAGCATAGGTGTGTGGATAGCCAAAAGTGCTAACAAGTGTCTATGATGGAAGGACCAGTGGTGAACATCATGAGACATCATAATTGGTGTTAAACCACATTTATATGGATAGTCGAGGTGTAGGTGTAAGTAGATGTCTATGATGGAAGGACCGGTGGGGAAACATAATAGTCATATTTGAGGTTAAATCAGTAAACAAAGGAGAAAAACGGAAGGTTGTGGTAACAACTCTAGTGAAGAAAACTAAAATTGTTCTATTTTCTAAGAAAGAAAAATTAAGATTAAAACATATCATTGTAAAATTTGTGGGAAAGCACACTCAGGAGAGTGTAGAGCTACTCAGATTGCATGTTTCAAATGGGGAAACGAGGTCATACATCATTGCAATGCCTTAGTTCATTGAAGATGTGCTACAACTGTTATCAACATGGCCATGTAACGGGTGAATGGCCTAAACTGAATCCAGGATTCGAAAGGGAAGGTGAAACAGTGAGAAACTACAAGGAGGTAAAGAAGCTTGAAGCCTTAAAGCAAAAGGTATTGCATTTCAAATAAGGAAGAAGGAGGCTAATATTACCCCTGATGTGGTAACATGTATATTTTTGATAAATAATATTCCCTTACATATCATATTAGGCTTGGGAATATTAGGTCTTTTATTATGTTGAACTTTCTAAACATCCCTCATTCATAGTTGATAAATTGCCTAAACCATTAGAAATTGATGTGGCTAACAACAAGAGTTGTTTAGTATTCAATGTCTATAAAAATTGTCTACTGAACATAGATGGGGAAGATTTTAATGTTGATTTAATTCTTTTGGTTATAAAGGAATTCAATGATATAGTAGGTATGGATTGTTGTCACAATACTATGCAAATATTATATGTAACTGAAAGGTTGTATAGTTTACGATGTCAAGTGGAAGTCACGGGTGCAAAGCTTATATGACGTATGTTACCGACTCCGATAAGGAAGACCTCAAATTGGAAGAGGTGCCGGTGGTAAACGAGTTTAGTGATGTTTTTCCAACTAAATTACCCGGTGTTCCTCCAGACAGAGAAGTGGAATTTTGAATTGACTTGAAACTGGAAGCAAAACCGGTTACAAAAGCTCCTTACCGGTTATCACCTTCCAAAATGCAGGAATTAATGACACAACTACAAGACCTCCTAGACAAAGGATTTATCCGTCCAAGTGTGTCACCGTGGGGTGCTTCAGTTCTATTTGTAAAGAAGAAGGATGGCAGTTTCCGGATGTGTATTGATTACCGGGAGTTAAATACACTCACCATCAAGAATAAATATCCCTTACCCAGAATTAAGGATCTTTTTGATCAATTCCAAGGAGCCAGTTGGTTTTCTAAAGTTGATATAATATCGGGTTATCATCAATTAAAGGTAAAGGAGGAAGGTGTGCCAAAAACCGCTTTTCGTACTCTTTACGGGCACTATGAATTCGTAGCCATGCCTGACTTACGAATGCTCCTGTAGCTTTTATGGATCTTATGAACCGGGAGTGTCATCCAATGTTGGATAAATAAGTAATCGTTTTCATAGATGATATTTTGATTTTCTCATGTGCGGAAAATGAGCATTCTCAACATCTTCGTGAGATGTTGATGATACTCCGTAAGGAATAATTATATGCTAAATTTTCTAAGTGTGCCTTCTGGTTACAAGAAGTTCAATTTCTTAGCCTTGTGGTTAACTCAAGCGGTATATCTGTTGATCCTTCCAAGGTTGAGGCAGCAATGAAGTGGTCTCCACCTAAAACAACAACTGAAATTAGAAGTTTCTTGGGTCTAGCGGGATATTACAGACGTTTTATCCAAGATTTCTCTAAAATAGCTTCCCCACTTACTAAACCAAACTAAAAAGACGTTAAATATTGTTAGGGCCGGAGCAAGATACTGCTTTTCAATTATTAAAGGAGAAATTAACTAATGCTCCAATTCTTGCATTACCTGAGGGCACGAAAGATCTTGAAGTGTATTTTGATGCTTCATGCGGGTGTCTCGGGTGCGTTTTAATGCAAATAGGAAAGGTGTTAGCCTATGCCTCTTGACAGTTGAAACCACATGAAATAACTTACCTAACTCACGATCTTGAACTGGTAGCGGTAGTGTTTGCATTAAAGATATGATGACATTATCTCTATGGTACTAAATTTATGATTTCACAGATCAAAAAAGTCTAAAATATTTCTATACGCAGAAGGAATTGAATATGAGGCAAAGAAGGTGGACTTAAGGGCTATGATTGTTAAATTTTTCTGTCCAGGGAAAGCAAACGTGGTAGCTGATGCCTTGAGTAGAAAAGATGAATATTTACCTATTAAGGTAAAAGCTATGAAGCTTGTAATTACTTCAGGATTGATTGAGCAAATTATAAAGGCTCAGACGGAAGCCTTAAAAGAAGAAAACTGGAAACAAGACAGAATAAAATGGCAATCACATAACGTTGACGAAGACAATAATGGATTAAAGACTAGGTGGGGTCGAGTTTGGATGCCTCACACCTGTTCACTTAAGTCTGTATTGTTGAAAGAAGCTCACAAATCAAAATACTCAATTCATCCCGGGGCTAATAAAATGTATCGTGACCTACGGGTTAATTATTGGTGGCCTGGTATGAAGCGAGATATTGTTAATATGTTCAAAAGTGTTTGACTCGTATGCATGTGAAAGAAAAGCACCAAAAGTGATATGGTTTTATGCAACCATTGGAAATTCCATTGTGGAAGTGGAAACATATCCCGATGGACCTAATTACTAAGGTTCCTAAAACTAAAAAAGGATTTGATGCCATTTGGGATATCAATGATAGATTAACTAAGAGTGCTCATTTCTTGCCCATCTGTGAATCCATTCTTCTGACAAAATGGCTGAGATATATGTTAAAGAAATAGTATCTCGGCATGGTGTGCCGGTGACTATTATATCTGATCAAGATACTCGATTTACTTCTCGTTTTTGGAAGAACTTTCAGGAAGAATTGGGTACAAATCTGTTGTTGAGCACGACGTATCATCCTGAAACTGATGGTCAAAGTGAAAGGACCATCCAAACTCTTTAGGATATGTTAAGAGCGTGCATAATTGATTTTGGTGGTAGTTGGGATGATTATTTACTCTTAGCAGAGCTCTCGTATAACAATAGCTAGCATTCCAATATTGAGATATCTACTTATGAAATGCTTTACGGAAGAAAATGTTGGACTCTAGTTTGTTGGAGAGAAGTGGGGCAACGAGAACTTGCATACAAAAAGGGAGTCAGAGCTACCAATGATCAAATAGACCAAATTCGTGCTCATTTGAAGGCGGCACAAGACTGCAAGAAATCATATGCTGATAAACGTAGAAGGCTTATTGAATTTTAGGTCGGGGACACGATATTACTAAAAGTTTCACCGTGGAAGGGTGTTATACGTTTTCGTAAATGAGGAAAGTTAAGCCCACGATTCATTGCACCCTTTAAAATCATAGCACGTGTAGAAAATGTGTCTTATCGTTTAGAGCTATCTGACCCATAACACGTTTCATGTTTCACATTTGCGAAAATGTTTAGCTAACGAATACGTTCCACTATATGATATTGTAGTGGATGATAAGCTCAGTTATATAGAAGAGTCGGTTGAAATTGTTAACCATAAAGTGAAGTTGCTTCGTAATAAAACCATTGATTAAGTAAAAGTAAGATGGAAGCATAGGAAAGGGTTAGAATATAGTTGGGAGTCAGCGGAAAGAGATGAAGAAATTCTACCCTTACCTTTTTGCTTAATGTAGCGGTTTCGGGGACAAAACCTTAAATAAGGATGGTAGATTTGTAACATCCTAATATACATATGTGGTGGAAAATAATTTGAAAAAAAATTAAATAAATATAATGTTGAACGTGGCTAGAGGAATCAACACAAAAATAACAAAAAACAAATCTGTTTATGTTTGCATTTGAGGTGGCAACCAACAACAAAAAGGGGGGAGGGGTAGGGAGTTCGAACAGAACAGGAAGAAAGAAGAAGAAGAAGAAGAAGAAGAAGAAGAAAAGCAGAGAAGAAGAAAGAAGAAAGAAGGAAGAAGAAAGGAGAAAAAGAGGAAGATCCGAGCAACAATCTGTAATAACGAGCTTAGATCGCGAGTCTAGGTCGTGAACCACTCAAGGTAATCATGTTTTATCAGTTTTCAATGAATCACCATAGTTGTATACTTAGAGGTGGGTGATGAACCATGTTTTATGAAACGTGAAATTGGGTTGAGTTATGAGTAGTTATAAGACCCTAAACTCTTGTTAGGTTGTTTCGAGGTGTTTTAAACATTACTTGATGTCTAGGGTCAAGATATTTCAAGAAACCCAATTTAGGGTTCATGAGAGTGGCAGAGTAAAAATGATAAATTTGTTAAACAAGTCTAAGTGGGTCGGATAAGAATAATATGTGGAATATATATATATATATATATATATATATATATATTTACCTGTGAGGGTTCAACAGGAAACCAAGATTTCAATCAAGGAGATAATCGAGTGAGAACATCTTCTAGTCGAAGTAAGTAGTCTAACCCGACTATTATATGTGGAACATTGTAAACATGATTCGATTTATAATTCATGTGATGTTATGGTGGTGCTCGTAATGGTGGTTAAACAATATTAAGGTAATAATATAGTAGAATACATGTAAATTGTATATATGGAGATTTAATAGAGGACAAACCTCCAACATGGTGGTATATTAAATATATGGTGGTGGAAATGAGGATAAACCTCTAAAATTGTGGTATATTATTTATTGATAATTGAATAGAGGATAAACCTCTAATGCAGTGGTATATAAATATATGGCGATATGTTAATATATGGTGGTAAAATGGAGGATAAACCTCTAACATGATGGTGTATTAAATTTATGGTGGTTGAGCAGGGGATAAACCCCTAATGTGGTGGTATATACGTATGGTGGTAAACTGTAAGGTTATACCTTACATATGGCGGCATATACTTATGGTGGTAAAGTGTAAGGTTATACCTTACCAATGGTGGTATATGATTATGGTGGTAAAAATGTAAGGTTTCTACCTTACTTATGGTGGTAAAAAAATGTAAGGTTTATGCCTTACTTATGGTGGTAAAATATATCTATATATTGTCTTTATGATGGCTATGTACGGGATATTCTCCTTCATTATATTATAGATTCAGATATGTAAGGGATGATTTCTCTTACTATATGGTAGATGGTAGACTCTGACTAATGTCAGTTTAAACATAATGGTAGCAAGTATTAATTAACGTGGGTGGTGATAACTATTCTTTTGTACAAATATGGTGGCTCGGATTACTTACTAAGGGTTTTGCTAATTTAAAATGTTGGGTGTAATTGTAGTTAAAGCTCCAATGCAATAAGGAAGGAAACAAGTCTCGGATCGGTTATCCAATGTTTTGCATGACCTGTGTTTAAATAGTTTTGATAAATAGTTATAAAGAGTCGGAGTTTTCTATATTGTTGAAATAGTATTAGTTACTATGACATAAATTTGTTATGGTGGTAATAGTTTTTTATTGGTTTTGAATGGGTTTATTTCGTAAGGAAATCGATATTTTAGAACGGGACATGCCGAAATTTTAAAAATCTGGGACCATACTTTCCACGCTTATTTTAAATAAAACTTTATAAAAAGTTGGGTGTTACAGTAGCGTAGTATACGATAGTGGTTAATGGTGTGTAGTGGTGTCAGAAAAATGTGAGCCAGTAGTGACAAAGTCAAAACAATGGCCGAGATCAAGTTTGGTGCACAAAGACGAGTGAGTTTGTCAACTCACCAACAGGGTTACATGTAGAGGTGGGCAAAAAAAACCAAGATTAGAACTCGAAGAAGTACCGACAAAAACCGGTCTAGACCCAATAAATACCGGTAGTCCCTAACCGGGTATAGATTTCCACTTTTTTACCGGTTCCTACGTGACCCACAAAACTAGTTTGAAACACATTTTTTAGATCTAGTCATTTTCTAGTCGTTGTTATCTAGCTGATCTTTTGGTTTTTTGGTGCTAAACTTAACATAAATGATTATGGCATGATTTGATTTACTATCACAATCGAAAACGCACACCATATGTAAAAAAACACTCTTTTTTCGCATTTACACTCGTTTTACTCTCTTTGTTTAGCTAATTGGTCTCATTATGCTCATTTTACTCTCAATTTATTATACTTTTAGTCATCTAGTACACAATGAATTACTCTACATCTTCGTTCGGTCAAGTATCCAATGCTGAAACAACAGCTGTTCGTCTTATTATGCATAATATGAAAATAGAAATAAGGTGTATTTGAGATTTGGTTGAGAAAAGTGACAGCCTCAATAGGCTTGTTGCATGTTTTGTTGCATATTTCTAACAAAACAATCAAACTCGAGTTTGAAGAAGCATATTAGCAAACCATTTTGCAAGGCATTGAAAAATGATTTGGAGAGCCAACAAATACAAATTGTAGTGATGGTGGATTTTTTTTTCATTACGACATAGATAAGGTTCGTGATCGAATGACGAAGTTCACGATTCAAGAAGCTTTGTTGTTTGGCCATTCTGACAACCTTCTGTCTTGAGACAACGTAATATGCATCCATGCATACATACATTTTTCTTCTTTTTTTAGCCCTCTACTACTAACACCTAAAACATATAACTTCACAACTCCTCTTTGACAAACATGATAACATTTCAACCTCGTTACATTCATTTAAATCGTGGAATGTTAAAGCATCCTTGTTTAAAAAAATGGAATAAAGCAAAAAAGAAGATTTGGTCTTGCTTTTTGAATATATAAGTACATTTGTAAACTTAAGTACAGACATTTGGTTTGCTTCACATGGTTTGCCTAAATCATACATTTGTGTCACTGTCCAATGGATATATCTCAATTCATGGTAAATGATGAAAATTACAATAGTTTTTGAGTTTTTTTTTCATATGAACATACTACTAATTATTTATTTTAATTTTTATATTTTGTAATAAAAAAATTTAATATACAAAAGAAAATATTTTCCATATATTTTTATAACGCTTCAAACAACATGGCTACTATTGAAAAAAATAAAAATAAAATATCAACCAATTTGCAAGGGTACATTTTTCCACATTTGATATGTTGTACATATTATTAACTTAGTTGTACAAGACATATTCACTTCACAAAATGTTGGGATATTCAAAACCTATTTTAGAATTATGTTACATGATTTTTTTATTAAAAAAAAAGTATAACATTTATTTAACATAATTTTTTTGTAAGGATACGAAAATTCCTTGTTTAGGTTCTAATTGGGATATTCCTAGTCAGTGGAACTCTGCTCGTAAAATGTTTGAAATGTTTTAAAAAACTAAAAATTTTACAAAGTTTTCATACTAGTCTTTATGAAAGTAGTTGTAACATCAATGTACTAATACATTCCTTATCAATAAATATGAGCATGAATATATCATTAGAGATTAATTCTTAGTCAACTCAACAAGTTACTTCATGTGGTTGACATCATCGTCATAACAACGTAATGTCAAACAACGTATAAACTTCACACAGTGGATAAATTAATATGAAATTCGTACAAATTTGAGTTTTCGGCTAAACACTAGCAGCGACCCGTTTGTGGTGTACCGAAGTGTGGTGGGATGACAGCGTGTGCATCACATACATTCCCGACAGATTTATTTGGGTAGCTCCTAGCGTATTCCTCGCTATTGATGATGCGGCTAATGATGTCAGGAAGCATTGCAGCTAGCTGGTCTGTGATTAGAGTAGGTAGTGTAGTAGTTCCTGGATCCATCTCAGGGGGAGGAGAAGGTGGTGGTAATTGTCGTCTTCGTGACATTCTGATCTTAACCAAAAAGTCATCGGTTAGTACTCGTGATTGAATGCTGAAACATATTTAACTAAATTTCCTATTATATTCTCTACACGAGGTTCTTAGGTTATAGCCTAGGTCAAACCGTTTATATAAAATGACCTAATTTCTCTATAACCATGGCTCTGATACCAATCTTTCACACCCCGGGCTAGCGGGCTGGATCAACTTTCCCATCAGGCGGAGTAGTCTCGGGGCACGATCGCTTCGTGTGATCAAATTGTATTCATAGCACATGGTACATAAATGAGAAAACTAACTCACAATTTATAATCGTAAGAAAATAAGTTAACATGCTTCTCAGCCCAACGATTATAAAACAAAAATGTTTAGAAAAGGGGAAATGAACTCACCTATGATGTCTGATGGTTGACTTGTTTACACTTTTGCTCGCTCTTTGTTTGTAGGTTGATTGTGTTCAAAACATGTGTTTCATTCATTTGAGTTTGGGATTGTAAGTAATTTATATTACAACCTTGTATGCGTATATCCCGAGTTTATTTTAGATTTCATGTAACACCTAAGTTTTTGATCTAACTTGCTTTTAACTTCCTTAAACCCTTTTCCCTAATAGCCATGCAGAGGTGGCCATGCATACTTATGCATGCAGAACCATCTTTATTAGCTATGGCAACCATCATGTTGCTCAAGATTTATCCATATGTTATTATCACTTTTTGGTTATCCAATTTTAATAATTGTGAAAATCTAGGATCCAAATAAGCCCATGTGAGGCCTTGATCCTGGGTACCTCCTAGAGTTGGTCATTATCATAAACACATAGCTCTTAAACTAAAAACTTTCATAATCGTACTAACAACATGTAGGCAGCCCAAAACATAAATACACGTAAAGTGTTCAAATAGGGCATCTAGAAATCACCTGATAGAAATGTAGATCCTTTTCTTCTTAGCCGAACTCCCTTAGCTAAGACTCAAGAACCTATATCATTACATCGTCTCATTACATTCCATTCCTAGACTGAGAACTTAGTCTAAGTCTTCATAGCTTACATAACTAGTTTCCCTTCTTAAGTACAAGTTCTCGAAACTAACTAAGTATTCAAACTCTCTGGTACACAAAATCATAGGTTTCACGAAATACTCAAAGTACTCGAACCTAAGAGTTCACGATTTCCAGTTCTTGAACCCATGTTCATGAAACCAAGTTCACAAATTTGGGTTCATGAACTGGGGTTCTAGAACTGAGGTTTCTCGAGCTGATGTTCTCAAACTGATGTTCTCAAACTGATGTTCTCAGACTGATGTTCTCGAATTGAGTTCGGATACCCCTATTTCATGTAAATTTTAGAGTACTCATCTTTTCTGCATAAAACTTCGCAAAAAACTATCCAAGACTTGGGGAGCTAGTTATAGGTTCACTATGGCCTTACCAACGCATTAGGATTAAAAAGTAACGAACTTTATGCTTCAAGGTGTGAGCTTTATGCATAAGCTCACTTTTGAATAAAATACTAACTTTCTCGCATAGGACACTTACTTGATGTTAGGTGATAGCTTCCTGCGTGTTTCCTCCTTCGTTTGGTTGCTCAAAAGTCGTTTCTTGTAGTTCACGAACAACCCCTTTTCGAGTACTTGAGAGAGAGTGCTCCCAGCCAAAGGTGTACACGTTTCCCAAGGCACTCATATATATAGGCGAGGCTCACGAATTTAGATCACGAAAATGGGAGTTCACAAACCGAATTTCGAGTACTTTTAGTTTAGTGAACTCAAGGTTCACGAAGGTGGTTCGAGTACCCCATTTCGTGAACTATAATTAGCTTATTCTTTTTATCCCTTTTCCTTCAAGTTAAATATTCGTTACGCGTTCGCAAAGTTAGATAACTTGTATAGAAAATTTGGGGTGTTACCTATGTTCAGGTCTCTTGAACCCATTGAAGTTCATTTTCGAATTGCTAATTATTTGACTGGTTATGGTAGTTCTAGTTAACCTTAGAATCACTTGGATTTCATTACAAATTAGTATCGCTATGCCGGGTGAAATAGGTGTTGTTGATAGTATCAATATCGACCAACTCCTTGAGTTTAAAGATTCAGTTTGTTCATGGGAATCATCGAATTTAACACTTTTGACAACTTATACTTAACCGAACCCGGTGGACATCGAGATTGGCAAGTTTGATGGGTACTTAGTCATTCCAGCTTGGACTTCATCAATATTAATAAGATCGATGGTCCTTGATTGTTTTGGGAGAGTGTCAAACTTATTAGAATCGAAGGAAACTTGTTCCTCAGCCACGGGTGTTCGATACTAATATTCTTGATAGTCTGACCTTTGGCCTAAATTAGCATGCGTGGATACTATTAGATTCGACCAGGAGTTATTCCATTCTTCTTGGAGACGTCGAACCTATTAATATCTACAAGAACTTGGCTGATATTGAGCCCATCAACACTATCATTGTCGATGGAAAACTTGGTCACCATGAGGGCTTCGATACTATTATGTTCAAATCTTCATCTTCAACCTCCCATCAATTTTAGAACTTTTAAGGTCCATTTCATCATTTATTTCGTTCATTTAAAGCCTAGGTTGTTTAAGAAAACCTGTTTAAAGGTGATGTAGGATCCGGGTTTTTATTTGAACTGAAACCCGAATAAAGGGGTTCGATCTACCTTGATTCCATTGATTTGAGCTTGATTTTCTTGTACTTCTTACTTTTAGCTGTCAGGAGGATCGTTTTGACGCCAAAACCTTCGGATTTGGTCAAGATAAGAGTGAGTTTGAAGGTGGATTTTTAGACAGAGAAAGCTAGAGAGAGACGGTTTCTGCTTTTAGAGAGAGAGTGAAAAGCTGAAAATGGGAAGAAAGAGGGAGAGGAGAAGGCTTTTATAAACAGAATCTCTATACGCGTGTCCAGGTCGTTCGGTTTTACGAAAACTTGTCGTTTTAAATACGAAAATTTAATTATTTGATTTCATTATAAAAATAGGCTTATTTATAGAATTTCAGGTTGTAATTCCTAATAAATATTTTTATACTCTTTTTATTATTTTTATGGTTCGAAAACGTTTATTTTTATCGTTTAATCAAAAACGCAACTTACGCGTGTATCTGTAAAGAGCGCTAGCCATACAAATACGACGTTTGTTACACCTTCTGACTTGGTTATCTAGCTACCAGATATCACTTAGTGTTGATGCATATTTTGGGTGTCCACTGCTGGTTGAATAGTTTAGATTAGTTTTTGTTCATTTGTATTCACTTGTATGTATTTGGGTGTTGTTACACTGGGAACCGAGTCATTCGCTAGGGCATATGCGAATGAATTTAGTGTATAAGGGTCCATTCGTACGAATGAGCATACGAATGGCTCAATTCGTATGAATGGAGTGCAGCCCCTATATAAATCAGTTCTCAGTGTTAGGAAACTTAAGGTTTTGAGAGTTTTTAGGGTTTTGAGTAGAGAGGGAGATAGATCATGCTCGATCTTCCTGGGCAATGACTATGTTCTTTCATGTGTATGGATTCAATCTTGTAAACATTCGTTTATTCAATATACAATCGGTTTGATTCATACCCGTCATGTGTTCTTGCCTTAACCTTCTGTCCAATGCAGAAATCGTCGGTCCTAAACGTTTTTTTCACTTAGAATATTAAACTAAACATATATATTCTTGTGAATCGTCACCCACACAAATACATGGTCGGTCTAATATTCACATAATGTTAGATAATTATTATTTGGTAGTTATATCCTCATAGTAGTTATAAATTTATTTGTGATTATACTTATTCATTTGTATTTTTCTCATTCGGTTATCAGTCGTCTGATCCTTGTTATCAGAGGATCTGTACTATGACTGTTGTGTTTTTTCTTTCGTACCCATTGTCAATTAGTTGTTTTGATCCATTTGTGTTTGTGATAAAACATATGTCATATAAATACACGTAAGTATCTATATTTCTTATCGGTACACGGAGTAATACCGTACAGTCATCTGAAGGTAGCGTGTGTGTACATACATACATACATAGTTGTATACAGTAGAAACCAACCACTCGTTTATAAAATGAAAATAAACAATTTATTTGAAAATATAAAAATATATTCTATTACATTTATAAAGTTAATTACGAATGGTTAAACACGAACATACATGCATGGACACGCGAATGCAGTAAAATTTCCTACTTCACCACCCATACTATATAAGTGTTTCCTCCTTCCTTTCCCTCATAAACTTACCTATCTCTCTTTCTAAAACATACACACTCTCTCGCTATCTCTCTCTAGAAACTCCTTCTTTCTCTCCCTCTCCAACCTCCTAGCTGAAGGAGACTATCTCCTCCCTTCAAGTCGAGAACCACGTTCACCATCATCATCTAGCATAGCTGAGGTTGAACTCGAACTCATTTTTGTTTAGGTCAAGTCATGATTATTTTCCCCTAAATGCATACACAAAATCTTAAACGTTGCCCCAAGCTTGTTATATGTTGGCTAGTGGTTGAAAATGATATGTCGATACTGCTAACCTCGGTACCATACCCTGCCGACACTAACAATCTCGACACCATCACGTGCCGACGCTAAAACGTCAGCATTCATACTAGTAATCTATGATGAAGCATGCTGTAACTATCAATATCGACAGCTCTAAGGCGATACTATCGGTACCGATGCTATTAGTATCGGTGCTTGCCACCAATACTATCAGTATCACTGGTAGTTTCAGTGGAACTAATGTTGCCATTTATCAAAAGTTTTAACACTTTGCATTTTTGAAATAAAACAAGTACCAAACACCTAAACAAAGTCATTAAATATAAACCAAATTTTAGACTTATTTCTTAGTCAGGTGAGAACATAGCCCCCATTCTACTTATATTTTGTAAAATCTCGAGGTGGAACATGTATCCAAAAACATATAATCAAATCATTTGAAACAAAACAGTTATCAATATCATTGTTCAATATCATGATTCAATATAATTTTATCATGAGCATTGTATCAAAATAGTTTGAAACAATAGTGGATCAAAGCGTAGAGGTGAATCGTCGAAACATACATTTGGGATGAATCGCTACAACATAATCAGTTATGAAGATCGTTTATCAATAAAAACATGTCATAAATCATTTTCAAACATAGGTTTTCATTTTAAGTGAATCTTATATGCATAACTTGGCAAATATCATGATAAACATCATTGCAAACAAACTTGTACAAAACACAAGACGTTAGTAAAAGATCATCATTAGGAAAGCGGGTGCATTATGACAACTCCAAGTTAACTTTAATTCATATTAGAATTAAGTGCGGGTTGGGCTCAATTATGACAACTTTAGGTCAACTCTAATTCATTTTATAGTTAATCGCAAGTTGGGCACATTTATGACAACCACAAATCAACTCAAATTTATTTTAGATGTTGATTGCGGGTTGGGCACATATTCATATGACAGTCGCAAACAAGGCACATGTTCATATTCATTTATATATTCAGTGGTAGTTTGGCTTGCAATTATCATGTATTTATTCATACTTGTTAGGGCATTATTTGATGAACTTAATAATTTCCAACTTTTTATAACATATTGATGTTTTATAAAAACCAAAGTTTCTCACCAACTATTCGTAGTTAATTGTTTCTTGCTTGTTTCAGGAACCCAAGGATAGCTAACATAGTATTAGATCAAGATGACCTAGATGGATTTTATCAAAATTAATAAACACCTAGGATGGCTTAGATACTCACAAGTTTTAATCATATTTTTTATTAATCTTGTTTTATAAACAAGATTTTTGTGGTTGTCTGTTTTTGTAAACATTTTGGGATAGTTAGTGCAATTTGTAACATTTAAACTATGAAATTTAGCAAACATTGTGGTTGTTTCTTCAATTATTAGTTATGAATCAATTGTAGTTATCGTGTCGTGGATTCCGCACGAGAGGCAGCGTGTGACAGTGGTTTGGGTTTTCTTTGGGAAACCAAAATTGCTTAAACCCATCGATTTGATTGGACCGGTTCTAGTTCGGATAATCGGTCCTGGTTTCGAAACCCTTTTTGTTGTCCATGTCTACCTGTGAATTCACACGGGGACAACGTTTTGCTGGGTTGGTTGAACTTTGGTTAGGAACACAATGCTGGTTGGTTTTCTGTAAGTTGACAGCACCGATTGGACCAGTAGAAAAACATGACATTCAAATGTCCTACAGTCCTAGTGAGAATATTTGGGGCCACTGGTTCGTGGTTATATTATTCACAATGTCTAGGCCTGAGCCTGGGCCTGGGCCTGTTCTTGGGCCGTTCGTATTGTAATTTCAGCACTTCATCTTACTACGACATTAGAAGCCCAACGTTAAACTAAATAGTTAATTCTCAACAGAATTGCAGGTTTCAGTAAATATTTAAGACTAAAGAATTTTATTGTATCTGAGTGTGGTTTTGTACTTTTGTTCTATCTGTTATAAGCTTCTAATTTTGTTGATTTGAAAATTGTTTTTAACCTTACGTGATTTGTATACAGGAGCATTTTATTATTCTGATTTACTTTAAAAATCAATTTTATAAAAGTCATAGGCTTAGACGCTTAGTAAGTCGATATCCGTCTTATTACTTATCTAACAAAAAATTATGAATAAAGTTTGGTGGGCATACCTAAAGTTTTACATATACATATTTGAGAAAACTTAGAAAACTAATCACAATTGTTATTAATCAATTTCGTTTTTAGTTTTTTATTTTACATTTTGTTTTATTATAAGGTTAGATTTGTTAACAAAAAGAAAAAAAAGAAAAAAATATATGTAATTCATGTTATTACATATCTGTAACTCATTGATTACACATATGTAACTTGTAAACTACATATATGAGTTACATGTGTGTAACTTTATAGATTACATATACGTAACTTCGTGATCTAGATATTTTTATTAAAAAATTTTTCTTGTTTATAACATTTCTAAGCTAATAATAAAAAATCATGAAATTTTTTTTAAAAAAATTGATTGGTTAGTAGGAGTTTTCTTAGTTTTCTTCAAAGTGAGCAGTTTTCTTTTGAACCCTGCCCTATATATATATATATATATATATATATATATATATATATATATATATATGTTAACTCTAGAATTATAACTAACTAGGAGCTTCCCACCACACGTTGCAGCGGAAATCCGTGTGTGTGACCGTTAGTGCTAAAAACCAGACACAACATTGGTAAGTACAAAATATGAGGTGAACAAATTATGAATCTGTTGAACTTTCATTCAGCAAGCCATGGATAGGGGAAAATCAAAACAGTAAGTGACTTATGTTATTGAGTCCTGCATCAAATATGCAACCAGGAACTACAAAACCAATTCAAATTAGTAGATTTCATGTGATATAATTTCTAAATCTTATATCCAAACACAACTTGTGTTGTATGTTATTTTAGATGAGTTTAGTGATCCCAAAAAATTTAAGATCAAGTTGATTAATTCACTGTGAGTATACCTTTATAGTACACAACACGCAAAACATTTTGTTCAAAGATCTAGATTAGTATTGCCGGAAAAACATTATGTAACGGGTTGATTTGCTACCATGTAACTAACAAAAATTGCATAAAGGCAAATCTGAAATAACGGGAGGTTACAGCTACATACAAAAATTCCTATACTGGATAAAACAAAATTTCAGCATTTTTGATTGATTCATGAGTGGGTAACTCTAAACTTGAAGAATATAAGTGTCTTTGATCATTGAATGTCGATTGCTGATGCATTTAAGTCTTAAAATTGATTGATAAATAGAAGTATTTGAATACAACAGTGAAAACATAGGACACAAATGACAAAAAAAATTATAGCAAAATCTAACTAATGCATTTAAGACTTAAATTGGTTAACACTTTACCATCAAACACGGTTACTCTTTATACATGCCTAGTACATCTCAGCACAATCCTGAAAAAAAATCATTGAATTATGGAAGGAAAAATGTGATACCCTAGTTAAATTAAATGCTCGTAGATCTTAAATTAAATGTTAGAATTATTAAATTAATTCCAGTTGGGATAGACAGGCTGCTACAAAGGAGTCCCGGCTCAAAGTTATCGTTTGAAGTTGATCATCCCAACATTTTTAACGTTATTTTCACAAAATAAGTAAAATAGCGTTAAAATTAGTGCAATTTTACTTTGGCTACTTAAGGACTCACACATATATACATTATATGTGTGCACCGCAAATGGGCGAAAGAACAAAGAAATATGAAGCCCAAACTAAAAAAACATCACCTGAAGTTGGTACTTGGAATAACAATATGATCCGAAGAAATAAAGTATGTGGCTAAAGAACCTAGACGGAACAGTGGGAACTGTAATATGAACATCATAATTTCAAAGAACCAAACCCAAAGCCTAACAATTATCAACTACTATGTTCTCTTCTTGCAATCGATTTCAAAATTAGAACAAATAAACCCTAGCTTGGTTTCCGACTACTATTGTTGAAAGAAGTTTAAAAAATAAAAAGAACAAACATGTAAATCCATGAATACTACTAACCATTTTACAAATACAGTACATTAATATATAACAATATCAACATGTAAATTGCAATACATGTGTTAAAATATGTACAAATTATGAGAAATTGCAAAAAGGGGTATGCGAATACAGTACATATTATAAAAAAAACCAAAATGAGCATATAAATTTACAGTAAAGAAAATTTAATTAAAAGCAGCGCAATATACCTCAAATGAATCACTAAAAATGAGACATGTCTCCATAATGAAATACTTGGTAAAATCATGGACCATAAGACATGCACACACAATTATTAACACCAGCATGAATTTAAGATTGAACATCCTTAAAAATAGATCTTGTATAAATCTTCTCTTCTTGTTCCAACCCATAATTAGTACACATTTCTGGTGATAATTTTTTCTGAGTAAATCTTTGAGACTCCATTGTAGTTTCAAAGTGAGTGAGAAACTCAACCAAAGTCAGTGTTGTGTTGGTTAATTGTCCAAAAAAATGATTCTCACTTCCTGACCGAGATGTTGTACGCATAAATCCAGATATATGCTCATGACAATAATATGCTGGTATTCATAAACCTTAATTAAAACATGTCGGATACCCAATTGTTATGATTCAAGCTATATTCTGTCATTCTTTCACTCCAACTACTCTCAAAAACATCAGGTTCTATTGCATCTCTTCATGCAATGTTACATAACTTTTTCGAGAAATAATGATCATGTGATAATTTAATACCAACCTATTAAAGTAAACAAAAACGTTTATTACAACAATTAAACTAGTACATTTAAATTATATAAACATAATTAGAATATTATAAAAAAACCTTATCAGCAATCTTCTTCATTATATGCCACATACATATTCAGTGTCTATTATTTGGAAAAACGTCTTTAATTGCAACTCTCATGCCATTGTCTTGATCAGTAACAACAAATTTAGTTTGAGTACCAAAACATTTTATAAAAGATTGAAGTAACCACCAATATGAATATGACGTCTCTGAAGCTAACAACCCTACAGCAAATGTGAATTTCGGTGATGATTATCAATCCTAGTAAAGGGAATACAAAAACCATTTCATACCTGAAACGTTAAAACAAAACAAATTTACATATTATTAAACAACTGATATAGTGTACCACATATTAAAGTAAACTATAATTAAAACAGTGCAAATTATAATGCAGTACATGAATACAAAAATAATAATGACATGTAATGCAGTATAATCACTAGACCTATAATGCAGTACACCAAAATTCATATGTGTCAATGGAATTACAAAGGGTTTTACAAATACAATACACGAATTCCATAGAAAAATTTACCATAAGTAAAGTCATTAAAAAGAAAAAAAACATTAATAGCATGTAAAATGTAGTACATTGTGACATTCTTCAACTTTTCAGGTTTTATTCTCTACCGAAGCTTTAATTCTATGTAGATATGTTATACTCATTTACCGTAACCCAAATTCAACAAACTAAATATAGAAAACGTAAGTATATAAATAGTTTAAATTAAATGGTTCAAAAATCAAATTTCTAGACTTAAAATTTTGAGTGATATAATCATAACTTGTTGTTTAAGAACACGAACATTGCTCTTAGTAAAAAAAATTAACCGAATGAATGTGTATATATTTTAGCAACTCGATTATACTCCTATACACAAAAATATTATTTTCGTTTAACTCACTCTCATGTATGATCATCCAACAAAATAATAATAATAATAATAATAATAATAATAATAATAATAATAATAATAATAATAATAATAATAATAACACCAATAATAATAATAATAAACAAAATCATTTTTTTGAGATGACGGAAGTAAAAAAATAAGGAAACGTACAGTTATGTATGTATGTATTAGTGAACGTTGGATTTGAAAAGAAAAATGAAGTTTGATGACAACTTATGAATTTACATAGACATAACAAAAATCAACAAAAACTTACACAACTTATATTTTTTATAGCAAATCTTCAACCCATGCTTTTCTTTTTCTTTTTATATTAAACAAATCATATTTTTTTTCCTGTATCTCTTACACATTTTAGAAAGCCATACTCTTACTTTATTCAACAATCTTGCAATCATGATTTAACTGATATTTAAATATATTCAATGGACCGTTTTCTTTTCTATATATATGAAGCTCAATGTTTATCAATTCACACCTCATAATATTTACACTCTCTTAATCTAGTTAACTCATTTTATTTTCGACACTTTAAAAAAAACCGGACCACAGCCTTGAAATTCTTGTTTTTGCAATAAATCACCTTTTTCGAGCGACTCCTTGCTAACTTGAAGCCACGATGAAGCACCAAGTTCAAACACGTGAATCCATTTCATCTCACCTTGCTTGTATTAAGTGAGTTTTTCTCTCATAAAAATGACCATGTGTGTGTATATAAATAAATCACGTCCCTACATTTAGCAGTAAAAGAGAACACATAAACATTATATTAATATATAATTGTTTTTTTTTTCTCAAATACTCGTAAGATTTTGAACTCATTTATAAAAAAAAAAAAAAAAAAAAAAACCATACTATTATTTGTAGTGAATATGTTGTATAAAATGATGGTTCACAAAAATAAAAATTATGAATGTATACATGACTATATATATATATATATATATATATATATATATATATATATACATACATGACTATATATACGTATATATATATACATATATATATAGATACATATATATATCTATATAGGGAAGTGTTCAAATAATAACCCACTTTTAAAGCAATAACCCTGATTACTTTGCCAAGATGAAGCCGAATCTTGAAATTTTTTTTTGAACATCATTGTAACACAATTAGAACACTATGTTCTTTTATGAGTTTGTGAAAATTCATAACCGTTTAAGAGATATCATCGTTGTAAGTTTTTGATTTACAGCACTGTAACTGTTTTAGGCCCAAAACTTACAAAGATGTAAACTCTCAAACGGTTATGCATTTTCGCAAACTCATAAAAGAACATAATGTTCTAATTGTGTTACAATGATGTTCAAAAAAAATTCAAGATTCGGCTTCATCTTGTCAAAGTTATCTGGGTTATTGCTTTAAGAGTGGGTTATTATTTGATCCCAATCCTATGCATATATATATAGGATTTGGTTCAAATAAGAACCCTGCCTAATTACGGTAACCCAGTGAACTTTGACAAAAAATGCCCGAATCTTTGGTTTTTTTTCATGGTCTTTATTATACATATTTAGGGGGGTTCTTTTTTTTTTTGTTTTGGCTCATTCGCAATGCAAATTGAATTTGCATCGGTGTAAAATTTTTGCACTTTTCTAAATGTTGCAAAATGCAACTCGTACACCGAGGCAAATTCGATTTGCATTGCGAATTAGCCAAAACACAAAAAAGAAACCCCCCTAAATATATATATATATATATATATATATATATATATATATATATATGGTTACTACATATGTACTATTATTAAAAATACATGTTTGGAAAGCCATCATACAAATTTTGATAAACACACAATTATGTATTATACACTAATATTATTACCATGTTTGTTTGAAATGTATGTATATAACTTGACGTAAACGTTTTAAATAGAAATGGATTTTGACTTACTAATCATCGTAATGCCAATTTTCTTCCAAAATAAAACTTTAAGTAATTATGTTCTAAGACATTATAACATGTTTTTCAACTGTAAGACACAACTATTCTTTGATAACACCGGCAACCTAAAAATACAAATAACAAGTAATAAGAACACAAAACAACATGATAATACGAAATTTGATATATTTACATGTGACAATCCGACTTTTCGGATTAACTTTGTTAACTGAAGATGGTGAGATCACAGGCCCAACAGAGCCAATGTAGGCCCAATAAGCCAAGGGAGGCTCAGTAAGGCCCAATAGGGTCAAGTGAGGCCCAATGAAAACAAAGTAGGCCCAGGGAAGGCCCAATAAGGCCAAGGAAGGCCCAATGAGGCCCAATTGTATTTGAGAAGCCCAATTGAGTAAATTTAGCCCAACAATGAGTTAAAGGATTCAATTAGTGACTATTCGGGATTGTCGGCTCAACTTTGTTAATTGAAATGATATGTTGTCGATCCGGAATAACCTATAGGAGTTAGGAATTAAGAAAAATCAATTCCTAAGTGTTACATTGTTGAAGATTAAACTTGTAATTGAATTTAGTATCAATTTTGACTCCAAAAAGTCAAAATTCGGCCAAGATAGAATGGGGAAATTCGAAATTCAATCAATAGGTTATCATAATTGAATTAGATCAGTTATAATTGGTATTTCAAGAGTTAGTAACGGTTATCAGGGTTATTAACATCAACATTAATCGGATTAAAGGTCCAATTGATGTTAAAAGTCGTAACCGTCAATGCTTGATGTAGAAATTACACAATCCGATCATGTTACTCACAATTGAAACTTTCTAAATACCATTCGGCACCTTCAGAATACATTCCATATCTCAATTTCGTCGTAGGAACTGTAGATCGAAGAGGGGGATCGTGAGTCGGCCGAATATCCACTTAAAAGTCGAGATTCATCAATTAGGTGCCAAATCAAGTAAGTGTTTACTTCTAAACATCCTAAATATGCCGACTAAGTTAATCCATATGAGTTTTTCGTGTAAAATCATCGAATTGATTGAACACTAATTCTAGGGTTCATATGAGAAACCAATTTGGGGGTTTTTAATCCAACAAGCTTTAAAATCAAATTAATTGTTATGGGTAGTTTCAGAGATATCCGATCAAGCTAAAACACATTTCAATTTCAGGAAGCATACACGAATATGTTGATTTCGAGTTTTAGAGTTCTAAGTAAAAACGGATTTGGGGATTTCGTAGCAAACGAATTTGATAATCAAATTAAAGTATGTATGTAGTTTCAGAGAAGGCCGATTGAGGTTATGCCTAGGTTAATTTCATATTACAACTACGAATTGTTAGATTTCGAGTTCTAGGGTTTAAACACAAATCGGTTTTGGGGGTTATGATTCAATTGGGTATGATATTCAAATTAGGTAGTCCAGACAACTTCGAAAATGTGATTTAATGGAAAACCCTATGATTTCAGAACCTATAGATCATCAATTCGATTGATTCGAATTGGAATTTGATGAGCTCGAGTTCGAATTGATTTATAATCGATTTAAACGATTTAATGTTATCAATTTTCAAATTAAAACCGTCTTTGAATCTGATTTGGATAGGGGATCAAAAGCCCCATGATAGTGGGCTTGATTTGGGTTTGGATTGGGCCCAATTAGAAATAAATTAGGTTCGGTTGGGGAAGAATAGGGGAACCAGGTGAGTTGGGTTTAAAAGAATTAAATCCCATGTTATTTCAATAGAAATTGAACAGATTAGATGGTAGATAGTGTGTGCGGTGGATGGGGGGTCACGGGTTCGAACCCGGCCCTAACCATTTTTAGGATTTTAAGGTTATTTTTGGTATTTTTGAAATAACTTTCACATACGAACTCCGTTTTAGTCCGTTCAAGTTGCGTTGGAACCGTAACGAAATTCCGAATGTTTTAGAATAATAAAATTCATATTTTAATCCGAAAATGAAATCGCGTATAATTACGATTATTTAAATAAAATCAAATATGATTTTATTTAAACGATTTCAAAGGCACGCGTACATACGTATGCACATCTTTAACACTCTAACATACGTATGTTGACACGTATGTGATTTCAAGCACAAAACGATATCTCGAATAACACTAGGTTATTGTTTAAACACAGATTCTTCGTAGGAGGATTTCTTACACGAGCTTTTAGTGTGTGATCATTCTGCAATACACAAAGGTGCGTACACGGCCCCTTTCTTATTTTAACTGTTTTGGGGGAGAAAACATGTGCAACAAACGCTTTTAGATACATATCACTTGCATGAGTTAGCTGTTTACATTGAGTGCAAACATAGCATCACAAAGCCTTCTCTTTCGAACCGTTTAATTTGCCGGAGTGCAAAGCGTGGTAGTTGAAGATAGATCTATTGGGTTTGACAAACCTCACTTGGTAGATGGGATCTACGCAGGTGTTTGACTGACCAAACATACATTTCTATTGTTTGTGCTAGACAATAGTGTTAAGGCAAAAACATGCTATAGCATGGCAACTCGTCAGCTTCGGTGTCGACCACTTATGTAAATAGTTTATATGACTAGCTATCATGACTGTGCATGTGTGATTATGTTATCTACAACTTGATATTCAAACTGTTGTTTTGAACATTGTGAATGATTAAAACCTGTGTTATGCACCAACCTTTGTGTTGACTTGATTTACATGTTTTCTCAGGAC
Organism: Mikania micrantha; assembly: GCA_009363875.1. Taxonomy (NCBI): domain Eukaryota; kingdom Viridiplantae; phylum Streptophyta; class Magnoliopsida; order Asterales; family Asteraceae; genus Mikania; species Mikania micrantha. The sequence continues at coordinate 94,674,141 of CM018692.1, forward strand.
ACTAAGACACAAGCAAGGACAAGCAGGGACTAGGATGTTGAGTCTCATGCATGCATTTCAGTTCAAGTGTTTTAGCTTTGATAAATTAAGACATTGAATGTTATCGGATTTGTACTTTACATTTTCAAACCGTTACGTTTTGTTATTGGTTTTTAAAACGCTTCCGCAAACTTTGAAAACCTTGATGTTACAGTTTTAGACCAACATATGTTTTGAAATTCATATAGAGGTCTTCGTTATGTCTAATGATCTGAGATCCTGGTTTGTCACGTTCCCAAACGGTATGATTCCGTTAGTTGAAAATTGGGGGTGTGACATTACAAACTCAACCTAAATCCGGAATGTTATAGGAACCACGTAGGGACTCCAACTCAAGACAATATTAACACTCTCAAGATCACGAATCTACACTAAGAGTGAGTTTCACGGCCTATATTTCTACAATGTTTTACTAACTCACAGGGGGAGAAATAATGCTTGTACTTGTTTCATTGATGCAAGTGGTTTAGTTCAACACATTATTACATGAGTTATTTTTATCGTTTTAAGTCCCCTATTCTGTAACCATTAACTGTGGGTAAACGTGAATTATTGGGAATAGTACTATTCGGGAGTGACAACCCCCACCCGTGGTTAGTAGCTCTAACTGTGATTATAGGTCAGATTGGGTGCATAATATTCATCTCAATACAATGTTTTGTGATAGAACATTGGGATTGGGCAATTCAATCATGCCAAGTTCGATTATGGGAACTCATGGTAATAATAAATACACACAACTCATGATATTGTTTTTGAGAACAATAGTCACATTTTTAAAACCTTGTGATCCAATGAAACAAATATATTTTAATGTGTATATATTTTAATGTGTCTAAACCTGTGAACTCACCAACTTTATGTTGACTGTTTTTAGCATGTATTTCTCAGATAATTGAAGCAAGTATGGGGGAATATTTTAGGATTGATTCGCTAGAAGTCACGCTACATTATGATGCATATTTTTGGGATTTTCCTTGCATAGCCTATTGACTTAGACCATGTTTGTAAAATCTTGCATATCATATTTTGAAGATTAAAACATATGTTTTGTTATATTTTGGATGATTGTAATTTAAAACATCATATAAAACTTTATTATGAATGCATTTAAAAGTCGTTCAATGTAAACAATGACTGTGAAACCATGACCGTCGCACCTCGCATGTTCCGCCATTGGCGGGGTGTGACATACACCATAATTCCTATGTATCGACGAAATTACTAAGGGTTTTACAAATAAACAAAATCAATACAAACTATCATTTAGAGCAATACATTAATAGTAGTACAAAAATTACTATTGTGCTTTATTTTTGAAAAGTGGTGTTAAAAATAACATATATAACCAATTTCAGTACAATTATTTTAAAAACATTAGAAACGTGTTTGAGACATGTACATAAATGCATACCTATTAGTGTGATATGTAGCATCAATGGACATAACATCACCAAATGTATGATATATATTCATCACCCCAAAATAAACCAGTAAGAGTTTCATTTTTTCCATTGAAAAAATCATAATAAAAATCCGATGAAAACTCTTTTTTACACAATAAATTCTTGACAACCATGTGACAATCATATTCTCCAATGAACGTGCTCAAATCCCTTCTAAAGTTCTTGCAATCCATAGCCGTCACAACAACATCCTCAAATCCACCAAACCTAACCGTTATAATGTTAAAATCTTTTATTGTACCAATATTCATCATAGACAAATCGTATATCAATTGTTCTTGAACCATAGACAACTTTCTAGAAGCATGAAGAAGATGGAAATCCTCCTTACCAACAAAACCATGACTATGTCCCTCTTCAACTGCATAAATTCAATATTGCTTTACATCTGTTAACATTGACGTAATGAGTGCCTTACATATAGTATGTTTATAAGTTCTATTCCTTTTATCATTAAACTTCTTAGCAGCACCATCAGCACCATTAACAGTGTCAATTTTCTGACTGGTTTTCTTACCCTCTTTCGAACAAACAAAATACTTCTTTATTACAATACCAAGGATTGAGTTTTGAATGGTTTTTCTAAAAATAAAACCTGCTAACTTAGCATACTTTTGGAAGAAGATAAATGCTTCATCAAGTGTATGAAAAACCATACTCATCCAAGGTTTTGATGGACTTTCAACATTTGGTGTGTAAAGGCTACTACAAAATGTTGGAGTTGATTTTTCACCTAAACAAAAAACAAAAAATAAGAATACATCTGTGACACCCCGTAATTTCCAGGTCAGCTTTTCATTTGATTAAATGATTATTTAATTAACATGTGCATACTTGGCATTAGTATTAATTTAATTTAGTGTAACACGTGGCACGATAGTACAAACACAGACGCAAACACGATAATTCGGTGAATTATCGAAAAACGCACACACATGTCGAATAATTCATGAACGTTTATTACTCAGGTGAGTTTACGGCCCCGCTTTCAAACTATTTTACAAGCTTTCAAACTAAGGGGAGAATACATGTTGTTGAGTCAAACTTTATTTGTACGAACATTTTGTGTTTGCTGGTTTATTGAAACAAACATTAAGCGTTGTATCGTAACAAAGTCCTCACACAGTCTTACCGTTAATGTGTATTCAACAAGGTGAGTATAGATAGTACTATTGGGAGTGACGAACCCCACGCGGCGCCAATACTGACTCGAGGTCAAGACGCGTGTAATCTCAACCCATCGTCCATGTCATTACGATAGGCATGGCGAAGGCTAGAGCAACCAAGTCTAGTTTAGTAGAGACGCAACTAACACTTGGAGCCTAGGGCTCGGAACAAACATTAATAAACAACATGACATGTGACAAACATTTGTTTTTGATTATGTACTGTTATCAAAACATGTGAACTCACCAACCAATGTGTTGACACTTTTTCTTAACATGTATTCTCAGGTAACTACCTTACACTCAGATTCAGGGAGCACCTAATGATACAAACACATGAGTCGCATGCATTCATACCGAGTCTTTTGAACAAACATTGATATTTTATTATGTTTAACAAACAATGTAGTGTCTGTTAATTATTTCCGCTGCACTTGATACAACTTTACTTTCAGCTGCACAAACATTATTTATTCCGCTGCTTTAGATTATTTATGATATTTTGCTGCATGTTTTATAAATCATTTTTGTTTTTGTCGTTATATCGAACGTGCTTTTGAACGTATATAAAGTTGTTCTATATGACTAAGAGTTGTGATTCTGGTCACGTCACACCCAGCGGTCTGACACCGCAAGTGGGAATTTGGGGGTGTGACAGACTGGTATCAGAGCCTTGATTACAGAGAACTAGGTTTGCATATAGTAAACTTAGACTATAGCCATTGCTTTAAACTAGACACTACACTTAGTCATAGCACAATGATATTTTTATTATTGTTATATGATTACTTATTAAACCTAGTTACAGGATGGATAACAATCGTGAGAGAAACCTAGGTAAGAGGCCAATAGACGACGAGACTAAGGGGGATCAACGCAAGATGCGTTGAATGGTTCCACTAGCCGATATCTTTCCGGGATAGTTTACACATGTTCGCTCGATGAGCAACACCAGAGACTAGGACTGGTACCCAGACATGACCCATACCTGGATCAGCGAGGAGAAAGTACCCCCGCCTATGTCTTTGGGGAGTATGTGACACCCCGTAATTTTCTGGTCAACTTTCAAATTAATTAAATTATTATTTAATTTGCATTTTCATATGTGGCACTAGAAATAGTTGAATTTAGTGTGACACGTGACACGATAATACAAACACAGTCGCAAACACGATAATTCGATGAATTATCGAAAAACGCCCACATGTGTCGAATAATTCACGAACGTTGGTGAACGTCGAACAATACAAGTAAATAAACACTAATTGGTTCACAATTGATCAAACATTGATCAAATATAACTCAAACAACGATAAACGATGTGTTACTGTGACACCCCGTAAAATCCAGGTGAGCAAAATATTCCTTTATTTTATTACGTGGAACTTATTTAGTTTAAAGTAGTGTGACACGTGGCACGATAGTGCAAACACATACAATCACATTGTAATTCGAGGAATTACCGGAAGTGCACACGCGTGACTAAAACACACGAACGTTGGCGAACAATTGAACAATTGATACAATCGAACAATATTAAATGATGTGTGACCATATGACAAGTAAAGTCAAGACAAACGTCGAAAAATGTTGAGCAAATCAAGCAATCGACAAATACACGGAACACGTATGATCAAACATCGAACAAATTAAGCTCAAACGATGGGAAACGATAAGTTATAACGAATAACACACAAAAATTGGATCAAACAATAGAAATTGGGCTCATCTGGCAAGCTTCGCGGTACGCCAAAGGCCTTGGAATAAGCCTTGGCGGTAAGTGAAGCCAAGGCAGGCAAATTTGAATTCCTCGAAATCCTTCGCGGTACGCCAAGAGCCCTGGTGAGAGCCTTGGCGGTAAGCGGCGCGTTTTGGGAGGAAATCCGATTATTTTAATCGTGGCGGTACGCCAAGGCCATGCACGATCGGCCTTGGCGGTACACGAAGCCATTCAGAAGCTTGAAACTTTATAAAGACTCAATCCATCTCATTTGGTCACTTCTTACCCATTTTCTCTCGACTAAATATCATACTCCCGACCACAAACACCCTGTTGAAGCCACTCATCACCACCAGAAGGCATCAAGGACGAATTTGAAGATTTGGGAACCATATGAGCCTTAGGAAGAGCATGTGGAGACCTTCCATCATCAAGTCTTCTTGGGAACCCTCAAGAACAGCCTCTGGAGCCACCATTGCAGTCATCTAGCTCGAATCTCAGTGTTATTGAACCCTTGAAGGTAGTGTTACTAGTTATTGTGCACTAAAGACCCACAAAATCACACATGCAAACTTTGAAACACACATGCAAGGCTCTAGATGATGCATGCAAGAACTTTTAACTACTCAGATCTGTGATTGATGATTTGATGTGTTATTTGAGTTCATAGAATGATCTATTGCAACATTGGGGTCATTTTGATATGACTTGTACATATATTCATAAAAGGAAACTCTATTGTGACATGCATTGTGATCTATGGAGTTTCAAGTCATATTGGGGGTGATTGAATGATGACTATTGATATATAGATCATCTATGATAGATATTTTATTGATTTGTTGTCAATAAATGATGATTTGGGCATGTTACTAAATTTAGAAACTTTATTTGAGTAAAGTGATGCTAGATGATGACTTTGATGAAATAAGTGTGTTTAAATGATGATTTATAGTTGATATTGATGCTATTAACAAGTGGATTGGTTATATTCAAAGAAATGGGTGATATTGTTCATAAGTTTCCATAAATAGTAACTTTTAAAGGGAAATTAACCAGGCATGTGGATCTTGATAATGTTAAAGTGTTATTATGATAAAAATAGTCTATTGGAACATGTTGATATGGTTTGAGTTTGATTAAAGTGAGGATAATTGCGAACTTTCAATTTTAGGAAACTTCATTTGGGATTTTCATGAATTAGGATTATTGGTCAAGTTTTGATTATAGTAAATGATCTAAAATGCTTTATTATGATGTTATATGAAGTTGTTGTATGATTCTTGTTGCTAAACCTATCAAATATAGAAACTTTATATACATAGTAACTTTATATACTGGAAATGAACCTTTGTGCGTATTTGATGACTTGTGAAAATGTGCTATATGATGACATGATCATTTAGGCTAAACAAGCATGCTAGAACCATTAAAAATAAATCTATTGCAAACTTACTAAAATGAAAACTTACTATAAATAGTAAGTTGTCCATTTAACATGACTTATGTGTTTACATGCAATACGTGAATAATAACGAGCATTACACAAACTATAACAAACACACGGTTCACCAATGGCTCGTTAAATCGACACAGTCGGACACGCTAAAAAACAGTCAAACACGGACAAACATAACACCCTTGGGTTGTTGAGCATGAACACGGACACGAACACGCGCACAAACCGGACCACAATTTACGTACACTATATAATATAGGCAATCAGTAACCGACTCGTCATAAGATTTAGGATCTTACGCATTCTTTACTCAGGTGAGTTCACAGCCCCTATTCTCAAAATTGTTTATAAACTCAAATCAGGGGAGAATTACATTCAACTGCTTTTGACAAACATTTTAGACAAACACTTTTGACAAAAAATTTGTAACAAACATTTTAGTCATTGAAAAATAATATTTTTATTATTTTTAAATGATTACTTATTAAACCAAGTTACAGGATGGACAACAATCGCGAGAGAAACCTAGGTAAGAGGCCAGTAGACGACGAGACTGAGGAGGATCGACGCAAGATGCGTTGCATGGTTCCACTAGCCGATATATTTCACGGAGAGTTTACACGTGTTTGCTCGATGAGCAACACCAGAGACTGGGACTAGTACCCAGAGTTGATCTGTACCTGGATCAACGAGGAGAGAGTACCCCCGCCTATGTCCTTGGGGAGTATATGACACCCCGTAATTTCCATGTCAACATTCAAATTAATTAAATGATTATTTAATTTGCATCTGCATACGTGGAACTAGAAATAGTTGAATTTAGTGTGACACGTGGCACAATAGTACAAACACAGTCGCAAACACGATAATTCGATGAATTATCGAAAAACGCACACACGTGTCGAATAATTCACGAATGTTAGTGAACGTCGAATGATACAAGTAAATAAACACTAATTGGTTCACAATTGATCAAACATTGATCAAATATAACTCAAACAATGATAAACGATGTGTTACAAACGAGAAACAAACGGAAATAGAATCGAATAAACAAAACTAGGCCAATTGGGCTACTCCGAGAGCCTTCGCGGTACGCCACCAACCTCTGGAACCTCAAGAACTCCATTGTTGAAGGTCAAGCTTGAAGATTTGAAGTCTTGGAAGCAAGAAAGGGATATTTGAGGGCTTGTCACCACCATCATCATCACCTACACCTGTTAGAAGATCGTTCCCAAGAATCCCAGGAGCTGCTAAGCTACCATCTCAGTGTTACAAGACCTTGAGTGGTAGTTTTATGGCTATTTTGCACATTCAACACCTAAACACCCACATGCACCCATCCTTGCTTACATGCACACACTAAATCTATACATGCACGAATTTTTGATGGTATAAATCTGTTATTGATGGTTGAAATGGTTGGTTTGTGGCCATGAGATCGATTTATGATTCTTTGCATTGGGTTTTGGTGATAAGAAAGTAGTTTGGATCATAGTTCTATGAGATGACCATTTTAATTGACATGCATGCATGATCTAATAGGTTCTAAATGATTTTGAGTGTTGATGAATGATTTGAGTTGTTTGAAGTGTTACAATAGATTTGATAATGATTTATGGTCATTTTGAGCATAGTTACTAAAAATAGTAACTTTTGTGACAAGAAATTTTGCTAGATAGAGATATTGATGATGTTATAAACAAGTTTTATGTGATTTTATTCTATTAAAATTTAACTTTTCCAAACTTACTAATAATAGAAACTTTATTAGGATACTATCATGAAATAGAGTATTTGGACTAGCTTCGGTAATGACAAAAGACTTAAAATACCGTCTTTTTATGTTATGTGAAATTGTTGAATAATTTTTGTTACTAAACATGTCAAATACAAAAACTTGCTATTTTAGGAAACTTTAATGATTAAAAACAGTTTATGTGCTTATTTTATCATATGTAACGACGTGTTAAGTGTTTACGTGATCACTTAGAAATAATGAGCATGCTCAAACTATTAAAAACGGATTTTTATGCAAACTTACTAAAAATGGAAACTTACTATAAATAGTAAGTTGTCCATTAACGTGATTTATATGTTTTCATGCAATATGTGAACGATAACGAATATTACACGAACTATAACAACACACAGTTCACCATCGGATCGTAGACTTTAACAGACAAACACGGTAAAACACGGACAAACACGGTCAATCATGGACAAACATAACAACCGTGGGTTGTTGAGCACAAATATGAACACGGACATAAACACGATCACGAACACAAACTAATGTAAACCTTATGATATAGGTAACCGGTGACCGAATCATCCGAAGACCAAGAGATTACGCGTTATTTATTATCACTCAGGTGAGTTTACGGCCCCTCTTTCAAAATCTTTTACAAGCTTTCAAACTAGGGGAGAATACATGTTGTTGAGTCAAACTTTTATACTTGTATGAACATATTGTGTATGTTGGTTTACTGGACAAACATTAAGTGTTGTATCGTAACAAAGTCCTCGCACAGTCTTACCGTTAATGTATTCATAACGAGGTGAGTTTAGATAGTACTATTGGGCGTGATGAACCCACGCGGTGACAACTCTGACTGGATGTCAGGATGCGTGAAACCTCAACCTATCGTCCATGTCCCTACACATGGCGGGGGCTAGAGCAAACAATTGTAGTTCGGTAAAGACGCAACTAACACTTGGAGCATAGGGCTCGAGATAAACATATAATAAACAGCATGACACATGACAAACAATTTTATATACTTATGTATTGATATCAAAACCTATGAATTCACCAACCTATGTGTTGACACTTTTTTCTTAGCATTTATTCTCAGGTAACTAGATGCTTATGGATAATGATGCACTTAGGGGAAACAAGCACATGACTAAGCTTGCATTCATATCGCGTCATTTGCACAAATAATTTTTATCTTATGATATGTATTAGACAATGTAGTGTCTGTCATCTTACTTTCCGCTTCATTTTAAACAATTTATTTTTCCGCTGGTTTAGACATATACTATTTCGTTGCATGTTTAATTAATCAGTTGGACGAATGTGCTATTTCAAAAGTACATTACAAACGCATATAGAGTCATTTTATATGACTAAGAGCTGTGATTTTGTCCACTTCACACCAACCAGTCTGAAATCGCAAGTGGGAATTTGGGGTGTGGCAGAGTACTTCTAGCAATCCCCTACTACCTGCGCTAGGGTATCTGCTAGAGCAAGCCTTCGCGGCCCATGCCTCCAGATCAGATCGGGCGATCCGATACATGTATGAACTATCTGGAGAGTTTGTGGCGGTCCTGGCAGACCGACAGTACCTACGACAGCAGGTCACACATCTCCAGGAAGAGCTTGCCTACACGGAATGGGTACATGATAACCTGGTCGAGATAACACGTCGAGCCCTCCATCAGCAGGAGGAGATGGCTGCTCAGATGGAGCAGATGAGGACCACGATGGGGCACCTGGAGGAGCACTCAGCCGCCACAGCTACCGTACCCCAGGAGGCTGGAGCTCCAGCAGCGGCAGCCGAGGCAATAGTCGAGGCGAACGATGCCCAGACCGAGGATAATAAGGAGATGATGCACGCACTGGCTGCACAGTTTATTGATGAGCCAGAACCGGAGGAGGAACAACTCTTAGATGTCGATGATGAGGAACCATTGGAAGATAAGGACGAGGATCCGGAGGAGGAGGCTTTTGGGGAGCAGGATGACCGACTTGCTGTTAGTGGAGACTCACACTCCACCATTTCCTCCGAGTAGTTTATTTTTATTTCAGTAGTAGTATTAGAACTTACTATGAGCGGGTTGTGCTCATACGAAATATTTTGGTAGTATTGATCAAGCATGAAAAGCACTATTGTACTCTTGAAAAGCGATTATTAATGAAAATGGCATTTTAGATTTATTATCTTGTATATTATACTTGTATGCATGCTAACACACATCTAACTCAAACTGTAAGTAACATCTTATATATTGTATATAGAACTAACAATGGCGGGAAAAGGAACATACGTGCGAGCACCTAAACGACCAATTGGCTCGGCAACCATCAGAGCGATGGTTGAACGGAGAGTCAACCACGCAATCGCCGAATATGAGGTGAATCTACACAATATCGAGACTAGCGGCACAAGCAACGGGTCTCACAACAATAACACTAAGGGATGCTAGTTCAAAACTTTTCTGAGCTGTCACTCGCACACCTTCAAGGGATTCGAGGGAGCAGTGGGATTGCTTCGCTAAATCGAGAAGGCCAAGTCGGTCTTCCGCATGTGCGAGTGCTCGGAAGAAAACAAGGTGAAGTTTGCTACGGGAACCCTGGAAGGACAAGCACTTACCTGGTGGAACTCCCACGTCCAGACGCTGGGTCTGGAAGCTGCTAACTCAATCTCCTGGGAGGAGTTTACTAAAATGTTGAAAGAGGAATATTGTCCTCGCAATGAAATTAAAAGCTGTAGGAAGAGCTTTGGGTCCATAAGATGGTGGGCTCAGAGATCGAGCAGTTCGTCTCGACGTTCCATGAGCTGTGCAAGTTATGTCCGGGGATGATGACCCTAGAATACAAGAAAATCGAGCAGTTTATCAATGGACTGCCCAAGCAGATACAAAGCATGGTCACTGCGTCTGACCCAACACTGATCCAACCCACCATCAAACTTGCCCACAAGTTAACTGACCAGGCGGTAGCCCAGGGGAAGCTACCAAAAAGGGGAGAACACCTGAAGCCCCAAGACAAGAAATGCAAGTGGAAGCCCAGTCACCACCAGTCTCATTCCTCACACTCATCTCACCAACGATCTACACCGACCAGAGCGTTTACTGCAACCCAACGCGACAGCAAAGGGAATGGTGTCTATGAAGGAAAATACCCACTGTGAAACAGATGCTCATACCACCACTATGGCTAGTGCGAGAGATATTGTTTCCTGAAATGTGAGAGGCACGACCATATGGCCAAGGACTGTAACAGCAAACCGACAAACAACAACAATTGCAACAACAACCACAACAATCAAAACACCATCAAGGGGTGTTACGAGTCCGATAAACTAGGGCACTTGCAGAGGGATTGCCCGCAGTTAAAAAAGACCGGTGGAGGCAATGCGAAGGGCCGTGAATTTGCGATTGGCTTGGGAGAAGCAAGGATGACCCAAACACTGTTACCGGTACGTTCCTATTGAATAATGTCTATGCAAGTATATTATTTGATACCGTTGCCGATAAGAGTTTCATATCTAGTGAATTTAGCTAAATGCTTAATTTTAACCCAACACCACTAGACTATAAGTATAGCGTAGAGTTAGCGGACGGAAATTTGATAGAAACACAAAACATCTTTCGAGGATGCGTCATGGTTCTAGCGGATCACGAAATCTAAATCGATCTGATGCTGGTGACTCTAGGGAGCTTCGATATGGTCCTTGGAATGGACTGGCTATCCGCAAACCAAGCTGAGATCGTGTGCAACGAGAAGATTGTTCGAATCACGTTGCCGAATGGAGAACAAATCTCGATTCAAGGAGAACGACGGAGAATACCATTGAACATTATGACCTACTTGAAGGCTAGCAAGTATCTGCAGAAGGGATATCCGGCGATACTAGCCCTTATCACTGAACAGCCGAAAAAAGAGAGGTAGGTCGAAGACATTGAAGTTGTTCGTGATTTCCCGAAGATCTATCTGGACTGCCACCAAAAAGACAAATCGAGTTCAAAATAGATCTCACACTGGGAGCTGCACCGATTGTTAAAGCTCCATACTGACTGGCACCAACGGAGATGCAGGAGCTGTCTAATCAGTTACAGTAACTGTTAGATAAAGGATTCATCAGACCGAGCTTCTCACCATGGGGAGCATTCAAGATGTGCATCGACTACTGGGAACTGAACAAGGTGACGATCAAGAATCAATTCCCATTACCACGAATAGACGACCTGTTTGACCATCTGCAAGGGTCAAGCTACTATTCGAAGATCGCTTTGAGATCGGGTTACCACTAATTGAGGATACAGGAAGACGACATTCCTAAGACAGCCTTTAGGACTCGATACGGACACTATGAATTTTTTATCATGCCCTTCGGACTGACCAATGCACTGGCTGTATTCATGGACATCATGAATCGTGTGGGCAAACCATACCTCAAGAAATTCGTAATAGTGTTCATTGGTGATATCCTGATTTATTCCAAGAGTTGAGGTGCGACAGTTCCTACGACCGGCATGGTACTACCAACAATTTATCGAGGGATTCTCGAAGATTGCTCAATCACTGACCTCTCTAACACACAAAGACAAGAAGTTTGAATAGGCAGAGAAACAAAAGTCTACTTTCAACTTGTTGAAGCAGAAGCTATGCAGTGCACCAATATTATCCCTACCTGAAGAATGTGACGACTTTGTGATTTACTGTGACGTGTCAAAACAAGGACTCAGTTGCGTGCTGATGCAACGCGAGAAGGTCATAGCATACACGTCACGACCATTAAATGTGCACGAGAAGAATTATACAACTCACAACTTGGAGTTGCGAGCCGCGGTGTTCGCTTTAAAGATCTGGCGACATTACCTCTACGGCTCGAAATGTACGATCTTTACCAATCATAAGAGCTTGCAACAAATCTTCGATCAGAAAGAGTTGAACATGAGGTAACGAAGATGGGTTGAACTCATAGGCGATTATGATTGCGCCATCAAGTACCACCCTAGCAAGGCTAACGTAGTGGCCGACGCATTGGGCCGGAAGGAGACAACCAAATGCCTACGTGCACTACAACTCACGATTCACTCTGAACTGCCACAACAGATTCGAAATGCTCAACAAGAAGCTCTGAAATCCGAGAACCTCACTAAAGAATCACTAAGCGGCATAGATAAACAATTAGAGGTGAAGGCCGACGGAGCACATTACTTCATGGATCGGATCTGGATTCCACACTACGGAGGACTTAGAGACATAGTGATTGGATGCTCATAATAGCCGATATTCCGTACATCCAGGCTCGGAAAAGATGTGCCACGACTTGAGGGTAACATATTGGTGGCCGAACATGAAGGCAGACATTGCAACCTACGTGAGTAAGTGCCTGACTTGCTCAAAAGTTAAAGTCGAGTACCAGAAACGATCAAGTCTACTCCAACAACTGGAAATACCAGTATAGAAATGAGAACAAATTTCCATGAATTTTATAACGAAGCTGCCCAAAACCGCAAGCGGTTGCGATACCATCTGGGTAATCGTAGACCGACTAACAAAGCATGCGCACTTCCTACCTATTAAGGAAACCAACAAGCTAGATAAAATAACTCGGATTTATCTAAAGGAAGTGGTCACCCGACATGAAGTGCCAATCTCGATAATCTCTAACCGTGACAGTCGATTCACGTCACATTTCTAGAAGTCCTTACGAAAGGCATTAGGCACGAGATTAGACATGAGCACTGCTTATCACCCGCAAACTGATGCGCAGAGCGAGAGGACGATTCAAATACTGGAAGACATGTTTCGGGCATGTGTGATCGACTTCGGCAGCAGTTGGAAGACTCACTTACAATTGGTGGAGTTCTCTTACAACAACAGTTACCACACGAGCATCAAAGCTGCACCATTTGAAGCACTTTACGGGCACAAGTGTCGATCACCCATTTGCTGGGCGGAAGTTGGTGAGAGAAAACTGACAGACCCTGAACTTGTGCACGAGACGACCAAGAAGATTGTGCAGATCCGCAATCGAATGGGAGCAGCTCAGGACAGACAAAAAAGCTATGCTGACAAAAGGCGCAAGCCTTTGGAATTCCAAGTGAGAGACAGAGTGCTACTCAAAATGCATATTTTTGGGATTGATTCGCTAGAAGTCACGCTACATTAAGATGCATATTTTTGGGATTTTCCTTGCATAGCCTATTGACTTATGCCATGTTTCTAAAATCTTGCATATCATATTTTGAAGATTAGAACATATGTTTTGTTATATTTTGGATGATTGTAATTTAATACATCATATAAAACTTTATTATGAATGCATTTAGAAGTCGTTCAATGTAAACAATGACTGTCACACCTCGCGTGTTCCGCCTTGGCAAGGTGTGACATACACCATAATTTCTATGTATTGACGAAATTACTAAGGGTTTTACAAAAAAACAAAATAAATACAAACTATCATTTAAAGCAATACATTAACATTAGTACAAAACTTAGTATTATGCTTTATTTTTGAAAAGTGATGTTGAAACTAACATATATAACCAATTTCAGTATAACTATTTTTAAAACATTAGAATGTGTTTGAGACATGTACATAAATGCATACCTATTAGTGTGATATGTAGCATCAATGGACATAACATCACCAAATGTATGATATATATTCATCACCCCAAAATAAACCAGCAAGAGTTTCATTTTTTCCAATGAAATAATAAAAATAAAAATCCGATAAAAACTCTGTTTTACTCAATAAATGCTTGACAACCATATGACAATCATATTCTCCCATGAACATGCTCAAATCCCTTCTATAGTTCTTGCAATCCATAGCCGTCACACCAACATCTACAAATCCACCAAACCTAACCCTTATAATGTTAAAAGCTTTTATTGTACCAATATTTATCATAGACAAATCGTATATTAATTGTTCTTAAACCATAGACAACTTTCTACAAGCATAAAGGAGATGGAAATCCTCCTTACCAACAAAATCATGACTATGTCCCACTTCAAATGCATAAATTCAATATTGCTTTACATCCATTAACATTGACGTAATGAGTGCCTTACATATAGTATGTTTAGAATTTCTATTCCTTTTATCATTACACTTCTTAGCAGCACCATCACCACCATTAACAGTGTCAATTTTCTGACTGCTTTTCTTATCCTCTTTCGTACAAACAAAATACTTCTTTATTACAATACCATGGATTGAGTTTTGAATGGTTTATCTAACAATAAAACCTGCTAACTTAGCATACTTTTGGTAGAAGATAGTTGCTTCATCAAGTGTATGAAAAACCATACACATCCTAGGTTTTGATGGACTTTCAACATTTGGTGTGTAAAGGCTACTACAAAATGTTGGAGTTGATTTTTCACCTAAACAAAAAACAAAAAATAAGAATTCATTTGTGACATCCCGTAATTTCCAGGTCAGCTTTTAATTTAATTAAATGATTATTTAATTAACATTTGCAAACGCGGCCCTAATATTAGTTTAATACTTTAATTTAGTGTGACACGTGGCACTATAGTACAAACACAGATGCAAACACAATAATTCGGTGAATTATCGAAAAAGGCACACACATGTCAAATAATTCACGAATGTTGGTGAACGATGAACAAAACGAATAATTAAACACCGATTAGTTCATAATTGATCAAACATTAAGAAAATTAAACTCAAACGATGATAAACGATGTGATATAAACAAGAAACGAACGAAAATCAAACCAAACGATCGAAATTAAGCGAATTAGGCTCAATCGGCCGGCTTCGCGGTACGCCAAGGGCCCTGGATTGAGCCTTGGTGGTATGCGAAGCTTAAGCGGGCAATTTGAATGCCAAATTCCTTCGCGGTACGCGACGACCGATCATCTCCAGCCTTGGCGATACGTGGCGTGTTTTGGGAAGCATCCCGATTATAATATTCTTCGCGGTACACCAAGACCCCAAAAGGGAAGTCTTGGCAGTACGCGGGGCCGCCAAATCGCAGAAAAATATTTATAAAGCCACTCAAATGCTTTCTGCCACTTTCCGCTCATTATCTTCGAAACCAGAGGCTATCACCTGACTAAACACACTTCCACCCACCTTCTACAACCTCTGGAACTCAAGAACACTCTTGTGGAAGCTCCATTGGAAGGTTTGAAGTCTTGAAGGCTTGAAGGAAGCTTGGAGAAGCCATCCACCATCACCATCAAGCTTGTGTCTGCTAGTGGTCACTATCAAGAGGTTTCCAGAGGCTGTAAAGATGCTAACTCAGTGATCTTGAATTTCCTATGGTATTTTTTTTATACACATTTACACTAAACACCCATAATATCACACATGCAACTCAAATCCATCACATGCAACCTTATTAAGATGCATGCACAAATTTTTGATGATATGAATCTGTGGTTTGATGTTATGGAGGCTGATTTATAGTTATTAGAACAATCTATGAAGATTAAAACCGAGTTTTGGTGATATTTGTGTGGTTATGATCATGTTTCTATGAAATAACAATTTTTATGACCATGCATGTGCAATCCATGATAGTTTGTGTGATATTGATTATGAATAAATGATTATTTGAGCTATTGGGATTGATACAAGAGATTTGGTGATTGATTTATGGTCATTTTATGTTGTTTTGAGCATAATTACTAAAAATAGTAACTTTTATTGTGCAAATAATGCTAGATGAATGATGTTCATGAAATGGATATGTTCAATTGATGATTTGGGAGTTGTATTGATGTTATTAGTATGATTTGCATGTTGAATATAATGAAATAGGTGATTTTGTTATAGATTACCATAAATAGAAACTTTAATATTAAAGGTCATAACATGCAGGATGACATTGGGTATGATTAAGTGTTTTTGACATGATAATGACTATATGAAACCATTTAGAGTGTTGGAACTTGACTTAAAATGAGTTTCTACCAAACTTTCCATTTTAAGAAACTTTTTTTGAGGATTCCATGAAATAGGATCATAGGTTTCGTTTTGATAATGATAAATCACTTAAAATGCTATAATATGACGCTATGCGAAGTGTTGTATGATTTTTCTATGTTAAATATGTCGAATATAGAAGCTTTCTATTTTTAGTAACTTTAATTACTAAAAACGGACTTATATGTTATTTGATCGTATGTAACAACGTGCTAAGTGTTAACATGATCACTTAGGTTTAATGAGCATGCTAGAACTATTAAAATATGTTATGTTGCAAGCTTGCTAAAAATGAAAATTTACTATAAATAGTAAGGTGTCCATTAACGTGATTTACGTGCTTACTGTGAATGATAACGAACTCTAACAAACACAATGTTCACCAATGGGTCGTTGACTCTGATACGGTCAAACATAGTCAAACACGAACAAACATGGTCAGATATGGACAAACATAACAACCCTAGGTTTTCGAGCACGAACACGAACACAAACACGAACACGTACACAAACTTACGTAAACAATGCGATATTGGTAACCGGTGACCGATTCATCTGAATACTAGGAGCTTACGCGTTTATTACTCAGGTGAGTTTACGGCCCCTCTTTCAAACTATTTTACAAGCTTTCAAACTAGGGGGAGAATACATGTTGTTGAGTCAAACTTTATTTGTACGAACATTTTGTGTATGCTGGTTTATTAGAACAAACATTAAGTGTTGTATCATAACAAAGTCCTCGCACAGTCTTACCGTTAATGTGTATACAACGAGATGAGTTTAGATAGTACTATTGGGTGTGACGAACCCCACGCAGCGCCAATACTGAGTGGAGGTCAGGTCGCGTGTAATCTCAACCCATTGTCCGTGTCATTACGATAGGCATGGCGGAGGCTAGAGCAAACAAGTCTAGTTCAGTAGAGACTCAATTGACACTTGGAGCCTTGGGCTCGGAACAAACATTAATAAACAACATGACATGTGACAAACATTTGTTTTTGCTTATGTATTGTTATCAAAACCTGTGAACTCACCAACCAATGTGTTGACACTTTTTTTAACATGTATTCTTAGGTAACTAGCTTGCACTCGGATTCAGGATGCACCTAAGGATACAAACAAACGAGCACACATTCATACCAAGTCTTTTGAACAAACATTGATATTTTATTATGTTTAACAAACAATGTAGTGTCTGTTAATTATTTCCGCTGCAGTTGATACAACTTTACTTTCCGCTGCACAAACATTATTTATTCCGCTACTTTAGATTATTTATGACATTATGCTACATATTTTATAAATCAGTTTGGTTTTTGTCGTTATATCGAACGTATTTTCGAACGCATATAGAGTTGTTCTATGTGACTAAGAGATGTGATTCTGGCCACGTCACACCCAGCGGTCTGACACCGCAAGTGGGAATTTTGGGGTGTCACAGCATTAATGCAACACAATACACTAATACATTAAACTAACACATCAAATAAGAATCCAGCACAAATTAAACACTAAACAAGGATTTATTGAAAATAAATAATCAACAATCAATACAAGTAAATTGATTTTTGTTAATATTGTCACCAACCATTGCAAAAATCCATAACAAGCCCCAGTTCGTCTTCAACACATGCAATCAATTGATTGTATGAAATCAGCTCTAAATTAACAAAGTAAGATCCTTAAAATTTGAAAATCATCACCTTCAAAACATATGTAGCAAATAGGTATCCAAACGAATATTGAAACCCTAAAAACGATAGCCTAATTTCTAAATACAATCAATTTATAATTTCGATCATAAAAATGCACAATTTATAAACATTACTTCCAATACTCAAGCAAGAATGAATCGAAGAACCGAATCATTGCTTCAATTCTCCAATTGAAGAATTATACGAATGTAGAATCCTGTACATCGATCAGAATAATCGAATCATGGATTGTGTTTTTGTAAATCAGTGCGTACATGAAGGAAAGTAAAGGATCAAAGAAATGCAAGAACAGATTGAGCACAATGGTGGCATTCCATGATATATGTGAATTTACCATATTACCCCTCCTTCTATTTCATTTAAATTACCATATGTTGAGTTGTGACTGGTTCTCACATTATTAGACAAAAAAAGCCTTCGTATTTGAACCTTTGTCTAGATGTATGTATATGTGTGTATATATATATATATATAGGGTAAGGATCCGTTGTTATCCCACCTAAATTGCAAAAACCCGATTAACTCCTACAAGATCAGCCTAAATCTTTGGGTTTTTTATGACCTTTATTATACATGTACAAAACTATGTTATTTTATGTGTTTGTGCAAATTTATCACCGTTTGGGATTTACAGCAAGTACAAGTTTGCAATACACTGTAAATCTTTAGGGCATGTTTGGGATTGCTTATTAAGTTTAAAAGGACTTATGTTAAATGTGCTTATTAACTTATGACTTTTTGAAATGAAGTTTTTAAAAATATGTTTGAATTAGCTTTTGTGTATAGAAAGTTCAAAAATGACTTTTTAGTCATAAAAAGTTAAAAAGCACGAAAAGTAGCTTATTAAAAATGACTTTTTAACACTAATCAAAAAGTTAAAACCAAATTTGTTTTTTAAATTACCAAATATCTTTTTAACTTAACAACTTTTTCATCAAGTCAATAAGTTAAAAAGTTGATTTCAAATGGAATCCCAAACATGCACTTATATTTTTTGAATAAAAAAATTTATATTTTCGCATTAAGTATACAATTTAATTATTTAAAATTATTAACATTAAATAGAAGAGGTAATTGGTAAAATATAATTAAATGATAGATGAATATAAGAGTTACAAGTGTGAAAATTTAATGATGATGAATATGAAAGTGACAAAAGACAAAAATTAATAATAAATGAATATGATATTGACAAGTGTCAAATTAGCTATTATTTTATTATGCAGTATTGTTACACACACATATGATTGAGATCTTGTAATAACTCACTCTTGAAGCTATAACTCATATAACTTTGTCTAGATCAATCCAAATCTTTTTTTTCTTTCATAATATTTATTATATGTGTAGACTCATCTTTTTATCTGTTTGTTCAAATTCTTCTTCATTTAAGATCTTACACAAGTGTAAGTTGTCATTACATTACATAAATGTTGGTATTGTAACGCAAACTTACACTTGTCTTAAATCTCAAGCACTTGCGAATTAGCACAAACATATAAAAGAAGATAGTTTTGTATATGTATAATAAATTTTATGGAAGGAAAAAACAAAGATTTGAATTGATATTGGCGAAATTATATGGGTTATTGCTTTAAGAGCGGGTTATCATTTGAACACCCCATATATATATATATATATATATATATATATAGGATTGGTATCAAAAGAAAAAAATGTTTTTCATATTATTATATATATAAATTATGCGCCATACATACGGGTTACTTATATGTAACTTTAAGAGTTACATATACGTAACTTCATGACATGCATATTTTTATAAAAATTATTTTTTTATATTATAAATTTCTAACCTTATAATAAAAAAATCATGAGTTGTTTTTAAATATATCGGTTAGTATGAGTTTTCCTAGTTTCTCCAAAATAAAATGTTTTTTTAATCCTCCCATACATACATACATGCATACATACATACTTACATACATATATGTATATAGGATCTATTATAAACTCACCTTAATTACGGAAACATGGTTAACTCCGACAAGATCAATCAAAATCTTTGGATTTTTTCATGGCATTTATTATACATGTACAAAACTATGTTCTTTTCTGTGTATGCGCAAATTCAGCACTGTTTAAGATTCAAAGCAAATGTAAGCTCGTGTTACACTGTAAATATTAATTTGCTATTTCAAAAACTTACACTGACATAAGATGATAAACGGTGATGAATTTGTACAAACACATAAAAGAGCTGCTGGGAATTATAGCAACCATTTTGAACTTTTAATTAGTCATATTAATTATAAAATCATATTTTCAATAGTGTAAGTGTTTAGTTTACAAACTTTTGTTTCATAAACAAAATTACCAAAACCAGGAATTCATTACATACAAATAAACATAATCACAACCATAGGATGTTTAAAATGGACCTTTATGAATAACACCCAAAAATACACCTTGGATTCGATAATAGTCTTGCTAGATGACCGAATCACGAACCACGATCTCTATCGTCAATCACTACAATAACCGCGTGCTCTAAAACCACTTATGGTTGTTCGGCTATGGTGATGGTGGCTAGTGGTGTATGGCCAAAAATCCCAAGAGGAGAGGGGATGAGGTGTACAGCCAAGAGGGGAGAGGAGAGAGTGGAAGACTGTTGTGTGAAAATGCGGGAGGTTAGACCTAGTTTTAAAGTCAAACTTAGATCAACCATTTTTGGGATTTTGAATTCACTAACTCAAAATTAGATTTCCCACATTTTATTTACTTAAAACTCTTTTAGTAATTAACCATTTAATTACTACTCTCTAATTTTACTAAGTAACAATTAATTAGTAAACTTTATTTATACAACAAAAGTTTAATTAATTAAACTGTAACAATTTAATTCTAATTAATTATCACAATAATTAATTACTCCAATTATTATTATTTCATAGATAATAATAAAACATCATTTTATATAATTCATGAAGATAATATGTCTAAAATATATTTTAGACATAATCTTATTACTATCCTCCAAGGTGTAACTCTTTGGATCGTACCCAATAGTTACGTTGATATTATCGATGATCGGACAACACATATCCAACAAGAACATAGTATTGTACATGTAAAATAAAGGTTATGTAAAAAAACCAAATATTTGGGTTGATGTTGTCGGACTTAATTCGGTTTTCACAATTAAGGTGGTTATTATATGATCCTGATCCTATATATATATATATATATATATAGACACACACACACACATACGTACATATATATATTGTAGGACCAACTCGGAGCCCGGAAACAATCCGGTTCCAATGGATATCTGCTCGACAGCCTCTGGAATAGTGCAAAATCATATTCCAGGGTTTTCCAATCGAAACCAACAGCAACCGTGGTGATTCGAAGGTGTAGGATGAACGTTTGGTGCTTGATCGAACACCACGGGTTGAGAATCGAACTTGGATAGCAAGAACCGCTCAAAACTTCTAGGGTTTGACACTTGAGTGCTCTGGAAAGAAGGAGGGCTCAGGAAAGTTAGGTTTGAGAAAGTTTGATCTTGTATTTATAGTTTGTCATCATTCGGCCGAATGAGTGGCCGAAGCAACTCATTCGGCGAATGACTCAGCCGAATGGACCTGAACCAGCAATGAGTCATACTGCTGACTCATTCGTTCGCCCTACTCATTCTGTATGTGTTTATTCGGCTGAATGGCTTCATTCTTAGAGCCATTCGCCCGAATGGGTCTATAAGACATATTAACTCAACTTTAAACATAAACATACACATATCAACCAACATAGACATTAAGAACAATATGGAAATACTGAATTCATTAATAATAAACTTTATACATCAAAAGATCATATACAGCTGAACTACGAAAACTGAACTAGGGACATTTGTGCACCAACATACTCCCCCTTGGACCTAGTTCTTTACTTTGCAGCATCCTTCTTGAAGTATTTGTCTGAGATGGCTTTCCAGTCTGATCCTGCATGAATCCTGGAAACCATACAAATCCTGATCACCCTCATGAACTGTAATGCTTGCTCCATATCTTTCACATCAAATCCTGATGTCACCCTCGATGTGTGAATTTGTAATGGCTTTCCAGTCTCCCATCTTGTCTTTGCATAGCACACTACACTTCTTACACCCGTATTTACCACGAAAATTCCTTCAAAAAGGGATGATGTGACAATCCGACTTTTCAAGTTAACCTTGTTAACCTCCGTAGGCCCAACAAGGCCAATGAAGGCCCAACAAGGCCAATGAAGGCCCAATAAAGTCAAAGAAGATCCAGTAAGGTCAAGGAAGACTCAACAAGATAAATTAGGCCCAACGAAGTCTATGTAGGCCCAATAGAGTCAAAGTAGGCCCAATAAGTCAAGAGAGGCCCAGTAAGGCCCAATAAGTTCAAGAAAAGGCCCAATGTAAACAAAGTAGGTCCAGGGAAGGCCAAGGTAGGTCCAGGAAGGCCCAGTGAGGCCCAATGGTATTTGGGAAGCCCAATTGGGTTAAATTAGCCCAACAAGGAGTTAAAGGACTCAATTAGTGAAAATTAGAGACTTTTGGCTCAATTTTATTAACCGAATCATTGTGTAATTGAACTAAATAGAACTTAAGGGATTAGAAATCGTAGGAATCAGTCTCAATACACTGTAAGTACAAAGTTTAGACTTGTAATTGAGATTAAAAGCCCAATTTTGACTTTATAAGTCAAAATACGAGTGAGATGATCAAAATTTATTCGAATTCTTCATGTAACGGTTGAAATTTATTAGATTAAACCTCTCATTTAAGTATACTGATGATTGTTATCATCAATTGGGCGTTTTAAGTCCCTACAACCTCGAATTAATCATGGATTGAAGACTAGAGGTTGTAACCGTAGCAATTATGACTCAAATCAGATAAATTCGATTAGGATATTCGCAATTGAACACTTCTACATCACAATCGACACACTCAGAGCATATTTCATACAGCAATTTGATATCAAGTGTTCCAGATTGAAGAACCCGATCGTGGAGTGACCGAAATCAATCTAAAAGTCGATCTTCTTCAGTTCGTTATCAAAACAGGTTAGTGATTCATCCTAAACCTTCTAAAACAACCGACTAAGAGAATCCCTATCTTAATTCGTGGTTCCAATATCTAATTAATCATGAACGGATTCTAGGGTTCATATGGAAGTCGGATTTGGGGGTTTCGGTTATGATGAGTGTAAAAATGAAATCAAATAGTACATACACTTTCATAAATTGCCGATTAAGCATAACTCTATGTTAATTTCTGGTTCTAACTTCAAATTGCACAAGTTCGATTGCTAGAGTTTATCTTTGAAACCGGTTTGGGGGTTTATGTATAAACGAGTTTAAGAATCAAATTAAATCTGTTTAGTAGTTTCATAAGGGTCCGAATAAGCTAAACCATGTACCAATTTTATTGTGTTACAATGATTTGATGGATTTCGATCATAGGGTTCATAAGAAGAAACCGAGATTGGGGATTTCGATGCTAGTGCATTTGATATTCAAATTTATTCCAACAGAAGGTTTCGAAACATCTTGATTAAAGAAAACCCTATCATTTTGTAGATCAACACAATCGAATTTAGCAAGTTTGAATCATGAGTTAGATACCCACGTTCGAAACTGATTATAGCACAAATAAGGGTTCTAAATTGATGACTTGATCAAATTATAATTGTAGTGGGACTCGATTGGATCTTTACAGCCAAAGCCCTATGGTTTCATGGACTATTGAGATCGAATTCGTGATCAATTTGGGACTTTTTGCTTAGGCTATATTATAGAAAGGGATTTGGACTGGAATGGGATTTAAAAGAATTTATTTCTGATATCTTTCGCGAAACCCTAGCGGGCTTGACTGGTTAAGGGCGTTTGTGTTGGAGTCGAGGGTCGCGGGTTCGAGTCCCGGCCCAACCATTTTTGAGTTTTTAAAATCATTTTAGTATTTTAGGCATAACTTTCGTATACGAACTCCGATTCGATCCGTTCAAGTTGCGTTGGAACCGTAACGAGAATACGAACGTGTTGAAATGACAAAAATTCATATTTTAATCCGAACACGAAATCGCGTATAACTACGTTTAATTAAATAAAATCAAATGTGATTTTATTTAAACGATTTCAAAAGCACGCGTACTCCCGTATGCCTAATTTTCACACTTTAACATACGTATGTTGATACGTATGTGATTTCAAGCACAAAACGATTATTCGAATAACAATAGGTTATTGTTTAAATCACAGATTCTTCGTAGAGGATTTCTACGCAAGTTCACACGTATTTGATCATTCTACTATTATCAAAGGTGCGTACACGGCCCCTTTCTTATTTAAACTGTTTTGGGGGAGAAAACATGTGCAACAAACTGATTTTTAGATACATATCACTTGCATGAGTTATCTGTTTACATTATGTGAAAACATATCAACTTGAAAGTCCTTACACACCTCGAACCGTTTAGTTTGCTGTAATGCAAAGCGTGGTAGTTGGAAATAGATCTATTAGGTTTGACAAACCTCACCTGGTAGATGGGATCTACGCAGGTGTTTGACTGACCAAACACAATTTTACTATTGTTGTGATAGACAATAGTGGCAAGGCGAAAACATGCTATAGCATGGCAACTAGTCAGCTTCGGTGTCGAACACGTATGTAAATAGTTTATATGACTAGCTATCATGACTGTGCATTTGTGATTATGTTATCTACAACTTATTATTCAAACTGATGTTTTGAACACTGTGATTATTTAAAACCTGTGTTATGCACCAACCATTGTGTTGACTTGATTTGCATGTTTTCTCAGGACGCTAAGGCGCGCGTAACAGCTGGCATGGACTAGGAAGATAGAGTCTCATGCATTATAAACTTTGAACATTTGAATTTGAATATTTCAGTATTTTGATTTGTAATGTTTTACTTATCAACAGTTTATTGATTTTGATTTGAAACGCTTCCGCAACTTTTTGTAAACTCTGATTATTATGTTTTTAAAGACCAACGTATGTTTTGAAATTCATATAGAGGTCTTCGCTATGTCTAATGATCTGAGATCCTGGTTTGTCACGTTCCCAAACGGTATGATTCCGTTAGTTGAAATTGGGGGTGTGACAGATTGGTATCAGAGACATTGGTTATAGCGAACTAGGTTTGCATTGGTAGGCCTAGACTATGACTGTTAGACATTAGACACATCTGTTAATACGTATTGCTTAGAAATTACATATGACATTATGTAATTGACTTGCTTACGTATTCCATGGCACTGCACTTACATATGATATTATGTAACAGGCATGGCTTCATCATCAGTTCCTTATGTTATCATTGATGATTCCGAGGACGAGGAGCCGATAGTTCCGGCACCACCATCATCACCACCACCACCTATTCCATCACCTCCACCGTATGGGATGGATGACTCAGACCCAGACGAGGATCCAGACGAGGATCCAGAGGAGGATCCAGAGGAGGATCCAGACGAGGATCCAGTTGAGGACCCGGATGAGGATCCGGAGGAGGCACCATGGGTGAATACTCAGGGACTCTATGCTGCAGGACCATCTACACATCCACCACCCTCACTAGATGCTCCTGAGCCTAAGAGGCGAAGGACGGACGCGGAGGAGATCGCCAAGTTGCGCGAGGACTTGGATGAGACAGAAGATAAGCTCATACAGAGATCCCAGGAGTTATGGGATGCCATTGAGAGGCAGGATGAACTTGCCCATCTAGTTCATGACATGCGGGATGAGATGGTGAACATGATTGGTCGTCTAGAGGAGTCAGAGAACCGAGCCGAGATCTTGGAGGGCAGGATTGAAGCTTTGGAGGATTTAGTGGTAGTTGAGAATGAGGAACAGGATGAGGATGAGGATGAGGAGGAGGAACCAGCACCAGTTGCTGAGTCCGATCCTGAATCCACCGTTGAGGACGACTGATTATTTTTCTTTTATTTCTGTTTTGTTTAAACTTATTAGGAACGGGTTGTGTTCCTACATTAGTAGTTTGAAATTTTGTATTTCATTTCAAAAAGTATTGTATTCAAAGAAAGTTTCTATTTATGGAAGAATTATTGTTTGTTTTCAACAACTGTGTTGATTATATTACATGTTGTGTTTGTTGTTTTTACTTACACATGTTACATTGGATTTTGACTTTGTGCTAACACTTCTTATAAATAGGAAACTAATGGCTGAGGGAAACGTACATATGACTGTTGCTGAGCTCAACGAGCTAATTAACAACAGAGTCGCAGAGGCTATTGCACAGTATGCTCAGACACACAACACAGGGCCACAGGGTCCAGCTGGGGGATTGGTTAACCCACAAGTTTGCACATTCAAGATGTTCTTGGACTGCAAACCTCACAACTTCAAAGGGTCGGAGGGAGCCATAGGACTTCTCTGATGGATTGAAAAGGCTGAGTCTGTATTTGAAATGTGCAACTGCCCTGAGGATAGCAAGGTGAAATTTGCTACTGGAACATTAGAGGGTCCAGCACTGACTTGGTGGAACTCCAATGTTCAGACTCTGGGGTTGGGAGAAGCAAATGCGTTGACCTGGAACAACTTCAAAACTTTGCTACAAGAGGAGTATTGTCCTCATAGTGAAATGCAGAAGTTGGAGGAGGAGTATTGGCACCTCAAGATGGAGGGGTCAAATATTGAGGAATACACGACCAGATCGCATGAACTGGCCAGACTGCTACCACACATGGCTACTCCAGTCAGTAAGTGGATCGAAAGGTACATTGGAGGACTAGTGCCTCAGATCCAAGGGTTGGTTACTTCAGCAAATCCCACCACTATCCAACAAGCTGTTCGTCTAGCACATCAGCTTACTGACCAGGCAGTGTTACAGGGGACTCTGCCTAAGCGAACATCTGCTACCAAGGTAGGAGATCACAAGAGAAAGTGGGATAACAACTTCAAGGGTAACAACCAACAGCAGAACAGGAAGCAGGACTCAAACAAGTCCTATCATAATTCCAACAGTGGTCAGCAATCATCATCATCGGGGGGTTATATTGGTAAGCACCCCAAGTGCAACAAGTGTGGTTACCATCATGCGGGTAACCAGTGTGACAGAGCTAAGTGCCAGAGGTGTGGCAAGATTGGGCACGCGGCTAAGGATTGTCGCGGGGAACTGCAGAACAACCATAACAACCAGAATAACAATCAGAACAATGCGCAGAAGGGTTGTTTTGAGTGCGGCAAGATGGGCCATTTCAAGAAAGATTGCCCACAACTTAAGAAAGGCGGGGACAACAATGGTAATGGAAATGGAAATGGCAACGGTAATGGAAATGGCACCAACAATAACAACAACAATAACAACAACAACAACGGTGCTAGAGGCAGGGCGTTTGTGATCGGAGGACGTCAAGCGCGGGAGGATCCCAACATTGTTACGGGTACGTTCCTCTTAAATAATCACTATGCCTCTATGTTATTTGACACCGGTGCCGATCGGAGCTTTGTATCTAGTTCACTTGTTAAGTTGCTAAATGTTAGTCCCACTGCCTTAGATAGTCCCTATACTGTGGAATTAGCTGATGGTAAGTTGATTGTAGTAGAAAACATTTATAAGGGATGTATCCTTGATTTGATGGGTCAGACATTAGAGATTGATTTGATGCCTATTGCCTTAGGCAGTTTTGATGTAGTCATTGGCATGGACTGGTTGTCCAAGAACCAGGCTGAAATTGTATGCCATGAAAAGATTGTTCGCATACCTCTTCCGCAGGGAGAGACATTGTATGTACAAGGTGAAAAGATCAGTACGCCACTGCGTCTCATATCTTGTATGAAAGCACACAAGTGTCTACGTAAGGGTCATACGGCAGTTATAGCACTTATAACTGAAGAGCCAGTAGCTGAGAAGAAGCTTGAAGATATACCTATAGTTTGTGAGTTTCCGGAGGTATTTCCAGAAGACTTGCCGGGATTACCGCCTGTGAGACAAGTGGAATTCCGAATCGATCTTACACCAGACGCAGCACCGATAGCTAGGGCGCCTTATCGACTTGCACCGTCAGAAATGCAAGAGTTATCCACACAATTGCAAGAGTTGTTGGATAAGGGTTTCATACGACCTAGTTTTTCACCATGGGGAGCTCCAGTATTGTTTGTAAAGAAGAAGGACGGGACTTTTCGTATGTGTATTGATTACCGGGAGTTGAATAAGGTTACTATCAAGAACCGGTATCCGTTACCCAGGATTGATGATCTGTTCGATCAATTGCAAGGATCGAGTTACTACTCGAAGATTGATCTCAGGTCGGGTTATCATCAACTAAGAGTCCAGGAGGAGGATATTCCGAAGACAGCATTTAGGACGCGCTATGGCCATTATGAGTTCTTGGTCATGCCATTTGGGTTGACAAACGCTCCAGCTGTATTCATGGATCTCATGAATCGTGTTTGTAAACCTTATCTTGATAAGTTTGTCATTGTTTTCATTGATGACATTCTCATCTATTCAAAGTCTGAGGAGGAACATGCTGAACATCTTCGATTACTACTAGAGCTATTGAAACAGGAACAACTGTACGCTAAGTTCTCGAAATGTGATTTCTGGATGCGAGAAGTACAGTTCTTGGGTCATATAGTTAATGAAAAGGGCATACATGTTGATCCAGCGAAGATTGAAGCGATTAAGAATTGGGAAGCGCCAAAGACCCCTACCGAGGTACGACAATTCCTTGGTTTGGCGGGTTATTATCGACGATTCATTGAGGGTTTCTCAAAGATCGCTCAACCACTTACAGCTCTGACGCACAAAGGAACAAAGTATAACTGGACGGATAAACAGGAAGCTGCATTCCAGTTATTGAAACAGAAACTCTGCAGTGCACCGATTCTGTCCTTACCGGAAGGAACGGAAGACTTTGCGGTGTATTGTGACGCATCTGGACAGGGTTTGGGATGTGTTGATGCAACGGGATAAAGTGATCGCTTATGCTTCCAGACAACTAAGAACGCACGAAAAGAATTACACCACTCATGACTTGGAGTTAGGAGCAGTGGTTTTTGCTTTAAAGATTTGGAGGCATTACTTGTATGGAACTAAGTGTACTATTTACACTGATCATAAGAGTTTACAACATATCTTTGATCAGAAGGAGCTTAACATGAGGCAACGACGATGGGTTGAATTGTTGAACGATTATGAGTGTGCGATTAAGTATCACCCGGGAAAGGCTAATGTCGTAGCCGATGCTTTGAGCAGAAAAGATACAACGGGAACAAGACGGGTTCGCGCACTTATGATGACGATACATACCGACTTACCTGACAAAGTACACAATGCTCAGATTGAGGCCTTGAAAGCGGAAAACTTAGTACCGGAATCTTTACGAGGAATGGAAGAACAATTGAATGTTAAACCTGATGGAATTCGTTATTTCATTGATCGAATGTGGATACCTTTGTATGGAGGTTTAAGGGAACTCGTGATGGACGAAGCACACAAGTCTAGATATTCAGTCCATCCGGGATCAGACAAGATGTACCATGACTTGAAGGCACTGTATTGGTGGCCTCACATGAAAGCTGATATTGCTAAGTACGTTAGCAAATGTTTGACTTGTTCGAAAGTCAAAGTTGAATATCAGAAGCCATCTGGTTTATTGCAACAACCAGAGATACCGATGTGGAAATGGGAACAGATTTCGATGGATTTCATTACTAAGTTACCCCGTACACCGAGTGGCTGTGATACGATATGGGTAATTGTCGATCGATTAACGAAATCTGCACACTTCTTAGCAATCAAGGAAACTGATAAGATGGAGAAACTGACTCGCATTTACATCAAGGAAGTAGTAGCACGGCATGGTGTGCCAATCTCTATCATATCAGATCGGGATGCCCGGTTTACTTCCAACTTTTGGAAATCTCTTCATAAGTCATTGGGGACTCGCTTGGATATGAGTACCGCTTATCATCCACAGACCGACGGTCAAAGTGAACGAACGATTCAAACGCTCGAGGATATGTTACGAGCTTGTGTAATTGATTTTGGTGATAGTTGGGAGAATCATTTACCGTTGGTGGAATTCTCTTACAATAATAGTTATCATACAAGCATTCAAGCAGCACCGTTTGAAGCGTTGTATGGTCGCAAATGTCGTTCACCAGTGTGTTGGGCTGAGATTGGAGACAGTCAGATTACAGGTCCTGAACTGGTGCACGAGACAACAGAGAAGATAGTTCAAATCCGGAACCGTATGGCAGCGGCTCGGGATCGACAGAAGAGTTATGCAGACAAACGTCGCAAGCCGTTGGAATTTCAAGTAGGAGACCGAGTTCTTCTAAAAGTATCACCTTGGAAAGGTGTGATACGATTCGGCAAGCGCGGGAAGCTTAGTCCACGTTACGTAGGACCTTTTGAGATTCTGAAAAGGATTGGTCCGGTTGCGTACCAACTCAAACTACCGGAAGAACTCAGTGGAGTTCATGATGTTTTTCATGTATCAAACTTAAAGAAATGTCTTTCTGACGAGACATTGATTGTACCGTTGGAAGAAATACAAGTAGATGAACAGCTGCGATTCATTGAAGAACCAGCAGAAATCATGGACCGAGAGGTCAAACAACTGAAGCAAAGCAAGATTCCGATAGTCAAAGTCCGATGAAATTCAAGACGGGGTCCTGAATTCACATGGGAACGGGAAGACCAGATGATGAAGAAATATCCTCATCTATTCAAGACAGCTACTGCTAACACTGAGAGCGCACGTTAAATTTCGGGACGAAATTTCCTTCAACAAGGGGATGATGTGATGCTTCACACATCAACACTGCAAATTTTAAACTGTAAGCACAAACGTTTTATTTATTCAATTGATTTTGTTACAAATATTTGTGCTACATTACATTCTATATGTTTTATGTGCTACATTTCATATGTTACATGTTATGGTAGTACATACATGATTGGTTACACTCATTCTACTATGTGCGGGGTTGCATAGTACATACATTTTGCTATGTGCGGGGTTACATAGTACAAACAGTTTCAGACACTCACTATGTGTGAGGTTACACAACACAGTATGATCACACACAAACAGTCACAGTTAGGTGAACTAACTAGTGTACACGCAAAACAGTTACATTGAACGATCACAATTGAGTTGTGATGTTGCAAGCATTAGACTTTGTGTGTGAGTACACCCAAGCACACAGAATGATCAAATCACACTAACACGTACGATTTAAACTCGTAAGTAGTTTCCTAACTACTCTTAACACTTGCTAATTTTCGGGACGAAAATTCCTTCAACAAGGGGATGATGTGACAATCCGACTTTTCAAGTTAACCTTGTTAACCTCCGTAGGCCCAACAAGGCCAATGAAGGCCCAACAAGGCCAATGAAGGCCCAATAAAGTCAAAGAAGATCCAGTAAGGTCAAGGAAGACTCAACAAGATAAATTAGGCCCAACGAAGTCTATGTAGGCCCAATAGAGTCAAAGTAGGCCCAATAAGTCAAGAGAGGCCCAGTAAGGCCCAATAAGTTCAAGAAAAGGCCCAATGTAAACAAAGTAGGTCCAGGGAAGGCCAAGGTAGGTCCAGGAAGGCCCAGTGAGGCCCAATGGTATTTGGGAAGCCCAATTGGGTTAAATTAGCCCAACAAGGAGTTAAAGGACTCAATTAGTGAAAATTAGAGACTTTTGGCTCAATTTTATTAACCGAATCATTGTGTAATTGAACTAAATAGAACTTAAGGGATTAGAAATCGTAGGAATCAGTCTCAATACACTGTAAGTACAAAGTTTAGACTTGTAATTGAGATTAAAAGCCCAATTTTGACTTTATAAGTCAAAATACGAGTGAGATGATCAAAATTTATTCGAATTCTTCATGTAACGGTTGAAATTTATTAGATTAAACCTCTCATTTAAGTATACTGATGATTGTTATCATCAATTGGGCGTTTTAAGTCCCTACAACCTCGAATTAATCATGGATTGAAGACTAGAGGTTGTAACCGTAGCAATTATGACTCAAATCAGATAAATTCGATTAGGATATTCGCAATTGAACACTTCTACATCACAATCGACACACTCAGAGCATATTTCATACAGCAATTTGATATCAAGTGTTCCAGATTGAAGAACCCGATCGTGGAGTGACCGAAATCAATCTAAAAGTCGATCTTCTTCAGTTCGTTATCAAAACAGGTTAGTGATTCATCCTAAACCTTCTAAAACAACCGACTAAGAGAATCCCTATCTTAATTCGTGGTTCCAATATCGAATTAATCATGAACGGATTCTAGGGTTCATATGGAAGTCGGATTTGGGGGTTTCGGTTATGATGAGTGTAAAAATGAAATCAAATAGTACATACACTTTCATAAATTGCCGATTAAGCATAACTCTATGTTAATTTCTGGTTCTAACTTCAAATTGCACAAGTTCGATTGCTAGAGTTTATCTTTGAAACCGGTTTGGGGGTTTATGTATAAACGAGTTTAAGAATCAAATTAAATCTGTTTAGTAGTTTCATAAGGGTCCGAATAAGCTAAACCATGTACCAATTTTATTGTGTTACAATGATTTGATGGATTTCGATCATAGGGTTCATAAGAAGAAACCGAGATTGGGGATTTCGATGCTAGTGCATTTGATATTCAAATTTATTCCAACAGAAGGTTTCGAAACATCTTGATTAAAGAAAACCCTATCATTTTGTAGATCAACACAATCGAATTTAGCAAGTTTGAATCATGAGTTAGATACCCACGTTCGAAACTGATTATAGCACAAATAAGGGTTCTAAATTGATGACTTGATCAAATTATAATTGTAGTGGGACTCGATTGGATCTTTACAGCCAAAGCCCTATGGTTTCATGGACTATTGAGATCGAATTCGTGATCAATTTGGGACTTTTTGCTTAGGCTATATTATAGAAAGGGATTTGGACTGGAATGGGATTTAAAAGAATTTATTTCTGATATCTTTCGCGAAACCCTAGCGGGCTTGACTGGTTAAGGGCGTTTGTGTTGGAGTCGAGGGTCGCGGGTTCGAGTCCCGGCCCAACCATTTTTGAGTTTTTAAAATCATTTTAGTATTTTAGGCATAACTTTCGTATACGAACTCCGATTCGATCCGTTCAAGTTGCGTTGGAACCGTAACGAGAATACGAACGTGTTGAAATGACAAAAACTCATATTTTAATCCGAACACGAAATCGCGTATAACTACGTTTAATTAAATAAAATCAAATGTGATTTTATTTAAACGATTTCAAAAGCACGCGTACTCCCGTATGCCTAATTTTCACACTTTAACATACGTATGTTGATACGTATGTGATTTCAAGCACAAAACGATTATTCGAATAACAATAGGTTATTGTTTAAATCACAGATTCTTCGTAGAGGATTTCTACGCAAGTTCACACGTATTTGATCATTCTACTATTATCAAAGGTGCGTACACGGCCCCTTTCTTATTTAAACTGTTTTGGGGGAGAAAACATGTGCAACAAACTGATTTTTAGATACATATCACTTGCATGAGTTATCTGTTTACATTATGTGAAAACATATCAACTTGAAAGTCCTTACACACCTCGAACCGTTTAGTTTGCTGTAATGCAAAGCGTAATAGTTGGAAATAGATCTATTAGGTTTGACAAACCTCACCTGGTAGATGGGATCTACGCAGGTGTTTGACTGACCAAACACAATTTTACTATTGTTGTGATAGACAATAGTGGCAAGGCGAAAACATGCTATAGCATGGCAACTAGTCAGCTTCGGTGTCGAACACGTATGTAAATAGTTTATATGACTAGCTATCATGACTGTGCATTTGTGATTATGTTATCTACAACTTATTATTCAAACTGATGTTTTGAACACTGTGATTATTTAAAACCTGTGTTATGCACCAACCATTGTGTTGACTTGATTTGCATGTTTTCTCAGGACGCTAAGGCGCGCGTAACAGCTGGCATGGACTAGGAAGATAGAGTCTCATGCATTATAAACTTTGAACATTTGAATTTGAATATTTCAGTATTTTGATTTGTAATGTTTTACTTATCAACAGTTTATTGATTTTGATTTGAAACGCTTCCGCAACTTTTTGTAAACTCTGATTATTATGTTTTTAAAGACCAACGTATGTTTTGAAATTCATATAGAGGTCTTCGCTATGTCTAATGATCTGAGATCCTGGTTTGTCACGTTCCCAAACGGTATGATTCCGTTAGTTGAAATTGGGGGTGTGACAACGCATCTTCCTCAAAGGAATTTTCTTCATGACTTTAGGAGGTAGCCACTTCAGGATGACTTTATGCTTGCGGGTATCTCCATCAATCTCAGGTAAATAATATCTTTCAGGTTGCTGAGTTATGAAGTTCACCCACCTCTTCCTGTACTCATATTGTATTTGTCTTGAGAACCAGGCAAGCATCCCTGAGTCTTCACTGTACAACATCTTCAAGCGTGCAAGATAATTAACTTCGAAACCAGACAACGTCTTGAAATCATGTGGATGCTTGAAGTACTGGATTCCCTGCTCTCTCTTGACTGCATAGCACTGTAAATCATGAAAGTATGCCCAGCTATTGATTTGACCTCCAGCCTTGTAGCCTTTGGTCCTATATAGTTTTGTGTGAGTTGCTGGCATCTTCACAGTGCTCTCCTTCTTCAGTGTCTCCCAATAAGCTTTCCATTATTCTTTCCTTTGTTGAATGTCATCAGCTGAAGACTCACCACCACTGACCTTTTCTTCTACGTCTCTGTTCAGTACCTCTTTAGTGGCTTGTCCAAAAAGGTCAGTGAAAGTTGGTAGTTCCCCTTCAGCCGAAGTATACTTTGTAGTTTCATCCTCTGTGATATCTTCCAAGAAAACCTCATCGATATCATCGAAAATCTCTGGAGAAGGATCATCAAAAACAGGAGCTGAGGTATCATCGATCACAACTTCGTCCGGGTTCAACCTGAACAGCTCTGCTATCTGCTCCTATGTTAAGCAGTGTATAATCTCTCCCTCCTCCTTGTCTTAACTAACTGAGTGCTGTATAATACCCTGAGCATCTAAAATCATCGTAATTGTCTCAACTAATCGACGTCTCAAGGGTACAGCTTCGACTTCCTCAGTAGCTGCAGGTTCTTCTGTCTAAGTAGGAGGAGGTGCAGGAGGAGCCTTAGCACTCTTATCGTGCTTGGTCTTTGTCCGTATCTCAGGAGGAGGGGCTTGCTCATCAGCATCATATGCACTAGAAGAACTAGCAGACCCGCTCCCTGAACCATCTTCATCATCACCAGTAGAGTCATCATCATGATCTGAATCTTCATAGTCCACTTTCTCCTCATTAGACTCTTCATCTTCTTCTTCTTCTTCATCTGAATCATCGGAGTGAGCAGCAGTGCCTTCAATCCTGGGAGTGCTGTCTTTAAGATTATCAATCTGTTCAGCAAGTCTAGCATTCTCCGCTTCCAAAGACAGGATCCGGTCACTGAAAGCAGTGGCAGTCAAGGCCAACTGATTATGCTCATCTATATATTTGAGCAGTTTTTTGTTGAGCAGATCGAGCTCTCAGATCAGCTCGTTGATCAGCAGCCTGGAGTAATAAGGTATCCTGCTCATTTACCCGCTGGGTGAGCTGGGCAATCACTAGCTCCTGCTCTCGGTTCTTCTGCTCTTGCTCTAGGTTCCTCTTCATCAACCTGAAGATCATACTGTTCAGTGTACTCAGCTGCTCAACAACTGAAAGAGTAGGTATAATCAAATCAGCTCGAGTGGTGGAAGGACCAGTAGAGGCAGTAGTGTAAATAGGAGCCTGAACACCAGAGGTAGTCAGAGGGGAAAAAGTAGAACGTTTCGAAACAGCCCTTGACCTAGCCAGTGAAGAAATTGTAACTGCTACCATTGATGTAACAGTCGTTGTAGCAGCAGTTGACAATTCTGACCTCCTCTGAAAGACAAACCTAGTCCTTTTCCTCTTGCCAGAGGGAGATGATGTAGACTGAGTAACAGCAACTGTCACGACTGCAGTAGATGTAGAGATAAAAGTACGAGGAGGAGGAGAAAAATCAAACTCTGGGATAAATGAAGGATCAGTGATCTCTTCAAGCTCGGCTTCACTCCGTCTCTTCCTCTTCTTTATCAGTCTTCCCCTTACCCAAACGTCCTCAAACACATCTGGAGTATCCTTTGAATCCGAGCTCTCAGCACCTTCCTCCCCTCCAGCCTCACCACCATCATCCTCTGATTCATCTGAATCATCTTTGTCTTCTGCAGAGGTGGTACCAGCCATCTCTAGTGGAGTAGAGATTGTGGCTGATGTGGTGGTCATAAAGTCCAGATCCATCAATGAATCAATATCAACATCATCATCATCTGCAATAGATGTACTAACTCCAGCACCAGTGCTCACACCAACTGCACTAACACTCGTCATACCAGCCTCAATAACACTAATCCCAGTAACAGCAACACTGACATCAACAGCAGCACTAACATTTCCTCCACTAACACCAACACCACCACTACCTACATCACTAGCACCATGATCTTTCTCATCATCACCATCATCACCAGGAACAACAATATCCTCCATGTCAGAGTCTGAATCATCATGCCTCCATCTCTTACCACCTGGAGCCACATAATCGGGTCTCAGAAGATGACCAAACAAAGTACGAACTGGAGGTTTCCTCTCCTTCCCTCTGTATGACATCACTCTATTGAGAGTGATATCATTCATATGCTCCAAACGTAGAATATCAGTGTTGATCTTCGGCAAGTCAGGCAACTGAGCATCAATTATCTGCTGGAGGAACCGAGGGTACATAAGAAACTTCTTATCTCCTTTGAGCACCACATTCTCCTTCATGTGGGTAAAAATCATCTCTGAAAAGTTGAAGGGCCGGTTCAGCACCAAAGCTACGAATGCACACTGTATAGTCTCTCGCATATCATCAAATCCACCTCTCCTAGAACTTAGGAAATGAATAAGCACGTGAGCTAGATACTTGAACTGAGGAGACATAAATGCTTTGTTGAGTATCCCAGCTCCAAGATCACCCTCGTACTTGCACCGCATAAAACAACCCCGAACTAGGTAGCGATCAAGTAGAATAGGCTGATTCGTCGTATCCTGAAAACCACATATCCTCCTGATATGTTCAGCAGAAACAACCACGTCATGACCTTGCACCTTGCCCTTGATGACTGGTGGCTCAACCTCGCAGTCAATGTCAGCAGATCTCCAGAAGTCTTGCTGATGAGACTGATAGGGCACATGAACGGTAGAAATGGCAGCAAAGATCCTGGAACGCCTCAGAAAGGTAATGATCTCTGTGAAATGTCGGGCATTCGCCGAGGTGAGATCTAAATGATCACTTTCTCACATAAGACTTTCTCATGTTTATGATTTTTAATTGTTTTTGTATTTTTCAAATTTTTCATATGTTTTTGGTTTTTCAAATTTTTCATATGTTTTTGGTTTTTCAAATAAACTACTTTTTCTCCCCCTAAAAACCAAAAACAGAAAATCTTTTTGAGTTTTTGATTAAATAAATGAATTAGCAGAAATACTTAACAATGAAAAATAAAACAAAATAAAACTAACTAAGAAATGCGATGATCATTTGTCAGTTTCAGATGAAGAAATGATTCATCCTTTTGAAAAACACCATTAGCCGAAAGCATATATAAAAATATGGGTTTATCAAAAGCTTTTGTAAAAAGATCGGCTTTCTGGTGATCGGTGTGAATTTTAACAACATCGATGACTTTCTTTTCAAAACAATCACATATGAAGTGATATTTGATATCGATGTGTTTGGTTTTCGAGTGCTGGACCGGATTCTTAGTGACAGCTATGACGGCAGTATTATCAATATAGATAGGAGTGTTAGAAAAATGTAACCAATAGTCCCTGAGTTGCTATTGTATCCAGATGATTTGTGAACAGCAACTAGCAGCAGCAATGTATTCAGCTTCACAGGTTGAAGGAGACACCGATGTCTGCTTCTTGCACTGCCAGGTAACTAATTGGGTTCCAAAGAACTGACATCCCGTAGACGTTGATTTGAAATCCCTCTTGCATCCACCATAGTCTGAATCACTGTAAGCAGTAAGCTCAAAGTTATCATCATTAGGGTACCATAAACCAAGATCAGGAGTACCCTTCAGATAATGCATAATCCTCTTCACAGCCATCAGATGTGATACTCTTGGTTTGGACAGATAACGAGCACACAAGCATGTGGCAAACATGATATCTGGCCGAGAAGCAGTGAGATACATAAGAGACCAAATCATTCCTCGGTACAGAGTGGCATTGATTAACTCCCCCTTTTCGTCTGGTGTAATCCCGTGATTAACAGCCAGCGGGGTACCAGCAGGCTTTGCATCCGAAATACTGAACCGGCTTAGTATGTCACCAACGTATTTGGTCTGTGAATAAAAATCCCTGCCTCAGATTGATCCACCTGCAACCCAAGAAAAAATTTCATCTATCCTATTGAGCTCATTTCAAACTTTTCTTTCATGACCTTCTCAAATTCCTTGCACAGACTATCATTGGTAGAACCGAAAATGATATCGTCCACATAAACTTGCACCAAGAGTAAATCACCATCCTTCTCTCGAATAAACAGTGTGCAGTCAATGACACCTCTTCTGAACCCGTTGTTCAGAAGGTGAGTTGATAGTGTCACGTACCATGCTCGCGGTGCTTGATGCAATCCATATAAAGCCTTGTCTAGCTTGTAGACTTGGTCACGATGCAACGGATCTTCAAACCCGGGAGGCTGGCTGACATACACTGTTTCACTGATCACAGCGTGAAGGAATGCACTCTTGACATCCATTTGATAGAATTTAAATTTCTTGAAGGATGCATATGCCAAGAACATACGAATTGCTTCAAGTCTTGCAACTGGTGCAAACACTTCATTAGAATCCAATCCTTCAATTTGTCTGAATCCTTGAACCACCAGACGTGCCTTGTTTCGCACAATGATCCCATGATCATCCCTCTTGCAACGAAGAACCCATCTGGTGCCTATAACTTTTGCACCTTTCGGTTTTGTCAACAAGTTGCCAAACACCTAATTTCTGGAATTGCAGGAGTTCTTCTTGCATGGCATCAACCCATGATTCCTCTCGTAATGCTTCGGTGAATTTGCGCGATTCAACTTGAGAGATGAAGCAGGAATGAACACAGAAGTTCACATCCGCAAAGTCAAGAATATCAGCAAGGCCTTCTGAACATAGCTGATTTCTTGTCTTAACCCATCAAGTGGACTTCCAATAATATTCTCTTGAGGATGAATGCGATTGATTCTTCCAACAGGATGAGCTGGAACTTCAACCTGTGGGTCAAGATTGTTCAGATTCAAGTCCTCAAGACCTGGTACTAGGTTGTCAACATTTGGTTTGGGGACAGCAGGCTGAACAGGGTTATCATCTGTGTCTGAGCTGTCATCATTTATCTGTACTGTGGGAATTGAAGCTGATGAAGGTTGCACTGGTTCATCAGGTGCAT
Source organism: Mikania micrantha (assembly GCA_009363875.1). NCBI lineage: Eukaryota > Viridiplantae > Streptophyta > Magnoliopsida > Asterales > Asteraceae > Mikania > Mikania micrantha. Next base: position 94,713,956 of record CM018692.1, read on the forward strand.
TTTGTGCATCATACATCATTTGAACAGCAATATCATCATCTGAGTACATGGGAGACATATTGAATGAGTCGAACAAGCCTGAATAGTCAAACATCCAGTCTGGACCTTTCCCAGGTGGAGGCATAGTGTGTCTCTGAACATCAACATGGTACCACTCCTCCACATTATGAGTTGATCTGTTGTAGACCCTTTTATTTGGAGTGATGTACCCAAGAAAGTACCCTTCTTCCACCTTCTCATTGAACTTGCCCTGCTCGTGTTTCTTAAGCATAGTGCACGGTGCACCAAAAGGTTCAAGATACTTAAGATTTGGCTTTCTGTTGTGGAGCAGTTCAAAGCAAGTCTTCCCATGTCTCTTCACTATCAAAACCCGGTTCAGTGTGTTGCAAGCATTTGCTATAGCTTCATTCCAGAACTGAACTGGAAGGGATGAATCAGCAAGCGTCGTCCTAGCAGCCTCAATCAAAGTTCTGTTCTTTCGCTCAGCAACACCATTCATTTGCGGGACATATGGAGCACTAAATTGTTGAACAATGCCACGTGCATTACAGAAGTTCTCCATGTTGTGGTTCTTGAACCCTGTCCCATTGTCTGTTCTGAGCATACGAATCTTGAGCTTATAAAGAGATTCAAGTTTGGTCACCAACACTTGAATATACTCAAACATTTCAGATTTCTCCTTTAGACTCAAATGGCCCATCCTCTTATGCCAAAGAATAGAATCTTTCTCAGTTGCCTTTGACATAAAACATAAAGCTGTGGAGGATGTTGTTGAAGCTGTGGCCATGTTGAGCACATACAAGTCCTGCTTACGGGGAGCTGACATCAAAATCCAATCTTCAGGAATAGTCACACCTAGCTTGAGAATATAGCATTTGGAGTCATCAAAAACAACTTTGTATTGCTTGTCACAGATCTGTGACACTGAAAGAAGATTATTCTCCAACTGCTTAACAAATCTGACTTTGTCGAAAGAAACTTGGCCATTTGACAGAATACCCTCTCCTGTTATGAACCCGCTTTTATCACCGGCAAATGCTATGTAACCACCTCGAACAGAATTGACATTGGTGAGCAGCGATATATAACTAGTCATGTGCCTAGAAGCCCCACTATCAACGATCCAAAAGCAGTTAAAAGCAGCTGTTGGGGCAACCTGCACAAACACAAACAATTAGTTCATTTTGGGAACCCAAGCCTTTACAGTCTTAGGTTAACCCAATGAGTCTCGGATCCAAACATCGATCCATTTATCATCAGGAGTAGCCTTGTCTCGAGTAGGTAAAACTGAAGTCTCAGAAGACTTGACTTTCCAGACTGTGTTTTTACTAAAAGAGTTTTTCAGGTAAATGGATGATGACTTTGATTGATTTACATTAATCACTTTAGGAACATCCAAGTTCACCACTTTACCTTTACCCTTGTCCAAAGGTTTGCCCTGATTTGGTTGTTTGGGTCTTTCAAACTTAACTTGTTTGACAACATGCTGATTTTGTTGTCTTGGTGATGCAACCTTCTATCTGATCAACTGAGGACAAAAACCTGACAATGTGTCCAGGTGCACCACACTCAAAGCAAACTCTGTTATCATTTTGATGAAAATGTTTGAGTTTAGAAAAAGACTGATTTTGTGGTTTAAAACCATTAGTTTTAGTCTTGTTCTGATTAAAACCCAAACCCTTTTTCCTATTAGGAACAAGATTGTCAATCTTGTTAGACACACAAACTTCATTCTCTTTTGAAGCCTTCACAAAACCTAATGCTTGATAGATTTTAGAAGATGAGATTGGGTCATCTTTCATGACTACTGGTTGCTGATTCTGAGCAACAATACCATTAGATGAATTATCATATTCATCCTCAGAATCTGAGACCCAATCTTCAACAATTCCCTCCACAAAAGATTCCTTCGACAATGAGGAACCCTCATCAGTAATCATCCCAATGGGATTAATTACTAATGGAGTTTTAACTTGGAAATCTTTAACATCTTTGTCATCTGGTGAATTGACAAAGTTGTTTAAGATTGGTGGAGGACATTGTTGATAATTTCCCTTTCCCTTACCCTTCTGATCAGTACCTTTACTGATCATGTGCTCAATGAATATGAGGAGCTTTCATAGCTGTTGAGCTTTTGACCTAAGGTCTCATAGTCACACTCGACTATGGCTAACTTCTTCTTTATCTCATTGATGGTATTGAGATAAGAAGTAATAGCATCTTGCTTGTTCAGAACAGCAATCTCAGCCTCATGCAGTTGTCTGTTTAAAAGTTCAATTTTAGCTTGAAAATCTTTTTCATTAGATTTTAAAACTTTGTTTGCCTCAATACACTGGTTGAGATCGCTGATCAAATCAGCATTGTGCTTCTGGTAAGCAAGGACCTTGCTATCAAGGTCAACACAGTTAAAACATCTACAATGAGAAGAAGAACATTCATCATATACCTGATCTGACTGTGAATATGTAGCGGGAGTAGCAGATGAGTTTACCATCAAAGCAAACTGAGTAACAGATTCTTCAAGATCAGCATCATAATCTGCTTGAGTGTCTGAGTCTGACATGATTTCTGACTCTGAACCATATGTTTCTTCTAAACTGATCTGTGCTTCTCCAGAAGTGCTCTCTTCACTTGAATCATCCGTCTTCTGAATCTCAGCAACACATACCTTATCCTGTTCCCCCTTATCAGAATTGAATCTGAAGTCCCAATTTTCACCTTCATCCTGTTGCACCATCAATGCTTTGCTTGCATTTGAAGAACCAGCCTGAGCAGGAGAATCAATAGGAACAAGTCTTCTTTCTGGATTAGCTGTAGAAGACTTCTGATGCTGAAAAGGATTCTTGTTCCCAACTTTCCTGGGTTGCTTACACTGTCTTGCAAAGTGTCATTTCTCCCCACAATTGTAGGAAGTGACAGATGCCATGTCAAATCAAACTTAGACTAATTGTTCAGGTTGATGTCTTTGCCTGTTCTTCTAACAAAATCCTTGGCTCTTCTCACAGCACTAGCTAGAGCCCACATGATATCAATCCTCTCCATATCATCTGCGTCTATCTGAGAATAATCATCATTAGTTAGATAAGGATTGCCAATCTTTCTAGCTACTAATCCATCATAAGAGCTGACAAGAGTAGACAATAGACCCATGTGCTCCTTGGCAACCTCTACAGTCACTTTATCAAAATTATCTGTCTTCAGACTGGTGACAGGTTGATGACTTTCTTTCTAAGAGCTGGATGATGAAGATGACTGGCTGAAGCAACTGTAGAATAATACAATGAAGGGTCCTGGACTTGAGCAACTCTCTTAGCTTTCCACTTGTTCTCAATTTCCTGCTCTATCAACTTCTGGATGAAATCATTGATGTCCATATTTGCCATCATCTCATTTTGTTTAAGAACCATCAAAAATGACTCCCACTTTGGAAGTAGAGCATCTGTCAAGCATTGGATCTTCTCATGAGTTGTAGTCTTGACTTGATGATTGAACAGCTCACTCAGAAGATGGTAGAATCTGGCAATCAGATCATCCAGTGATTCATTTCCCACATACATGAAGCTATTGAATTCCTTCCTCAAAGCTTTGGACTTTATGTTCTTCAATGCATCATTTCCCTCATATCTCTGTTGCAAAGCATCCCACAAATACTTAGATGATGTAAACTGTCTGAACTGATGGAAGATATCAGTTGCAATGGACTGGGACATGATAGCATAAGCTTTCTTCTCATAATCATAAAGCTTCCTCTGTGGTTCAGTCATCCGTGTGACTAACATTGGAGTCCCATCTTCATTCAGTGGTCTCAGATAACCACCCTCTATCATCATCCACAAGTTAGTATCAACTTCATTAATATGGATCTCAAATCTGTATTTCTAGTGAGGGTAATCATCTAAAGACAGCAACTTGGGAGCTTTATTAGAGTTCCCTATCTCTGTTTTAGTAAGCAGCAATGTCTGAATACGATGATTCTAGTTCGCCATCAAAGCTAAGTCCTCCATATAGTCAAGAATAAATATGTCCAACTCTTAGACAATTTCTGAAAACAGATGGCCGAATGTCAACAATTAGACCGAATGTCGGGGGCCGAATGAGGTTGATATTGGCGAATGAACATAATCAGGTGAATGAGAAAGTCAGAATGACAATTGGGCAGAATGACTCTGGCGATTGACTCTATTCGGAGAATGAGTTGACTGAATGAAGCTATTCGCCGAATAAGTAGGTGAAGAGAAGCTATTCGGCAAATGAACAGGAGACAGAGAGCTATTCGGTGAATGAGACTGATTCGGCCAAATGAGGGTGATTCGGGTAGGCTATTCGGTCGGGTGACTCATTCGGGCTATATGGGGTTTTCAGCTGCAAAAATCGCGATAACTTTCGATCTAGGCCAAATCTAAGCACCATATTTGGTACAAAACATCACAACATGATTATCAACCAACTGGGATGATTGTTTTGACAAAAACACCACAAAAACCCATTGATTTTGAATGAAACAGTAACTTGGGGGGCAAGAAACTTAGGGTTTTTACAGATTTCGAACAACCAATCAAAGATATGATGATTTTGAATGGAAATCGAGTAGAATCAAGAGCCAAAGCTCTGATACCACTTTGTAGCACCAACTAGGAGCCCGGAAACAATCCGGTTCCAATGGATATCTGCTCGACAGCCTCTGGAATAGTGCGAAATCCTATTTCAAGGTTTTCCAATCGAAACCAACAGCAACCGTGGTGATCCGATGGTGTAGGATGAACGTTTGATGCTTGATCGAATACCACGGGTTGAGAATCGAACTTGGATAGCAAGAACCGCTCATAACTTCTAGGGTTTGACACTTGAGTGCTCTGGGAAGAAGGAGGGCTCAGGAAAGTTAGGTTTGAGAAAGTTTGATCTTGTATTTATAGTCTGTCATCATTCGGCCGAATGAGTGGCCGAAGCAACTCATTCGGCGAAAGACTCAGCCGAATGGACCTGAACCAGCGAATGAGTCATACGGCTGACTCATTCGTTCGCCCTAGTCATTCTGTATGCGTTCATTCGGCCGAATGGCTTCATTCTTAGAGCCATTCGCCCGAATGGGTCTATAAGACATATTAACTCAACTTAAAACATAAACAAACACATATCAACCAACATAGACATTAAGAACAATATGGAAATACTGAATTCATTAATGATAAACTTTATACACCAAAAGATCATATACAGCTGAACTACGAAAACTGAACTAGGGACATTTGTGCACCAACATATATATATATATATATATATATATATATATGTTGGTGCACAAATGTCCCTAGTTCAGTTTTCGTAGTTCAGCTGTATATGATCTTTTGATGTATAAAGTTTATCATTAATCATTTGTGCACCAACATATATATATATATATATGTGTGTGTGTGTGTGTGTGTGTGTGTGTGTGTACTAGTCTAACACCCACGTGTTGCAGCGGGAAACACAACACTTAACTTGGATGATTTTAAAGGTTTGCATGGTTCATTTTTGAGTCATAACCATAACAAAAAGCAATTTTTTAACGTGGCAGTTAATTAAAAGTGACTTTAACTACTAACATAAAATGCCAAATGTACCAAAAATGTCAAGAAGTGATTCATTTGTTTTAAAGGGTTTATTTTATAATCACTTTATCTCACTTAAATTATTAAAATCTACCAATGTGGGACAAACTGAAAACACAAACAAACATTTAGATTAGAATTAAAAATTTGTACCATATGCTATAAGAGTTGTAAAACTCTTAATTTTAAGAGATTTAAGCAAATTACTATTTTGTATTATATAGTATGTATTATATAGTAGTATAGATATATGTATGTATGTATGTGTATAGATAGATATGTATGTATGTATGTATGTATGTATGTATGTATGTATGTATGTATGTATGTATGTATGTATGTATGTATGTATGTATGTATGTATGTATGTATGTATGTATGTATGTATGTATGTATGTATGTATGTATGTATGTATGTATGTATGTATGTATGTATGTATGTATGTATGTATGTATGTATGTATGTATGTATGTATGTATGTATGTATGTATGTATGTATGTATGTATGTATGTATGTATGTATGTATGTATGTAGGTAGGTGAAAGATTAAATAAAAAGTATATTTTGTGTAAGAAGGCTATTTTTTTTAAAACCTCTGAAACCGACCTAAACGAACTCCGATTGAATTCATTTCGATAGCATTGGAACCGCCTTATCAAACCCTATAATATTAGCTTTTACGTTCTAGATTTAACAATTAGAAGAATTTAGATCTTCGGGCTTGCTCTCTAGCTTTTATGTTTTGTCTTCAGGTTTATGGACTTAGGGTTTATTGTTTATGATTTAATGTTTGGGTTTTAGAGCTTGACAAGCCGGCTCCAGTGACGAAAAAATGAATTCAATCGGAGTTTGTTTGGGTCGTAGTTCGAGTTATTGAAAAATCCTTCTTAGACAAAATGTACTTTTTATAGAAACCTTTTCATATATATATATATATATGATTGTGAACAAATAATAACCCACTCTTAAAGCATTAAGCCGTATAACTTTGCCAAGATTAAGTTTTGAACATTATTGTAAGACATCTACAACACTTTCTTCTTTTATGAGTTTGCGAAAATTCATCACTGTTTAACACATAACTTCGTTGTAAGTTTAGGCCTAAAACAGTTACAGTAATGTAAGTGAAAAACTCACAACGATGTTATGTGTTAAACGGTGATGAATTTTCACAAACTCATAAAAAAAGAAAGTGTTGTATATGTATTACAATGATGTTCAAAAAAAATTCAAGATTTGGCTTCATCTTAGCAAAGTTATATGGGTTAATCCTTTAAGAGTGAGATATTATTTGAACATTACCTGATATATATATATATATATATATATATATATATATATATATATATATATATATAGGGAAGTGTTCAAATGATAATCTATAGATATAACAATAACCCATTAACTCAAATCTAATGGCTAATCTAAAATTTGAGTTCATAAAATTGTGTCATGTGTCATCTTTCATATTTAACTACAGAAGGGTATTTTAGTCATTTGCAACATTATAAAAAGTTGAAATTAATTTGGTGGCATCATGTGTCACATTCTAATATATTTGAATATATCTAGTTTTTTATTTAAAGTTTACCCCCTCTTTTTTTATACATCCATAACTTTTTTATGCTATAATATTTTCTTATAAAAATTGCACCATTTTACTCGTCTTATTTTTCTCTTTAATTCCGTTATAGTCTTGACTAAGTTTTTTTATTTTTTTTCGAATGTTCGTATTTACACCAATGTAACAAGTATAAAAAAACAAATTATTTGTAACGAGTTTTAATGAATTTGGGTTTACATTGTTGTAGATTAAATAGAGGTTAGGTTTAGGAGTGTAAACGAGCCAAGCCGATCCCGAGCTCGATAATTCCGTTATATTCTTGACTAGGTTTTTTATTTTTTTTCCGGATGTTCGTATTTACATAAATGCAACAAGTATAAACATAACACATTGTTTGTAACGAGTTGTAACGAATTTTGGTTTACGTTGTTGTAAATTAAAAATGAACTGCGTTTAGGGTGTAAAACGAGCCGAGTTGATCCCAAGCTCGTTAAGGCTTGAGCTCGGCTCGTTTAGACAAAATAAATGATATAAAGTGAGCCTAACACGTTTGTTACATCACTGTAATTAAATAATTGACACAATGTAACCATATTTAATTTACAACAATGTAAACCAAAACTCGTTACAAAATTTTTTTAAATTTATTATAAATGTAACTTTTATTTGACTTTGACTAAAAATTTTGGAATATAATCAATGTAACGACTATAAAATATAACGCATTCTTTTATTTTTTACAGCAGTAAATTACATTGCTGTAGTTAAATAAAAATGATATAAAGTGAGCATAAAATCTTTGTTACATCACTGTAATTAAATAAATGATACGACATCACTAGAGGTGTGTGACAATTCCAAATTTTCAGGTTAGAATCACATCTCTGAAATAAAGAGAATGAGTTTAAGCGAAATCACGAAACGAGGCTCCGATTTCTAGATACACTGAGTCGAAGATAGCGTTAAATAAGAGATCAGATATTTTGAACTCTTTAGGTCTTAAAATTATAATCATTGGAAAGAGCTCGAAAAATTGTGAACATAGGCGAAAACCGTGCTTAAAACGGAGTCGGAGTTCGTATGCTCCCGGAATCGCGAAAAAAAAATCGAGTCTGACTAAGGCGGTGGAGGTACGCCAAGAAACCCTTTGCCACTCTTGGCGGTACGCGACGGACCCAGCAGACACAAAAATCTGATTTTCTCAATCAGAACTCATTCCCAGTCGAATTAACTCGATTTCCAGATGAACCAGATCAAATTTTAACCCCCAAATCTCAGTTTTGAAGCTACCAAATCTTCAAGATCAAGCTAGGGATCGATTCTACAAATCCTGATCATCGTTTTCATCAGAAAAATCCGTCCGAAAGGGTAAAGATTCATTTTCTCCTATTAGTTTGATATTGTATGGATTAGATCTAGATTTTGAGCTTAATGCAATGGTTATTGTTGTTGATTATTGCCTAGATGATGGCTTGGAATGGTTAGAAACGAAGAACACGATATGTTAACGGTTAAATCTTTGTTTTGATCCGTTATAATACCCGGTTATCATGAAACTATATCTTCGATTAAAATGGTTTAAACCATTTGAGTGTAACAATGATTGTCATTGTCTTGATCATTTCTTGAAATTCTAGGTTAAATCCAAGTGTTTCAAACTAATGACACGCATAAAGATAATCACGGGAATAACGATATGATGTTTATGATAACAGTCAGATTAGTACATCGAGCATGATTATTAAACCTTTTCTAATATCACATTCTCAAGTTTCATGATACCTAAATGATCATTAACAAGGATTGACTATTCCTAAGCCAGAAATTCATCTAGGAACTGTTTTAGTGAAATAATCAACAACAATATCTATTTGATTTATCCGGAAATGTCGTGATTAATCCAGTTAGTCATAAACTCCTTAATAGGAGCCTAAATCATTATAGGTTCCTTGTTTATCGCACTTTGTGCAATATTAACTTAAGGAGGCTGATTAAGGATTAAGATCAGCTTGATGACTTGAATTGCGATTCCTTGTTATCAAAAGTCAAGGAATATTCCGATAATCCAATTCAAATACAAAGAACTCATAAAACATTAATGAATTGCAGAATTCTCTTCATATTTTGCGTGATACTTCAATATCAAAACACTTCAATAACACAGGTGAGACTCATAACCCCTTTTCTTTTCTTTTGCTAAAACCGCGGGGTGGAACATGTAAATTTTCGACAACTCAAAAGTTTTCAACTATTGTGGAAGCAAACTATTGATATAATGCAACTCATTTACATATTTTGGTTATACAAATGCTGAATGATGCTATTCTTATGCAATATCATTAACTTGATTCATCAAGCCCCCGGTAGTACTGGTATGGTCTATATGCGGGAAACCGCGAACACAAAAACGCGCGCTCCAACTGCGGGTTGGACACCACACAAACTAGATACATGTGGTGTATCACACAAGGAAAGCTATTGCTATAGGTTTGATATTTGCATGTTCATTGGGTTTGTATTTCAATGCATTTATATGATGAGCTTGTGCCATAATTGCTACTCAAGTTTACACAAAATATGTGAACTCAAAATATATTTTTCTCACTCAACCACGTGTGGTTGATCCAAGTTTTCTTTACATGTTTAAGGTAATCAGGATAAGGAAATTCAGCAAGTTCAAGATGCTATGAATATTTGGGTGACCTAGAAACGAGAAACAAACTAGTCGTTTTGTAATATTATTATTATGTGTATACTTTGATGTATAATATTGCTTGTGTTTGTGTAAATCCAACTAATAACCATGAAACATTAGTAAATCTTGGGTTATTCTTGAACTATGGCTATGAATTCATTACATCACGCGGCGTGGATTCCGCAAGCGGTGCAGGGTGTGACAGAGTGGTATCAGATCCATGGTTGTAGAGAACTAGGATAAACCCATAATGGAATACCTAGACTACAACCTAAGTGTCCCTTATGTGAAAATATTATATTTAAACTTTTTACATCTTTTGACTCTTAAATTCTTATCGTGCTAAATCATTGTTTGTCATTCTTTATCTAGACAGGCTGACAACAATGACGAGCGTTCGGCTACTATCATCACTCAACAGATATCGCTGTTTTACCAAATATGGTTACTCAACTCCATAATAGCCTTAATAAATTATCAAACAATTCTCAAGATCATCCTCACAACAATACCGGTGAAAATTCAAAAACCTTCACCTTTAAGCAATTTAATGATGCCAGACCACGGGTTTTCTCTGGCACAGAAGGTGCAATTGGGTTATTGCAATGGTTTGAATCTATAGAAGATACTCTCGATTATACCAACTGCCCGGAAGACCAGGAAGTTAAAATGGCAGCAAGTGCTTTCCAAAAAGAAGCACTTACTTGGTGGAACACAGAAAAGAGGAACCGTGGTCGGGATGCTGCTTTGGGTCTTTCTTGGGTTGATTTCAAGGCTTTGTTTGTCACACCCCCAAATTTCAACTAACGGAATCATACCGTTTAGAGCGTGACAAACCAGGATCTCAGGCATTATACATAACGAAAAACCTCTATATGCTTTTCAAACATAAATTTGGTCTAAATTGTAATATCAAAGTTTTAGCGTTTGCGGAAGCGTTTGAAAAACCAAAACAAACATAACAGTTTGCAAAATGTAAATTACAAGTTCAATGTCTTAATTAATCAAATCCAAAACACTTGAATTGAAATGTATGCATGAGACTCAACATCCTAGTCCCTGCTCTTCCTTACTTGTGCTTTAGTGTCCTGAGAAAACATGCAAATAAAGTCAACACAAAGGTTGGTGCATACACAGGTTTGAATATCTAATCACAAATGTTTGAACAACTGTTTGAAATGTAATGTTTGCAGATAACATAATCACACATTGCATAGTCATGATAGCTAGCCATTGTACTATTTACATAAGCGGTCGACACCGAAGCTGACTGTTAAAATGTTGGTTGCCTTTCCACTATTGTATAGCACAAACAATAGTAATGTTTGAATTGGCTAGTTAAACACTTGCGTAGACCTACAATCTACCAAGTGAGGTTTTTCAAACACATGTTTTCTCCCCCAAAACAATAAAATGTAAAAAGGGGCCGTGTACGCACCTTATATAACAACTCTGAATGATCAAGCGTTCGCGAAATCACGTAGATTAACTTCTACGAAGAATCTGTGTTGTACAATAATGTTGTGTTATTTAGAATATCAAACTGTGTTTGTGGTCACATACGTGTCAACACACGCATCCCAAGTTGTTTGAAACGTGCATACAAAAGCATGCACGATCTTGAGTTCATTCAGTTAGATCGTATAAGCATACGCGATTTCGTTTAAACACACGTAAATATACGCGATTCTGTCTTTGGTCAAAAATTAAAATTTTATTGTTTCATTTTGTTCAGAATTCAATTTCGGTTCCAACGAAATTTGAACGGATCGATTTGGAGTTAAAACGAGCGAGTTACTAGAAAAATACTAAAAAATGTTGTTTTTATACAAAAACAGTGGCCCCCGGGTTCGAATCCGTAACTCCCCTACCCAACTCACACTCATTACCAGTCCAGCCCGCTAGGGAATCGCAATAAAACTTGGATTTTAATTGTTTTAATCATATAACTATCCCGACTCCCCTTTGTTTATTCATTAGAACTCCATACCATTCAAGACCCAAAATTCGAACCCGATCAATTCCATAATCATGCGGTTCTTGTTCTATTGATCTACACGACTCTTTAGGTGATGTTTAATTCGAAAATGGACTACTATAACTCGATTAATTTAGTATTTACCCGTTCGAACTCAAGTTCACTAAATCCCAATTCAAATCACTCGAATTGATGATCAACCGGTTTTGAATTCATAGGGTTTTCATTACCTAGGGAATTTCGAAACTTTCTGTAACTTTGAATTAAATTTTTATACTTCTTTGAATACAAATCCCCAATTTCGTTCATATGATGAACCCTAGAACCCAAAATCCCTCAATTCGTAATTGTGATATCAAATTGACATGGGTTTTTCGTTTGACATGTTATCACGAACCAGTTTATGTGAATCAATTTGATATTCGAAGTCGTTTACATAAAAACCCCCAAATGGTTTTCTAGGATGAACCCTAGAACTCGAACATATACAATTCGTTGTTGTTATATCAAAATAACTTAGGGTTTTCATTGAACACATTAATTCGAAGCTTTCTGTATAATTTAATTTGGTTCTCGAATTCGTTCTATTAAAAATCCCCAATTCGTTCAACATGAAGAACCCTAGAATTGAATCTTTATGAAATCGATGTTGTTCCACGAAATTAGTATAGGGGTTTGCTTAATCGGCATGTTTAGGTTGTGTAGGAGTTTTTCCCTTGTTTTATCTCAATTCGGTGTAGTTCGATTGGAGGCTTGGGTTTCGTTCGACTCATGATCAAATTCTTCAAACCACAGCTTCTGAGATCGAATTGGCTTGTGTAGAAACTCCTAAGGGTGCCAATTAGTGAATATGGGTGCTCAATTATGTATGTTTAAGTCGAATTGTAGGTGCACTATGATTACAATTGACGGTTTCGACTTTTTAAGATGTTATTAGCTTTAATTCTATCATTATGGTGCTAATAATTGATTAAAGCTGTTTGTAATCATCAACATGAGTTAATTGGATGATTAATTCGATTCAAAACTTATTATTAACATGAAAATCGAATTTCAATTTGATAAACAACTTCGAATTTTGACTTTGATAGTAAAAATTGAACATTCTTTATAATTTTAACATTTATTTTTATAATTTAAACGTTTTATAAACTTATTTTGTGTAAGTTTAATGCTTCTAATTTAATATGGTGCAACTTCATACAATTTCTATTAACTTTTAGTTAACGGGGTTAATCCGGGAATGCCGGATTGTCACATCATCCCCTTGTTGAAGGAATTTTTGTCCCGAAAATTGTTAAATGTTAGAAGTAGTTAGGACACTACTTGTGATTTCAAATTGTACGTGTTAATGCGATATTTGATCATTCTGTGTACTTGTGTGTACTCATACACAAAAGCCAATGTTTGTAACATCACACCTAATTGTGATCGTTCTATGTTCAATGTTTGGCAACATCACCCCAACGTGTGATCGTTCCATGTAACTGTTTGCATGCACACCAGTTAGTACGCCTAACTGTGAATGTTCGTGTTTGATCATACTGTACTATGTAACCTTGCACATAGTGATTGTTTGCAACTAATCATGTTTGTACTACCATGCAATGTAACACATTAAATGTAGCACATAAAATGTAGCACATCGATTGTAACTAATCATGCTTGAAAGTGTTTGAATTCTACAATATTTGTGTTCAGCACAAATGTTTATAACAAAACCAATTGTATAAAAGAATATGTGCTTACAGTTTCAAATCTGAAGTTTTGAAGTGTGAAGTATCACAACATCCCCTTGTTGAAGGAAAATTCGTCCCGAAATTTAACGTGTCTTCTTAGTTTTGTTGTTGTTGTTTTGAACAGATGGGGATACTTCTTCATCATTTGATCTTCCCTTTCCCATGTGAATTCAGGTCCATGTCTTGAATTCCACCGAACCTTGACTATCAGAATCTTACTTTGTTTGAGCTGTTTGACCTCTCGGTCCATGATTTCGACTGGTTCCTCGATGAACCGTAACTGTTCGTACACTTGTATTTCTTCAAGTGGTACAACCAATGTCTCATCAGAAAGACATTTCTTTAAATTCGAAACATGAAACACATCATGAACTCCACTGAGTTCATCCGGTAATTTGAGTAGATACGCTACCGCCTACCGGACCAATCCTTTTCAGGATCTCAAAAGGTCCTACGTAGCATGGGCTAAGCTTCCCGCTCTTGCCGAATCGTATCACACCTTTTCAAGGTGATACTATTAGAAGAACTCGGTCTCCTACTTGAAATTCCAACGGTTTAGGACGTTTGTCAGCGTAACTCTTTTGTTGATCCCGAGCCGCTGCCATACGGTTCCGGATTTGTACTATCTTCTCTATTGTCTCATGTACCAGTTCAGCTCCTGTTATCTGACTGTCACCAATTTCAGCCCAACAAACTGGTGAACAACATTTGCGACCGTATAAAGCTTCAAATGGTGTCACTTGAATGCTTGTATGATAACCGTTGTTGTAAGAGAATTCCACTAACGGTAAGTGGGTTTCCCAGCTGTCACCAAAATCAATGACAGAAGCTCGTAACATATCCTCGAGCGTTTGGATTGTACGTTCACTCTGGCCGTCAGTTTGTGGATGATATGCGGTACTCATGTCTAAACGAGTTCCCAATGACTTATGGAGAGATTTCCAAAAGTTTGATGTAAATCGGGCATCCCGATCTGATACGATAGAGATTGGCACGCCATGTCGCGATACCACTTCCTTTATATAAATACGAGTCAACTTCTCCATTTTGCAAGTTTCCTTAAATGCTAGGAAATGTGCAGATTTCGTTAATCGGTCAACAATTACCCATATCATATCACAACCACTTGGTGTACGAGGTAACTTAGTAATGAAATCCATCAAAATCTGTTCCCATTTCCACATAGGTATTTCTGGTTGTTGCAGTAAACCAGATGGCTTTTGATATTCAACTTTGACTTTAGAACAAGTCAAACATTTACTAATGTACTAAGCAATGTCGGCTTTCATGTAAGGCCACCAATAAAGTGCCTTTAAGTCATGATACATCTTGTATGACCCCGGATGCCCCGGATGGACTGAATATCTAGATTTGTGCGCTTCATCCATCACGAGTTCCCATAGGCCACCATGCAAAGGTATACAAATTCGGTTCATGAAACAATGAGTTCCATCAGTCATGACTTCTAATTGTTTTTCCATTCCTCGTAAGGATTCATGTTCCAAGTTATCCTTCTTTAAGGCTTCAAGCAGAGCACTGGGTACCTTGTCAGGTAAATCAGTATATATCGATAACATAAGTGCGCGAACCCATCTTCTTGTTGTTGTATCTTTTCTGCTTAAAGCACCAGCTACCACATTAACTTTTCCCGGATGATACTTGATCGCGCATTCATAGTCATTCAACAACTCGACCCACCGTCGCTGTCTCATATTGACCTCCTTCTGATCAAAGATATGTTGCAAAATCTTATGATCAGTGTAAATGGTACACCTAGTTCCATATAAATAGTGCCTCCAAATCTTCAAAGCAAATACCACTGCTCCTAACTCCAAGTCATGAGTAGTGTAATTCTTTTCATGTGGTCTCAGTTGTCGTGAAACGTAAGCAATCACTTTATCACGTTGCATCAACACACATCCCAAACCCTGTGCAGCTGCATCACAATACACCACAAAGTCTTCCGTTCCTTTCGGTAAGGACAGAATCGGTGCACTGCAGAGTTTTTGTTTCAGTAGCTGAAATGCAGCTTCCTATTTGCTTGTCCAGTCATACTTCGTTTCTTTGTGAGTAAGAGCTGTAAGTGGTTGAGTGATTTTTGAAAACCCTCAATAAATCGTCGATAGTAACCTGCCAAACCTAGGAATTTTCATACCTCGGTAGGGGTCTTTGGTGCTTCCCAATTCTTAATCGCCTCAATTTTCGCTGGATCAATATGTATACCCTTTTCATTGACTATATGACCCAAGAATTGAACTTCTCGCATCCAGAAGTCACATTTCGAGAACTTATCGTACAATTGTTCTTGTTTCAGCAATTCTAACATTAATCGAAGATGTTCAGCATGCTCCTCCTCAGTCTGAGAATAGATGAGAATGTCATCAATGAAAACAATGACAAACTTATCAAGATAAGATTTGCAGACTCGATTCATGAGATCCATGAATACAGCTGGAGCGTTTGTCAACCCAAATGGCATGACCAAGAATTCGTAATGGCCATAACGCCTTCTGAATGTTGTCTTGGAATATCTTCCTCTTGGACTCTAAGGTGGTGTTTGTTTTTTTAAGAGGTTTAACCTCTTCAGTCTGCGAACCACGTCTACAAACCTCTTTTGCAGAAGAGGTGGACCATACCTCTGCAAGAAGAGCTTTTGGGGGTGTTTGTTTTTCAATATTTTCAAACCTCTTTTGTAGACCTCTTCCCATTTTCACAACCCCAACCCTAACCACAACCACAACCGTCCCATGGTTGTCACCATCGTCGAACCACCATCACGAGCTGGTAGACGAAGCACCACCGATGAGTACCACCACCGCTGTCACCATCGTCGAACCATCAGTCACCATCACGAGAAGAGTTGGGAGACGAACCTAGGGTTTTGGAGGACGAAGGGTTTTGGAGCCGGCAGTACCACCACCGCAGATTGAGGAGGGCGGCAGTAGGTCGTGAGCCTAGGGTTTCGAAGGACGAAGGGTTTAGGAGGCGGAGGTAGGTCGCGAGCCTAGGTGCGGCAGTAGGTCGCTTATGGTGGCGAAGTGAAAGAAAAGGGCTCAGATCTTGGATCGTTGGTAGGGAAGCTTGGTTCGCGAAGTAAAGGAGAAGGCACGGCGGTGGAGGCGGCGGCGGAGGAGGCCGAAGGAGGTGGGAGGCGTGGCTTGAAGGTGAGAAGCTTGGTTCATCAGATGTGAAGGATGGGTAAGGATGAAGAGGTTAGAAGAGCTCAAAAAGAGCTTGGTCCATGTCTTTTCCAAGAAGAGGTCTCGCAGACGTTTTTTAATGAAATGTCTGCGAAAAAACAAACACCCTACATCTTTCCTTGGTCTGCGGGGCGCAGACAAAAGAGGTTTCGCAGACCTTCGCAGACGTTTTTTCAAAAAACAAACAGCCCCTAAGTTAATGGTAACCAGATCCCAGATCAATCTTCGAATAGTAACTCGAACCTTGCAATTGATCGAACAGATCATCAATTCGAGGTAGTGGATACAGGTTTTTGATGGTAACTTTGTTAAGTTCCCGGTAATCAATACACATACGGAAAGTCCTGTCCTTTTTTTAACAAATAAGACTGGAGCTCCCCAAGGTGAAAAACTAGGTCGTATAAAATCTTTATCCAACAGCTCTTGCAGTTGTGTGGATAACTCTTGCATTTCAGATGGTGCAAGTCGGTAAGGCGCTCTAGCAATCGGTTTTGCGTTTAGTGTAAGGTCAATTTGGAATTCCACATGCCTAGTAGGAGGTAATCCCGGTAGGGCTTCTGGAAAAAAATCACACATCACTGGAATGTCTTTGATCTTCGTCTCAGCTACCAGCTTCTCAGTTATAAGTGCTATAACTGTTGTATGACCTTTACGCAGACAGTTGTGTGCCTTCATACAGAAGATGATGTTCAATGGAGTATCGCTCCTTTCGCCTTCAATAGACTTTCCCCGCTAGGGAGAAGTATAAGCACAACCTTGTCGTGGCAAATTATCTCAACTTGGTTCTCAGACAACCAATACATACCTACTACAACATCAAAACTGTCTAGCATGAATGGCATGAGATCAATTTTAAACTTGTGACTTGCTAGTTTTAGGGTGCATCATTTCACAATACACTAAGTTACAATTAATTTAACATCAGCTAGCTTTACAATGTATTCAACCTCTAATGATGTTGGGGTTATGGAAAATATTTCACTAACTTCATTGGATCTAAAGCTCTTTTTTTTGTTCCAGTATCAAACAACACAAGAGCATAAAGTTTGTTTAACATATACGTGCTTGCGGCGAGGCTGAGATTTTCTCTATGCTACTTATGATCATGAAGGATTGTCCCCCCTCAGACCATTGTTTTCGTTCCTTTTGTTGTTACAACCAGCTCGTTTCAATTGAAGTGCCCTGGATTTTTGCATCCGAAGAATCCTTTGGGTGTTTCTTGTTGTTGTGGTCATTAAGAACTCTACTCGGTAGACACATGAAATCAGACTTCGTTCTTCGCTTGATAGGGAATCTTTACAAATGCTCATAAGTAGGTGTTTTGACATACACATGAAGTTATCCAGGTGAAGTGCAAAGTCGCACCGTGAGGGTTTTATGAACATTGAGTAACTAGAACTACAGCTAGAAATTTGATGAATGTTATGTTGGAATCTCGATATGTTAACCGAATTCGTTACAACCACCAGAATGAAGGATAGGCGAATATTTTATGTGTGTGTTTCAAAAATAGGCTCACAATAGAATTTGCCAAAATTCATGTGTACTTGTAAATTCACGATTACGTTGCGCACCATGATCGTCAATTTACCTTACATAAGAATTCTAGTTCCTCCTACCTTGAGCTATTTGGTTTTGCAGGATTCAGGGTTTATTCAGGACATCAGGATTCAGAAAATAGTCACATGATGTATGACTGGATAGCCTGTCGAAATAAATACTTAGGGATAGTTACTCGAGTTGAATGCTACTATAGGGTATAGTGTAGATCCTACAAGGATAGATATTCGGCTTCAGTGTGTTTTTCTTATGTAACCTGGTGTCAAGACACTCATTGTGTGGGTGTTAGTGTAGATGTTTGGAGTTGACCACCTTGCAGTCAATGTATCTCCCATAAGTTCCCAAGTTGATAGTTGACTCATAATATAGGTCACCAAGGTTTTCATATAATGTAACTTGCCTTCACATATGCACTTGTAACTGAAATCTTTCCCGCATGATCACTCTAGTATCCGCTTGGTGGTACTTCAAGCGTGACAAGTCGTTGGGTTTGAATTCTCATCTTACAGTTGATGAGTTCATAAAGTGGTCCTTGTAAACCGTACATGTGGAAGTACAAAGAGCTACAAGAATGTTGTCGAGGAATTAGAAAGAAAATCGATGTTTTCTTATCAAGGCTGAAACCACAACCTTATTAACTGCTATCGGTGTTGTAAAGAGTGATGGATCATTTGTCAAAATTAGAAATTTAGTGGAACTAGTAGATATAGTCCCGAACTAAGGAATGGTTTTGTTGTGTCATTGGGTTATTTCATCCGTTGACTTGTTCTAGTGAATCATAGGGTCTATTTAACCCCTCGACTTGTTTTAGTGAGTCACAGAGCCTATTTCATCCCTTGACTTCTTTTATTGAGTCACAAAGCCTATGTCATCCCTTGACTTGTTTTAGTGTGTCATAGAGCCTATTCATCCCTTGACTTGTTTTAGTGAGTCACAGAGCCTATTTCATCCCTTGACTTGTTTTTTTTTGTGAACCACAGAGCCTATTTCATCTCCCTAGTAATTCAGTGATCTATCCAGCTGCCTCTCACATGTTGTGAATCTCTCGATTCATACGTGTAACCAAAGCTGCAAATGCTTGCTCAGGTGGGTATCTCAGAATAGGTAATGTCCAGCTACTAGTAGCAGTGCCAGGATTAGGTGGTGGAGGTACTCGCTCCTCATGCACCCAGCTGTCCATGAGATCAGGGAATCACTGCCAATACAGGCCGTTCTCCCTCGGTCGTATGGGTATCTGCTCATCATAGTGAATCGTGTCATACAATGGATCAAGTCGCCTCTTCTTGGACTCTGGTGATGCTACAACTTGTTGTTCCTCGTCACGAGTATGTGTGGATGGTGATGCCATGTATATTGCATAATACTATATGTAAATACTATGCAACTATTGTGTAAGCAAGTGTGTCTAATGTCTACAGTTATAGTCTAAGTCTACCAATACAAACCTAGTTCGCTATAACTAAGGTCTCTGATACCAATCTGTCACACCCTAAAATTTCAACTAACGGAATCATACCGTTTAGAGCGTGACAAACCAGGATCTCGGGCATTAGACATAACGAAAAACCTCTATATGCTTTTCAAACATAAATTTGGTCTAAATTGTAATATCAAAGTTTTAGCGTTTGCGGAAGCGTTTGAAAAACCAAAACAAACATAACCGTTTGCAAAATGTAAATTACAAGTTCAATGTCTTAATTAATCAATCCAAAACACTTGAATTGAAATGTATGCATGAGACTCAACATCCTAGTCCATGCTCTTCCTTACTTGTGCTTTAGTGTCCTGAGAAAACATGCAAATAAAGTCAACACAAAGGTTGGTGCATACACAGGTTTGAATATCTAATCACAAATGTTTGAACAACTGTTTGAAATGTAATGTTTGCAGATAACATAATCACACATTGCATAGTCAAGATAGCTAGCCATTGTACTATTTACATAAGCGGTCGACACCGAAGCTGACTGTTAAAATGTTGGTTGCCTTTCCACTATTGTATAGCACAAACAATAGTAATGTTTGAATTGGCTAGTTAAACACTTGCGTAGACCTACAATCTACCAAGTGAGGTTTGTCAAACCCAATAGATCTATCTTCAACTACCACGCTTTGCACTACGGCAAACTAAACGGTTCGATATGTAAGGACTTGTAATGCTACGTTCTCACTTATCGTAAATAGCTAACTCATGCAAGTGATATGTATCTAAAATGTTTGTTTGCACATGTTTTGTCCACCAAAACAATAAAATGTAAAAAGGGGCCGTGTATGCATCTTAGATAACAACTCTGAATGATCAAGCGTTCGCGAAATCACGTAGATTAACTTCTACGAAGACTTTGCGTTGTACAATAACGTTGTGTTATTTAGAATATCAAATTGTGTTTGTGGTCACATGCGTGTCAACACACGCATCCCAAGTTGTTTGAAACGTGTATACAAAAGCATGCACGATCTTGAGTTCATTGAGTTAGATCGTATAAGCATACGCCATTGTGTCTTTGGTCAAAAATTCAAATTTTATTGTTTCAATTTGTTCAGAATTCAATTTCGGTTCCAACGAAATTTGAACGGATCGATTTGGAGTTAAAATGAGCGAGTTACGAGCAAAATACTAAAAAATGTTGTTTTTATACAAAAACAGTGGCCCCGGGTTCGAACCCGTGACCTCCCCAACCCAACTCACACTCATTACCAGTCCAGCCCGCTAGGGAATCACAATGAAACTTTGATTTTAATTGTTTTAATCATAACTATCCCAGCTCCCCTTTGTTTATTCATTTGAACTCCATACCATTCAAGACCCAAAATTCGAACCCGTTCAATCCCATAATCATGTGGTTCTTGTTCTATTGATCCACACGACTCTTTAGGTGATTGTTTAATTCGAAAATGGACTACTATAACTCGATTAATTTAGTATTTACCCGTTCGAACTCAAGTTCACTAAATCCCAATTCAAATCACTCGAATTGACGATCAAGCGGTTTTGAATTCATAGGGTTTTCATTACCCAGGTAATTTCAAAACTTTCTATAACTTTGAATTAAAGTTTTATACTCCTTTGAATACAAATCCCCAATTTCGTTCATATGATGAACCCTAGAACCCAAAATCCCTCAATTCGTAATTGTGATATCAAATTGACATGGGTTTTTCGTTTGACATGTTATCACGAACCTGTTTATGTGTATCAATTTGATATTCGAAGTCGTTTACATAAAAACCCCCAAATTGTTTTCTAGGATGAACCCTAGAACTCGAACCTATACAATTCGTAGTTGTTATATCAAAATAACTTAGGGTTTTCATTGAACACATTAATTCGAAGCTTTCTGTATAATTTAATTTGGTTCTCGAATTCGTTCTATTAAAAATCCACAATTCGTTCAACATGAAGAACCCTAGAATTGAATCTTTATGAAATCGATGTTGTTACACGAAATTAGTATAGGGGTTTGCTTAATCGGCATGTTTAGGTTGTGTAGGAGTAGATTTTTGCCTTGTTTGATCTCAATTCGGTGTAATTCGATTGGAGGCTTGGGTTTCGGTCCACTCATAACCAAATTCTTCAAACCACAGCTTCCGAGATCGAATTGGCTTGTGTAGAAACTCCTAAGGGTGCCGATTAGTGAATATGGGTGCTCAATTATGCATGTTTAAGTCGAATCATAGGTGCACTATGATTACAATTGACGGTTTCGACTTTTTAAGATGTTATTAGCTTTAATTCTATCATTATGGTGCTAATAATTGATTAAAACCGTTTGTAATCATCAATAGGAGTTAATTGGATGATTAATTCGATTCATAACTTATTATTAACATGAAAATCGAATTTCAATTTGATAAACAACTTCGAATTTTGACTTTGATAGTCAAAATTGAACATTCTTTATAATTTTAACATTTATTTTTATAATTTAAACGTTTTATAAACTTATTTTGTGTAAGTTTAATCCTTTTAATTTAACATGGTGCAACTTCATATAATTTCTGTTAACTTTTAGTTAACGGGGTTAATCCGGGAATGCCGGATTGTCACATTGTTGATTGATCATTTCTGCCCAAAGTATGAAATAAAGTTTCTTGAAGACGAGATGTGGGCTCTTGCTCAAGTCGAAGGGAACAATAGAACTTACACAACTTGATTCCATGAATTCAGTGTCTTAGTTCCCCACATTGTTACCCCTCTAACCCGAAAGATTGATAAATACATTGGGGGGTTACCACTCAAGATCCGAAGCACGGTTATGGGAAGCAATCCTGTTACTCTTGAATCGGCTATTCATCTAGGGGCAGCTCTCACTGATGAATATGTTAAAGCAGGCCAGCTTACCCGAACTGAAGATGGCCCAACTAAAACTAATGAGGGAAAGAAATCTGAACCACCCAAGAAGAAACAGAAGACCAACAAAAACTTTGCGGTAGTCACGCCAGCTATTCCCTTCAACCATATCCCTTCCTCTTCCTCTTCACAAACCTTTACTAAGAAACCATATGAGAGACCACATCCGTTATGCAACAAATGCTAATACCATCACTCTCTGAGACGTCCATGTCTTCGATGTACAAAGTGCGGGAAACTTAGCCACTTGGAAGCTTATTGTCGAACCATTGAAAAGACAACTACAGCAACAACCTTGGTACCGGCCAAGCCAACTGACAGTGCTTGTTATGAGTGTGGAGCGGTTGGTCACCTCAGGAACAAATGTCCCAGGCTCAACAACAACAACACTTGAGGTGCACCTGTTCACGTCTTTGCTATAAACGCGCTGGAAGCTCGCGAGGAACCAATAGCCATTACGGGTACGTTCATTGTCAATAATCATTATGCATCAATACTCTTTGATACTGGTGCCGACAAGAGTTTTGTTTCCACTGCTTTTACATCATTACTTAGAATACATCCGACTGCATTAGAACCCCCATATACTATTGAAATAGTAGATGGTAAATTAATTCATGTTCCTACTATTATCCTTGGGTGTAAAATGACACGCAACGATCATATATTCTCTATTGATCTTATCCCTATGAATCTTGGGAGTTTTGATGTTGTCGTGGGAATGTATTGGCTATCCCGCCACCATGCTAAAATCATATGCTCAAATAAACTTATTCAAATCCCGTTGCCGGCTGGTGATATTCTAAGAATCTATGGAGACAAACCTTGTCGTACTTTGAAAATCGTTTCATGTATGAAGGCTCGTAGTTATCTTAGGAAACAATATCCTGCCTTCTTAGCTCATATTGTGGAAAAGGATTCTATAAAGAAAACCATCCATGAAATTCCTGTTATACGTGATTTTCCTGAAGTATTCCCTGAGGAATTACCTTGACTTCCACCGATTCGTCAAATCGAATTCAGAATAGATCTCATACCTGTAGCAAATCCAGTTGCAAAATCACCTTATCGTCTTGCACCCTCTGAGATGCAAGAATTGTCCAGTCAGTTGCAAGAGTTGTTGGACAAGGGCTATATCAGACCAAGTTTCTCACCCTGGGGAGCCCCAATCCTTTTCGTTAAAAAAATACAGTTCTTTCCGGATGTGTATTGATTATCGAGAACTTAATAAGCTGACTATTAAGAATCGCAATCCTTTGCTCCGTATTGATGACCTATTCGATCAACTACAGGGAGCCATTTGTTTTTCAAAGATTGATCTTCGATCTGGTTATCACCAATTGAGAGTTCATGATGATGATATTTCCAAAACAACGTTTAGAACACGCTATGGACACTATGAATTTCTGGTTATGCCCTTCGGACTAACCAATGCCCCTGTAGTGTTCAGGGATCTTATGAACAGGGTTTGTAGACCATATCTAGATCAATTTGTCATTGTCTTCATTGACTCCATATTGATTTACTCTAAGACTGAGAAGGATCATAAAGCTCATCTCACGCTGATTTTGGAACTTTTAAAGAAAGAACAACTTTACGCCAAGTTCTCGAAGTGCGAGTTTTGGCTGAAAGAAGTTCAATTTTTTGGTCATGTTGTCGACGAAAGAGGCATACATGTAGACCCGGCTAAAATTAGAGCTATAAAAGACTGGAAAGCACCAAAAACCCCATCGAAAATTCGTTCTTTCCCAGGGTTAGCCGGGTACTATTGGCAATTTATTGCCAATTTTTCCAAGATAGCTGTTCCACTTACTACTCTCACCCAAAAGGATCAACCATTCGTTTGGAGAGAAGCACAAGAAGATGCAATCCAATTGCTTAAACACAAGCTATGTAATTCTCCTATTATTAGTTTACCAGAAGGCAACAATGACTTTACAGTCTATTGTGATGCCTCAAACCTCGGTCTTGGTTGCGTGTTGATGCAGCGAGACAAAGTCATTTCTTATGCATCAAGACAACACAAGACCCACGATAAAAACTATACCACACAAGATCTTGAGTTAGGTGCTGTAATCTTTGCTTTAAAAATTTGGAGACATTACCTTTATGGTACCAAATGTGTTATTTAAACAGACCATAAAAGTCTTCAACACATTTTTGATCAAAAGGAACTTAATATGCGACAAAGACGTTGGATAGAATTGCTCAATAATTACGACTGCGAAATCCGCTATCACCCAGGCAAGGCTAATGTGGTGCATGGTAAAACCCAGAAGAATGCAAGCATTGGAGATGACTATTCAGACTAGTCTTCTACCCCAAATCCGTGAAGCACAACAAGAGGCACTTACTGAGATTCATGTATGTGACGAAGCTCTACAAAGTTTAAATCAACAATTTGAAACCAAATCAGATGGGGCATACTATTTCTTAAATCGAATATGGGTACCTTCTTTTGGCAATCTAAGGAAATCAATTATGGACGAAGCCCATAA
Source organism: Mikania micrantha (assembly GCA_009363875.1). Classification (NCBI taxonomy): domain Eukaryota; kingdom Viridiplantae; phylum Streptophyta; class Magnoliopsida; order Asterales; family Asteraceae; genus Mikania; species Mikania micrantha. The sequence goes on from CM018692.1 coordinate 94,739,134, forward strand.
ATCTCAATATTCGATTCACCCAGGAGCAATACCAAGACCATCGTGAATTTTATTGGTGGCCTGGGATGAAGAAAGACATTGCTACATATGTTGGTAAATGCCTCACATGTTTACGAGTAAAAGTTGAACATCAAAGGCCCTCTGAGTTACTACAACCATTTGAGATCCCAATATGAAAATGGGAGCAAATATCTATGGACTTTGTAACTAAGTTGCCTAAAACGCCTAGGGGTCATGATGCAATTTGGGTAATCGTTGATCGATTGACTAAGTCAACACATTTCTTAGCCATTCGAGAAGACTACAATACTAACAGGTTAGCCAAACTATTCCTCGATGAAATTGTGAACCGACACGGAGTGCCAATCTCAATTATCTCTGATAGAGATAGCACTTCAAGGTTTGGCAAACGTTTCAAAAGGCTTTAGGTTTACGACTTAATCTTAGCACAGCTTACCATCCTCAAACCGATGGCCAAACCAAACGAACCATTCAGACTTTAGAGGATATGTTAAGAAGTTGTGTTATTGATTTTGGTGGTAGTTGGGACACTCACCTTCCTCTTGTTGAATTCTCCTACAACAACAGCTACCACACAAGTATCAAGTGAGCACCGTTTGAAGCTTTATATGAATGAAAATGTAGGTCTCCTGTCTGCTGAGCTGAAATAGGTGAAAGCCAATTCACAGGTCCAGAACTTATACAAGAAACAACTGATAAGATTGTTGTTATACGAGATCGAATCAAGGCTGCACAGGATCGTCAAAAGAGCTACGCCGATACTCGAAGAAAGCCTTTAGAATTCCAAATCGGCGACAAAGTTATGTTAAAAGTCTCTCCATGGAAAGGCATAGTCAGATTCGGAAAACAAGGTAAACTAGCATCAAGGTATGTTGGTCCTTTCCTTGAAAGGATTGGACCAGTAGCATATCGATTGGAATTACCTTCCGAACTCAGCAATATACATGATGTATTTCATGTATGCAATCTCAAAAAGTGTCTATCAGATAAATCACAGATCCTTCCTCTTGAAGAAATTCAAGTCGAAGATAAGTTCAGTTCGTTCAAGAACCTGTTGAGGTTATGGATAAAGAAGTCAAGAAACTAAAACGCAATCGGATACCTATCGTGAAGATTAGATGGAATTCCAAGCGCCGTATGAAAGAGAAATATCCTCACTTGTTTTCATAAACAGACAATTATGGACGAGCACAAATTGAATTTCAGGACGAAATTCCAATAACAGGGGGAGACTGTGACAATTCAAAATTTTCAGGTTATAATCACATCTCTGAAATAAAGAGAATGAGTGCAAGCGAAATCACGAAACGAGGCTCCGATTTCAAGATACACCGAGTCGAAGATAGCGTTAAATAAGAGATCAGATATTTTAAACTCTTTAGGTCTTGAAATTATAATCATTGGAAAGAGCTCGAAAAATCGTGAACGTAGGCAAAAACCATGCGTAAAACGGAGTGCGTATGCTCCCGGAATCGCGAAAACAAAATCGAGTCTGACTAAAGCGGTGGAGGTACGCCAAGAAACCCTTTGACACTCTTGGCGGTACGCGACGGACCCAGCAGACATAAAAATCTGATTTTCTCAATCAGAACTCATTCCCAGTCGAATAAACTCGATTTCCAGATGAACCAGATCAAATTTTAACACCCAAATCTTAGTTTTGAAGCTACCAAATCATCAGGATCAAGCTAAGGATCAATTCTAAAAGTCTTGATCATCGTTTTCATCCGAAAAATCCGTCCGAAAGGGTAAAGATTCATTTTCACCTACTAGTTTGATATTGTATGGATTAGATCTAGATTTTGAGCTTAATGCAATGGTTATTGTTGTTGATTATTGCCTAGATGATGGCTAGGAATGGTTAGAAACGAAGAACACGGTATGTTAACGGTCAAATCTTTGTTTTGATCCGTTATAATACCCGGTTATCATGAAACTATATCTTAGATTAAAATGGTTTAAACCATTTGAGTATAACAATGATTGTGATTGTCTTGATCATTTCTTGAAATGCTAGGTTAAATCCAAGTGTTTCAAACTAATGACAAGCATAAAGATAATCACCGGAATAACGATCTGATGTTTATGATAATAGTCAGATTAGTACATCAAGCTTGATTATTAAACCTTTTCTAATATCACATTCTCATGTTTCATGATACCTAAATGGTCATTAACAAGGATTGATTATTCCTAAGCCAGAAATTCATCTAGGAACTGTTTTCGTGAAATAATCAACAACAATATCTATTTGATTAATCCAGAAATGTCGTGATTAATCCAGTTAGTCATAAACTCCTTAATAGGAGCCTAAATCATTATAGGTTCCTTGTTTATCGCACTTTGTGCAATATTAACTTAAGGAGGCTGATTAAGGATTAAGATCAGCTTGATGACTTGAACTGCGATTCCTTGTCATCAAAAGTCAAGGAATATTCCGATAATCCAATTCAAATACAAAGAACTCATAAAACATTAATGAATTGCAGAATTCTCTTCATATTTTGCGTGATACTTCAATATCAAAACACTTCAATAACACAGGTGAGACTCAAAACCCCTTTTCTTTTGCTAAAACCGCGGGGTGGAACATGTAAATTTTCGACAACTCAAAAGTTTTAAACTATTGTGGAAGCAAACTATTGATATAATGCAACTCATTTACATATTTTGGTTATACAAATGCTGAATGATGCTATTCTTATGCAATATCATTAACTTGATTCGTCAAGCCCCCGGTAGTACTGGTATGGTCCATATGCGGGAAACCGCGAACACAAAAACGCGTGCTCCAAATGCGGGTTGGACACCACACAAACTAGATACACGTGGTGTATCACACAAGGAAAGCTATTGCAATAGGTTTGATATTTGCATGTTCATTGGGTATGTATTTCAATGCATTTATATGATGAGCTTGTGCCATAATTGCTACTCAAGTTTACACAAAATATGTGAACTCAAAATATATTTTTCTCACTCAACCACGTGTGGTTGATCCAAGTTTTCTTTACATGTTTCAGGTAATCAGGATCAGGAAATTCAGCTAGGTCAAGATGCTATTAATGTTTAGGGTGACCTAGAATTGAGAAAAAAAAACTAGACGTTTTGTAATATTATCATTATGTGTATACTTTAATGTATAATATTGCATGTGTTTGTGTAAATCCATCTAATAACTATGAAACATTAGTAAATCTTGGGTTATTCTTGAACTATGGCTATGAATTCATTACGTCACGCGCCGTGGATTCCGCACGCGGCGCAGGGTGTGACAGGGTGCTAACACGCTATTTTGTCTAAACAAGCCGAGCTCAAGCCTTAACGAGCTCGGGATTGGATCGTTTACACCCCTAAACGTAACCCATATTTATTTTACGAAAATGTAAACAAAAATTCTTTACAACTTGTTACAAATAATGTGTAATTTTTATACTTGTTGCATTGCTGTAAATATAAACAACCGAAAAAAAATAAAAAAAAATATATAGTCAAGACTATAACGGAATTAAAGAGAAAAATAAGAAGAGTAAAATGATGCAATTTTTATAAAAAAATATTATAGTATAAAAAAGTTATGTGCATATAAAAAAAGAGAATGTAAACTTTAAATAAAAAATAGATGTATTAAAATATATTAAAAGGTGACATATGGCACCACCAAATTAATTCTAACTTTTTAATAAGGGCAGGTTATTTGGACACCCCCTATGGATCAGTTCACACCACCTACTCTCATACGGTCGTATGAGCCTATACGGGTGTATGAGTGTCAGATACAGATTTTTTCAAACAAATGTATGGCGGTTGAAAGTGTATACGGGTCGTACGGCCCTATACGACCCGTATAGAAATTTGAGAATACTTTTATTTATTTTCTCCCAATAGTTAAAAACAAGGGTGGATGGGTGGGTGGGTGGGTGGGGGGCTTAAAATTGACAAGTCATTGTCAGGCTTCGGAAAGCCAATCTCCTCGACCCTTGTGCCCCTCACTACTTTCTTTATTTTATAATAGTAACATTGTCAGTGATTTTACCTGCATGACTTGTAACATCAGTGCCGGAACCGTACCGGAACAGTGGTCTCAACAGTGCTATGAAGAGTAATCAGGTATGAACTCTATGTATTTCAGTGTATTTCATAATTGTATCATAGATCATTATCAGTTTGTGTTATCAAACAACAAATTCTAAATCATTACAGAGAAACAAAACTCAGAAAAACATGGTTCATGAGTCAGATAATCATCTGGCAATACAGAACCATCATGTGATTATGTGTTAGGATTTATTATGTATAAACGTATGTGAGGCTTTATAGAACAAAATAACACGGATGTCGCTACGTGAATGCTAAACCGACGGATTATTCGTATAGGTGACGATATGTACGAATATGTCAAAAAGTTTAACGTTCTGAATGATATCCAATAATTAGAAAACAATGTTGAAAAGTATAGTTATCGTCGTGTTCGTATGGGTGACGATCCGAACGAATACGCGCGACGACCGTACGATTCGATTTTAAACAATAAATAAATATTTCTGAAAATTTTAAAATTTAAAGCAAAAGATATTTAGTTAATTTACTAGTAATAACCGCTTAAAATAAATTTTTAAATCTTAATTTATAAACCGAGTCGTTTTATTACGAAAAACTACGAAGCGATGACGTTTTACGCGAAACCGAACGAGACCGAACTACCGGGTATTTTACTTCATTAAATGAAGCATTTACTTCCCTATCTACCACCACCAACCTTCCCCATTTTTCTCATTTTCGTTTCTTCCACCCTCTCTCTCTAGAAATTTATCCTCCTCCTTCTCTCTACAATTTCTTGGTCACTTCTCATCGGATTCAAGCATATTTGGTGTCAAAACACTCATCTCGTCACGTAGATCAAGAAAGTACAAGGAGTTCAAGCTTACATCTATCGATTTTGAGGTAAATTCTTAGTTTAGTTTCGGTTTTGTTGTGAGATATGAAGTATATGACTTTTGTTGATTAACCGGCCTCAACACTTAAAAATGTTGGGATAAGCTCTTGTAAACAACTAGGACACCTTAGGGACAAACCTGTAACAAGTTAGGATGGAGGATGAAGATGATGAATAGGGAACGGCAGCTGGGTTCGTGAGGTTCGATCAGCCGAACCTGTTTCAAACTGGTTCGAAGAAGGGGCCGAACCTTGTAGCTGAAGAAGGTGATGGCCGAACCCAGGGGCCTAGCCGAACCATGGGACGAACCCTGGCCACGAACCCTCCTTATTTGGGTGAACCCTTGACTGCCAACGAACCTAGGGTTCCTTTTCAGCCGAACCAAGGCTACACAAACCCTAGGGTGGCGAACCTTCTCTCCCAAGCGAACCTACAAGCTGTCCCAGCCGAACCTTTACTAGTAGGTCATGAACCATCAACCAAGCGAACCTGACATTAACCGAACCTATGTCACTTAGGAATCCATGGGCCACGAACTTTCTAAGTCGAACCCTTCCTTGAGCGAACGTTATACTAAACAAACCTAGTGTTTCTCTAAGCCTTAGCCGAACCTAATGAGCTCAACAAACCATGGTGGCTGCCTCAAAAGGTTCGCTGCTTTGGGGGAGGGATACCGAACCTAAGAGATATCAAAATCCTTAGTTTTTCCATCGTGCATGGGAGTTCATGAACATGTACATGCATGAGATAAATCATGTGTATGCATGGGAATGATATGGAGTATTCAATTCCATGCAAACTCGCTTTTAGTATAAACTAATGTATCATTGAAAGATAACAAAGATTTAAAGGTTAGGTGTTGGTTTAATTATTAACACTAACCTTAGTAAAGATCTTATTACGGGATGATTAAATTATATATGTAGGATTATTCAAAAACTTGAGTTGTAATCATTTGGAATCATAGATTAGCAAAGGGCCAAAGTGGGCCTAATGGGCTAACTAAGGCCTATCATAAATTTAAAGCTTTTCCATTTAAATTAATTATGAGTCACTAAAGGAAAATGATTTATAAGTTTTAATTAACTAAAATAGATGGTTTGGACTTAATAGTTAAAGTAAAACTAAATTAAATGATTTTCAAAAACTATGTTTTAACTTAAAATGAATTTAATTAAACATGTTAATTAAGACTTGATAATAATGAACTATGGGATTGGGATTACCAATGGGTAATTAAGTTGGATCAGTTAGATTGAAACTTAGAAGCACATTAGTAACATGGGACACTTAGTTGCACACCGAGACCAAACCATAGATACGACTATTAATACGTATGCTTACCATATTTGAATTCTTTTAAAAACAACTCAGGATCTGAAGAAACCTAAGCTACAACAACAAGCGTGCATTTTGTTAGATCATTTGCACAGCAACACAAGTGAGTTCATTGCCCCTTTTCTAAACATTTTGTTTTAAAACGCGGGGCTGAGAAGCATGCGTAAACTGTTTTATTTAAATGGTTTTACGTAAATTCTTTCACTTATTATGTATTGCTTATTATATATGCTTGTTTATACTCCTAGACTCCTGTCTAGGAAATTTCTATGCAGAAAGAACTTACAAGTTAGTTAATTACTCTTATGAATAATACCTTAATTCTAAAACTCTAAACAAACCCTTAGTCCATCAAGCTCAAATTCAAGAATCTAAATTTAAAGTGGAATCAAAAGAACTAAAGTTAAAGATCAAATGCAATGGAAACTAATCCACTGTGTGGATCAGCAAATCAAAGGATCCTACTCATAAATCTATAATCATTGTGAAATCATGGAATTCTAAAGATCAAAATCAAGAGACTCAAGGAAATCAAGAAAATCAGAACTGTGTGTGAATCATTGAAATAACGAAATCATTAAAATCTAATGAAATCATAAATGCTTGAGTCAAGGTGGATGTCAGTTGTATAGAAATCAAGACCACGTGTAACACACATAAAGTCCCGGCATAAATAGTAGACTCTTGTAGTCAAGCTATATGGGTAATAACGTGAACTATCAAACAAAATCAAGAGAAATCACAGAAGATCAAGAATCAAAGGATATCCGTAAAGTCCCGGCATGTACAGTAGACCAGTGGGTCAAGCTGATATGGGCATCATTAAAGTCCGGGACACACAGGTAGACTCCTTGTGAGTCATGCCTGATATGGGCCACGTGTGAGAGGGTACAACTTGGACAACCACCAGCAACTAAGTCTAAATGATTGAGTCAAATAAGGCCCAATCATCGTGTCTTAGTTGTATTTAAATGCTTAATTATTTATTTAATTAAACATTTAATATCACATTTCTTCAAATGCTTTTGGGAAATCATGATTTCATGGTAAACTCAAGAGATAAAAGGTAAAACTATTTGTGAAAGTCAAATCTAAATTGAAGGTGAATGGAGTGAAACGCTTAATTATCATTAACAACAATATGTTAAGCAGTCCAGTATGTGGTGGGACGGTGGCTGGGCGGGTGGTAAGTTCGACCCTACATATGCCCTATATATAAGCATACTTGATTGGATAGCATAGGTGTTGTTGATGAGGTTAAGGTTGTCACTTCGGGGGATCAAGGTAAACATTTTCAGGGTAATCAAATGCTATGAATCATATGTTATGGAATCAAAGTAGTGGAATGAAATGCTTAATTATCACCAGGAACAATATATCATGTGGTTTAGTATGTGGTGGGACGGTGGCTGGGCTGGCGGTAAGTTCGACCCTACATATGCCCTATATATAAGCATACTGAACTGGATGATATAGGTGGTTAATGGTGAGGTTAAGGTTGTCATTCAGGTTATTCAACTCATTTTTATAAAACTACATGAACTCACCAACCATGTGTTGACTTTATTTTTGCATGACTTCTTAGGTGATGAACACGTCAACTGAAGACTTATTTCTTTTTGGAATAGGTTACCAGATAGAGGACCTAGCTTTTTGGACCTGCATATTTTGAAGCATCATTTTTATTTTGCATATCTTGTGCAGATATAAGATAGAAGATTTATGATGTGATAGTAGGTTTACATTGTTACATTATAAACTTAACTGATGTAATTTAACTTTGTAATTCTATTCTATTTTAGCAGTTTCTCATTTATATATCATGTGTAATGTAAACAATCTGATCATTCCAATTATCACTCCCGATATCGCGCCTCGGGAACCTTCCGCCCGACGGGGAATCCGATCCTACCCCGTCGGCTCGGGGTGTGACATGACTGCACAGACAATCTTTTGTGAATCGATTTGGGTTTGAATAGATATTGGTGGGAGTAGTTTACATAGGACCGTATGTCCCCATACGGGTCGTATGGCCCCATACGAGTCGTATGGGTGTGTCAGAACTATGAGTTGATATGCCATGTTTTGTTAGAAATAAAATATCCATACGACCTGTATAGGCACATACGAGTCGTATGGATGGTGTGTGTTGAACCAGTCTGGCGTCTCCCTAACAGGTCCCTTTTAATTCTGTGCAATACCCTTCTGTATTTAAATATGAAAGATGACACATTGCACAATCTTATACACTCAACTTTTAGATTAACCAATAGATTTGAGTTAATGGGTTATCTCTCTATTCATGGGTTATTATTTGTTCATATATATATATATATATATATATATATAGAGAGAGAGAGAGAGAGGATTTGGTTCAAATAAGAATAATGCCTAATTACGGTAACCCAGTGAACTTTGACAAAAAATGCCCGAATCTTTGGTTTTTTTTCATAGTCTTTATTATACATATTTAGGGGGGTTTCTTTTTTGTGTTTTGGCTAATTTGCAATGCAAATTGAATACAAATTGAATTTGCATCGGTGTAAAATTTTTGCACTTTTCTAAATGTTGCGAAATGCAACTCGAATTTACACCGAGGCAAATTCGATTTGCATTGCGAATTAGCCAAAACACAAAAAAGAAACCCCCCCTAAATATGTATAATAAAGACCATAAAAAATGCAAAGATTCAGGCATTTTTTTGTCAAAGTTCACTGGGTTACCACAATTACAGTGGGTAGCAACATTCCCCTATATATATATATAATGGTGCTTACATATGTATAGTAACATATTTTAAAAAATATAAACATACATATAACGAGTATATACTCGCATGTTTTTTTAGTTAACTAATATTCTTATCCCAAAGGATTTTATATATATATTCACTTGCCCAAAAAAAATCTTGTGGGAAATTTGTATTACTTGAGTAATTATCAAATTTAATATGAATTAAAACTAAGACTTTTCATATTACTCAATTAAATCAAAATTTTTCAAATTACATGTATTGATTATATGTATTAACTAGGTTATTAACCCGTGTATTACACAGATTTAATATAAAATATTAAATCGTTAGAAATGAAAATTTACCAATTATAAAACAATATTTTGATATAACATGATTAATTTACATATTAATAAATATTTTAAGTAATAAAAAATAATTAAAAACTTTAATCACTATACAAATGATATATGACCTTTTAATGTGTAATAATTGATATATTTGAAATAACTAACTTTAAAAACTTCAATTTCTATTCTATTAAAATCTAACTCCTATAAATCAATAATATAAAATAGAATTTTAGTAATTATTAAAGTTAAACTACCCAATTTAAATTATCGTTAAAGATAACGTACCAAAAATGTAATTTTTCTATCATTTTTATTACTTCAGATTTTAAATAAATTAAAAAACGTCATTAGATGATAAAAATCTCATTGTTTAAAAACTTTTTATAATATATTTTATTTTTTTAAAAAATCATTTTTTAAGATAACTTGTTTTTTACATAAATTTTGTTTTTTGAAAATAAAATATTTCTTACTTTAAAAATTTTGATTTTAGAAAATTTCATATTTTAAAAAAAAATTAAGTGTGCTTTATAATAAAAAGATAAATAATATATTAGCTATTAGTATTATAATTATTTAATAAGAGAATGAATTTATTTAATAAGAGAGAGAATTAAGTGAAATGATAAGGTGTTGACAATTGACAATAGTAGTATAAAAAAGTGACATGTGTCAATAGTAGTGTAAGAATGTGACAAGTGACAAAATTGTTACTCTTTTATTATAGAGTATAGATATAGATTCAACATGCTTGAAATTACAATCTTGTATTATAAATACGAGACAATTGGTGTCTTGTTTTGTTCGCTACTTGAGGGTTCCAAGAATACTAAATACCATCTCACACAACAAGTTTACTGGGAGACAGACGTGTTCGTCTTGAGAAGAGGCGCGAAATCTATTTTAAGGGAAGCGTATTGAATACGTGCCTCAACTATAATCATCAACATGTTTACTGTAAGTCAATGAAGGATAAGTGGAAGACATAACGAGTTGAAAACTATTGTTTACTACAAGAATTATCTTTGAAGAATTTGTGGCAGACATCATCAGGAGGCTTGGTTGAACACTCAACACGAAGCATGCTCGATTCAAGGAATCTATTTGGAGTATCCAACGAAGAAATGGTTCAAAACAAGTTCCTTTTATTTTAATCGTGTAACCGGTAATGTACTAGATTATTTCCTACTAATAATGAGAGTATCGTTATTATTTATATTTTAGTATTGTTTTATAATAAAAACGTGAACCCAATTCCTACAATCTTAAAACAAACTTTCTTGAACAAATTTTGAAAGACAGGTGGTATCGATCCATGAGGAGTGTTCAACTCAATTCGATAGGTGGTATCGATCCACGAGGAGTCAAGTGAAAACTATTTTCAAAGACAACTGAATTAACTAATTAAATGAACTTAAAAAATTAAACTTGAATGTTGGATTTTGGGTTTTAAGTAAAACAAACTTAAGCAAACTAAAATGTAAATTAAAGACTTGTAACAATGTATGAAAAATGTGATCTCTCAAGGTTTCAAGTTAGTAAAATAACTAGGTATTTTATACTTGTTAATTGGAAACCACATTGACATGATTCATGCTTAGATTATTAAACAATTATGATTTGGAAACAAGTCAATGACTTTGATGACAACCGATAACTAGACCGATGTTGACTCGGTTAATTACTTGTTTCACAAAATGTAGGATTTCTAGAATACTTTATAAACCAAAAACATTAAACTTGACAATAGATGAAAGCAAGTAATGAAATTGAATTCAAAGTTGTAAAATAAACTAGAAATCATTTATTATTTCACAATCAAGCAATATTGAACATGTAAATCTATGGAAAAAAAATCCAATACCACTGTTTAACAAATCAAAAGAAAATCTAGTTATCAAACCTAACCATTCACTCGGAGATGATCACGAAAAGCTTAGTCGGACATTCCAATGGTTGAATCTTCAAGTTTAATGTTAAATTGCATTATGAAGTCTTGATCTTGATGTTTGGATTGATGACTTGGAGCTTTAAAATGCTTCAAAATGCTCTAAATTTGTCCAAAAGTTCGCCCCTAGTTGTGATATGTGACTAGGGTTGATCTGTACCTTAAATACCCCAAAATAACAAACTCCGGTGTTTTCTGTGTGCCTCCGCGTAACTTACGCCCCATCAGGCGTAACTTACGCCCATAACTTCAACTTACGCCTCCAATTCACTGGTTTACGGTACCAGCTAGAGTGAAAATGCTCCCATCGTAAGTTACGCACCTCTGGCCATAACTTACGCCCCGTCAGACTTGATATTTAGCTCCATCTTGTCGAGAAACGCAATTTTCATATATTATGGGTCCCGTAACTCATCTCCTATCCCAAGATATGTCTCTTCAAAATTTTCGGCTTCTAAACTTCATGATATGCACCTTTTTACCTGCAAACACACACGGAAATACAGTAGCTACTATCCGAATGAATAATCATATCAAAACACATAATAACATCCATTTAAACGCTTTAGAATCATAACTAAACCCCTAGTCATCATATGTTATTATTGTAAATATCCTTAATAATTTTTTCACATTTATTATAGGATACTTACAATAATGATGTTCGTGTAAATTATTCTACAATCATTAACGTTATTGAAATTATGTAGAGGATTTGTCCTTCAATTTGGGAGAGCATCCTAATACATGGTTTCATTGAAACAACAATAGAAATGCGTAAATCAATTTAGGCAAATGTGGGTGACATGTTGTTGAGTGTCAATCTAGTTGACTATATCTCAAGAATTTAGTGACTTTATACAAATACCATTTATCCTATTGGTGATGAATGTCTCTACCAAAGTGACTTGATCTAAGGCTTATGTTTAAGTCTTTATGAGTAAATGGTGAAGCCTTGGAGATTAAAGGCAAATGAGTTATGATCCTATATAATGGATGAATTTAAATATCATTATGAGTTTTTCTTACACCAAGGGTTTATCATTCTTGTCTAAACTAAGATATGAATGTTTGTAGATATAATGTGTTGTCTCTTGGAACTATGAATGATCATAATGATGCATTTTTTGTTCACATGCTTATATTTTAGTCTAAAGCATGCTAGACTGGGACATGTTAATTTAGATGATATACGAAGATTAAATTAACATTAAACATTCACAATATATGAGATGGCATGAGAATGAGTTGCATGTTTATAATTTTATGAAAATAACTTCATTCACTTATAAAGGATAACTTTAGAGTACCAATTTAAATAGATGATAATTATATTCGGTTCATATGAGGAGAACTCATGGATGACACAAAGATATAGATGTTTGGTATCTTATCACGTGCTAAAAATCATCAAAAGAAATTTACTCTAACTTAATCAAAGTGCAAGCAATGTGGGGGAAGAAGCCATTTATGAAAATGGTATTTGAGAAGTTTTTCAACCTCTTGTGAAAAAGGATAACTTCTCACAATTTCATATTAATAATTGGATGATGGTTATCCAATTAGACTCAAATGTGGGGGTAGTTTGCACTTAAGACAAGCATGTGAAAGATTTGGTAATAAGGATTTGAATAATCCAAATAAATATTGTAAACTTATGACCAAGTGGGGTACATGATGTTGTCAATCAAGTTGATTGGACTTAAATGTCAATTGGTAAAATTCAAAATCTAGTTGGATATTTGAAAGATCTTACCAAAGACATGGTGAAAACGTATTTAGCCTTGTTTAGCCTTGAAATGAGTTTCAAATCATTATAAAGATATGGTAATATAACTAGATCCAAGTTGATATCACTCGATATAGTCTTATAAATTGACAAAAGCGCTAGTCTGACTTGTGAGTCAAGAACACGTTATAACAACTTATCTCAGTTGCAGATTATCATTGTTGACTTGGTGAAGTCAAAGATAATGTTTTGGATCCAATAATAGTGATTAAGTTGAGGAATGTGACTAAAGCCCATGTAAATAGATATTTGAAGGAAACCTAACTTAGTTGATTGGAGATCCCAAGATCTAGATTCAATAAGACAACTAACTCATATATCTAGGGTGGTCACTATTGGGGGGGCATAGTCGTACAATTGATGTATAAGCTAATATATATGTTGATATATATCCTCCTAAACTATAAAAGGTTGTTTAAATACGTCCTTGTTAATTCCTATAACAATTAGTGACATTGTTGTGTGAGGCTAAGCATAATATATCCGGATAGTGTTCCATGACCATAACAGACACGACAATGAGGGGTTAACCAGACCAGGAAGAGTATTGTGTGAAGTGTAATACCGTCTACGTAAAAAAGGGGTTTAGTTCAAAGACACAGTGTTTACTAACCACAAGGAGACCAAGTATACTTCAAATAGGAAGCTTTAAAGGGAACACCTACTTATCCTACAATACTCAACCGTTGAAAGTGTATCTTGACACTTGAGCATACGAGTTGATCTTTATTCATGTGGGGGATTGCTGGAAATTTGTATTACTTGAGTAATTATCAAATTTAATATGAATTAAAATCAAGACTTTTCATATTACTCAATTAAGTCAAGACTTTTCAAATTACATGTATTGATTATATGTATTAATTCAAGACTCTTGAAATTACAATCTTGTAATATAAATATAAGACAATTGGTGTCTTGTTTTGTTGGCTACTTGAAGGTTCCAAGAATACTAAATATCATCTCACACAAACTTTTAAGAATTTCCAACTTTCTCGACTCTTCGAGCTCTTATTTAGATATCTTTTCCAGGTGCTATGTTAATACCGAAAATACACAAACTGTTTTGGCTGTTGTACCCTAGGAGATAAACGCGTTCATCTTGAGAAGAGGCGCAAAATCTGTTTTAATGAAGGATGTGTGCCTCAATTATAATCATCAACATTTTTACTCTATGTCAATGAAGAATAAGTAGAAGACATAACGAGTTGAAAACTAGAGTCTATTACAAGAATTATCTTTGAAGAATTTGTGGCAGACATCATCAGGAGGCTTGGTTGTAGACTCAATATGAAGAATGTTATATTCAAGGAAGCTATTTGAAGTATCCAACGAAAAAATTGATCAAAACAAGTTTGGTATATAAATTAATAATTTATATTCTTTTATTTAAATCGTGTAGCCGGTAATGTACTGTATAATTTTATACTAACAACGAGAGCATCGTTATTATTTATACTTTATTATTTTTTATAATAAAAACGTGAACCTAATTTATAGAACTATGTTATTGGAGGATGTAGGAATACAAGGGAGAGTGTATGTTGTTGGGTTATTGAAGGACTAATTGATCTTATTAATCCCGCATTTTTGAAAAAGGTGTGCAATGTAGCACCGTGATAAAATCGAAAACATCATCAAAATGACCTTGTCTAGTCTGTCCAAAATATGCGTTATATCTAAAGCAGTAAAATAATTTACAAGGCTAAAAGCAAATTAAAGATAAGACTCTTTTTATGTAATTTTTACAAAAATAACATTTGATAAATAGGTTAATAAGTTTTTAAAAAATAAGGGGTTGGTGAGACGGATTATTAATAAAAAAGGACAAAAAAAACGATAAGGATTCGTACAATTAAATATTCTTATAATTAAAGAAAAAGAATAAATATGTGACGTTTTTTCTAGCCACACAAAATGATTTTTTAATTCAAACACATGCAAAGCCTTGGTTTATAAATGATCTTTTACGTACATACATCTATGTCTTCTCTTTACCAACAATTCTCTTTGTTTTTATTAGATAAAATTTTTGAGTTGGTCATTTGATTTGTTAGATTTATCACTCTAGCTTTTTAATTTATAAATTATTAATATGATTACAAATCTTTAAACATGTATAATACATTATAAATGCTTAAAGGTTTGAGATCACATGAACAATTTATAAAGCCATAATTAAAGACCAAAAGTGAAATATTACTAAATCACACTTTTCAGTGTTACATTATTTGTTAATGTATCACTTATTGCTCACATTATGAGATGAAAAACTAGAAATATCATGTTATAAGCGAAAACTATCATGTTATAAGATTTTGTTTTTATGGTGGATGGAAGAACTATAAACTGTCAAGCGTTTTTTAATGTAATTTTTACCCTAAGTATCCAAAACTATTATACAAGCTCTACCGCTACACATGTGCTAGCGCACCTGATAAGTCGATTTCACCCTATCTTCATGTCCACCCTTGCCCTCACCATAAATATATATAACTTATTAGATACTATAATGCTTGATTTTTTATATGATGTTTTGAATTTGAATACGAGTCAAGACTTATTTTCAAGATTAAGGTTAGAAGGTATACCAAATTATAAGATTAATCCTGATACAGGGTCAGGAGTACGTCTCATAATGTCCGATAAAACAGTTTAGATTTCATGTTAAGTGTCATTATTTTAAACCGTTCAAAATATATAAGTTATTAGAAATTAAAACTGGGAGGAGTGGTGTTCATTTTCGTTTTAGTTCGTTTTTGTTAATTTATGTTTTTCTTTTGTATTTGGTGATGTTGGAGTTTAGCATCTTGCTGGCTCATTTGGTGTATTTGGTGGTCTAATGAAAGTTGCCGTTCAAAAAAAATTAGAAATTAAAAAAAATATATTATACAGCTATATTATCGTTGGAAAATGTCTCCTATAATAAACGCGTGATTTTGCGGCTGAAATGAGCCTAACGCATTGGCAAACGACAAAATAGGGATCAATCATCGAAAACATTATCCGTAAAGATCGTACACGGCATCCAACCCAATTGCTTACGTGTCCACTACTACCATATATTCTGCCACGTTGCACCTCTTTACGTAATCGCAGCCGCCCACGTAGGAAGCATGATGAGCCATGGCCCACACATATTATCCACAATTTGGCTTTCACGTGCTTCTCATGTTACATCAAAACCCCTCAACTATTTTGTAAATCAAAACATGGTGTGATAAGAAAAAACGAGTATACTTGTACCAGAAATGATACAATTAAGATTATTAAATATTAAAATTTAGATAAAAGTATTTTTCATCATAAAATCATAAAACGTCACTTGTTGTAAAACTTGTAACCAAAGTACCTTGTTTTGTGGCTATGGCTACTCGACCATGTCGTTAGTCGTAACTTCCATGATATCAAAATAAAGATAAAAAGTATGCCACAACAGTGTCACTATACCTTAAAGTATAGTTATTATTAAACATTTTGTCATAAACTCTGCTTTTGAGGTTGTAGCTACGCGATCACGAAATCAAAGGCTTGTTGAGTTGTTGTAACAATTGCTACTTTGTTTGAATTCCACAAGAAATTTCCATGTAAAACACTAAAATCATTATTAGGCAAGGGAATGATCAGCTTGAATGAACATTTATTTTTTCTGTTGAGTGAATGATAAAAATATGTTTGGAATTTATTGTGATTTTCTAAAAAGGTTAAGCAACAAAATAAAAAATCAAATAACATTTATTTTAAATCTTTTGAAAATTTCCCACCATAAATCCAATGCAAGTTAATGACAATAAAACAAAAACAATCATAGGTGGGTCAAGGACTTCGATCTTTGAAGAAGCATATTTGCAGCCAAAACACTTGTTACCATGGTTTTAGAACCATACCGACTGGTTGGATTAGGAACCGGAGGTTCGGGCAACCCAAAACTCGCATGTCAACTGCCTTCAAATGAACTAGCCGGTGTACCAGTCGGACCAGGAACCAGTTCACTGGTTGGACCGGATTTAAGGTTTTTCTATTTTATTTTTATTTTTTAACTAAAATTCAAGGAATGTAACATTAAAACCAAACATTATATTTTTTTAACATGATTATGTTTGTTTAAACATTAGTTATGTTTATTTATTTGTGTTTACAATTCTATAATTTTTTAGAACAATTTATATATTTATTATGTCATTCGGTTCTTGAATCCGGTCTAACCAGTCTGATCGATGACCAGTAAGACGTCTAATATTTGTTTGTTGTGGATGAGCTTGTCCAAAGACTAGTTCACACCAAAAAATTATGTTCATGTTGGCGCTAGCCAAATCAAACCCTTTATGTCAAGGGTTTTGTTGCGAACTCCTATTTCTTTTATCTTTAGATCTGGGCAGAAGTCATATGTTAAAAACAAAAATCAAAGACATTTTATAACTATCCATGTGACAATGATGTTTATATATACCTCAGTTCATCAAACATGGGACACCATTATTTTTCTTAGCTTTCCTTAGAAGCTACTCATGGATTCAAGCAAAAAGTGAGATTAGGTGCTCAATTTTCAATGGATAATATCTGTATTTATATCAATATAGTTTTGTATGTCTTCTATGAATGCTTCAGTTAAATCATAATCTTGAACTATTGGCATTTCATCAAATGGTAATAATATTTTTGTCTTGACATTATTTCTTATTGTAGTCACATTTAAACTTATGTGACTCTTTATGATCACATATCAATATCAATATTATTATTATTTTTTTAACAACGAAGATTTTTATTAAAACACCAAGGACTAGCAAGATGCTAGCCATAGTACAACACCAAATACAAAATAAAACACCAAAACATTACAATTACCCAATACACCAAGTAAACTTATATCACCAAGAAAAAGACTTCCATTCATCCCAACTCCATTCTCCCGTCTTAAGTCGACATTTGATCCACACGTAACTCAAGCTCTTTACTTCTTCAACCAATCTCCAAATAGAAGGCCAAACCTTAATAAAAACCGCTTGATTCCTAGCTTGCCACAGGACCCAACAAACCACAAGAATGATTGCATGAATGATCTCCTTCTTAAATTCTCCCAGCGGGAGGGATTCAAAGATAAGAAAAAGATCTTGAATCTCCAAAGCAAAAATAGGGAGAATTTTACACCATTGTGAGATAATAAGCCAAACATCCGACGATACCTCACAACCAAGCAACATATGGGCTGTAGTCTCTTCTTCTAGCTCACAACCAATATCAATATTATTATAAGTTGTTCCTTAGGCATGCATACCCAACAAACTACCCTTTAAAATTAAAACACAAAATCAAACTAAATTTAACCTAAATATACACCTACCCCTGCTCCCACCATGTCATATTCCTCATCAAACAACAACTATCATCTTAGACTAGACTTGTTTTTCAAACCATAAAAAACAACAAGTGTACCCAGTAAAATCTCACTTAGAGTATGGACTGGGAAGGAAAGATAAAGACACACCTTACCTCTATCTACAAGTAGAATAGAGAGGTTGCTTCGTTAAAGTCCCCATGTTTTTCAAACCATCATATTCAATATTTTGAAGTTATGACCCAATCTAAAGTCAAGCTTTATCAACTTGTCTTAGTTGATGTGAGACACCTGTAAAATACTATAACTTATACTATTCCACTTTCAATCCATACTCTAAAGGCATGTAGCAACATTTCGGTTTTATAGAAAAATAAACTAACATGGTTTAATTCAATTTATATATTTATTGGTATTTCGAACCCCTAGATACATACAAAGATAGGTTGTTATGCCATGGAAAAAGGAATCAAAACAAAATTTTATAAAAAGAAATTATAATCGAAACCACAATTTTTAATTTTAATACATCAAGAAAAACAATCAAATTGATATAACTATAAACTTTAAATGTTTGATTAGTAATCTTCTATTTAAAAGTCTAGCAACAAATTTACTCAGTGTTTTTAAACCCAGACCGGCTGGTCGGTTCGGATTTTGGATGCTCTAGCGGTTCAGTTATGTGTTTTGAACCATTTTTAGAGGAATCAGGCAGTTCAACTAGTGGCCGACGGTCCATCAACTAAACTGGACAGTTCGACATGTTTTGTTATTTGATTTTTTATATATAGATATATTTATATAATATTTATAAAGTCATCCAGTTTATAAATCTAGTCCAACCACTAACTAGTAAAGTGACCGGTTAGACATCTAGTCTAGTATAAAAACATTGGTTTCATTAGTCTTGCCAACTTAAAAAGGAAGCTATTGCTAAAATGTCGAAGTGCAAGGTGCTAATGTGTACATTGTAGATTTACTGTAGTAGAGGTGGGCGCACGTGAAAACCCAGAACAGTGATCGACACAATGCGCTGTCGTTTTAAGAACCCTACTCTTGGCTTTTTGTCACAGCTTGCCTGACGAAAGATCGCTTATTCTCCAACTCACCCGTTTCACCGAGTCGACTCAGCTTCAGCTCATCGTGTTCATCGCCGGAAACAAGATCAGAAATTAACGTTGAAATCAGTAACTGTAAACGTTTGAGAATTTGGTTGGGATTTTTTGATGGTTCAATTGATGAAAGCCACCGAGGATTCACCGGAATCGCAGTTACAGCAGCGTGGAAAAATGGCGCCGGTTAAGAGAGAGATGATTGATGAATCTACTCAATACGATGAATATCACGTCCCTCTAAACAAACGGCCTAAGGTTATTTTTAATTTTCCCCCAAATTTTTGTTTCGAGTCGTAATATCGATGTAGTTTTTGTTTTCTCATCAATTCATCTGACCTTCAAGCCAATGAAGTTTAGTTATCCTAATCATGTAGTAATTTATTTGATGTATGGTGATAATCGCTAGTCTCCTGTTGAGCTTCATACTTTGGGAATTTAGGGCTTGCATCGATCTTCATGCCAGTGAAATTTGGTAACCTAGATCATGTAGTAAATAGATCATAAATTTGATTCGGGAAGCTTGATACTATGTGTGACAAATAGAGCTTAAACTTTGGGGATTTCTGGGCGTAGCTCCCGCTTTGTGCAGGATGTGGTGAGGGGCCAGATTCCAAATCGCATGTATGCAGCCTTACCCTACACTTTGGAGATTTGAGGCTTACTTCGATATTCATGCTATTGAAAGTTTGATTATCTAAAGAAATAAGTCATTCAGTTTGATGCGAGGATGTTTGATACCATGCGTGTTAATCACTAGTCTCATGTTGTACTTAAAACTTTGGGAATTTAGAGCTTACATCAAACTTCATGCCTTTAAAAATTTGATTATCTAATTTATGTAGTCATTGGGTCATTCAATTTGAACTTCATACTTTAGGAATTTAGGGCTACTTCATTTCATACCAATGAAATTTGATCATCTAAATCATCTAGCAAATTAACTCTGAATTTAGTATTATTATTGTCAAGAATCTGTTGTAAATTACTTTAGCTTCATATATTTTCTTAATCAGCATCAAGACCTGGGACATGGTTGTTTTCCTATATCACCAGCACAGTTCAATCCGCTGGATGAACCGAGTCCGTTAGGGTTACGGCTCAGAAAGAGTCCATCACTGTTGGATTTGATTCAAATGAGACTTGCAGAAGGAAATGCATGTTCAAAGATTGGATCTTCTGATGCTAAAAAAGGAAACACAACTGTGACTGCTAGTGCTACTGATAAGTTAAAGGCTTCAAACTTTCCAGCTTCACTTCTCAAGATAGGTACCTGGGAGGTAATTCCAAATTTATATGTCAACAATTCTTGCTATGTGATCGTAAAAGATATATATTACTGATATTGTGATTCTAGTATGTTGCAATCTATCAGTATATATAGACATAACAAAAAACCCTAATGCTAACAAGCCTATCCCTAATATATTCTTACATGTGACATCAACATCAGCAGTTTAAGATTGACCAATATTTTTATGGTTTTGTAGTACAAATCAAGATATGAAGGGGACTTGGTGGCTAAGTGTTACTTTGCAAAGCATAAGCTTGTTTGGGAGGTTCTAGATGGTGGTCTCAAGAACAAGATTGAAATTCAATGGTCTGATATTATGGCTTTAAAGGCAACTTACCCAGATGATGGCCCGGGCACTCTTGATGTGGTGGTAATTCTCTTTCTTTTTATTTGTAGCCATAAAAAGTAGTTACCGGATAACTTTTGGGACCCGTAAATAGTTTTTTAAGCAACGGGATCTGGTAGAAGCCATAAAACCCAGCTTGCCCTGAGTGGCTGCCTGTCAAGGGGCTTAAATGATAGAAAACCAGTAGAAGTTGGATTCAAACTTAAAGACCTGTACTAGAGGACTCAAGTGCTTACTATTGTGCCACTCATTCTTTCAGCTCATTAATATTTATTATTTTATTATGTATTAATTATAAAATTATGTCAATAAAGTAAATGTTATGTCTTTTATGTGCAGCTAACCAGACAGCCTCTGTTCTTCAGAGAGACAAATCCCCAGCCCAGAAAACACACATTATGGCAAGCGACTGCAGATTTTACTGGTGGAGAAGCTAGCTTGCACAGGTACAGTCTCTTCTATATTTTTTAAATCCAAACCCATTTTGATCCGTTACTTGCAGAATGGGTGTAGTGTTGGTCTTGATGTTTTTGAAATTTTGTTGCATTGTTCTATTTTGACAGGCGTCATTATCTACAGTGTCCACAAGGGTTATTAGGCAAACATTTTGAGAAGCTGATTCAATGTGACCCTCGTCTTAATTTTCTGAGTCAGCAATCAGAGATAGAATTGGAGTCCCCATATTTTGAACCCAGGAAATCAGTGTTTGATGAGGCACATGAATCTAATGAATATGATTTAAGCAGAGAAGGACGACCGGGGCCGGCCATCTTTGATATACATAGAGCATCTGCACCATCTGGTGGTCAGTCTTCATCTAGGAGTGAATTGCATGATCCTTCTGGTAGACCTGCTGAGTTCTCTCGGGAAGCACCTTCACCCAGCTCAGGTAACCATTAAATTAGAGAGTTAGAGGCGCCAAAATGGCAGGGTCGATAAGGGGCCATCAGCAGGTCGTCAAAATTATAGGGTTGACGATTCCTGCCAGGACAAAAACACAACACAAACTAGATGGGTTATGGGCCTAAACAGATTCATGTCATGAACGCTTACACGTCTATACAATTTTGACATCCTGTTTTTCAATTTGCCAACCCATTTGAGCAACTAAAATTTCATTCTTTTAAAAAGGAAACTTCAAATTCACTTCAATGAAATCTAAAATCCAGTTCGCTCCAAAGTGGAACGTTTAATATTTGAGTTATAATTGAGAACAGGTGATCAATTTGTTGTTAGTCTAATATCAGTTGCTAATTTTAATCTTTATATTACTTTTCTTTTTCATTTTGCAGTTAGCAATGACATTTGTCGTAACTTAACCTGTTTAGTAAGTGTCTGGGTTTGGTGTTGTCTTTTGACATTTATAACCTGCCAATGTAAACCCGACGAATTGCCGGCTTTAAATTTTGCTACTTATGTGCCAGTTGAATTAGTCGGGTTAGGTGGACCCCAGACCGCCTGCAACCCCTTTTTTAATAATTATGGTTTGAATGCGATTTTAAAGGAAAATTATTTTATTCCAAAATAATGATCTCGAGAATTTTTGTAGCGATGCATTAAGGAGGTTGTTTATACATTTTTTTCATGGTTGTAAAAATCGGCCTAGGTGGCCGCCTAGGCGCTAGGCGCCCGAGAACTGTCTCGATTTTAGCCTAGGCGGTGCCTAAGGCGGCTTAGGCAGATATTTATTTATTTTTGACTTTTTTCGACTTTTTTTTGTAAAAAGGGACCAATTTCATGATTATTTAGGCATTTCTCAACCAAAAATTATTAATATGTCTTTGAAATATCGAATCCAACCAGTTAACATCGAAATTATCTAAACTTTGAGCTCAGTGTTTAAGTTTGCGCTTTAAAGTACTTTATTTAGTATATTTAAGTTTATTTTTTTAATTATTTGAAGTATTATATTAAATTATTGATATTAATGTGTGTATATAATATATATTTGTAAAATTACATATAAAAATTCCGCTCCGCCTAGCGCCGATTAATCCCGATTTTTTAATACATTTTGGACAATTTCCATGTTTGATTAAATCCAAAGTAACACATGTACAATCCCCACTTAGAGCAATCTAGAGGTCCCAAGTTCAATCCCCACTTAAAGTAATTTAGAGGTCTCAAGTTCAATCCCCACTTAGAGCAATTTCTTTGAAGGCCACCAACCCGGTTGCTTGCGGTCGCGTTTTAGCTGTTTCTCTTGGTTGGTCAGGTATTGGGGGAACTTGGGGGTTAACCAAGTAAGTGGGTTCCCCGTTCCCATGGTTATAAAAAAAATAAATAAATAAAAAGTAACCCATGTACGTAAGTAAATGAGTTAAATGGACTTGGAGGGAACTGCCCAGTAGTATATATATGTTAAAATCCCGATCACTTCTCCTTAAATTTTGCAATATGTCACCTTTTACTTTTA
Source organism: Mikania micrantha (assembly GCA_009363875.1). Lineage (NCBI taxonomy): Eukaryota > Viridiplantae > Streptophyta > Magnoliopsida > Asterales > Asteraceae > Mikania > Mikania micrantha. Next base: position 94,762,759 of record CM018692.1, read on the forward strand.
ATTCTTTGTATTAATTAATGAAATCACGTTGAAAAAGGTCTAACTAATAATTTAAAACTGGTTTAAAAAGTTTAGTATTAATTTTAATAACACATTTTGAAAAACTCTTATTATTAATTTTAATAACCTATTAACATAATATTTGAAGTCAAATTTGTGTAATTGGATTGGTGATGAGAATTAAAGTTAGAGTTGTATTTGTTTTGTGGAGAAAGAGTTTCTTAGGAAAGTATTCCTATACGTTGTTTTGGATAGGTTTCAAAAAATGAAACCCCACAGAAAAAAACTTTATATATGTTTTATTTTCATTATACATTTAGGGTCTGTTTGGGATTCCATTTCGGAATATGGCTTATTGCCTTATTGGCTTTTTCAAAAAATAGTTTTTCAAAAGCTAAAATTTATGGCTTTTCAAAATGACTTATGACTTATTGGCATAAAATTACTAAGTTACCCTCACCTGTTACCCTTTACCTAATCTATCACCCATCACCACCTGTAGACAGCCACCCGCCACTGCTAGCCACCCACCACTCCTAGCCATCACCACCCACCACCACGAGCATCGCAACCCACCGCCACCCTTAAATATAACCCACCGCCATTGCCACCACCGTACCACACACCTCCACCGCCACCCACCACCATTTTCGCAACCCACCATAGCTACACATATTCTAAAAATCGTTGTCAATATAATAATGTTCTTTTTGGTCATTTTGAAAAAATCATATAAGAAAAGATAATCCAGACACATTTTTAAAAAGTTTATTTCAACAAGGCATAAGTTAATAAGCAGTTTTGACAAAAAGTCCTTTTGAAGTTAAATAAGCAATCCTAAGTAGAGCCTTATATATGAAACGTAGTTTGATTGTTATTTTACATGACCCGACACAATCTAAAACAACCTGAGAAAAAAATATTATATAGTGATACTCAATTGACCCTAAAAATTTTCCAGCTCCCATGAAAACATTTCTAGATTCGTCACCGGCCTTGTGGTGTTAATTAATTTAACTTTGTCTTTTCTTTGTTTCCTTCTAGCCCACAACCAGTAGTTGTATTTTTTTTGCTTTGCTTTTATTGGTTTTAACTTTAACTAATATATTTTAATATTGTGGGTTATTGGTTTGGTTTTGCCTTGTGATGAATCTGTGTTTTCGGGTGATGATTGTTTTTACAGCTAGGTATGTTTTAAGATTTTACGTCAGAGTGATAGCTTTGTAAATATGTTTTCATGGTTTCTAATGCTTGTTTTTACAACGCCAAACATCTGCATTCAAACTTCATCAAAAATCGGTCCACTTACTGATGTGAAGCGTGGGTATGCCACTAATTTAACCAAGAAACAAACTATGTTTGCCAAAACACAAATTTAGAACATCTATTGAGTGAAAATGAGATAACGAATAGATTCAACCGTAGAACTTTCAAATCATTTGATGTGGTGAAGTCAACAAAGTTTGATTGTGAAGAGAGGAAGTTAGTAAACAAATGCAAGTCTTTGATAGTTGAAAGGATTGACGGTGAGAGTGATTAGCAGAGACGATACATGAAAATGTGAAATCGTATAATTATGGTTTAGAGTATTCAAACTTTACGTAGGTCTGTCACAATTTATCTTTGACAACTTTTATTATTCAAGTGTCGCATGCTTTTGCTATATTTGATCATTAGTGTGTATATATTTTTATACATAAAAAATGATTTATACATGTTTAGTAACCAAACCAAGCAAGCTAATTAGGCAGCTAACCTTTGCTCCTTCAGGTGATTTTTAAACTGAACCGAATCGGTTCTTTTTTAACTATGCTGAATCACACGTGTTTTTTCATTGGGTATCGAGCCATTTGGACAGATCTAAAATGAACACCTTATGTTAGACAATTGGCTAAAAGAACAAAACCAAAGAACACTTTAAGCAATCATCACCAATTGTTACACTGTGAAACTCAAAAAGAAAAGAAAATGACTAGCACATTATAGCTTAATTCTACCAGCTATTTTTAAGGAAAAAGTAACTACTAAACATACAGAAAACCATAAATACAACAACAACCTTACCCAGTATATTCCCACTTTTCATTAGGGTCTGGAGAGGAAGGATAGATACAAACCTTACCCCTATCCCAATTGGGACAGAGAGGCTGTTCCGAAAGAGTCCCCGGCTCAAAGTTATCGTTTGAAGTTGATCATCCCAATGATTTTTAACGTTATTTTCACAAAATAATTGAAATAACGTTAAAATTAGTGCACTTTTACTTTTGCCTCTTAAGGGCCCACGCATATATACATTATATGCGTGCACCACAAATGGGGCGTACAGAAAACCATAAATGAGATGCTTAAATCAAGCATCGCTTGATTTATGCTTAGACCTTGAACTTGACTAATGTAATTAACTCTAACAGCCTTTACTTTGACTGCATACTTATTGACGACATGATTATAGGAACACAAACATAAACATGATGAGAGCCATCACCTTATTCACAAAATCTTTATTTATAAAAAAGATCTTACAAAATCATGTTATTCTTATTTCTTCTAGTGATGGACATGTCAGCAATCGAAGAAATCAGAAAAGCTGGAACCGAGGGTCTAAAAGATCTTAGCCGTTGGGATCAAATCAAAGTCCCTGGGATACAGCCATCAATGTCGATGAGTGATTTAGTGAACCACATTGAAAACCGAATCACAGAACAAAGAACAACAGGCAACCACACTCTTTCCCACGAAGAACAACAAAGCTTAGAGATTCTAGAAGACCTTTCACGCTGCTTATTCAACGACAGTCAACACGGGTTAACTGACGAAAAATCCATACTATCAAAAGTCAACTCTCTCTGCTGTCTCTTACAGAAGGACCCCACAACTTTTCAAGATCTCGAGCCCAAAACCGATGGTAATGTGCCAGGGCCATTCAGCGAAGGTGGTTCGGTGGTTGAGCACGAAGGTGCTGGTACTGGTGATGGTGACGATGGTAAGAAGGGAACCGGGATGTCTAGAAAGGACTCAGTTGGTGAATTGCTGCTTAATCTTCCAAGGATAGCATCTTTACCTCATTTCTTTTACAACTTATAGTGATAGGAAGGTAAGGGTACTTTGGTAACTTAACATTTTCTACACATGGTTTAATGAAGGGTACTTAAGTTTGTTGTTGCTGTATATGTCATAAGTAGTGTGGATGTGGTATATGTAAGGCTGATGATCATGCACATATGTTGTACTCTACGTGATAAAACTTGCAATTATGTTCTGGGTTTATTTATTTGCTCACATCGGAGCACTACAAAGATGTCATGTACACTTGCCCCATTGGTATCCAGCAAGAGAACTGATGTGGGAAGAATTAATAGAAGGTTTAGTTCTAATATTTCAATACTTCACATATAATCATTTTTAAAATTATCGTGGACTCGCTGCCATTTTTATTTTAGGTGCAATTATATATCTATCTGTATACTTCATAAATTATATATATACACAATTCGAAAGTAAATTACATGTCTCCTTACAAAATTCTTTAAATTAAATATATCTGCTTACCTAAAGTTTTAAATTACATATATTTTCTTTAACTAAAAATTGAAAATTATAAAAAAGGAAAATATATGTAATTTAACTTTTAACTTAGATATATATGTAATTAAAGTTGTAAATAAGCGGATTATATGTAATTATTCCTTTATTTTAAACATGTTGGCAATCATGTAATATTATGTGGTCACCTACTTTGTTAAAATTTTTTGAAGTAAAAAACAGTGATCATTACAAATTAAATACAACAAAATATTTGTTTTTATAGTGTAGTATCTTTTTCTAAATATTATTTAACGTGAGAAAAGGCTGTTATCGTTTAAAAGTTGTGATAATTGTTGTTATTGTTATAATCCGTGTAAATTGCAATATTTTGTCCTTTATGTTTATGCTCTTTTTCATTGAATGTCTTTTAGCTTTAAAAATATTTGAAAACTTATATGGTTACAGGTTTATGTCCTTTGCCTTAAATCTCATCAATTTTTAACGTTAAATCCTCTCATATGGAGTCATGTGAAGGCAAAATAGTCGTTTACCCTCCCCTCCTCTTCTTTGGTGTAGCACCTCCAACCCCCACCCTTTTGACACTATGCAACCCTAACCTCGTCACATTCGTTGGAGTATGGCCAGATTCCTCGTCGTCTCCGGCAACTAACTTACCGGACCTATTACACCAGAGATCGGAAACCTAACTAACGACTCTAGCAATTATATCTCGGCTATTACAACAGTGAATTTGCAGGAGATTGGTAACTTATCGAACCTCACTTGCTTTGATACCGCTAACTACGCTCTCTCTAGCGACGTTCGGCCAAAAATTAACCAGTTCACTTTCTCCGAATCTCTGCACCGGCAACAAGCTCGAAAAGATAATCATGTTAGGCTCCTGGTTGGTTCTGGTGCCGCACTGGCGCAGCTTGTTGGCTGGTCGACGGTTGGGTGGCTGGAAGTTGTCGATCGACTAAATGGGTGTAGGGGGGTATTATTAGGGTTTTTAATTTAACTTTATATCTCCACAAATGTGAGTTAAACACATGAGGAGGGAGTAAAGGACTATGTTATGGTTCTATTCGAGATGAACCAATCTCCTAAGAAAGAACAGAGAGAGATAATAGAATTCTTGTCAAATTTCTTGCCATCTTTATTAACGCATCCGAAGGAATTTAAATACAAGAATTAGAAATGCAAATTTGGAAATGAAAAAGTAACGTTCAAATTAAAAAAGGAAATAGACTACTTTGAAGGAGAGCCACATATATTAATAAATCCCCTCAAATTTGGAAATGAAAAACTAACGTTCAAATTAAAAAAAGAAATAGACTACTTTGAAGGAGAGCCACATATATTAAGAAATCCCTTCAATCTTGGTCTTGTACGTGAATGCATGATATCCTGAATATATATATTTTTGAATCAAATCCTCCATGTTAATTGAGAAACCGAATGGGCTTCGTGATTGCACGCTTGGGTCGAGATTCCACATTTGGGCCGGTACAACTTGCATGGGTCGTAACAATATCCCGCCCTTCAAAAACGGCCGTGTCCCCAAGGTCGGTATTATCATCGGATTGCACTGTAGCTATGAAATCTGGGGGTAAGGAGTGAGTTCGGTCTGCCAGTCTCCTTTGAAAGCCCGTAACAGGGAAACATGAAAGACGGGATGGATACATGAACCCGGTGGCAACTCCAAACGATATGCGACATTCCCGATGCGTTCGATGATCTTGAAAGGACCATAGTATCGCCGGCTCAACTTTTCGACAGCCCGTGAAGCTACGGATTGCTGTCGGTACCTGCGTAAACGGAGCAACACGACATCACCGACCGAAAACTCCTTTTCTTGACGATGTTTATTAGCCTGCTCAATCATCCTCTGCTGGGTTATTTGTAGTGTGGATTTTAGTAGGTCCAGTATTCTTTGGTGTTCACGTAAGGTGTCATCAATTGTGGTGGACCTGGTTGCTTTTAGCGTGTAGTGAGTCAAGGAAGGAGGTGGTCGGCCGTAAAGTGCTTGAAACGGTTTCATGTCAATGGCACTATGGTGGCTCGTGTTGTACCAAAATTCAGCCAGGTACAAGTATTTGCTCCACTAGGTTGGTTCATCACATGTGAAACATCGCAAGTAACTCTCCAATGTACGGTTAACCACTTCGGTTTGACCATCCGTTTGAGGATGGTATGCACTCGAATGCAAGATAGTAGTACCCACGGAGGGAAATAATTCTTTCCAAAATTTGCTAAGAAAGATGGGTCGCGGTCAGATAGTATGGTTTTAGGGAGACCGTGTAACCTGTAGATCTGATCGAGGAAGATGGTAGAGAGGGAAGTGGCGGTGTAGTGGGGTCGCAACGGAATGAAATGTGCGAACTTGGTTAAACGATCAACGATGACCCAAATGTCGGTTTTGCCACTTGACAGAGGTAAGTTGGTGATGAAATCCATGGAAATTTCTTCCCAAACTTGATTAGGAATGGGAAGCGGTTGAAGTAAACCATAAGGTTTTTGTGTAGAGTATTTGGTTTGTTGACACACCTTGCAATTGTGGATGAACTGTGTGACCTCCTGTCTAAGGTCAGACCAAGAGAAAGAACATTTAATCCGTTTGATAGTGGCTGTAATGCCTGAGTGTCCCCCTACTGGAGTGGAATTCATGAAATAGCTTTAACCTGAAGGAGGGAATAATGGGAATGTAAAGCTTATTGTCACACCCCCAAATTCCCACGTGTGGTGTCAGTCCATATGGGTGTGACATGGCCAGGATCACAGCTCATGGTCATATAGAACGACTCTATATGAGTTACACAAACATACAATTTTGTAAATCAATCCAAGTTTCATAGATTAATCAGCGGAAAACGTTTAAAATTTAAGCAGCGGAAAATACAAGTGTTGCAGCGGAAAGTAACTTGTAACATACGAAATACGTTTTAAGTTGTTAAAACCAAAAAATGAAATAAAAGCCTAGGATTAGAGTCTATATGTATACAGGCTCTCTTGTGCATCTCCATGTGCATCCTAGCTCGTGCTGTTCAGTTACCTGAGAATACATGCTAAAATGTGTCAACATAAAGTTGGTGAGTTCACAGGTTTAAGTATTTGAAAGCAGTAAAACAGTTATATACTGGGTATGATAAATAGTTTTGTTGGATCTACGATCCGTGAGTGTGTCATGTCATCTTACCGAAACTCGACTGTTTCCGTTTGCCTCCGCGGGTCGTCGTTGAACCCGACATCAACATCGAGATTACACTCGTTATGACCTCCAGTCAACGTTGTTGCCGAGTGGGGCTAGTCAAACCCAGTAGTACTACGTAATAACGACTCGTTTGTTACACAACTAACGGTAAGGGTAACGAGGACTTGTAGCGATAATAGTACACTCAAAATAGTTTTTACAACATACCAGTCATATATCTAAAACAGTTGCAATGTAATTCTCACCCCAAGAGTTGAGTAAAAACAGTTAAAGAGTAAAAGTGGGGCTGTAAACTCACCTGAGTTTGATTGAGTGCGTTCTTATGAGAACGGAGTAGCTCACCGGCTAGCAGTTACCTATATCACATAGTTACCTATACGAGGTGTCACACTTATTATCAAGATAAAGCAACCCATCATGCAACTGTTGATTTGGGTATTGATCCGGTGATTCCATGAATTGTCGAACTAAGTCAAGGCCCTCTTGGGTGGTCGTGTAGTAATCTCTAAGTTCATGTAGCCATTGAAAATGAGGCATGGAAAGCGTAAGTAGCTGTGGGTCGGGTATCCGGATTAACGCGTCAGCCACGTGGTTTTCTTTACCCGGCTTGTAATGGATTTCAAAATCATACCCGATCAATTTGCTTGCCCATTTATGTTGTTCTGGTGTTTGAATGACTTGGGTCAAGAGATGGCGTAAACTTCGTTGATCGGTAAAAACACGAAAACGACAACCCAATATATAATGTCTCCATTTTTTAATGGCTTCAGTGATGGCGTATAAATCCCGGATATAAGCAGACGCGGCTTGCATTTTGGGGCTGAGTTTCTTGCTAAAGAAAGCTATAGGCTTGTCTTGTTGAGATAACACTGCACCAGTGTCGTGATCTGATGCATCTGTTGTCACATCAAAAACCAAAGTAAAATTAGGTAACGTTAATGTGGGTAATTTTAGCATGGCTTGTTTGAGTTTGTTGAATGCAATCTGGGCCGGCTCAGTCCATATAAACTTGTGATTTCCTTTAAGCAGATTGGTAAGTGGCGCTGCGATATGCGCATAACTCCTCACAAACCGTCGATAGTACCCTGTCAAGCCAAGAAACCCGCGAAGGGTTGTTTATGAATGTGGTTTCGGCCAATTTTGAATGGCGATAATCTTTTCCGGGTCGGTGGATACCCCTGATTTGGATATGACATGGCCAAGATAATTGATCTCTGTAACTCCAAACACACATTTAGACAATTTAGCATAATATTGATGTGTAGAAAGGGTTTGGAAAACCTGGTGGAGATGTGTGACATGTTTCGATTGAGATTTACTATAGACAAGTATGCCATCAAAAAAAACCAATACAAATTTGATAAGAACATCACGAAAAATATCATTCATGGCTGCTTGGAACGTGGAAGGGGTGTTCGATAACCCAAAGGGCATAACGAGGAATTCGTAATGACCATCGGTTGTACGAAAAGCAGTTTTTTTGTGTATCCTCTGGAGCCACTCGAATCTGGTGATACCCAGATCTCAAATCTAATTTGGAGAATACTTGAGCACCATATAATTCATCCAGAAGCTCATCCACAGTTGGTATAGGAAATCTATCCTTGATGGTGAGGTATTTAAAGCTCGATAGTCAACGCAAAAATGCCAAGTGTCGTCTTTTTTACGGACTAGTAATACCGGAGATGAGTATGGGCTGATGCTCGGTTTGATGACCCCTTCCTTCAACATATCCTTGTTTAGGTTAGACATGATTTCCTTTTGGTAATGAGGGTAACGGTAAGGACGAACATTAACAGGTTAGTTGTTAGGATGTAGGTGTGTGTGATGGTCATGATGTCGAGGTGGAGGCAAGGCGGATAGGGTTTGGAATATGTGGGAAAAGGTTTGGAGTAATGTTTGGATGTGTGGGTTGGGGTGTGGAGGGATGATAGGAGTAGGTGAAACATGTTCATGTTCAAAAATTAAGGTGTGCATTGATGCAATGGCATTTTTGTTGAGAAGATGATGTATAATACTGGAACTTGCTAGTGATGAAAAAGGCTCACCGGTGAGTGTAATGTAATCTCCCTGATGTGTAAAAGAGATCGAAGGAACAAAGAAATCTGCTACAATTTTACCCAACAAGCTCAACCAAGCAATTCCCAAAACAATGCCAGGCCCCTCTATAGGGAGGACAAATAAAGGAAAGGAGAATTGATGTTTGGCCATACTTAACGTAACCTTGGGGCAGTAGCCGGTGCAATGTATAAAGTATAAGCTCACCATTCCCGATCATCACTGAGAAAGGTTGAATTGGAGACACCTGGAGATTTAAGAAAGAAGCCACATGTGGTTGTATAATATTATGAGTGCTCCCCGAGTCAATCAATATAGATACCAAATGGCCCGCAATAAAACCAGTGACCCGTAACACCTTTGGTGAAGCCACACCTACTAAAGCAACAGGTGACAATGAAAGGAACTGGTTAGGGATATGATATTGCTGCGATTGAGGCGGTTGCTCATCCTGTGATGGTGGGTCATCGTTAAGATCGATTAGTGGCGGTTGGTTGTATGGTTCATCGTTGTCAACAATGAGATGAAATTGAGGAGGATTGCATCGGTAGCCAGGGTGATACTTTTCCGGGCAGCGAAAACACAACCTGGCGGCTTTAAGCTGTTGAAGGGCCTCATGAGATGTAACATCAGTGCCGGAACCGCCACCGGAACAGTGATCTCTACAGTACATGAACAGTAAACCAGGTACATATTTCAGTTATCAATTGCATATCATATTCATTACATGTTATCATAGCACAGTTCAGATTCAAATTCAAGAAACAAGTTCAGAACAATGGTTCTTGAGTCAGACAATTATCTGGCAACACAGAACCATCATGTGATTAATTGTTAGGATTTTATTATGTATAAACGTATGCGAGGCTTTACAAAACAAAACAACATGGATGTCGTTATGTGAAGGCTAAACTGACAGATTATTCGTATAGGTGCCGATCTGTACGAATAAATCTGGAAGTTTAACGTTCTGAATGATTTCCAATAATTAGAAAACCATATTGAAAAGTGTAGTTATCGTCGTGTTTGATCGGGTGACGATTCGAACAAATACGCGCGATGACCGCGCGATTCGATTTAAACGTTAATTAAATATTTTTGAAAATTTTAATAAATAAAAGATATTTAGTTAATTTATTAGGAATTACAACCTAAAATAATTTTATGATTTCTATTTTAAAAACCGAGTCGTTTCGTTACGAAAACGACGCGAAAACGACGTTTCTACGTGAAACCACGCGAAACCGAACGAACCCGAACGAACCCTGATATTTTGCTAACATTTATTATGGCATTTATTGCCATAATCACCACCACCAACCAGAAATTTACCCCATTTTCGTTCATCTTCTCCTTCCCCAACCTCTCACTAGAATCCACTCTCTCTCTCTAAGATTTCTAACCCAAATCACCACCATTTTGAATGTTCTTGCTGTCAAAATCACCACCATCACTAGTAGAACACGAAAGTACAAAGGATCTGTGATTTTATCCAGCTAAATCGAGGTAAATCTCAAGTTTTTGTTCGGTTTGGGGTTTTGAAAACCCTAATGTCGAGCTCCTCCATTAAACCGGATCTAAACCACTTTCGAACCCTAGGACTTGCACATAAACAAGTTTAAGGAGTGTAGTAACGAGCACCATGGTCGTATCTGGTCGATTAGTTGAGAAACCATGGTCGTCCTGGTTACTCTCGACCGGCCGAATGGCTGAGAACCAGTTCGCCGAATGACTCTCAGCTGAACCCATCCTCATTCGCCGAATGTCTAGCCGAAACACAAACCACCGAATCAACCACAATCGGCCCAACTTCATTCGCAGGAGACAGCCCATTCGGCCAGCATCCATTCGACAGGTCCCATTCGGCCAACTCATTCGACCTGGGTTCATTCGCTCCAACCCATTCGGCCCAACTGATTCGAGAATAGCTGTTCAGCCATGGCCCATACGACAGTTTTCATTCGGCCAACCTCTTCGTCCCTAGCATTTATTCGGTCAAGTGGTATACGGTCAAGGGATTGGTAGATACTCTACATAGATTGGGTAGGGTGATAGTTGTACAAGGTTGGAGCGATGTGTAGCATGCATGGTAGTTTATTTTCCTTGTGTGTGCATGGGAACCACCTTAGGGTTTTCACATTCATGGTAGCAAATATGGGGATGACCTTAGAGTTCTCATACAACCTAAGAAATGGTTTTCTTAAAACCTACAACTAATTAAATAGTAGTTATCAATTTTTTTTTTGAGGTCAATACCTTTGAGAAATCATGAGGATCAAAGACTATAATTTAGGGTTATGGATGTTGATATAATTATTAACACCCAACTCTAGGAAAAAAATCCATGAAGATATGATGCTAAACTAGATGGTTTATATAAATTATCTAGTCTTAGTTGATCATAGTTGTGAAAAGAAATTGTTGGAAATTCAAAGACTAATAATGGGCCAAATTTGGCCCAATGGGCTTAATATAGGCCCATCATGGTATTATACTCATCTTTCAAAGTAATTATGTCTTAGTAATAATAAATGACTTATAAACCTTATTAAATTAATTAAATGATTTTTATTAATTATGTATTTAATATAAAATGAATTAACTGGAAATGTTTAAAACAAACAATTAAAGTGGTTTGTGGGATAGGGTTTATAACGGGTAATGAATTAGACTAAGTTAGATGAAGTCTTAGGAACGCATTAGTAATCTAGGACACTTAGTTGCACACCGAGACCAAATCCTAGTTACGACGTCTATTATATATACTTATCGTATGCGCATTCTTTCAAAACAACTCAGGAACCGAAGATACATAAGTTGCAACAACGAGCGCGCATTTTGTGGTAATTCTATACAAAGCAACACAGGTGAGTTCATTGCCCCTTTTCTAAACATTTTTGTTTTTAAACGCGGGGCTGAGAAGCATGCGTAAACTGTTTTTATTTAAACTGTTTATCTAAATGCTTTTATTTATTATATGTTGTTACATATATATGTTTATTGATACTCCTAGATTCCTGTCTAGGAAATTATTAAACAGATCAAGTTATCAAATAAATTTAAGTACTCTCATGAGTAATACCTTAAATTTAAACTCTAAATCAACCCTTAGTCCATCAAGCTCAAAATTCAAGAATCTAAATTCAAAGTGAAATCAAATGAACAAAATCAATAGATCATATTCCAAGGAATCATAACTCAGTGTGTGATCTGAGATTCAAGAATCATAAACAAATCAATTACCATTGTAAATCATGGAAATTCCAAAGATCAAGATCAATAGACTCAAGGAATCAGAAATCATAAATGTGTGTGAATCATTGAAATAATGAAATCATTATAATCTAATGAAATCATTAATACTCAAGTCAAGGTGGATGTCAGTTGTATATGGAATCAAGACCACGTGTAACACACATATAAAGTCCCTTCAGGTATAGAAGACTCTTGTAGTCAGGCTATACGGGCAACAACGTGAACAATTATTGAAATCAATATCAAAGTCTAAGAGAATCAAGAGATCAAGAATCAAAGGATATCCTTAAAGTCCCCACATGTACAGAAGACCTTTGGGTCAAGCTGTAAGGGCAAAACATTAAAGTCCCCGCATGTACAGAAGACCTTTGGGTCAGACTGTATGGGCATCATTAAAATCCCGTCACGCCCAGGTATACTCCTTGTGAGTTATGCCTGGTATGGGTCATGTGTGAGAGGTTACAACTTGGACAACCACCAATAACTAAGTCTAATTGATTGAGTAAAAAACCATACCCAATCATCATGTCTTAGTTGTATTTAAATGTTTTATTTAATTATTTGATTAAATAGTTGACAATTTACTAATATCACTGATTTTGGGAAATCATGTATCTATGTTCAAAATCAAGAGAGTCAAAGGTAAATCAAGTTTTGGGAAATCATAATCTAAATCAGAGGTGTGTTAGGTAAAAATGCTTAATTATCATTAACATCAATGTCCTATGCGGATTAGTATGTGGTGGGATGGCGTCTGGGCGGGGTTGTAGCCTTGACCCAGGGGTATGCCCTATATATAAGCATACCGATCTGGATGATACAGGTGATGTTAATGAGGTTAGGGTCTTTACCGGAAGAGGTTTTCAAATCATTTTCATTTATTAACTATATGAACTCACCAACCATGTGTTGACTTGATTTTTGCATGACTTCTCAGGTGACGAACAGGTCAACTAAGCAGTTATTCCTTTTGGACTAGGACTTCAGATAGAAGGCTTAGCATTTTGGACCTGCATACTTTTGAAGACATCATTATACAAATTTATTTTGTATATCTTGTGTAAATACAAGATAGAAATTTATGATGTTAATGGTAGATTTACATTGTTAAATTATAAACAATACTGATGTAATTTAACTTTGTAATTCTATTATATTTAGCATTTCTCATTTATATCATGTGCAATGTAAACAATCTGATCATCACGATTATCACTCATGATATCGCGCCCCGGGAACCTTCCGCCCGCCTGGACAACCGATCCTATCCCGCCGGCTCGGGGTGTGACAGATTGGTATCAGAGCCATGGTTATAGAGAAATATAGGTCATTTATTTAAACGGTTTGGCCTAGACTATAACCTAGGGACCCTGCATGTAGAGAATATAGGATTTAAGGCCTATTACATTATGTCTTCTGCATTCGATCATTGCACTAACCAATATTACTTTGGTTATGATCAGAATGCCGCCGCGAAGACAACCTCCTCTGTTGCCATTATCACAGGACCAAGCTCCACACTCCTCAACGCCATCACCAAATGACTCACCACCACCGCCTCCACCTCCTCCCCCACTGATCACACAGGCATCAGGTTCAGGCACGACTCCCATACTGGATCCTACCACCATCGCTTTGATGACTCTACTGAGCAGCCAGATGACCAATCAGATGAAAGAGGCGATACCGGAGATGTTCAACCTTCTCCGTAATGAGATCAACAACACTGGCAATTCATCAGGAGAAGCCAGTGGGAATACTGGTAGTACCTCACACTACTCCTACAAGTCATTCGTAGGATGTAAACCGCCTAGTTTTAGCGGATCTGAAGGAGCCGTTGGATTAATCCAATGGATTGAAAAGATAGAGGCTACTCTGGACCTCTGCAGCTGTCCAGAGCACCATAAAGTCCGCTACTCTGCGGGAACATTCAACAAGCGGGCTCTGACCTGGTGGAATGGTCAGATCAACGCCCGAGGAAGAGAAGAAGCTATGGCAATGCCATGGGAGGACTTCAAGGCGTTACTGAGAACAGAATTCTGCCCCAAAAATGAACTACAGAAGTTGGAAGTTGAGTTATCCAACCATGTGATGAAAGGGGCTGATCACATGGGGTACACTACTCGTTATCACGAGTTGATTGCTTTGGTGCCAGACATGGTACCAACTTTAGAGAAGAGGATAGATCGTTATGTAGGTGGACTTCCCGCCTGCATTCAGGGAATGGTTGTTTCAGCCAACCCTACTACTGTCGAATCAGCAGTGAGACTGTCTGGAAAACTCACTGATCTGATGGTAGCCTCTGGAGTACTGAAGAAAGAGGCTGACACCGGTAAACGCAAGGAAGAGTCTTCAAAGAAGCCACATCACCAGCAACACTCAAAGAAGAAACAGAAATTAATCAAGAACTACACAATGGCTACTCCCCTGAATCAAGTAGCAACGGCACAACAAAATGTGCCCAAGAGGCAGTATACTGGCCCACATCCTTTGTGTACTAAATGCCAGTATCATCATGCTGCAAACAACCAGTGCCGTCAATGCACGGGTTGTGGAAGAAAAGGGCACTGGGTTCAGCAGTGCAGACTGACACCAAATCCAGCAGTTAACAATGCTGCTCTAGCACTTCCTCCACCAGCTAATTCGAACAATGGTGGATGCTTCAACTGTGGCGAACAAGGCCACTTTGCAAAGAACTGCCCGAAGAAGGCACAACAAGCAGTTCAAACTCCTCGTGGAAGAGCTTTTGTTATTGGAGCACCAGCTGCACGCCAGGACCCAAATGTGGTCACTGGTACGTTTCTCTTACATGACTTTTATGCATCTGTTCTATTTGACACTGGTGCGGATCAGAGTTTTATCTCTGCCGATTTTGCATGCCAACTAGATTCCATAGAAGAACAGTTAGACTCCCCTTACATTATAGAAGTAGCTAACGGAAAACAGATCACAGTTAGTACAGTTCACAGGAATTGCCCATTGACACTTGACGGTCATACATTCTCTATCGATTTGATACCGATGGAGTTGGGTAGTTTTGACATCATTGTTGGAATGGATTGGCTTTCCTCTAATCGAGTGGAAGTTGTCTGTTCTGAGAAGCTGCTTCGAGTTCCATTGCCCGATGAATGTGTATTGGAAGTCAGAGGGGACCAAGCAAAACGAAGTGTCAAAATCATTTCTTGCATAAAGGCGCGTAAGTGTTTACAGAAGCAGTGTGTAGCTTTCCTGGCTCACGTAGTGGAAAAAGAGAAAGACAAGAAAAAGATACAAGACGTACCAGTAGTGAAAGAGTATCCAGAAGTATTTTCTGAAGACCTACCTGGTTTGCCACCAACGCGACCAGTAGAGTTCCGAATTGACTTAGTTCCTGGAGCAACTCCTGTTGCTAAATCTCCTTATAGGCTAGCACCTTCGGAGATGCAGGAATTGTCGAACCAGTTGCAGGAATTACTGGATAAAGGATTTATTAGACCGAGCTACTCACCTTGGGGAGCTCCGGTTTTGTTCGTGAAGAAGAAAGACGGATCGTTTCGAATGTGCATCGACTATCAAGAATTGAACAAGTTAACTATCAAGAATCGGTATCCACTGCCGAGGATTGACGACTTGTTTGATCAGTTGCAAGGAGCCCAGTATTTCTCAAAGATCGATCTACGGTCCGGGTATCATCAGCTTAGAGTTCAAGATGAAGACATACCGAAGACGGCTTTCCGAACCAGATATGGGCATTACGAATTCCTAGTGATGCCTTTCGGATTGACGAATGCACCAGCGGTTTTCATGGATCTCATGAACCGAGTGTGCAAGCCGTATCTGGATCAGTTTGTCATTGTCTTTATTGATGACATACTGATTTATTCCAGGAGCAAAGCAGAACACGAGCAACATCTCAGAAAGATCTTGGAACTGTTGACAGAACAGAAGCTCTATGCCAAGTTCTCTAAATGTGAATTTTGGTTAAGGGAAGTTCAGTTTCTTGGTCACGTAGTCAACAGTGAGGGAATACATGTAGATCCCGCCAAGATTGAAGCAATAAAGAACTGGGACACTCCGAAGACACCCACGGAGATTCGGTCTTTTCTGGGATTGGCGGGTTATTATAGAAGGTTCATCTCGAACTTTTCTAAGATAGCTTTGCCTCTCACTAAGTTAACCCAGAAGAGTGAACCGTTCGTCTGGGAACAGAAACAAGAAGATGCTTTCCAGACATTGAAACAGAAATTGTGTGATGCTCCAATCCTATCTCTCCCAGAAGGTTGTGATGATTTTGTTGTATACTGTGATGCTTCCCATCAGGGACTTGGTTGTGTTTTAATGCAACGGGACAAAGTCATAGCCTATGCATCAAGACAGTTAAAGGTTCATGAGAAGAACTACACTACTCACGATCTTGAACTGGGAGCAGTAATCTTTGCATTGAAGATTTGGAGACATTACTTATATGGCACCAAGTGTACCATATTTACTGATCTCAAGAGTCTGCAGCATATCTTTGATCAGAAGGAACTCAACATGCGACAACGCCGTTGGGTTGAACTTCTGAATGATTACGATTGTGTGATCAAGTACCATCCGGGAAAGGCAAACGTTGTAGCTGATGCCTTGAGCCGGAAAGAACGGGTCAAACCCCTACGCGTTAGGGCTATGGGGATGACTGTGCAGACAAGCTTACAAGACAAAATCATTCAAGCCCAACAGGAATCAGTTGATAAGGGAAACTTGAAGAAAGAACTTGACTGCGGAGCAGAGAAACATTTAGAGACTAAGCTTGATGGAATGATCTACTACCAGGATCGTATATGGATTCCTGCGGTAGATGAACTGAGAAAGCTTATATTAGATGAAGCACACAAGACTAGATATTCTGTTCATCCAGGCGCTGATAAAATGTACCAAGACTTACGTGGATTCTATTGGTGGCCGGGAATGAAGAAAGACATAGCCGAGTACGTCGGCCGATGTCTAACGTGTGCGAAGGTAAAGGCGGAACACCAGAGACCGTCTGGTTTACTGGAACAGCCTGAGATTCCGCTCTGGAAGTGGGAACAAATAGCTATGGATTTCATTACCAAGCTACCCCGCACTTCCAGTGGTCATGATACTATCTGGGTTATCATTGATCGTTTGACGAAATCTGCTCACTTCTTGCCGATGCGTGAGACTTTCACGATGGATAAACTGGCGAGATTGTACATCAATGAGATAGTGGTACGCCATGGTGTGCCATTGTCTATTATTTCTGATAGAGACAGCAGATTCACATCAAGGTTCTGGCAATCACTGCAGAAATCTCTAGGGACACAGTTAAACCTGAGTACAGCTTACCACCCTCAAACGGATGGTCAAAGCGAACGTACTATTCAAACCCTAGAGGATATGTTAAGAACCTGTATTTTGGATTTCGGTGGGAATTGGGATTCTCATTTGCCACTGATTGAGTTCTCCTACAACAACAGTTACCACAGCAGTATCGGATGTGCACCATTCGAGGCTCTCTATGGCCGGAAATGCCGATCACCGATCTGTTGGACTGAAGTTGGAGAAAATCGAATAACGGGGCCAGAGCTTATTCAAGAAACCACTGACAAGATAGCTCAGATTCAAAGAAGACTACAAGCAACAAGAAGTAGACAAAAGAGCTACGCTGACAAACGGCGTAAGCCGTTGGAATTCCAAGTGGGAGGCCGTGTCATGTTGAAGGTATCCCCGTGGAAAGGCGTTGTACGCTTTGGAAAGAAAGGCAAATTAGCACCACGATACGTGGGACCGTTTGAGATTATCGAACGTATAGGTCCTGTAGCTTATCGACTGAGATTACCAGATGAACTCAGTGGCGTGCATGACGTGTTTCACGTCTCAAACCTAAAGAAATGCCTTGCTGACGAGTCTCTCGTCATTCCAATCGAAGAGATTCAAGTCGATGAACAGTTACATTTCATTGAAGAACCTTTGGAGATTATGGATCGCAAGGTTAAACAACTGAGGCGAAGCCGTATTCCTATTGTAAAAGTTCGTTGGAACTCAAGACGCGGACCCGAGTTTACTTGGGAACGTGAAGATCACATGAAGTTAAAGTATCCCCAACTGTTTGAAGAAGAAGCAGTACCCGATAACAATTCTTAAATTTCGGGACGAAATTTCTCTAACAAGGGGAGACTGTAACATCAGTGCCGGAACCGCCACCGGAACAGTGATCTCTACAGTACATGAAAAGTAAACCAGGTACATATTTCAGTTATCAATTGCATATCATATTCATTACATGTTATCATAGCACAGTTCAGATTCAAATTCAAGAAACAAGTTCAGAACAATGGTTCTTGAGTCAGACAATTATCTGGCAACACAGAACCATCATGTGATTAATTGTTAGGATTTTATTATGTATAAACGTATGCGAGGCTTTACAAAACAAAACAACATGGATGTCGTTATGTGAAGGCTAAACTGACAGATTATTCGTATAGGTGACGATCTGTACGAATAAATCTGGAAGTTTAACGTTCTGAATGATTTCCAATAATTAGAAAACCATATTGAAAAGTGTAGTTATCGTCGTGTTTGATCGGGTGACGATTCGAACAAATACGCGCGATGACCGCGCGATTCGATTTAAACGTTAATTAAATATTTTTGAAAATTTTAATAAATAAAAGATATTTAGTTAATTTATTAGGAATTACAACCTAAAATAATTTTATGATTTCTATTTTAAAAACCGAGTCGTTTCGTTACGAAAACGACGCGAAAACGACGTTTCTACGCGAAACCACGCGAAACCGAACGAACCCGAACGAACCCTGATATTTTGCTAACATTTATTATGGCATTTATTGCCATAATCACCACCACCAACCAGAAATTTACCCCATTTTCGTTCATCTTCTCCTTCCCCAACCTCTCACTAGAATCCACTCTCTCTCTCTCTAAGATTTCTAACCCAAATCACCACCATTTTGAGTGTTCTTGCTGTCAAAATCACCACCATCACTAGTAGAACACGAAAGTACAAAGGATCTGTGATTTTATCCAGCTAAATCGAGGTAAATCTCAAGTTTTTGTTCGGTTTGGGGTTTTGAAAACCCTAATGTCGAGCTCCTCCATTAAACCGGATCTAAACCACTTTCGAACCCTAGGACTTGCACATAAACAAGTTTAAGGAGTGTAGTAACAAGCACCATGGTCGTATCTGGTCGATTAGTTGAGAAACCATGGTCGTCCTGGTTACTCTCGACCGGCCGAATGGCTGAGAACCAGTTCGCCGAATGACTCTCAGCTGAACCCATCCTCATTCGCCGAATGTCTAGCCGAAACACAAACCGCCGAATCAACCACAATCGGCCCAACCTCATTCGCAGGAGACAGCCCATTCGGCCAGCATCCATTCGACAGGTCCCATTCGGCCAACTCATTCGACCTGGGTTCATTCGCTCCAACCCATTCGGCCCAACTGATTCGAGAATAGCTGTTCAGCCATGGCCCATACGACAGTTTTCATTCGGCCAACCTCTTCGTCCCTAGCATTTATTCGGTCAAGTGGTATACGGTCAAGGGATTGGTAGATACTCTACATAGATTGGGTAGGGTGATAGTTGTACAAGGTTGGAGCGATGTGTAGCATGCATGGTAGTTTATTTTCCTTGTGTGTGCATGGGAACCACCTTAGGGTTTTCACATTCATGGTAGCAAATATGGGGATGACCTTAGAGTTCTCATACAACCTAAGAAATGGTTTTCTTAAAACCTACAACTAATTAAATAGTAGTTATCAATTTTTTTTTGAGGTCAACACCTTTGAGAAATCATGAGGATCAAAAACTATAATTTAGGGTTTTGGATGTTGATAAATTATTAACACCCAACTCTAGGAAAAAAATCCATGAAGATATGATGCTAAACTAGATGGTTTATATAAATTATCTAGTCTTAGTTGATCATAGTTGTGAAAAGAAATTGTTGGAAATTCAAAGACTAATAATGGGCCAAATTTGGCCCAATGGGCTTAATATAGGCCCATCATGGTATTATACTCATCTTTCAAAGTAATTATGTCTTAGTAATAATAAATGACTTATAAACCTTATTAAATTAATTAAATGTTTTTTATTAATTATGTATTTAATATAAAATGAATTAACTGGAAATGTTTAAAACAAACAATTAAAGTGGTTTGTGGGATAGGGTTTATAACGGGTAATGAATTAGACTAAGTTAGATGAAGTCTTAGGAACGCATTAGTAATCTAGGACACTTAGTTGCACACCGAGACCAAATCCTAGTTACGACGTCTATTATATATACTTATCGTATGCGCATTCTTTCAAAACAACTCAGGAACCGAAGATACATAAGTTGCAACAACGAGCGCGCATTTTGTGGTAATTCTATACAAAGCAACACAGGTGAGTTCATTGCCCCTTTTCTAAACATTTTTGTTTTTAAACGCGGGGCTGAGAAGCATGCGTAAACTGTTTTTATTTAAACTGTTTATCTAAATGCTTTTATTTATTATATGTTGTTACATATATATGTTTATTGATACTCCTAGATTCCTGTCTAGGAAATTATTAAACAGATCAAGTTATCAAATAAATTTAAGTACTCTCATGAGTAATACCTTAAATTTAAACTCTAAATCAACCCTTAGTCCATCAAGCTCAAATTCAAGAATCTAAATTCAAAGTGAAATCAAATGAACAAAATCAATAGATCATATTCCAAGGAATCATAACTCAGTGTGTGATCTGAGATTCAAGAATCATAAACAAATCAATTACCATTGTAAATCATGGAAATTCCAAAGATCAAGATCAAGAGACTCAAGGAATCAGAAATCATAAATGTGTGTGAATCATTGAAATAATGAAATCATTATAATCTAATGAAATCATTAATACTCAAGTCAAGGTGGATGTCAGTTGTATATGGAATCAAGACCACGTGTAACACACATATAAAGTCCCTTCAGGTATAGAAGACTCTTGTAGTCAGGCTATACGGGCAACAACGTGAACAATTATTGAAATCAATATCAAAGTCTAAGAGAATCAAGAGATCAAGAATCAAAGGATATCCTTAAAGTCCCCGCATGTACAGAAGACCTTTGGGTCAAGCTGTAAGGGCAAAACATTAAAGTCCCCGCATGTACAGAAGACCTTTGGGTCAGACTGTATGGGCATCATTAAAATCCCGTCACGCCCAGGTATACTCCTTGTGAGTTATGCCTGGTATGGGTCACGTGTGAGAGGTTACAACTTGGACAACCACCAATAACTAAGTCTAATTGATTGAGTAAAAAACCATACCCAATCATCATGTCTTAGTTGTATTTAAATGTTTTATTTAATTATTTGATTAAATAGTTGACAATTTACTAATATCACTGATTTTGGGAAATCATGTATCTATGTTCAAAATCAAGAGAGTCAAAGGTAAATCAAGTTTTGGGAAATCATAATCTAAATCAGAGGTGTGTTAGGTAAAAATGCTTAATTATCATTAACATCAATGTCCTATGCGGATTAGTATGTGGTGGGATGGCGTCTGGGCGGGGTTGTAGCCTTGACCCAGGGGTATGCCCTATATATAAGCATACCGATCTGGATGATACAGGTGATGTTAATGAGGTTAGGGTCTTTACCGGAAGAGGTTTTCAAATCATTTTCATTTATTAACTATATGAACTCACCAACCATGTGTTGACTTGATTTTTGCATGACTTCTCAGGTGACGAACAGGTCAACTAAGGAGTTATTCCTTTTGGACTAGGACTTCAGATAGAAGGCTTAGCATTTTGGACCTGCATACTTTTGAAGACATCATTATACAAATTTATTTTGTATATCTTGTGTAAATACAAGATAGAAATTTATGATGTTAATGGTAGATTTACATTGTTAAATTATAAACAATACTGATGTAATTTAACTTTGTAATTCTATTATATTTAGCATTTCTCATTTATATCATGTGCAATGTAAACAATCTGATCATCACGATTATCACTCATGATATCGCGCCCCGGGAACCTTCCGCCCGCCGGGACAACCGATCCTATCCCGCCGGCTCGGGGTGTGACAGATTGGTATCAGAGCCATGGTTATAGAGAAATATAGGTCATTTATTTAAACGGTTTGGCCTAGACTATAACCTAGGGACCCTGCATGTAGAGAATATAGGATTTAAGGCCTATTACATTATGTCTTCTGCATTCGATCATTGCACTAACCAATATTACTTTGGTTATGATCAGAATGCCGCCGCGAAGACAACCTCCTCTGTTGCCATTATCACAGGACCAAGCTCCACACTCCTCAACGCCATCACCAAATGACTCACCACCGCCACCTCCTCCACCGCCTCCACCTCCTCCCCCACTGATCACACAGGCATCAGGTTCAGGCACGACTCCCATACTGGATCCTACCACCATCGCTTTGATGACTCTACTGAGCAGCCAGATGACCAATCAGATGAAAGAGGCGATACCGGAGATGTTCAACCTTCTCCGTAATGAGATCAACAACACTGGCAATTCATCAGGAGAAGCCAGTGGGAATACTGGTAGTACCTCACACTACTCCTACAAGTCATTCGTAGGATGTAAACCGCCTAGTTTTAGCGGATCTGAAGGAGCCGTTGGATTAATCCAATGGATTGAAAAGATAGAGGCTACTCTGGACCTCTGCAGCTGTCCAGAGCACCATAAAGTCCGCTACTCTGCGGGAACATTCAACAAGCGGGCTCTGACCTGGTGGAATGGTCAGATCAACGCCCGAGGAAGAGAAGAAGCTATGGCAATGCCATGGGAGGACTTCAAGGCGTTACTGAGAACAGAATTCTGCCCCAAAAATGAACTACAGAAGTTGGAAGTTGAGTTATCCAACCATGTGATGAAAGGGGCTGATCACATGGGGTACACTACTCGTTATCACGAGTTGATTGCTTTGGTGCCAGACATGGTACCAACTTTAGAGAAGAGGATAGATCGTTATGTAGGTGGACTTCCCGCCTGCATTCAGGGAATGGTTGTTTCAGCCAACCCTACTACTGTCGAATCAGCAGTGAGACTGTCTGGAAAACTCACTGATCTGATGGTAGCCTCTGGAGTACTGAAGAAAGAGGCTGACACCGGTAAACGCAAGGAAGAGTCTTCAAAGAAGCCACATCACCAGCAACACTCAAAGAAGAAACATAAATTAATCAAGAACTACACAATGGCTACTCCCCTGAATCAAGTAGCAACGGCACAACAAAATGTGCCCAAGAGGCAGTATACTGGCCCACATCCTTTGTGTACTAAATGCCAGTATCATCATGCTGCAAACAACCAGTGCCGTCAATGCACGGGTTGTGGAAGAAAAGGGCACTGGGTTCAGCAGTGCAGACTGACACCAAATCCAGCAGTTAACAATGCTGCTCTAGCACTTCCTCCACCAGCTAATCCGAACAATGGTGGATGCTTCAACTGTGGCGAACAAGGCCACTTTGCAAAGAACTGCCCGAAGAAGGCACAACAAGCAGTTCAAACTCCTCGTGGAAGAGCTTTTGTTATTGGAGCACCAGCTGCACGCCAGGACCCAAATGTGGTCACTGGTACGTTTCTCTTACATGACTTTTATGCATCTGTTCTATTTGACACTGGTGCGGATCAGAGTTTTATCTCTGCCGATTTTGCATGCCAACTAGATTCCATAGAAGAACAGTTAGACTCCCCTTACATTATAGAAGTAGCTAACGGAAAACAGATCACAGTTAGTACAGTTCACAGGAATTGCCCATTGACACTTGACGGTCATACATTCTCTATCGATTTGATACCGATGGAGTTGGGTAGTTTTGACATCATTGTTGGAATGGATTGGCTTTCCTCTAACCGAGTGGAAGTTGTCTGTTCTGAGAAGCTGCTTCGAGTTCCATTGCCCGATGAATGTGTATTGGAAGTCAGAGGGGACCAAGCAAAACGAAGTGTCAAAATCATTTCTTGCATAAAGGCGCGTAAGTGTTTACAGAAGCAGTGTGTAGCTTTCCTGGCTCACGTAGTGGAAAAAGAGAAAGACAAGAAAAAGATACAAGACGTACCAGTAGTGAAAGAGTATCCAGAAGTATTTCCTGAAGACCTACCTGGTTTGCCACCACGTGACCAGTAGAGTTCCGAATTGACTTAGTTCCTGGAGCAACTCCTGTTGCTAAATCTCCTTATAGGCTAGCACCTTCGGAGATGCAGGAATTGTCGAACCAGTTGCAGGAATTACTGGATAAAGGATTTATTAGACCGAGCTACTCACCTTGGGGAGCTCCGGTTTTGTTCGTGAAGAAGAAAGACGGATCGTTTCGAATGTGCATCAACTATCAGAATTGAACAAGTTAACTATCAAGAATCGGTATCCACTGCCGAGGATTGACGACTTGTTTGATCAGTTGCAAGGAGCCCAGTATTTCTCAAAGATCGATCTACGGTCCGGGTATCATCAGCTTAGAGTTCAAGATGAAGACATACCGAAGACGGCTTTCCGAACCAGATATGGGCATTACGAATTCCTAGTGATGCCTTTCGGATTGACGAATGCACCAGCGGTTTTCATGGATCTCATGAACCGAGTGTGCAAGCCGTATCTGGATCAGTTTGTCATTGTCTTTATTGATGACATACTGATTTATTCCAGGAGCAAAGCAGAACACGAGCAACATCTCAGAAAGATCTTGGAACTGTTGACAGAACAGAAGCTCTATGCCAAGTTCTCTAAATGTGAATTTTGGTTAAGGGAAGTTCAGTTTCTTGGTCACGTAGTCAACAGTGAGGGAATACATGTAGATCCCGCCAAGATTGAAGCAATAAAGAACTGGGACACTCCGAAGACACCCACGGAGATTCGGTCTTTTCTGGGATTGGCGGGTTATTATAGAAGGTTCATCTCGAACTTTTCTAAGATAGCTTTGCCTCTCACTAAGTTAACCCAGAAGAGTGAACCGTTCGTCTGGGAACAGAAACAAGAAGATGCTTTCCAGACATTGAAACAGAAATTGTGTGATGCTCCAATCCTATCTCTCCCAGAAGGTTGTGATGATTTTGTTGTATACTGTGATGCTTCCCATCAGGGACTTGGTTGTGTTTTAATGCAACGGGACAAAGTCATAGCCTATGCATCAAGACAGTTAAAGGTTCATGAGAAGAACTACACTACTCACGATCTTGAACTGGGAGCAGTAATCTTTGCATTGAAGATTTGGAGACATTACTTATATGGCACCAAGTGTACCATATTTACTGATCTCAAGAGTCTGCAGCATATCTTTGATCAGAAGGAACTCAACATGCGACAACGCCGTTGGGTTGAACTTCTGAATGATTACGATTGTGTGATCAAGTACCATCCGGGAAAGGCAAACGTTGTAGCTGATGCCTTGAGCCGGAAAGAACGGGTCAAACCCCTACGCGTTAGGGCTATGGGGATGACTGTGCAGACAAGCTTACAAGACAAAATCATTCAAGCCCAACATGAATCAGTTGATAAGGGAAACTTGAAGAAAGAACTTGACTGCGGAGCAGAGAAACATTTAGAGACTAAGCTTGATGGAATGATCTACTACCAGGATCGTATATGGATTCCTGCGGTAGATGAACTGAGAAAGCTTATATTAGATGAAGCACACAAGACTAGATATTCTGTTCATCCAGGCGCTGATAAAATGTACCAAGACTTACGTGGATTCTATTGGTGGCCGGGAATGAAGAAAGACATAGCCGAGTACGTCGGCCGATGTCTAACGTGTGCGAAGGTAAAGGCGGAACACCAGAGACCGTCTGGTTTACTGGAACAGCCTGAGATTCCGCTCTGGAAGTGGGAACAAATAGCTATGGATTTCATTACCAAGCTACCCCGCACTTCCAGTGGTCATGATACTATCTGGGTTATCATTGATCGTTTGACGAAATCTGCTCACTTCTTGCCGATGCGTGAGACTTTCACGATGGATAAACTGGCGAGATTGTACATCAATGAGATAGTGGTACGCCATGGTGTGCCATTGTCTATTATTTCTGATAGAGACAGCAGATTCACATCAAGGTTCTGGCAATCACTGCAGAAATCTCTAGGGACACAGTTAAACCTGAGTACAGCTTACCACCCTCAAACGGATGGTCAAAGCGAACGTACTATTCAAACCCTAGAGGATATGTTAAGAACCTGTATTTTGGATTTCGGTGGGAATTGGGATTCTCATTTGCCACTGATTGAGTTCTCCTACAACAACAGTTACCACAGCAGTATCGGATGTGCACCATTCGAGGCTCTCTATGGCCGGAAATGCCGATCACCGATCTGTTGGACTGAAGTTGGAGACAATCGAATAACGGGGCCAGAGCTTATTCAAGAAACCACTGACAAGATAGCTCAGATTCAAAGAAGACTACAAGCAACAAGAAGTAGACAAAAGAGCTACGCTGACAAACGGCGTAAGCCGTTGGAATTCCAAGTGGGAGGCCGTGTCATGTTGAAGGTATCCCCGTGGAAAGGCGTTGTACGCTTTGGAAAGAAAGGCAAATTAGCACCACGATACGTGGGACCGTTTGAGATTATCGAACGTATAGGTCCTGTAGCTTATCGACTGAGATTACCAGATGAACTCAGTGGCGTGCATGACGTGTTTCACGTCTCAAACCTAAAGAAATGCCTTGCTGACGAGTCTCTCGTCATTCCAATCGAAGAGATTCAAGTCGATGAACAGTTACATTTCATTGAAGAACCTTTGGAGATTATGGATCGCAAGGTTAAACAACTGAGGCGAAGCCGTATTCCTATTGTAAAAGTTCGTTGGAACTCAAGACGCGGACCCGAGTTTACTTGGGAACGTGAAGATCACATGAAGTTAAAGTATCCCCAACTGTTTGAAGAAGAAGCAGTACCCGATAACAATTCTTAAATTTCGGGACGAAATTTCTCTAACAAGGGGAGACTGTAACATCAGTGCCGGAACCGCCACCGGAACAGTGATCTCTACAGTACATGAACAGTAAACCAGGTACATATTTCAGTTATCAATTGCATATCATATTCATTACATGTTATCATAGCACAGTTCAGATTCAAATTCAAGAAACAAGTTCAGAACAATGGTTCTTGAGTCAGACAATTATCTGGCAACACAGAACCATCATGTGATTAATTGTTAGGATTTTATTATGTATAAACGTATGCGAGGCTTTACAAAACAAAACAACATGGATGTCGTTATGTGAAGGCTAAACTGACAGATTATTCGTATAGGTGACGATCTGTACGAATAAATCTGGAAGTTTAACGTTCTGAATGATTTCCAATAATTAGAAAACCATATTGAAAAGTGTAGTTATCGTCGTGTTTGATCGGGTGACGATTCGAACAAATACGCGCGATGACCGCGCGATTCGATTTAAACGTTAATTAAATATTTTTGAAAATTTTAATAAATAAAAGATATTTAGTTAATTTATTAGGAATTACAACCTAAAATAATTTTATGATTTCTATTTTAAAAACCGAGTCGTTTCGTTACGAAAACGACGCGAAAACGACGTTTCTACGCGAAACCACGCGAAACCGAACGAACCCGAACGAACCCTGATATTTTGCTAACATTTATTATGGCATTTATTGCCATAATCACCACCACCAACCAGAAATTTACCCCATTTTCGTTCATCTTCTCCTTCCCCAACCTCTCACTAGAATCCACTCTCTCTCTCTAAGATTTCTAACCCAAATCACCACCATTTTGAGTGTTCTTGCTGTCAAAATCACCACCATCACTAGTAGAACACGAAAGTACAAAGGATCTGTGATTTTATCCAGCTAAATCGAGGTAAATCTCAAGTTTTTGTTCGGTTTGGGGTTTTGAAAACCCTAATGTCGAGCTCCTCCATTAAACCGGATCTAAACCACTTTCGAACCCTAGGACTTGCAATAAACAAGTTTAAGGAGTGTAGTAACAAGCACCATGGTCGTATCTGGTCGATTAGTTGAGAAACCATGGTCGTCCTGGTTACTCTCGACCGGCCGAATGGCTGAGAACCAGTTCGCCGAATGACTCTCAGCTGAACCCATCCTCATTCGCCGAATGTCTAGCCGAAACACAAACCGCCGAATCAACCACAATCGGCCCAACCTCATTCGCAGGAGACAGCCCATTCGGCCAGCATCCATTCGACAGGTCCCATTCGGCCAACTCATTCGACCTGGGTTCATTCGCTCCAACCCATTCGGCCCAACTGATTCGAGAATAGCTGTTCAGCCATGGCCCATACGACAGTTTTCATTCGGCCAACCTCTTCGTCCCTAGCATTTATTCGGTCAAGTGGTATACGGTCAAGGGATTGGTAGATACTCTACATAGATTGGGTAGGGTGATAGTTGTACAAGGTTGGAGCGATGTGTAGCATGCATGGTAGTTTATTTTCCTTGTGTGTGCATGGGAACCACCTTAGGGTTTTCACATTCATGGTAGCAAATATGGGGATGACCTTAGAGTTCTCATACAACCTAAGAAATGGTTTTCTTAAAACCTACAACTAATTAAATAGTAGTTATCAATTTTTTTTTGAGGTCAACACCTTTGAGAAATCATGAGGATCAAAAACTATAATTTAGGGTTTTGGATGTTGATATAATTATTAACACCCAACTCTAGGAAAAAAATCCATGAAGATATGATGCTAAACTAGATGGTTTATATAAATTATCTAGTCTTAGTTGATCATAGTTGTGAAAAGAAATTGTTGGAAATTCAAAGACTAATAATGGGCCAAATTTGACCCAATGGGCTTAATATAGGCCCATCATAGTATTATACTCATCTTTCAAAGTAATTATGTCTTAGTAATAATAAATGACTTATAAACCTTATTAAATTAATTAAATGTTTTTTATTAATTATGTATTTAATATAAAATGAATTAACTGGAAATGTTTAAAACAAACATTAAAGTGGTTTGTGGGATAGGGTTTATAACGGGTAATGAATTAGACTAAGTTAGATGAAGTCTTAGGAACGCATTAGTAATCTAGGACACTTAGTTGCACACCGAGACCAATCCTAGTTACGACGTCTATTATATATACTTATCGTATGCGCATTCTTTCAAAACAACTCAGGAACCGAAGATACATAAGTTGCAACAACGAGCGCGCATTTTGTGGTAATTCTATACAAAGCAACACAGGTGAGTTCATTGCCCCTTTTCTAAACATTTTTGTTTTTAAACGCAGGGCTGAGAAGCATGCGTAAACTGTTTTTATTTAAACTGTTTATCTAAATGCTTTTATTTATTATATGTTGTTACATATATATATGTTTATTGATACTCCTAGATTCCTGTCTAGGAAATTATTAAACAGATCAAGTTATCAAATAAATTTAAGTACTCTCATGAGTAATACCTTAAATTTAAACTCTAAATCAACCCTTAGTCCATCAAGCTCAAATTCAAGAATCTAAATTCAAAGTGAAATCAAATGAACAAAATCAATAGATCATATTCCAAGGAATCATAACTCAGTGTGTGATCTGAGATTCAAGAATCATAAACAAATCAATTACCATTGTAAATCATGGAAATTCCAAAGATCAAGATCAAGAGACTCAAGGAATCAGAAATCATAAATGTGTGTGAATCATTGAAATAATGAAATCATTATAATCTAATGAAATCATTAATACTCAAGTCAAGGTGGATGTCAGTTGTATATGGAATCAAGACCACGTGTAACACACATATAAAGTCCCTTCAGGTATAGAAGACTCTTGTAGTCAGGCTATACGGGCAACAACGTGAACAATTATTGAAATCAATATCAAATTCTAAGAGAATCAAGAGATCAAGAATCAAAGGATATCCTTAAAGTCCCCGCATGTACAGAAGACCTTTGGGTCAAGCTGTAAGGGCAAAACATTAAAGTCCCCGCATGTACAGAAGACCTTTGGGTCAGACTGTATGGGCATCATTAAAATCCCGTCACGCCCAGGTATACTCCTTGTGAGTTATGCCTGGTATGGGTCACGTGTGAGAGGTTACAACTTGGACAACCACCATAACTAAGTCTAATTGATTGAGTAAAAACCATACCCAATCATCATGACTTAGTTGTATTTAAATGTTTTATTTAATTATTTGATTAAATAGTTGACAATTTACTAATATCACTGATTTTGGGAAATCATGTATCTGTTCAAAATCAAGAGAGTCAAAGGTAAATCAAGTTTTGGGAAATCATAATCTAAATCAGAGGTGTGTTAGGTAAAAATGCTTAATTATCATTAACATCAATGTCCTATGCGGATTAGTATGTGGTGGGATGGCGTCTGGGCGGGGTTGTAGCCTTGACCCAGGGGTATGCCCTATATATAAGCATACCAATCTGGATGATACAGGTGATGTTAATGAGGTTAGGGTCTTTACCGGAAGAGGTTTTCAAATCATTTCATTTATTAACTATATGAACTCACCAACCATGTGTTGACTTGATTTTTGCATGACTTCTCAGGTGACGAACATGTCAACTAAGGAGTTATTCCTTTTGGACTAGGACTTCAGATAGAAGGCTTAGCATTTTGGACCTGCATACTTTTGAAGACATCATTATACAAATTTATTTTGTATATCTTGTGTAAATACAAGATAGAAATTTATGATGTTAATGGTAGATTTACATTGTTAAATTATAAACAATACTGATGTAATTTAACTTTGTAATTCTATTATATTTAGCATTTCTCATTTATATCATGTGCAATGTAAACAATCTGATCATCACGATTATCACTCATGATATCGCGCCCCGGGAACCTTCCGCCCGCCGGACAACCGATCCTATCCCGCCGGCGCTCGGGTGTGACAGATTGGTATCAGAGCCATGGTTATAGAGAAAAAAGGTATCATTTTTTTAAACGGTTTGGCCTAGACTATAACCTAGGGACCCTGCATGTAGAGAATATAGGATTTAAGGCCTATTACATTATGTCTTCTGCATTCGATCATTGCACTAACCAATATTACTTTGGTTATGATCAGAATGCCGCCGCGAAGACAACCTCCTCTGTTGCCATTATCACAGGACCACAGCCACCACACTCCTCAACGCCATCACCAAATGACTCACCACCCCCACCGCCACCTCCTCACCGCCTCCACCTCCTCCCCCACTGATCACACAGGCATCAGGTTCAGGCACGACTCCCATACTGGATCCTACCACCATCGCTTTGATGACTCTACTGAGCAGCCAGATGACCAATCAGATGAAAGAGGCGATACCGGAGATGTTCAACCTTCTCCGTAATGAGATCAACAACACTGGCAATTCATCAGGAGAAGCCAGTGGGAATACTGGTAGTACCTCACACTACTCCTACAAGTCATTCGTAGGATGTAAACCGCCTAGTTTTAGCGGATCTGAAGGAGCCGTTGGATTAATCCAATGGATTGAAAAGATAGAGGCTACTCTGGACCTCTGCAGCTGTCCAGAGCACCATAAAGTCCGCTACTCTGCGGGAACATTCAACAAGCGGGCTCTGACCTGGTGGAATGGTCAGATCAACGCCCGAGGAAGAGAAGAAGCTATGGCAATGCCATGGGAGGACTTCAAGGCGTTACTGAGAACAGAATTCTGCCCCAAAAATGAACTACAGAAGTTGGAAGTTGAGTTATCCAACCATGTGATGAAAGGGGCTGATCACATGGGGTACACTACTCGTTATCACGAGTTGATTGCTTTGGTGCCAGACATGGTACCAACTTTAGAGAAGAGGATAGATCGTTATGTAGGTGGACTTCCCGCCTGCATTCAGGGAATGGTTGTTTCAGCCAACCCTACTACTGTCGAATCAGCAGTGAGACTGTCTGGAACTCACTGATCTGATGGTAGCCTCTGGAGTACTGAAGAAAGAGGCTGACACCGGTAAACGCAAGGAAGAGTCTTCAAAGAAGCCACATCACCAGCAACACTCAAAGAAGACATAAATTAATCAAGAACTACACAATGGCTACTCCCCTGAATCAAGTAGCAACGGCACAACAAAATGTGCCCAAGAGGCAGTATACTGGCCCACATCCTTTGTGTACTAAATGCCAGTATCATCATGCTGCAAACAACCAGTGCC
Organism: Mikania micrantha; assembly: GCA_009363875.1. Taxonomy (NCBI): domain Eukaryota; kingdom Viridiplantae; phylum Streptophyta; class Magnoliopsida; order Asterales; family Asteraceae; genus Mikania; species Mikania micrantha. Next base: position 94,794,947 of record CM018692.1, read on the forward strand.
GTCAATGCACGGGTTGTTGAAGAAAAGGGCACTGGGTTCAGCAGTGCAGACTGACACCAAATCCAGCAGTTAACAATGCTGCTCTAGCACTTCCTCCACCAGCTAATCCGAACAATGGTGGATGCTTCAACTGTGGCGAACAAGGCCACTTTGCAAAGAACTGCCCGAAGAAGGCACAACAAGCAGTTCAAACTCCTCGTGGAAGAGCTTTTGTTATTGGAGCCCAGCTGCACGCCAGGACCCAAATGTGGTCACTGGTACGTTTCTCTTACATGACTTTTATGCATCTGTTATATTTGACACTGGTGCGGATCAGAGTTTTATCTCTGCCGATTTTGCATGCCAACTAGATTCCATAGAAGAACAGTTAGACTCCCCTTACATTATAGAAGTAGCTAACGAAAACAGATCACAGTTAGTACAGTTCACAGGAATTGCCCATTGACACTTGACGGTCATACATTCTCTATCGATTTGATACCGATGGAGTTGGGTAGTTTCGACATCATTGTTGGAATGGATTGGCTTTCCTCTAACCGTGGAAGTTGTCTGTTCTGAGAAGCTGCTTCGAGTTCCATTGCCCGATGAATGCGTATTGGAAGTCAGAGGGGACCAAGCAAAACGAAGTGTCAAAATCATTTCTTGCATAAAGGCGCGTAAGTGTTTACAGAAGCAGTGTGTAGCTTTCCTGGCTCACGTAGTGGAAAAAGAGAAAGACAAGAAAATACAAGACGTACCAGTAGTGAAAGAGTATCCAGAAGTATTTCCTGAAGACCTACCTGGTTTGCCACCAGCGCGACCAGTAGAGTTCCGAATTGACTTAGTTCCTGGAGCAACTCCTGTTGCTAAATCTCCTTATAGGCTAGCACCTTCGGAGATGCAGGAATTGTCGAACCAGTTGCAGGAATTACTGGATAAGGATTTATTAGACCGAGCTACTCACCTTGGGGAGCTCCGGTTTTGTTCGTGAAGAAGAAAGACGGATCGTTTCGAATGTGCATCGACTATCGAGAATTGAACAAGTTAACTATCAAGAATTGGTATCCACTGCCGAGGATTGACGACTTGTTTGATCAGTTGCAAGGAGCCCAGTATTTCTCAAAGATCGATCTACGGTCCGGGTATCATCAGCATAGAGTTCAAGATGGAAGACATACCGAAGACGGCTTTCCGAACCAGATATGGGCATTACGAATTCCTAGTGATGCCTTTCGGATTGACGAATGCACAGCGGTTTTCATGGATCTCATGAACCGAGTGTGCAAGCCGTATCTGGATCAGTTTGTCATTGTCTTTATTGATGACATACTGATTTATTCCAGGAGCAAAGCAGAACACGAGCAACATCTCAGAAAGATCTTGGAACTGTTGACAGAAACAGAAGCTCTATGCCAAGTTCTCTAAATGTGAATTTTGGTTAAGGGAAGTTCAGTTTCTTGGTCACGTAGTCAACAGTGAGGGAATACATGTAGATCCCGCCAAGATTGAAGCAATAAAGAACTGGGACACTCCGAAGACACCCACGGAGATTCGGCTTTTCTGGGATTGGCGGGTATTATAGAAGGTTCATCTCGAACTTTTCTAAGAT